>CM052807.1:49952272-50298803 GCA_028533885.1 Nasua narica | reverse complement strand
AAAAAAAAAAAAGTTGACTGGGGGGGACCTGGGTGGCTCAGGTGGTTCGGTATCTGCCTTCAGCTTAGGTCATGATCTCCAGGTTCTGGGATCTAGCCCCACATAGAGCTCCTGGATGGCTCAGGAGAGATACTGCTTCTCCCTCTACCTCTCCCCCTGCTCGTGTGCTCTCTCTGTCTCTCTCTCGAAAATGAATAAATAAAATCTTAAAAAAAAAAAAAGTTGACTGGTACCAGGCTTCATGTCGAAAATCTTTTTAAGTTCAAGTGTACCCAATAGTGCCATTTTCCACATAAAAAGCCAAATTTTTTAAAGTAGAAATCTACACAATTTTGTTTCTTTGGGTATTTTGTTTGTTTGCTTGCTTGTAAATCTTAAGCAAGAGTACATACACAATTTGTTTCATTTCAAATGTGAAATCCTTGGTATTCTAAAACACAGAATACAAGGTCAGCATACATTCTTTTACAGCTTTAAAGCTAATCAAAAATTCAACGAATGGCAGTTCTTCATCTTTCACTTTGTAACAGTAATCAGCAAAGTCATTGGACATATCATTTTTCATTGACAGACCTCTTCTAAAACACAAAAAAGCCCACTACGTCAGAACACTGCATAAGCAAAGAAGGACCAAGTTTCCAAATAGTATGCAACATTTTTCCAGTAATTTCGCCTGTGGTCAACTCTGTTTTGTTTACATAAGTATAATAACTCTTGTAAAGTCTAAACAAGAAACAGGTGTAAACACTCATGCACTTCGAACTACACCCAAAGAAATCTGTTAATCTCCACTGATGCTTGACAATTCAAAAGGAGAACACTAATAAAATGATAAACGTTTTTACAACTTTTAGCTTAAAAAATATTTTTAGACTTTAATTTTCATTCAGACATTCTTTTATCCAACCCAGGCCCTTCCTTTTCACCATCTTTTCATCTCACAGAGGCTGATGATTACCTTTTATAAACTGTCACCTCACTGAAATCCTCTGATATCCTAATTTATTTTCAGGTCTATGTATAAACCCACTACTTCTGGTTCAGGGCTCATTGCTGAGACTTTGAACTCCACTCATGTAAACAAATCACTCAGTTATGGAAAACAAAAATTATGCAAATATTAAGGAAGATCTAAATAGTATATCTAAATATGAAGGTTTGTTAGCAAATATAAAATAAGTGGATAGGTTGAGTTTCTTCAAATGGCAGAAAACAGGATTAAAATCAGTGTTTAGAAAAGTATTACCTCTGTCTAAGGCAGTTCTCTCCAAGAAATGTCCCTTGATTTATTATTTAATGGATTACAAGATATTACCAAGGATACCTAGGTTACAGACTTAAGGAGAAAAATATAATAGCTTAAAAAAGGCTAAGATACAGGAACACAAGGAATAGGAATGGCCATTTTTTTTTTAAGAAATTGTGATTTCAAAGATTTTATTTATTTATTTGACAGAGAGGAGATTACAAGTAGGCAGAGAGGCAGGCAGAGAGAGAGGAGGAAGCAGGCTCCCCGCTGAGCAAAGAGCCCGATGTGGGGCTTGATCCAGGACCCTGAGATCATGACCTGAGCCAAAGGCAGAGGCTTTAACCCACTGAACCACCCAGGTGCCCCAGGAATAGCCTTTTCTTAACAAAAGAGGGATTACGAAATTGATACATTTCTACTAATTTACTTTTAATTAGTCTCCAGAGTATCTTATAAATAAATACAGGCTCCACATCTCCTTGCCTCTTTGAGGAATAATAGTGTGTTCCTAAGAGCTATTTTGGCAACACCATATACCACAAATTGTAATGAGCAATTTTTAGAATTCTGCAGATGACTAAAAAAACCATGTTTTAATTTATAAAAGAGACAGAGAATCTTTATATACAGAGACAGAATCATCATAATCCATCACTAGAATGGTCAACACAAATTCATACCATATAAATAAAATTTTTTGAATAAGGAAATTAAAAAATAATCTATTTAAATCCCCACTACTTCATTATCATTGCAGGAAGAAAATCTTACATCATCCAAGAAAACAACTAAAAATAAAAAGAGAAACACACTAACAAAGTGCCGACAGAATTATCAAATGACTCTAATAAATGAAAAATATGGAAGAAATACCTCAGAACCATAAATATATCTTCAAGCCAAGTTACTATCTTGAGATTTTTTTTTTCTTTCCACTAGTGCTCACACGAGGTGACCAAACAGGCAAATTCTAAACAATTTCCAAAGAGGAAGAAAAAAAAATCACGACTTAAGTTAAAGCAATATATTAAACTGATATGCTGACAAAGTTTTTGGCTTCCCAGTCTATGGAAGCTAGGTCCAAAGCTCAGGCAAATTAAGGGAAAAAAAACAAAAACAAAAACATTATTTCAGAGTAAATAACCTACATTCATTAAATCCTCATTGTTGACCATGCTTAACAGTGTGCTACTTTCATCGCAGCACACACAAGTCACAAAAACTACGTCTGCCCATTGTTTGCAGGGATGAAGGAAAAGTGACTGACAATCACTATCTCTATAGACAGACATTAAGTACAAAAAGGTATAATCACAAAGGGTAAAAAGCAGGGAGTGTTAGAAAAACCCAGAAAACCTAATTTGCATCAAGACAGCCTCAAAAGCTATCTGAGTGAGGTATATTTTTATCAAGAAAACAAGGTTTATTAGTATTTCACATATAGCAACAAATATGTGCTTAGAAAATACTCTAAAATACCCAAAAAGTTTGGGAGAAATGTCTGCCTCAGAAATAAATTTGCTATCACCAAAAAAAAAAAAAAAAGAGGTTTGGGACAAGATATCTGTTAGCCAATTTAAGACTGTGAGAAGAGACGACCTATGAATTAAAGGGTTAGCTATGTTGAGAATAGACTGCAGTGGGCAAGAGCAGAAGATACGATCTATTTAGCATGGTTTTTCAGTAACCCAGTCAAGAGATAATGGTGACTCAAACCAGGATGATTAAGCGTGGAAGCTCTAAAAAGTGACAAAACACTGTATGTATTTTGAAAGGATTAGGTAATAAGATTCCCTGATGGACTGGATTTAGCACATAAGAGGAAAACGAAGAATAAAGGTTGATTCCAACGTTTTGATTAAGTGAATGAAAAGATGCAATTGTCAACAACTAAAATGGGAAGGGCTGCGGGTGAAAAAGTCAGGGGTGAAAAAGGAAGAGTTCAGGTCTGGACTTTGCAATATCCATATGAAGTTCTTTTATTTCCACCTGGATACTTGGATTCTTAAAACTACCTTGGACCATAAAGGGCATCAGATTCATTCATAATATGTAGGATAGAAACACAGCATAAAACAATGTCAAAAGTTTCTCTTCCACAAGAGAAGTTCTAGCAGCAATAAAAGGCGTAGTCTCTTCCCTCAAACCAAGTCCCACCTCATGTGCAAGTAGACAGGATCCGCACAGGGAAGGGTGAGCCCCATCTTGGCTTAGAAGCCAGCTACTCTGTAAGAGTCGGTATCTATTAAAGTTGGTATCTATTAAAATAATCATATAATAATCAAATATAATCATATAATCTTATGGACATTGCTACGAGGTTAATAGTCGGTATCTATTAAAATAATCTTATGGACATTGCTATGAGGGTCTCAAGACCGACATGTTTCACTACAAGAATTAACATACAAGGAAAGTCCAAAACTATACCTTCCAATCAAGTATATATAGCTCATTCACAGAGCTACTAGAGAAGACATAATTTATTTATCAGGGTCGTTTTTTATCCGAGCACTATTGCCTGGTAACAAGGACAACATTCCACTTCATCATGTTTCCAAGGGAAGAAAACCAGAAAGTGTAACACAAAAGATGTATCTTTTGAGAAGGACATGTTAATTTAGGATGTCTAAGAGATATCCAAGTGAAAATAGAGGGCAACCTGCAGATTATATGAATCTAAAGAGGCTACAGACTTAAATGTATTAATAATAGTAATCTTGGAAAAAACAAACAACTGAAACAATAACATGCAGCCTGACTACTTCAAAAAAAGAGAAATCATCAGAAAAATGGGTGGCTCAGTGTGTTAAGCCTCTGCCTCTGGCTCAGGTCATGATCTCAGGATCCTGGGATGAGCCCCACTTCTGGCTCTCTGCTCAGGAGGGAGCCTGCTTCCCCCTCACCCTCTGCCTGCCTCTCTGCCTACCTGTGATCTCTTTCTGTCAAATAAATAAATAAAACCTAAAAAAGAGAGAGAGAGAGAGAAATTATCAAAACGTGCCTCTAAAATGTCTTGGGGCACCTAGGGGGCTCAGTCAGTTAAACATCCAACTCTTGGTTTTGGCTCAGTTCATGATCTCAGGGTTGTAAGATCAAGCCCTACCTCAGGTTCTGTGCTCAACCAATAGTCTGCTTCCCCTCTCCCTCTGTAACCCCCAAAATAAATAAATAATAAATCTTTTAAATAAATAAAATGTCCTCACCCAGTATAAAAAAGATTATTTTACCCTACAGAGATATAACATTGCCAATAAACAAACACTAATTTTCCTGAAACAATGTGCCATACACATTTTAAATTTAAAAATCTAAAGCAAAAATGACAATAAAATATATTCTGTAATTACAATCAAGATTTAGTTACAAGAAATTCAGAATAATCTTCTAAGATTGGCAAAATTATCAATGATTCTACAATTTTCATTTTTCATATTTCAGCTTCTACGATGAACAGTATCACTACTCCACAACACTACTTAAATCACATTAATTAGATTTAATTTGGAATAGAATAACTGTTTGGTATTGACAGGATGATAGAAACTATCAAAGGTTAAAAAAAAATACCTACTTAATGGTAGCATACAAGACTTCTAGTTATTTTTCATTGGTTTAGTTGTCTCTTACCTTGTGCTATACATTTTTTACTTTATTTTTTTTTAAGATTTTATTTATTTATTTGACAGCAAGAGAGGTGTCACAAGCAGGGGGAGTGGAAGAGGGGGAAGCAGGCTTCCCGCAGAGCAGGGAGCCCAATGCAGGGCTCGATCCCAGGGCCCTGGGATCATGACCCGAGCCAAAGGCAGGTGCCCAACGACTGAGCCACCCAGGCGCCCCCATTTTTACTTTTAAATTATGATACCACAAAGGCTCCTGCTATGTCTAAAAATTTATCTTTCAATTAAAAGGTTTACAACTCTTTTCTATACATATGCCAAGATTAGAGGCATAGGAAAAAGAATTGAAACAGATTATCTCATTTATGATATTAAATTCAGGATGCTATGGGATAAATCAAACAAAAGCATGTCCTTTCAGCAGCAAGAGTCAGTAGGTTTGAGAAACTTACAAAACTTCAAAAACAGAAACAAGATTAAAAGGTTAGGTTAAATAGTTCCTTTAATTACAACTTTAGCTACTTCCTAAACAATACCCTGACTGAAAGCTACTTCTAAGGGTAGAACTCTAGAGAAATAATATGATTACAGTAAAATTTATATTTAAATGGATACACAGACATACAGAAAAGAAAGTAAGAATACTGTGATGGTCTTCTGATGTGCCAACTTGGATGGGTTGTAGTCACCAGCTTTTCAATGCAACACTAATCCAGGTGTTGCTGTGAAGGTATTTTGTATGACTAAAGCTCATAAACCACTGGTTTTCTGTAAGGAAGATAATTTGTGTGGGCCTGATTCAATTGCTGAAAGGCCTTAAAAGCAGAGCTGAGGTTTTTACTTGAAGAAATTCTGCCCTGAGTTGCAGTTTCAAACCATGCCTGACAGTTTGAACCTGGCCTTCCTCATGGTCTACCCTACGGATTTCAGACTTGCCTAGCCAGTCCCCAAATCATATAAACCAATTACCTGCAATACCTCTTGATATATATCTACTACTGGTTCTGCTTCTCTGGTTGACCCATGCGTGTTATAAATACCATGCCCACATAATATATAATACTCAATTATTTCCCAAAAGTGCTTAATGGATAAAAACCTTTCAATTTATTTGGACCAAACAGACTGTTGCTAACAAACACCCCAATGCTTTAAAATCTTTCTTTAACAAAGTAATGAATAAATGAAAAGACAAACACAGATGGAAAAATGGATTGTCCAACCTCCCAACTTAAACAGAAAGCCATATTGCATAGAATATCTTAAAGGTTGTGCGACTCTCCAATCATTAATTGGCAATTGTTAATAGAAAGATGCTCATAAAGGTATGTCATTAACCTATTTATATGTTCCTCTAATCCAATATCCCAACCATCATAATTATAGACATCTAGATTATAAAAAGAATTCTATATTATCTATTACCCATCCAACATATATGATATCTAGGATAAAACAGAATATAATTACCTTATAGACAGAATGTTTTTGTAGCCAGTATTGGGTTGTGAAAGCAGTGGTTCAGTGTGAAGTAAACCATAAAACACAAAGCCAGATGGTAATTTCAAATGAGAGATGTGTATAAGGATAAAGTTAAGGACCTACTAGAAATAGCTAAGGGAAGAGAAGAATGGGTAACTACTACAGAAAAATTATTTTAAATGCTTTCTCTTCACACATAAGGTGTAAGAAAAAGAATGCTTTCTGAACCTCTCTAAAGTTCTGTCCCTTATATTACATTCAGTTTTATAAGATTATCAAACTGTCCTATTAAGATCTTCTAGTTTATCAACATGTTAAGAGCATGATTCTTAGCTTAAATAGGTCAAATCCTAGAAAAAAAAGAGTTACATACCTTCTGTTCTTGTTGTGTACACTGATTTTTTTTTAATTTTTTTAAAGATTTTTATTTATTTATTTGTCAGAGAAAGAGACAGAGAGCACAAGGAGGAAAAGCAGCAGGCAGAGGGAGAAGCAGGCTCCCCCGTGAGTATGGAGCCCGATGCAGTACTCGATCCCAGGATATCAGTCATGACCTGAGCTGAAGGCAGATGCTTAACCAACTGAGTCACCTAGGCATCCCTACACTGATCTTTTAAAGACAACCTGCTCATATCACAATGCTTTCTGAGACAAATTAAAAAAAAATTAAATATGTTTGGAGATTTACTGTCTTCAAAGTACTTATTTGCATTCCCTCTATTTATATTCCAAAAAAACCCTAATGTAGCAGGTAGATAAAAATAAGCTCTATAAGGAAAGATATGATGTAACATATTTTAGGCTAAGCCTAATTTTTTAGACTAACATGAATGATTCAATTCTATACACATATTTAGACAAAGAGAAAATCACTCCAGAGTGTAAGCATGCATATCATGTGGCCAGGGAGTATTTGCCTTCTTTAAGCAACAGAGAACTCTGAGAGTCTAAAAGGAGCTATGAACTTTTCTTTCCAGGAAGGTCCATATACTCATAGGAGCACAGAGTTTTGTATACAACTTGATGGGTCTCATACATGCCATGTTTAGAAGCTTTATAAAAAGAGGATAAAAAAATAAATAAGACAGTTTTCCATCCTAAAGATCACATTGTAGTGCGGACACATGTAAACAAATTATTATAACATGTAATAGAAGATGTAGAATATTAAGGATAAGAAGAAAAGGATTATCTCTATTTCTATATGAAAGGCTTCACAAAGGTCGTGATCCCTAGGCAGACATAAAATATGACATATAACTTGTCAGGTAAAGGAAAAGCAAGAGAAGGGGGAAAGTTAATATTTAAATAGTACCATCTCAGGCATATATACTCACTTAATCATTAATAGTATTTACTATAATCCTGAATCATACATATGTACACATAATTAAATAGCTTTCATATGTATGAATGGATAGCTATACAATGTGATATAATATACGTATCTGTGTGTGTGTGTGTGTGTGTGTGTGTGTGTATTCACAATCTTCAGAATACTTCTGAGCAGGTATTATTACCATTTTACAGATAAGGAAATAGGTAATAGAAAGGCTAATTTAACTTGTCCAGGTCACAGAGCTTCTTATCAGTACTTTCTAGGCAAAGGGAAGAGCGTATGGACGCTGTGTGTCAACTACATTAAAAAAAGCTACGGAGACATGGAACTGCAGTTTAGGGGACAGCAAGTTCTACAGCATAATTGAAAAGTAAAAAGTTCAAAAGAAATATGGTGATTACAGAGGTCCCAGTCAACTAGTTGTAACAAATTTAGAAAAAGAGAGAGCAACTTGAGAATAACAGTTATCTGGCTGGTACACCTGGTTGAATGGTGATTTTATTAAGTGAGAAAAGAAATATTAGAAGAGTGCAGGTTTAAAGCAGTAAAAAGGGAGGTAAGTTTTAGTTATGTTGACTTTAAGTTACCTAAGGAACCAGGCAGATAGAAAGAGCCAGAGGGAAGTTGAAAATTTAAGTCTCAAGCTCTAAAGAAGGGACAAAATAAAAGCACGAACCAAAATATCCTCAAATAAAAGATTTCACCAGTGAAAAAATAAAAGGGTCAAGGACAGAACACTAGAAAAAAAAAACAGTTTTTAAGAGAAAAGGAGGAAAAAGATGATCATGAAGTGAAGAATGCAAAAGGCTTACAGAAGTAGGAAAAAACCAGGGGTACGCACTGTCATAACCATCAACCTGAAAGAACAGCTGACAGTATAAAACGCCACAGGTAAAACAAAACAGCAATTAATAGAAAAGAAAAGTCATTTCCATATTTAGCAGGAATTAGGGGGGTTGAAAAAGTGACTGAGGAAAGCTCAGTGGAGAAAGAGACATTTAAACTAAGCCTTGAAAGAAGCCTGTGATTTGACCATGCAGCAACGGAGACCACCCCAGCTGGAGGACAAAAGGAAAACTAAGAAGCAGAGAGACAGGAACCCACCGGGAAAAACCTGCTGGGAAGAGCAAATATTTTCAGTTTTACTGGACCCCTGGTATGTCAAGGGTAACAGTGAGTGAATAGGCCATCACCAGGTAAGAGTGGATTTGAAAGTCAGAGAAAAGAGCTTAGGGGTTTTGAACTCCACTGTATAAAGACCATTCTGGAAACCATGTACAGAATTAATTAGGAGAAAAGGAGCCAGTGAAGATAGTATTTATAATAATTCATGTCAGATGTGATATAAATCTGAACTAGTTTGATACAGAAGTAAAAACAAAGGAGGGGGCAGCTGACGCACTAAACAGAAGAATTTGACCAACGGTACTAACCAATGCAATTTATTCAGCTTTTGCTAAAGCTAAACAACTGCACTAACCAAAAGCCAATGCCATTTCAAGACAAAGCATTTGATATACCAAAAATAAACCCCTTGAAAAGAAAATCTGTAATTTAATTGGCCTAGCATCTACAGAATTCATGATAAATATTAGAAATTCCCTTTATCACAATAAGTCATTTATAAATCTCTTAAATGCTTAATTACTTTAAAAAAGATGAGTTTGTAGCTTTTTATTATAAAAGTATATTTGAACATAAGGTTGTTTCAGTTCCAAAACATTTATTAATTTTAATGTCCACCTTACATAGTTTTATGTAAAAATGTTTTTGTTTTTTATCAAACCTGTAAATAGATCACGATAAGCTATGGGCTAATGAAATATGGATTCAATTAGCCTTTAGGAAAACTAATAGCATATCTCTGAAATTTAATTTCCCATAAATCTTAGCAGGTAAGTAAAACATAATCATAAAATTAAAAATCTAAAATCAAAAAGGTGAAATTTCTCTAAAGTGCATATGTAATAACTATATATTAACCTATAAAATATATATAAATTTCATGAAGAAAATTTTAAAGTATGGATCCTATTATATTAGATTTTTTCTTTTTTGGTAATCTATAAAGAAGTCTTAACTAATATTTGCAATAAGCAAAACAATTAAGAGCTTTCCAAACTTAATTTAACCAGTTACACATTTATACTTCCAGACTCAGAAAAACATTGTGCTTCGATGAAAACTTTAAAATTCAGTTGTCCCAAGAAACTGAGAGACTAATTCAGACTCAAAAACCTAAGAGACTGACTAAGCAGTCTGAATAAGGTTAAAATTACAGACTATCCATCAAGCCCAGCTGTTTACCACTTCATGGTCAGAAACATAAAAGTTTGAACTACTTTTCAGAGTAAACAATTCTTCTAATTTAGATCCTTCCCATCAACAGAAAAAAGACAACTAATTATTTTTGTTACACATTGTGAAGTATAATTGTCTATTTAGTTCACTTTAACCATAAAAGAACCCAGGAAATAAATATACTTTTTTGATTTACACCCAAAGAATCCAAAATGACATCAGGTTTAAACTCTAAACAGTACTACCATGACCAACAACAATGCCTTGTCTTTTTGAAGAAATGTAACTCAAAAATTATAAGAATTATATTTGTATAATATTCAACTAGTGTAAAGATACCAAATTTTCTCAAAGATAATGAAGAATATATAGGTATGACTTACATATTTTATGGATGTAAAAAAAGCTTCTAACCTAAGCACATTTGACATCATCATATCTAATTAAGCCATAGCAAATACATTAGTGACTTAAATACATTAAAATAGACAATGTATTTGTAGTAGACACATAGTAATTATCAGAATCCAGCAAACAAGAGCCTAAAAGCTTAATTTTTCACTTCGGTATTTTTTTTACTTTAATGAAAACCAGCCATCAAGAAGTAGAATATATAGGTAAAGAGGTTTTTTTATTAAAAACAAAAATCCTAAAACTTCTGTTTCCAAAAGTAGAAGAGATTAGGTACCTGGCTAATCAATTCACAGAAAGCAATTAAAAATATAGAGTAATATTTTTAAAAAATCAACTAAAAAAAATCAACTGATGATCTTGCAAAATAGAAATACTTAGGCAAAAACTAAACTATGTAACAAAAAGACATAAGCAAGTTTTTGCCTTGGAGGCTTTTGCCAAGCTTGTAAAACTCAGCTTTGTTTCCCAAGACCTCAAAGACACGGGGGAAAAAGTAAAGTTCAGGGCCCACCGAAGGGCCCTCCCCCACAAATCTGGGACCTGAAAGGACTATTTTTTCCTGGTAAGAGTGAACTCAAAATAATATACCCATCCTAGAACACAAAAAAGAAAGTAGCCTGTATCTAACAATGCAATGGATCAGGGAAAGGAGAAAACAGAAGACAAGGGGAAAGAGGAAGAAGAGGAGAGGGAAGGAATGGAAAAGGAAGAAGGGAAAGGAAGGGAAGAAAGATCAAAAGAGAAGAGAAAGAAAAGGGGAAAAAACAGGAGAGGAAAAGAAAGGAAAAGGAGAAGGAGGGCAGGGAGAGAGAGGAAGAGGAAGATGAGGATGGGAGAGAGAAAGAGAAAGAAAAAAGAAATTATAAACTCATGGGTAGGCTTTACACCAGCTTAGACAATGATGAACAAAGAATAGTGCAAAGAAAGATGTACCTGTAACTGCTTAGACTGTAGCACAGTCTGTAGACTGTAGATAGTTTCACTAATCAGAACAAGGACAAACATTTCCAAACAAGTATCTATTGAGAGTTTGCCACCAAGGTCCCCCTCTATGGAAAATTCCCAAAGATTAACTTCAAGCAGAAGGAAAATGATTTGTGATACAGAGTCTAAGTTGCAAGAAGAAATAAAGAAAAAAATGGTAAATATGCAGATCAATCCAATATACTCTGTCTATATAAAACATTGAAAATAACAATGCCTTGTGGAGTTCAATATATATATTAAATATATAAATATACACGCAGAATCTGGGGAATAGCTATATGAAAAATACTTATCAACAACAGCATAATGACCAGAGAGGAAATTACTGAAGTTCAGAAGTTCCACTGTGCTTATATTTTTCAAAAAGAGAATAATGATACTAATTTGCTTCAGGCTTTACTAAGTTAAGAATGCTTGTTAAAATTTCTAGGGAAACCACCAAAAGAAGCAAAGCAGGGTTCGTAATTTCCAAACTGGAAGAGCAGGGGGAAAAGGAAATAAAAAAATCAATTCAAAAAAGGTAAAAAAGAAAAAAGAAGAAACAAAATGGCACTACAAAAAGAAAGCCAAAACTACAACGGTAAGGAAAAGAACCACATATGGACATCAGTAATTACATTAAAACATAAAGGGACTAAATAATCCAATTCAAAAACAAAGACTATTAGACTGGGTAAATAAACTCTAGCTTTAAGCTCTTTATGAATGATATATCTAAAAAACATAAGGATACAAAAAAGCTGAAAAACATAAGAACAGAATTCTTATGTTGAATTCTAATCAAATAAAGCTTCTATATTTATATAGGACAAAATGGGTTAGGGGGACAAAACAATTCTAGAGATATAAAAAGATCACTACATAATGACAGAAAGTTCAGTACACCAAAAAGATGTTGGATACCTAGTAACACAATCTCAAGACAGACAAAGCAAAAAGTTACACGAACTCAAGTTTATAACTCCACCATCACAAGAGATTACAACATTTGTATAATTTAAGTTTGTATAAAATATGTGTATTCTGCAATTGTCAAACTCCTCTCTATATAGGTTCAGTGCACCAAGGCTTCCTAAATGCTGATGTGTATAAGCATCACCTGGGGATCTTGTTAAACTGCAGATTCTAGAATGGCAGGTGAGGAGCTGAGCCTTATTCTGTAGTTTTAACAAGCTCCAGGGGATGTCAATGCTGTTCATCCTCACCACTCTGCCCCACAGAAAGTCCCATTAAATTACAAATACTTTGTATTAACATTACTTTCTCTAGCCCATAAGGCAATCAAGTTAAGAAACAATAACAATAAAAAAACTAGAAAACCCTCATGCTTAGAAATTAATACTTTTAAAGTAACTGAAGGATCAGTTCAATCCTGAATGTTAAAAAACATTCATAATGGAAGGATTTTTTAAAATATCCAAATTGGCAAGATGTAGCTAAAGTAATAATCGGAGGGGAAACTATAGCCTTGAATGTTAATATTTGAAAAGAAAGGTTAAAATTAATGAGACAAGCATCAAATATTTAGAAATTAGGAAAAACAGAAGAATAAACCCAACAACATAGAGCAAAGAAAATGATCATAAAAGATAAATTAATACACCAGAAAAAATATAAAATAATTGTAAAATTAAGACTGTTGACACTGCCACGAGTTAACAATTAAAATAGCAAAATGGGGTCCCTGGGTGGCACAGTAGGTTATGCATCCAACTCTTGATTTCAGGTCATGATTTCAGGATTGGGAGATCCAGCCCCATGTTGGGATCCTTCCTGAGTGTGGAGTCTGCCTAAGATTCTCTCTCTCCCTTTGCCCCTACCCCCAAAACCCTCACTCATGCAGGTGTGCTCTCTTAAAAAAAGTTCTTTCCATCTCCCACTTCTCTACTGCAAAGCTTTCATGTTTCAGATAAGCCTTGCCTCCCTAAACATTATAAGCCTTTGCCCCATTAACCCCTATTTGGACTCGGGCAGTGGTCTGACATCCTTCCCGGCGATAAGGCAATACCTACTTCACTCTCTCTGTTCCCACTATTCTAACACCATGTATGTACCATCAAAAAATATTCCAGTTACGATTAATTATCTGTAATTATTTGTTTAATTTTTGTGACCTTGCTAGCTTGTAAGATTCGGGAAGGCAGACATCTAGTACATTGAGAGTTTAGCTAAATCACTCCGTGATATTGCTGCCTGCGTATCCACTTTCTTTGGTGAAGTGGCCTGCAGGGACCTTAAACTGACACTAGCCCTCACAAACAACTGTATTCCCTAATCACGGAGTCACCAGCAAACATAAGTTCCTCATTTGACTTCTCCAACATCCCATATGCTCAACAGTCTGTCTTGCTTCCCAGGGCCTTCCCTTACACACTCCTTAGATAAGACCCTCATGGAGCTTTACCAAAATCCTGCCTTTTTGGTTTGAACTGACCAATCCAGGCTTAGCTCGGAACTCAAGAGTACTCCTCCTACCGACCCTAAGACATGTGCCCCAGATCCGACCGTGATATCTCTCTGCACTCTGCCTCAATCTTCCTCGGTAGCCTCTAGAGGCAGGCCCTGATCTTCCTCCAGGACTTGTGAGTAAAAAAACTTCTCTATTACTTTTTTTTTTTTTTTAAAGATTTTACTTATTTATTTGACAGAGAGAAAGCGCAAGCAGGGGAAGCAATACGCGCAGGGGAAGCAGACTCCGCGGGGAGCAGGGAGCCCAATATGGGGCTCAAACCCACCTAGCCAAAGGCAGATGCTGAACCAATTTAGCTATCCAGGTGCCCCCAAAACTTCTCTACTTCAGTTCTTTTGTGGTCTGTTGTTGGGCCATAACTCATCTGTACTCCAATTAAGAAATGTTAATTTAATAAAGTCAGAGCATTGTCTATTTTGTTTGTTCTCCATTATTTCTTCTCTACTTGGTACATAATAAGTACTTACTGAATAGGGGGGAAAATGAATGAAAAAAAGGTAGAGAGTAAATACTCTTACCCCTTAACTTCAAACACAATTAAAAACAATGAAAAGCTTATCCATCTTTAAAAATTTAGGAGAAATAAAATTCACAAATTTTATCATAGTCCACCAAGCAAAGTACTTGTGTTTAGATCATAAGAACCAAGGATTTAAAATACTTTAATATTATTCCCTTAGGAAACTAATGGATTGATAAGTTCAATAAATGTTTATTTACTAGGCAAAATGAACAATTCTGTTAGCAAAAACTTCCTCACGGGGGTGTGTGGCTCAGTTGGTGAAGCATCAGGCTCTTGGTTTCGGCCCAGGTCATCAACTTAGGGAGCCCTGCACTGGGCTCCGTGTTCGGCCCAGAGCCTGCTTGAGTTTCTCTTTCCCTCTGTCCCTCTGTCCTTCCACCCTAAGCTCATGTGCACTCTCTCTCTCTCTCAAATAAATAATCTTTTTTTTAATAGTTTTATGTATTTAACACAGAGAGAGAAAGATAGCGAGAGAGGGAACACAAGCAGAGGGAGTGGGAGAAAGGAGAAGCAGGCTTCCCTCTGAGCAGCGAAGCCCGATGCGGGGCTCGATCCCAGCAC
The DNA here is from genome assembly GCA_028533885.1 of Nasua narica. NCBI lineage: Eukaryota > Metazoa > Chordata > Mammalia > Carnivora > Procyonidae > Nasua > Nasua narica. Next base: position 50,283,857 of record CM052807.1, on the reverse strand, counting down.
CCTGGGATCATGACCTGAGCCGAAGGCAGATGCTTAACAGCTGAGCCACCCAGGTACCCCTCTCAAATAAATAATCTTAAAAAAAAATTCCTTATGTTCTAATTGCTCCATGTTCACAACAATTTTAAGGGAATGGCTGAAAAAGAAAAGTAACTGATTTATTGGCTAAAGTGTTCCTTAATAACCAAACTGCATGTAACATTTGATTACAGCATTTTGTCACCTCTCATATGTCAGCCAAACTGAATTAAAATTTCTGTCCAAGTTAGCTGAATCACCTCTTAGCCACTTGCCTTTATTCTGACTTTAGACTTGACAGATACAAAATGATCAAAACAGCCATGCTGCCCTGACTTTCTATGGTCAAAATTTCTATAGGACTAAGATTAAGGAAAATTTTCACAATCTATTCATAGTTCTAAAGTATATCTCTAATCTTTCTGTTCTAATTTCTAACTACTTTAAGTAGTCTCTGTGTTGTTTATTCTAACATCACTTGGCCACTATTAAAGGTCCATTATCCAAAACCATCCATCTAAGGAGGTCCACAACAAACCTAGCCTTTATCACATTCAATTCAAGAAAGCAACCTTCAAAAGATTTTCAATTTTAACTTAAATGAAGAAAATTTTCACAATAAAACTGTGAAACAATGAAACAATGACTTTGTCTTCACCTAACGAATGCTTTCATAGTAAAGAAAAATTTTAATACACACTGCTACAAGCCAAGATAATAATGTAAATTAATTACAGAACTCAAGGTTGATTAATAAAGACTCTAATTAGGCACAACAGCAATAACCAAATTATGCAGGATTTTATAACTGCAATTAGTTATATGATTATTCAAGAGAATATCCTAATAAAAAGGTACAACCTTTAGTACTCAATGTAGAGATTACAACAAAATAATCAGAGGAACATCATAATAGTAAAAATTATAACTTCCAAAATTTTAGTCAAATGTTCTATACTTTGATACTCAAGAATCCACAAAAATGAAAAAATCTCAAACACTTCTAAACTTTAAAATGAAATTCCACAATAACCAACACTTACTGAGTATTGACTGTGCCCTCACCGTCTGGGTGAGGTAAAGAAAGGCGGAAAGGGAGTAAGAATGGTTGCAGAGGGAAAAGCGGCTGAAGTCACCTAGAAAACACATGATGATGGCTCTGACTGGGCTAGGAACAAGGGAAGTAAACAGAAGGGAAAAGATCCCCATGTTTGACAAAACTTGGAACTTACAGAATTGGCTGTTGGAGGGTCATGGAATAGAGACCCACAAGGAGGGAACAGGAGCAGAAAAGGATCAGAAGACTCAAAAATCTCATGAAATGATGGTACTCCCCAAAGAGGAAACACCAGGAAAGCAGTGTCTACAGAAAAGAACAGCATGGAGTTACAGACACCATTTGAGGAAATGAAATACCCAACCTTCAGAACAAAGAAGGAAGGGCCGGAAAACTCAACCCGACTGAGCACAAGGTGCGAGCTGATTTAAGATTCTCATTAGAAACGCCAGTCCAGAGGCATCAAACCAAGTGTGCACAATGCAGATCAGTCCGAGACTTGGGCTATGCTGCTGCTACTGTCCTATCAGTCTCATATTCCCGCAAGCCCCATCTGTCTGGCCACTTGAGAATTCCCAAAGCAGAACTTATTGTTTCCAGCTACAGCTAGGCCTAGGAGTCCAAAACAAGAATCGAGGAGTAAAGGGAAAGAGGGGGAGAAGGAGGAGTGACATAGGCAGTTTTATTAGCTTCAGGTCTGGCCTTGGCCTCTCATCTCCATACCAGAGACTTTAGGTCAAATTCAAACTTACCCTTTTCTCTCATTGCACTATTTATTCACAGCCCCTATAGGTCTATTCCCTGCTCCCTAGCCCATGCCTCCTAACTGAGTGAACAGAATCATGACTGCTGCACTTTAGAAGATTCATACATGGGGCTCACTCTGAATCAGACTTAGCTCTGGCTTTCTAGCCAAAACACAGAGCCTCGGTTCTCATGAAGAACAGAATTACAGATTCCAAAAGGAGGCTGATGCTTTAGACTTCACAGATTCCAGAACTAGGATCAGAAATTATAGAAAACTTTGTCAACTGAGACCACTTAGTGATCCCTTAAAGATACTATACAGGTAGTATATATGTTCAAGAGATCTTTCAATGTTGTTGTGTGTAGCTGAAGTTTGTTAACTTTTCAGGTGCTCAAGTGTTCTATTATATAAATATACCCCAAAATATTAAGCTTTCTACTTTCAATTGACATTTGGGCTATTTCTAATTTGGAGCTATTCCAATAAACATTATTTGACACATAAAAAATATAATGTGACAACTAAAGAGCATTTCAGCCTTTAATGAATTTGTCCATAGTTAGCTAAAGATTTCATTTTCAATGTACTCATAAAATTACCATCACCTTCAACATGGCCAATGTTTACTTATGTGTGACCATATAAATATAAAATTTGACATTATTTAGAGTTAGAGAACAAATATGCTCTACGATTATATTAGTAGTAAACTATTAGTAGTAAACTACTATTAACTAGTAATTTTAAATAACCTTCCCATTAAGTCACAGAAACAATATAAATTATGACCTACATTAAAATAGCTTTCCTGAAAACACATACAAGAATATTCACTGCATCCCTTTTTCTGAATTTGGGTCAAGATCTCTCTCTAGAAACAGTCCTAAATACACAAACACAGTACAGCATGCGAATCATTCAAGCTTCCAAATGCCTCAATAAATGGATACTTCTACAACTCTCACTAAAATATTAAATGAGAACATCAAAAGTAAAACAATGGGAAAAGTCCAGGAGGAAAAAAGAAAATGTTCACTGCAGGGCTACGTACAACTGGGAGGAAAATAACTGGTTACACACACATTGGTCCATCCATCCAGAAAAGCACTGTGCAACGACTACAATTAATTAGGAAGATCTCCAAGTTACCGTGGGGGAAGGGAAAAAAACAAGAGGTGTTAGTATGTATATACAAGACATAGTCATCTGTGTAAAAAGAAGAAGGCACATTCATGTTTTCACCTGTAAAATACCTGGAGGGCCACAAAACAAAATGCAAAACAAATTATATCAGGGGAGTGGGACTACAGGACCAAAATAGAAAAGAAATTGTGACTGTATAATTTTAATATCATTTCCCATTTCTTTCATGCCTTTATACTACATATGTGTGTGTGCGCCTAGCTGTCGAAAACAATAGTGTATTTTCTGAGACTGAAGAAATAAAGATAGCTTAATAGAAATTTATGATTTGGTAAAATCACTAAGCAATGATTCCTACTGTTACTGAATCAAAGAGAGCTTAAAAACATTTTTTTTTTTTTTTGGCTAATTCAGGATTATGATGATAAAGAGTCAGAGTACTATCTTCATCTTATAGAAAAATGATTTACTGCTAAATCTTCATTTTTCAGTAATACAAGAAAATCCCTACAAAGCTCTATTTTTAAAAATTTTAATGTATTCTATAACATCCTAAAAGTCAAACCAGTCTTTTTAAAAAGCAAATTCAGAATTAGAACGCATAAAGATTATACCATAAAATATTACAAGAATCCGTTTAATAACTGATAGTAATTAAAATATATAGAAAGAAGTTTCTCTTAGTACTTCATATTAAAGTTTTGTTCCACGTTTATAGCTATTTATAGAGCACATGTAATTTATTAGATTAGTACATATCACTTGGACTATATAGTTAAAACCAGGCACTATAATTCACCTAGTAGAAGCTACTCATATTACGAAAAAAAAAATTAAAAATAAACTTGGAACTCAAAATCTGGAAGAACACTTAGGTATCATCTAGTTCTTCAATTTATAGATTAAATAATTGAGTTTCAGAGAAGTTACACAGCTGGTAGTCCTCACTCCACAGTCAGAGTTATTTGACTCTAAACCACACTATAAACTCAATCTTCAAAGTCATAACAAATATCACATATTCTCTATTATATGCAATTAATGAAGGCAGAAACTACCATAAATTACTGATAACTATTTTTAGTACTACCCTAAATTACTGAAAACTATATATTACATATATAGTAATAACTCACAGCTTCACAGAAGCTATCACCTTAGTTATCATTTATAAAAACTAGCTCCAGAATAAAAGAAAGTGAGTTGATAACTTCGGACTTAAGAAAAAAGTACATAAAAAGTAGCAAAAGGAGCCTATCTGGCAATCATCCATTCAAACGATCTGTATAAAGATATTACAAAATTATTACACTACAGTGGAAATCCAGTTTATGTCCTGGCAAAAATGTCTAATGTGGATACAAAGTTGAAGGGATGGGAGTTTTTAAACATTATCCAACTGTCTATTATAATACGAGTTGTGAATATAAGTCACCTTCAAATTTTACCCAAAATATAGCACAGGCCAATGAATTCAGTTAATGTTTACTATGCCTATGTACAAACCACAGATTAATCTCAAGAAAAATATCACAACAATATTTTCTCAAACAAAAATGTGTGGACTCAGGTTCTGAACTCTTAGAGATGTGTAACACAGATTCTACTGGAAAAACAGGGTTAGCAAGGAGAGTAATGGGATATTAATAAAATGACCGATTTGTTGTCCTAGGTTTTCCTGGCCAGGAGAATGGAGAATGGAAAAACTGAACCATGAAATCAAAAAGGCATCTGTCTTCCAGGTTTCTCTCTGCCAATGTCTTGAGAAAAATGTTTGAACTTTCCTGTTGGCTTTATATGCAAATAGCTCCAGATGCAAAGTGAACCACATCTAAGTTACTTGGTTCAACATCTGCTGGTCCAATTCCCATTATTCCTTCTAAAGGGTCGGCTTGTGACAGACAGTTTAGTTTGCCCTCTATATAAGCTGTTTTGAAGGAGCTAATTTGGATTAAAGTGTCTATCTAGACCACTTGTTTTTCCCTTTGATGGTCAATGCATTCTAATGTGGTTCTGTGTAGTGCTACAAGTAACTTAGAAACATATTGGAAAGGACAGGATTCAAGGTTTCGCCTCCCACCTCGCCTTCTAGACAATTTATATTCATACAGTTAAGAAGTAAAAAGTGAACAGTCACTTTGCGTCTAAAACAGCACCACCTACATTGTACACAACGGCAATGTGACAATACTTTCTGACCTAATATTTTTTTCATGAAGCCTCTATCAAATATTTGAAGCTAACGTTATTGATAAAAGCATGTAACACTATTAACAATGCATTTCATGAAACATTCAGTCATCTGAGATGACAATTTTCACATGACACCACTGAAAATGGAATAAGGTCCATACCACATGGCACTTCCTGTCTGATACACAGTATACTTTCAAACATTTGATAAGCGAGTGAATTAGTGAATGAACAACAAAAAAACCTAAAGAATTCATTTAAATAAATCCCATGCATTCCTGAAACTTTGGGTCTGCTACAATTAGAAAACAATCAAAAAACATACTGAACCCAAACTAAGACTAATAGTCTAATGTTCTTAGAACTTGTATGATCAAGGACAGAGAAAGTTCTTGTTTCAAAAGGGTTAAACAGGGAGGACAAATTGCATTATGGGGCAAAAATGAGGAAAAGAGAAGAAATCCAGAATATCCATCTATGTATAAATGTCTCTCTCTATATATAGAGAGAGATATGTATAAATAGATATATGTGCATATATGTGTGTATATATGTGCATTTTGTGCTTTTATAGGTGCATATATGTGTATATCAGAATATGAACATTCATTTTGAAAAGTAGTTTCCTAAAAAGTAGAACATTACCACTCTTATAAAAATTTATGATAGTTGTAATGATTTCAAAAAAAAAAAAAACCTCTTAGCTTTAGAAAAAGAAAAAACTCTTTTTCTAAAAAATACAGTTCTATGAGTAGTTAACTCAAAAACTTTCTGGTATTATATGCTATGCAAAATCTGGAATGATTTTCCTTCAGAAAAATATTTAGAAAAATAAATAAGAAGGGACGCCTGGGTGGCTCAGTTGGTTAAGCAACTGCCTTTGGCTCAGGTCATGATCCCAGCGTCTTGGGATCGAGTCCTGCATCCCTCTGCCTGCCTCTCTGCCTGCTTGTGTTCTCTCTCTGTTAAATGAATAAATAAAATCTAAAAAAAAAAAAAAAAGAAATAAGAAAAAAAGTAAGTAAAATAAATGGATACTACTATTATTACTTCTAGATCCTAATATTTTTTTTGATCCTAATATTTTTGAATTAAAATTTAGTCTAAGCTCTACTCTCCCCTAATGTTACCTGCTGCCACACAGTAGGACAAAACAAAAAATTAGGAAAAAAAAAAAAACAGCAAAAGAACTGTTCTCTCTTTCTGTTAATCTATTACTACTCCTGTTAATCATTATTTCCAGGTTATTTGTCTATATTGGGAATGACCAGGAAATTTAATTGAATCCTAGAGTATAGCTTCTTTGTTATCTTTGAGTAATTATCTAAGATTTCCAAGATTACTATATTTTTTAAGGAAAGTTTAGGTTTGCCTTCCTCTACCTTGTGATCCAAAGACTATTTAATTACTGCGAAAGAATTAAAAATAATTAAAAAGAGTCACTGTTGTTGAATCACTATACTGTATACCTAAAACTAATAACACTTAGAAATTAAAATAAAAACTTTTAAAAAGAGTTTGAAAGCAAATCTGTTTTGAAAGCAAATCTGTTATACTAATCATCAAGAAATAATGACTGAGCACTGCTTATTAAAGTATATGCTATACTGAGTGCTTAGGATTCATAAAGGTTTAAAACACAGTCCCTACCCACCAAGGTTTAGACTAAAGCAGACACATCACATTGAGACAGCAGTCATACTGATAAAATATTTTTAAAAATATAAATTAGTACATCCATGTTTTCAGCAGCATTATTTACAATAGTCAAAGGAAGCAACCCGAGTGTCCGTTGATGGATTAATGGATAAAAAATGTGGTCTGTACATACAGTGGACTATTATTCAGGCTTAAAAAGGAAGGACATTCTGACACATGCTACAACACGGATGAACCCTGTGGACATTATGCCAAGTGAAATGAACCGGCCACAAAAAGACAAAAATAGTGTATGATTCCATTTATATGAGTTGTCTAGAATACACAGAAAGTAGAATGGTAGCTGCCAGGGGCTGTGGGTAGGGGCAAATGGTTATTGTTCAATGGCTACAGAGTTTCAGTTTCACGAGATGAAAATGTGCTAGAGATTGGTTGCACACCAATGGGAATATGCTTAATGATACTGAACTATACACTTAAAAATGGTTAATATGGTAAATTGTATATGTTACTTTACCACAATTAAAAAAAAAATTGGCCAGAGTGCCAAGCAAGGGATGCAGAAAAAAAAAATGATACAGTAGTTCAGAAGAAAGAGCAATTATAGGATATGGATCCAGTGAAAGCTCTATATATCTTGGTTTGAAAGAAAAATGAGACTCAAGTAGATAGGAGGTGAGGGAATGTACTACAATCAGAGCGATAGCAAAGTGACAGAACAGATATCATCCAGAAACAAAATGTAGATCATGATTTGACCGCCCATAGGCTTCAAAAGAATAACTGTGGAAGGTAAGCTAAAAGGAAAGGCTACAAAATAGAGAGGAAAATGCCTAATAAAGGCAATTGTTCTTATTGAGTATCTTTCACTAAGATAACATAATAATTACCACACTTTTACTGAGAGTAAAGGCAGGAGGAAAAGGAAATTGATAACGTCATATTTGCTTGTCTCTTGCTTACATTCTCCAACTCCCATGATGACAAAGTGTGGAGACACATTCAACAGGTTAGATGCCATACTGATGAGATACGGGCTTAGAGATAACAATTTGGATACAGAACCAACATGTGCATTTTATTTATTCTGACTGGCAATTTTTTTTAAGATTTTTATTTATTTAACAGAGACAGAGAGATCACAAGTAGGCATATAGGCAGGCAGAGAGAGAACGGGAGAAGCAGGATCCCCGCTGAGCAGAGAGCCCAATGCGGGGCTGGATCCAGGACCCTGAGATCATGACCTGGGCTGGAGGCAGAGGCTTTAACCCCCTGAGCCACCCAGACGCCCCCTGACTGGCAATTTTTTAATATCAACATCAGCTCTGTATAGAAACTAGCATTTTAAAAGGTCCCTCTATGTAAATAATGAATATTACAGTGAGATGAGTGTCCTGAGGCACCTTGATTCATTAGCAGTATTATAGGCTCTAAGCAGACACTGTTTATAAGATAAATTAATTATCCCAGTTGCTACTATGAGATCACCTTCCAACTAACTGCCAGCTCTGCAGCAAGATAATTGTTATGCACACGAAGCCTATGACTATATTTTTTTGCTTAAAATCTTTTATCCTAGCCCCAAGAATGAAAATTTCTATTCTCCCCCAAGTACTTTACAACTTAAACCAAATGTTTCTGAGTAATCTTCTTGGATTTTAAGCTGTGGTAAAACTTGGTAATAATCATCTCTTTAAAAATATTTTTCATATAGATTACAAACTGTTAGGGTGTATATAGGTGGAAAACCAGACAGAAGAAGAATATTAAGTCTTTTCTTAAACTGAAAAGAATCTACTTTAGATCTCTTAAAGCTTCCTATCTTCTCTGGACTTTAGTGTGGAAATGATTAAGTTGTTAAACTAATCAGGTTGTTCAGATCACTCTGGTCTAACTTCCAGACACATGAACGAGAGGCTCCAGCAGGCAGAGGAAGAGAAACTATCTTCAACCAAAGAGAAAGATTACTTGGCTGAGCCAACATCTACCATGCCTTAACTTCAGCTGTCGGCCAGGCTAGTTTACCTCCACTTCTGTAAATCACTGAGAAAAAGTACTTTCCACAGGTCTGATTTTTTAAGGGACTGAGGGAGAAACTGGGTGTGCCGTCTGTGTGTACACACACACACACTAGAGGAACTGTTCTTTAATTCTAATTAGACTTTGAGGACTTGACCTACAAATATAGACATATACATAGATGTGACATATAATATTAACTCTTGGAGGACAGAAAGTAGATAATCTGTCTACAACATACAATTCTTTAATACACTGCCACAATTATAGGAAAACAGATTCTGTTCTTGCTTTTGTAAAGAAGTACAATTTGGCTTCAACTTCCAATCTACTGAAATCATTTCCTTAAAAGCCATTTCTGACGGCACTTTTTTCCTCAGTCTCTGATCACGCTGATCTCTCTCACATATAGCCTTTGACACCAGCGACCATACCTTCTTTGAAATGTTCTACTCCTGATGCCGAGCCCTTACTCTCCTTATCTCTCAATCTTCTGTCTCTTTCTCTTCCTCTTATTCCCTAACTATGGACATCCAAATTTCTCTACTTAACCGTATTCTCTTTACGTACTGTTTCCCGCAGTTATCTCCTATAACTTCAACTGTCATATCTATGAGAAAACTCCCAAACCAAGAACACCAGCCTTAATCTTTCTTCTGAACTGAAGGTGTCTTAAATACACAAGTGTAAGACAAATTCATTAGGCTTCATGCTGTCCCAAACCAACATTTTTTTAAATTCTCTATTTCTGTTCAAGGTACCACCATTCCTTCAGAATCAAGGCTTGAAACCTCAAAAATCAATTTTGACTTCTCCCTCACCCTCACATCCAGTCAACCAGACGGCCCTGCTGGATGCTTCCCCCCCCCAAAAAACCAGTTAACTTAAAAAGAACTGAAATATAATCTGACAGACTAGATTTCATTCCTAAACATATTTACCTATATCAAATTCCAAACTTTTATGACCCATCATTTTGTCATCTATACAATAGATAATATTATAGCTGCCCTACCTACATTACAATGAATAAATATATGACAAGATACTGAAAATCCTAAATCATTACACAAATATCATTATTCCAACTTTCCTATCAATTTCCATTGCCACACTAGTCGTCATTCATTCAGTTATTCATTTCTTTTAATATTTATTTATTTGTTTGAAAGAGAGAGAGTGTATGCATACACGCTCATGAGTGGGAGAAGGGGCAGAAGGAGAGAATCTCAAACAGACTCCCTGCAGAGCGCAGAGCCAGAGGTGGGGCTGATCTCACAACCTGATCATGACCTGAGCCAAAACCAAGAGTTGGTCACTTAACCAACTGAGCCACCCAGGCTTCCCTCATTCTTTTTTTTTTTCTTTGAAAATTACTCTTTCTGTAAATACTCATTGAGGACCAACTATAAGCTAGGCACTATACTCAGCCTTTGAGACATAACAAAAGGACAGACATAGTGCCTAACCCCACAAAATTTACAGCCTAAACTGTAAGTCAGGAAATATGTGGACATAGATGTGGGAGGGTTCTCTGGGAAGGCTTCCCAGATAAAACAAAATGTATTAATATCAAATTATTATTAATATTAACTTCCCATATTAAAGCAAAAAACAACACATAAAACAAATAGGAGTTAGTATAATAAGGGAGTGGGAGAGAGTGGCAATGGGAAACAAGGTGCGAAATTCCAGGCAAAGGAAACCACATACATAAATCCCTCAAACAAGAATGAGCATCCTAATTATTTCATTCTCTTTCCCACATTTACACATTTGTTTCATTGCTTTTTCTCCCTTCAAAATCTTTCCCCATTTTCCCATCTCTGCCTATTCAAATCATAAACATCCTTCAAATGTCCTGATCAATAATATATGATAGTACTTGACTCATACAGGCATGAAATAAACATTTTCTAAACGAATGGATGATGAAATCTTCATTCTTCCCAAATCACAAACCTGCTTCATATTACAAGTATGTATGTGCCTGTCCTATCTTCCCTTGAAGTAAAGGACACATTCCCCTAATGCATAATAAGCATTGGAAAAATATTTGGAGGATGAATAACTCTAATAATCTAAGACTAAGCAGAGCTGTTAAGGATACTTTCATCTTCTACTTCTGACCTTACAATGATCTGGCAGAATAAAAAGTCTAAAAAATTCAAAATATTATTTATACATGATTATAGTAATATTGAACATTAGGTCTTCCATAAAATATCTCTCATAATGGAATTTATTTTTGCATTTGATTCTTGGATGGCTAAATTTTAATGTTTAATACTTTTGACTGACCTTCTTGGGAAAAAAAAAAACCAAACACTTCTAAATTTAAATTTAGTTTAATGTTAAATTACTTCAGGATATTTTTAGAATATAAGAATAAGAAGTCTTTTTAATTAACAAACTGGACAGCCTAAAAATATTATTTGGACCTCATTTTCCTAAAACTAAGACAAATTGGGAAATGTAAATTATACTTTAATTTCATTTAATGTTCATGATATCATTTTTGGAATCATGCCTCAAGCCACACTATAGTATTTGTTATGCAATTTATAATCTGTTATGGAAAAAACCCTACATTAAATCTGGGTCTTTCCATTTTCAGATCAAAGAAAGCCAAGAGCAAAAGTAAAAAAAAGGCTTTCAAAGAAAAGGCGAAGTGTTAAATAAGAAAAAAAAGAAAAAATCTAGTGACTGCAGAGTAGTACCTGTAGGAAAAGCAGCCCAAGGAATGGCAGGAGATGTAGTTTGGGTTTCACCATTTCCACCATCAAAAATCTCTGCAGCCTAAAAAAAAAAAAAAAAGGCAAATTTCTTTTCGAAGATCTAAAAAATAGAAATGCTATTTAAGCAACCAAGCCTTCCAGTCCCACAGGCATACTCTCTGTGATATATCACACATTTTCAAATTTCCTCCAAATACTCAACTGCTTCTCAGTCTTCATAGTTAACCACTCCAAACACTACTCCCCACCCCCAGTATGCATGCTCTGTTATTTTTAAGTAAAAATCTCCCTTCCTTACTAAAATATATCTCCTACCAATGAAAATTTTCTTTTATATATCCTCGATCACATTTTCACTTGAGAACTTTATATCTAAGTACTCTAAACTAAGTATATCTTTTTCATTAATTAGCACAAAACCTAATAGAGATCAATGTAAATTAATAGGATTCATCTATATTCTTCAATAATCTACCATGTGGACTTCCTAGCATTCAACATTTAGAAAATTCTAAAACTGATGTTTTAAATTAACAAGCCTTCCATATTAAACAGTTTTAAAAGTAAGGGACAGTCAATTACCGAATGTTGAATTTGCGGGTAAGAGTTTTCTCTCTTAATTGTTCAGATCACAGCAAAATTATTTCTGAGAAAAAGAACCAGAATTTCAATCTGGATTCTGCATTGAGTTGTCAGCCAAAAAGAAGTCAACTGAGGCAATCTGTCACAAGTTACGTGACATAGAATATAGTAACTATTATCTATAAACTACAAAAAATGAACATGGCTTATATAACCAGGGATAGAAATCCTCCGTATTTCTACAACCAGATAGAAAAAGAAGAAACCTAATAACCAATTAAATTGGAATAATTGGTTAACATTGTAAATATGTAATGCTTGAAAGGAATAGGTCCATTGACTGTAACACTAAAGTATAATTTTATTCTGAGGAAAACTACACACTCTATTTTTTCTGATATAATAAATGAAGCATGGTTTAAGTAAAGAAAACTGTACTAAGTTTAAAACTTCAAATAACTGACACTTGTAAATCAGAAACTAAGATGGTATCTGAAACATTATCCTCAAAATGAAAAAAAAAATTTAACAAAATTTTAAGTGCTAATTTCAGTAACAGAAGATTGAATCACCCAACAGAACCTGTAAAACATTAAAGAAAATGCAAAAAACATACAAATGTGCCAAACAAAAACCAGTGTCAGATGAAAGACACAAAATAGGTATGTCCATGTTGACAGACATTAAGAACAACAGGCAAGAAATGATCCTATTCTTAAAAAACTCACACCATTTTTTCATGGTATTCATTTTTTCATGATATTCAGAATACTGAATATATACTTAGTATCTTGTTTCTCCTATTAATGTCATTAATTAAACTCCCTGTTTTTAATAAACAATCTTTTTTTACCAAATTCCAAATTAGGTAAAAGTCTCACTAAAAAGGGAAAAAAAAAAAATCACAGAGCTCACTTGGTAGTTCCAGGACTTGAGCTCAGGCATCCTGACTCCTAATCCAGAGATTTTCCTGCAAGACTATACTGGCTCCATAAAAATAACTGGGTTACAAAATATTTCAATAAAATGAACACACACTGAAAAGGATTAAGGAAAAGACAGTGCTTCTTCAGCTAACAATTTCTACTTAAAAAGCATCCAACTTAAACCTGAGAGAATAATCTAACAACACAAACATACTAATTAGCTCTATAAGCCACCAAGAGGCTATGTAGTTAATACACTAAATCAACTCATTACAGGTGTAAACATGGAAATATGTCACAGATCTGCAATACTTATCCCTCATCTCACAAGTATTTCCTAATCGACATGTATCCCAGCAAAATCGTCAGCTGACAATTTTTAAAACTTAACTTTAATGCTTCTACTAGCAGCACTTAATTAACTCAATTTAAACCATTCCATAGGCATGACCATACATTCAATAATAATTAGTTTTATCTTTCAAAAAGGATATATTTTCATTCTCCTTGATTTCACTTTTTATTCCAGTGTTACATTAAAAATGATGAAGAAATGATCATGAGTACCAATGATAAATAGTACATTTTCAAAATAGTATACTCCATTATAATCCCAAAAAGTTAAAGCAATTACATAAGCAAAATAAGATAATTGCACATACCTCAAAACCACCAAAATCATCATCATCCATTCTTCAAATGCACCTGAAAAATACCAGAAGACATTGAAACAAGCCCACACACACATTTATGTCAAAACATTTTTCTGACTTAAATGTATATATATTTTGACTTGTAAATCACAACTATTTCATTTGAGATAAAAAAAAAAACTACTTTTTCTAACTATATGGGTATGCATTTTTTAATGCAAAAAGACTGGGGTTTTTTGGGCAAAATTAGCCATTCGGGCAAAATTAGCAATTTCTGTGACTTTTGCAGCAACCATGTATTTTGCCATTTTGTGTCGAGACGCCAGGAGTGGAAAAATATTCTTTTACATTTTAATTTGCTTTTCCCAAATTGGCGCTAGGGCTCAATTCAATAATGCTTCCTGCTTTTTGCATCTATTCCTCAGTTGTCTGGCAACATCAGCACAAACTCCAGCTAAGAACAGGACTGTGGTGAATTTTTGGAAATCTGTCCCCCACCACAAAGGTTCTTCCCTCGGTTTCATGGCCGAGGTTGATTTAGATTTTCAAAATTGATCAGCATTTTTGAGCTGTGGCCACAACTTCTGGAGCATTTTGATATGTGTATTTTTAGCTGAAACTGCTTTGCACTTTTGGAAAAATGTGGAGCAAGTTACTAGGCTGATCAAGATAAATCAAGTCATGTATTCATGGGAGACCAGGGAAGAGAAAAACACAAGTGAATATCCTGAATTCCTCTCTTTAAGTTAAACTATGTAAGAGAGAGACAAGCGGTAAGATAATACATGCTTTATTTTGTACTTCATGTGCATCATAAAAATGGAAGGAGAAAACCATGAGTACCAGGACTTTAAAAAGAAGAAAAAGAAAAAGCTTTTATCTAACAAACCATTAAAACAAAACAAAATAAAACCTGGAAAAGCAAAACAAGTAATAGATAGTATATATTTAAATGAAAAATAAATTCATAATAAATTGTGAATCAGTAGCCACAAGTAATACTCTGGTAAATAATAACTGGTTTCCTTTTTTATCTTTTAAAATGTATGTATCCAAATTATTAATTATAGTTTCTTTGACTCATTAATACAAGATGGACTTGGTTACAGGAAAACAACCTTCTCCAACTTCTAAAACAACCAGCTAAACAAATTAAACCATGTTAAGCAATAATTCTAAAAGCATTTTCTAAGGCACTCTGCCTTGAGTGATGAAGCAGTATAGCCAGGTCTTGCCTTGTCAATGAAATTAATATTAATGCCTTCAAAAATAAAATTCAAAAACTAGTCAAAGACGAACAGTGAAACACAATCTCAAGGACTGTTTTGTTTCAACAAAGAAAATTTATTTTCACAGAAACTCAAGTAGGTGATGACACCAAAAGGAATATATGGAGGCAGAAGTACATTATAAAAAGGAAGGACATTAAATTAACCAAAATGAGATACCACTGTCGTCACTATTACCTACAATTTAATAGTTTGATGAAAAATTTTTAAAAGATGTATTTCTCAAAAAAAATCAAAGCTAAACAAGTCATCCGCATACAACACTTAAAATATATAAACCAGATTTTCAGAAACTTTCGATGGTGGTTAGTTTGAAATGGAATTCACATTAATTCTGTTGCAAGCAAATAGAATCTGTATGTGATTATAGTTTTCATGAAGAAATGATGAAATAAGAGTGATATGGATACTGAGAATTAACCAAGTCAAACTATAAACACTAAGTTTGTGTTTTCCACATGTATTCCATGAATCTCAGGGAACAATTAAAAAATATTTTTAGCATCTACAACACTGCATCCAAATAATACCGTTTAAAAAGAATTTCTAGAGTAATGCTTCTAGATGTTTCCATAAATCACATCCCAATAAATTATTTGTAAGGTGCCAGAAAACTGAAAACAAAAATAAACAGCCATGTTTAACAATCACCTCAGCTTGTTTGCCCAGTGGTAACGAAACAAATACCATCATTTTCCTAAGTACCAATTTAACTCTACAAAAGAATACATCAATGATCACTGATGTTTTCCATATCCCAGCAACCTTTACATATTAAAATGATGGCGACAGTTTTCCTCTGCTTTATTTTCAAAGACATACTGACAGATTTTAAAAGATAAATGTGTCTTGAATTTCTTAAAATATAATAGAGAAATATTATTTTAAAACATTAACATTTTCCTAAATATTTTAGCTTTGAATCCTGCAATAGTTTTTTTCTTCTGAACATTACAAAGAAAAGGGAAAAGTAAAATTAACAGTATTGATTTGTACAAATCAACTTTACTAAATACAAAAATTAAAAATTAGTTTTTAAAAGGAATTATTACAAGTATGGACTCCTTTATAGATTTAGCTACTCAAGCACATTTAAAACATTATTTTATCTGAAACACATTTATAATTTTTTAGAGTATTTGTAGCACTTAACATTATACCCCATTAAACTACAAATATAATACAGCAACACCAAACATATCTGTCATGTAACTTACAGAGTCATGAGCCTGGCTAAAAAAAATTGGAAGATCATGTAGTTCATTCTTTGTGTCATGGCAGGGGGAAAGATGTAGGATTGCTATGGTTAGGTATCTACAGTGAAAGATTTCACAGTATCTAGTTTAACAATTCTCAGATTTCTTGGTATCTGAATTTGATCTCTTCTGTTGCACTATTATATTTCTCCTTTATTATTCCCAGTATTTAATATATTGCTGATATTTTATAAGAAAAACATACATACAACAATGTAACAAATTTTTATTAGGCAATTCTGTAGAAGAGAACACTCAAGATCCTCAAGGAGTTAGGGTCTGGGGAGGCAGAAGGAGAAGAATAAGAAAATCATACAAATTTAAGAAATGAGCTATAAAATAGCCTTAAGAAAGAATGTCCAAGGTGGGAGGAAAGATTTTTAGATGGTGATATATCTACTTGGCACATCATGAAGTACTTCATGAAAAGTATTTGAGCTCTATTTCAATAGACCTAACAGAGAATTTTAAGTGGCACATTAAAAACATGAATTTTATTAGTCTTTTCTGCAATGTCTTTTAAAAGATAACAAAGATTTGTTTTGATTGTTTGCTTCTGCATAAACACAGGGTCAAAGAGAATATAAAATGAGAAAACTGCAGAAAAATTTGAAAGCAAATATAAGAAAGACAGATCTAAAATTACCACTGGGGAAAATAAGAATCAATCACATTTACATCAAAGAATCTACAAAAGGCTTAGGAATGCAAGGCAATGAAAATTGGGTAAAGGTGAGACTCAAAATAAGAGTGGCAGATGTATCCCAATATTCCCATCCAGAATCTCCACAACAGAACAACTTACAGTTCTTCATCACAGAAGAAGACTGCAGGTTTATTTCCTAGACAGGATAAAGTCAAGGGTCCAGGTTAGAAGACACTGAGACTGCTGGACTAAAAGTTATATTAAATATTGAGACCCAGGGCACCTGCGTGGCTCAGTGGGTTAAAGCCTCTGCCTTCAGCTCAGGTCATGATCTCAGGGTCCTGGGATCGAGCCCCACATTGGGCTCTCCGTTCGGCGAGGAGCCTGCTTCTCCCTCTCTCTCTGCCTGCCTCTCTGCGTGCTTGTGATCTCTCTCTCTGTCAAGCAAATAAATAAATAAATAAATAAATAAATAAATATCTTTTAAAAAATAAGATTCTTCTCTGGTGAATCTAATCAACCCATGACAAAGGACCTCAAGAGAGACTCCATCAAAAAACCAAACCAAAATAAACAAACTAAAAAACAACAACAACAGAAAACAGTTTACTCCGATTTGCTTTGACAAACCCTACCTACATACA
Organism: Nasua narica; assembly: GCA_028533885.1. NCBI lineage: Eukaryota > Metazoa > Chordata > Mammalia > Carnivora > Procyonidae > Nasua > Nasua narica. Next base: position 50,266,286 of record CM052807.1, on the reverse strand, counting down.
CAGAATTTCTAATTTGCTCCTCATTTCAGTAAGAGGATGACTAGTATAAAGGCTATAAGAAAAGAAGGTCAGGTTGGCTTAATTCAAATTCTAGTTCTGTCACTTCACTGTGTCACATTGGGCAAATTACTTACTTACTGTGTACCTCATCTGTCACATGGTGATATTAATACTACTACTACTAATAATGATGATAACTAGCTCCTAAAGTCCTTATAAAGATAAAATCAGTTAAAATAGGTATAAAGCACTTACAACAGTGTCTGGCACATTCTAAGTATTATATAAATATTTATACTTTATTAGTAGTGCTTCACTCTTACGTATGACCAGATGGTCAAGGCCAAAGACAACAAAAGATATGAAGAAAGTATCTAATATAAAAAACAAGAGACCAAGCCAGAAGGAAGGAAGGAAGGAAGGAAGGAAGGAAGGAAGGAAGGAAGGAAGGAAGGAAGGAAGGAAGGAAGGAAATAGAAACTACACAAGAAAATTTTTAAAAAAATAAAAAACTATGGTTTTTTCAAAGAGTTAATAATAGAAGATAGTACATCCATGAAATAAGAACAGGAAGCCCTAATTTGGGGGAGGGGGAAGAGTGAGGGGTGTGCACCAAGACTAAGTTATTGAAAATAAAAATGATTACAGAAATGAAAAATTGCAGGGTGGATAATAAACCTGAGGAAATTTTTTAAAAAAAAGAAGAGTATAAAAGAAAAGGAAATGGAAAGTCAAAGTAAAAACATAAGAAAATTAAAAGGCCCAGTCCAGAATATGCAATATCTAGTTTTAGAAATTCTAGAAAAACAAAACAGAAAACAAAAGGGAAGAAATCATCAACAAAATAATTCAAGAAAATTTTCTAAACCTAAAGGATATGATTTCCAAATTTAATCCAAGAAAACAGAAGAACGAACCCACACTAAAGCACAGTAGAGACAAAAAGAAGATCCTACAAGGCCTGAGAGATAAAATAGTTTTCATAAAAAGGATAAAGAACACATTGACATTTGACTTCACAACAGCATCACTGGAAGGTGAAAAACAATGGAACAATGCTTGTAAAATTGTAAGGGGAAAACGATTAACACATAGAATTCTAAAATGAGCCAAACCAACAAATAACTAATTGGTGGAAAGACTAAAGTCATATACTGCAAAGTCTCAAAAAAAATTATTGCAATTCTTTCTTAAAAAGCTATGGAGGGGCACCTGGGTAGCACAGTGGGTTAAGCATCCTACTCTTGGTTTCAGCTCAGGTCATGATCTCAGGATCATGAAATCAAGTCCCCTGGAGGGCTCTGCACTCAGCACAGAGCCTGCTTATGTTTCTCTCTCCCTCTTCCTCAATCCCTCCCTCTCCCTCAATCTCTCCCCCAACATGCGTGCACACACTCACTGTCTCTCTCTCAAATAAATAAATCTTAAAAAAAAAAAAAGCAATGGAGTAAAACACAAGGAAGAAATGGGATTAGAAAATAGGTGACCTAAGTGAAAAGCAAAGGGAATTCCCCCAGAATAATGGTAAAGTGAGTTCCCAAGCTATCTATATAGCAAGGACAGGGAGAAACCCACCTAAATTTGCACAGATCAGAAAGCTCCCCGGGAAAGTATTCAAGCAAATCAAATTAATAGACTGTCTCATATGTTTTACCATATGAGAGTAATGTTAAACAACTGGGGGGAAATTCAGAGTTGAATTAGTAATTAAAGTATTAACCAAATGAAAACAGACAGAAAATGGTATATTAGACAGGAAAAGTAAACATTTTTACAGTACTATTTTTTACCTGTGACTTCAATCTACATAGGAATAATAATGAATAACTACTAGCACCAAAATTATAATGAAACCATTGGAAAGGTAAGAGAAAGAAGATGAAGTGTGTGGTATGTGTGGTAGAGGAGGTGGTAAAAGACAGCTAAAGCTTTGTCTTCCATATTGGAAAGTTGATGGGTATGAAACTGAAAAATCAAGAAGCAGCAATTACAAACATGTTTAGGGATGCACTGGTAAGCACTAAAAGAATCAACTATATGTGCTAAACATCCTGCTTCTAAAAAACAAGAAATGGAGAGGCTAGAAAAGAAAGGCAGGGATAGGAGATGGCTGTTTCATTACTAGTATTTTACAACTTTAAACTGTGGGCATATATAATTAGTTTCTTTAAAGATAGTATTAAAAAAAAATCATGGCACAATGAGCCAATCATCTATTCTTTCTATCAAAATATTCGGGGGAAAAAAAAACTCAAGGAAAGAAAGTTCTTGTTGCTGTTTTTATAACAACAAACTAACTACAAATCAAAACTAACTAAAACTACAAACAAAAAAACTAACTACAAAGGCTTAAATGTTTTAAATTATTATTTAGCCAGTGAAAAAATTAAATTTTTTCATGTTAGTCTCCTTTATGACATTTATTAATATTTATTACAGGTTTATACAAAATGTAAAAGTGTGTCTCAAACACCAAAGTTGCTAAAAATGAAACAAAATGGAAAAAAAATCTAAGAAAAAAAACATTTAGGTAACTGATTCAAAAAGTACAGTTTCCAGAGATCATCCAGATTATTCAATCAGCCCAAAGTGTCCTACTGTGTAACACTGTACACTTAGCACTTAACTCAAGCTCTATTCTATCTGAAAAACTACTGACTAGCCAACATCCTCATAATCCCAATATTTTTCCATCTGATCCTGTTTCATGTCATGTTTCCTAGAAGCAAAAGACAAGTGATTTTTTTTCCTGAGTCCTGAGCAAACATAAATTGGTAAAAGGAAAGAGAACAAAGGAAATACATACACACACACACACCCTTAGTCAAAGTTAAAAATGAAGAGTCACTAAGACTCAACGAGTTTGAAGAGTCTAATCATATGAGATCAGAATTTCAGGCTTATCTAGTCAAGGAAATTATTTATTCACCTAATTTCATATAAGCTCTTCTAAAATAGTGCAGAGACCATTTCTTTTACCTACTTTTAACTCTCTGGCACCTTCAACAGAGGCGCACATAGTAGGGTCTCAAAGAATATTTTTCTGAATCAGTGCCTTTGGAATAAATCACTAAATGAAAGCAAATGAGTTGCTAATAGTTCCCACCCGACTTCCCTTTCCCTTTAATTTCTCTAAGAAAAACATGTTGGAACTTGAGTAGTAGAGGATTGAGTTGCTAGCACTAAAACAGATCTTCCCATATTAAGCCCTAAGCTTGAAGGCCTACATCTTAAAAGAAATTATATTGTTACACTCCTCTCTCTTAAGTATCCAACTATTATTAGGGTTAATAATAATTTTGAAACTTCCCACATGAAGCTGAATTACAAAATTATTGCTACACTATAAATACCACTGCCAACAGCAAAATGTCACAAGTTAAAAAAATAACTGAGATATATATTCACTACCTGAAAAATATTCTATTCATAAATGATCAGATAGGAAGACATCCCAACCAATAGTAATTCTAGTAACTAAATATTGTCTTTTATATAATTTTCATTTGTACTATCAATTAAGTTTTTGTTTTTGCCAGCCTTCATTCAGAAAATGTATATATCCCAGCTGATAACAAGAAATAAAAATTGCACAGCACTTACATTCTCCAAACCCTTACCTGTTTCCCAGCCTCTTTGGTTACTTCTACCTCCTCCAACTCCTTCATAGCAATCCTTCCCTCAGGTGATGGATGGATGTCTGTTCCTGTCTCATTATCCTGTCCTTCAAAGACTGCATTAGTCATGATCCTAATGCTCAGCCCAAATTTTCCAAAATTAACCACCTCACTGTGTTCAGTTATGTATTTCCAAGCAAATAATACTTTTATATAGCTATCCTACTGTCAACTCAAAATTCTCCCTATATTATACTCCTCCTACCTGGCAAAATCTTGACCCTAAATGTTAGGGGGTAGGTATATCACCTCATCTCACATTTTAAAAAAGAGGACACGGGCCTTCTCTGGATAGAAACAAGATTTAAGAAATTAACTATAGTCTCTTTCTCTCTCTTTTCTTCCCTCCAAGAGAAAAACCGTAGTGAGAGCAGGACATCCATAGGTTCTCTGTTGGGTGAGATTAATGTATGGAAGTCAGCATGCATACACAGTATAAGCTCTCTGAGTTCCTCACTCGGAACTGTGCGCATAAACATAGCATTCCTCTAGTGCAACTCCCACGAGAGAAGCTCATCAGAGAAAAACTTCATTTTCTTAGCATGAAGACATGCTTTTTAGCCTGTGACTGGATAAATAAATTTAATTCAGAAGAGAACCTGCAGGAGACCTCATTCCCACCTCAGTCCAAACCACATTTACACTAAACTTTTAACAATAAAAGCACTTTTCCAATTCCTATTACTCTATTGATTCAGATCTGAAGTGGTACAAGGCAACTGACAATGTCTCCCAAGAACAATCAACAATATCCAATTACCTGACTTCTGCTGAGAACTTAAGAGAATTCACTATAAAATTCATGTTTCCTATCTTCAACAGGATTCACAGTGCTGCCTATCACACCTATTTTTTCTCTCATTAAGACACTTTCTTTAATTCTCCAGCAACTATTTCAAAGATTCTCAATGTTTCTCAAATGACCAACCTTCCCATTACTTCCTGTAACCAAAGCACAGAACCAAGCCTCCTGCTAAAACAGAAGGCAATTTAAGAAAAGTCCCTTAATGTCTTTCTACCAAAACTGTAGTTACCAGCATCTGTACCAAACTCTTCCAGTTTATTCTGCTCACACAGAAAGAGGAATCCCTCTACTTTCTTAAAGCTAATTCCTTCATCTGTGTTCTCAGACTTGGCTCTCTCAATTGTACTTTCTCTTAAATATTTAACTTTCTCCTCTTATTTGGCTCCTCCCAAAAACACTGAAACATTCTCCAGGTCCTACATCTGAAAATGAAACAAAACAAAAACAAAAGCAGAACCCTATTCAACTACACATTCTTCTCTAACCACAGCCCCTCCTTTTCACAGCTCAACTTCATAAATGCTCTTACAGCCCATGCCTGTAACCAATTACCTCCTTTTCACTAAATGCAAAAAGACACTTTCAATTCCTTGTCTTATTTGAACACTAACAACATTTGACCAGTCTTTCCTTCTCAAAACACTCCCACCCCATTACAAGACAACCATACTTCTTTTCCCTCTTTCTTCCTATTTCTCTGGCTGCTTCTTCTCAATCTCCCTGGCAGGTATTTCTACCTTTCCTTTAAATGATGATGTTCCTAATTAAGCACTCCAACCTACCCCTTCTTTTTATAATTCAAATGTACTCCCTAGACTACCTCATTCACTCTGTTGGACTCACTTACAAATATAAGTTAAGAAATCTCTAGTTAAGATGCACCTCGTGAACTCCAGACCCACATAAACAACAGATAATTAGTCTTTTTTCCAATCTAACAGCTGCCTCAAATTCAATACAAGCAAAACCGAACTCAAGATCTCTCCCATCAAATTCAATTTACTCTTCCTCAAGAACCTTCATTCAGTGATTGCTACTACCATCTACAAAACAGCTGGCAGAGACAAAATCCTGGAGTCATCTTTGTCTCCTCTCTCTCACTTCATACAACCAATTACCAAATGCTACATCCTAAATACCTCTAGAATTCATCCACTCCTATCCCCAGTATCTTCACTCCAGTTAAAGCCACCACAGTGTTTCATGTTCTGATAAAAATCAATTCTAGCACTGTGAAGCTTTAGATACCTTGAAAAATCTAACACTAGAATTGTAAATGTTATTTATGAAAAAACTTTCCGATGCCATTGAGAAATTCAAATCTTTATTGTATATTGTTCTTTGATATGTGGCTTAGTTATGTTTTGATTTTTTTATTTTTTAATTTTAATTTTTTTTGGCTGCTGTGCAAGTTTGATGTGAATAAAATCTTTGTGGAATAAAAAAAAAATTGGTTTTTACCAAATTTGGTAAAAATCTGGTTTATACCATCAGCCTTCAAAATAGTTGTTTCTAGTTTGCTCCTTTTCTACTCCATTCTCCACTCTGCTACCCAAATGATCTTTTTAAATACTCACCTAATTAAAATTTTTCAGTGACTCCTCATCACTTTATAGATGAAGTCAAAATTCTTAGAATGAATTAATGAACCTCTGTAACCTAGTTTCTGCTACCATCCTCAATTATAACACAAGCTTATCCTGCAATCATATAAGTTTGTGTATTTAAACCATGCGACTCTGGTCAAATCACCACACCTCTCGACTTTAGTGTCCTCATCCGTAAAATGAACACAATGATTAGATGACTTCTAAGATACTGCATTGTAAAATCCTCTAAAAATATTATTCTCTGACTAAAATCAAATTCCTTTTTTCTTCATAAAGAACTTTCTAAATACTTTCTATTCTGAATCTGTCATTTTCAGTCAATAATATTATCATGCTTTAATCCCTCTAAAATGCAGAAACTAGATGTCACCTTATATTCTTTGCTTTATACCATAGCCAAGTACGTCACTCAATCCTATTTTATTTTCCCCACTCTTTCTTTCCTTTCTCCTCTGGTGATCAACCTTCTGATTCAGATATTTATTGCCATTTTTTAAAGCTTTTATTTATTTATTTGCCAGAGAGGAGAGAGATCACAAGTAGACAGAGAGGCAGACAGAGAGAGAAGGAAGCAGGCTCCCCTGCTCTGCAGAGAGAGCCTGATGTGGGGCTCGATCCCAGGACCCTGAGATCACGACCCAAGCTGAAGGCAGAGGCCTTAAACCACTGAGCCACCCAGGCACCCCTTTATTGCTATTTCTTGAAGATTAACAGAACTTACTTGTCATCTTTCTCCTCAATCCATTTATCACACTGGACAACTTTTTCTAAAACAACTGCATTTTAAGCTTTAAGACTATCATCATGTCAGTCTCAACTTCAAAGCTTTCAAAATGAGAATGAAAAATCCATGCCTCTATGAGATACGAACTTTGGAATCTCATATATAAGCAAAGTAAGCAATAAAGACAAAGTTGTGAATTGCATTAACAATGATCATTAGAAGTAAAAATAAGTCCTATAAAAAGCCTACAATTACATCACAATATTAAGGCATAAAAGGGTATACTATACAACAAAATACAGAAAAAAAAGTTATACAAAAATATAGTAAAAACAGTGGTGACATTACCAAGTGCAGCAGATCCCAAATTTAATATTCTCTCCAATAAGAAAGTGTTTCATTTCTTTCATGGTTTTATATGTTCTCATTTATATATTTTTTCTGTTTACAGTGAAACCTCATTTATCACACCTACCTGGAATACGTTATTCTGATATAATAACCACAAAACTATTTTGGGTAGACAAGAGTGGAATTATAAACTTAGTGTCTCAGTGTTCAAATACATTATTCACAAATAGCTGTAAACCCTTGTTAAAAATTTGTTTACTTTTGTATTAGACCTAAGTAGAGGCCACAGTGCCTCCCTGACCTCAGCTATAACTCCCTGACTTACTCCGTTCTAGCTACATGGCCTCCCTGACACACCCGTCTCAAGACATCTGGCTGTTTTTTAATCATCATCATCATCATCATGTTTCTCATAAAATCAGCTTATGGAAACCCACCATCAAGCATAAAACTAAAGATCTTAACAATAAATTACACACAACCCCTCGCTAAGCCACGATCCTCCATTCATTTTTCATCATTCCCTTGCTTTCAAAAATAGTTTCATTTTATCTATATCTACTAATGAAAAGCCCACTATTTTTAATATAGCTATTTTTAAAGAGTGTCCCATGGACATATAAATTAAAGAGACCTAAGTTTTTCACATATTATGTCATTAATATCATTTTAGCTATCATTCCTTTTTTTACTATATAATATACCACAGTTTATTCAGTCACTTTCCTGTCAGTAGATATTTGAATGTCTATTTTGTTATTGAGAGCAGAGCTGCTATGAACATTCTCCAACACATCTACTTTTGCATATATACAGTATTTCTCTTGGTTATATGCCTACAAGTAAAATCACTGGGTTATAATGTTTGTCTATATTTAGCTTCACGGGATAATGAAAAACTATTTTCCAAATGGTTGCAGAAATTGTAGTTGTTGAAGCAATGTATAAAAGTACTGTGAATCCTCATCCTTTCCAACACTTGGTTTTAAGTGGTATCCTACTGTGTACCTAATTTGATCTCCTCAATTATTAATGAAGTTGAAATCTCTTCAAATGATTATTAATCAAATATAATTTGTGAAATACTTATTTATAGCTTTTTTGGTTTTGTCTGTGCCTTTTGATATAAACAATTTAAAAATATTCTTGATATTAATCATTGTCAGTTTTGTATATAGAAAATATCCTCTATATTAGAACTTATTTCTTCATATCCTTTAAGGTAACTTTTAATGAACAAAATATCTTAGTATGTTAACTGTATTAATCTATTCCATTATAATTTAGCAAATTTTAATCTTATTTGTTAAATCCTTTCCTAATCCTAGGTCTAAAAGATAAACACCTGTATTTTCTATAAAGTTAGTATTTTGTTTTTGACACTTAAGGACTTAACCAATCTGCAATTTAACTTTTGTATATGGTAGATACAGAAATCCAATTTTTCTTTTGACAGTTTCATTTAGTAAATAGTAACTTCTTTCCTGACTAATCTGATATGCCATTTTTATCATAGACCAAAGCTCCTTAAATGTGTGGACTGGTTTCTGGCTGTAGGATTATTTCAGTAGACATAAAGTCTTTATGATATTGAGCCATTTGCCCATAAACGTGGTATATCTTGACTCAAATATAGAATGAGTCTTTTTTTTAATGCCAATTAATAGAGTATTACAATTTTCCCTAAAGAAGTCTTATATATCTCCTGCTATGTTTATTCCAGATAATGATATCCTATACCATTTAATGTCTTCTTTTAAAGTATGTTTCCTAGTTGTTTGTCACTATTTTATAACAATGCAACTAACTTCTGTATATTAGTCTATCTACATATATATGGCTATTCATCTTTGCCAAACTCTTCTAATAATTTGCCTGTAGTCTTTTGATTTTATATGTAAATGATCATATTGCCTCCAGTAATATAATTATTTTTCCTTTCCAATTGTAATACTGCTAATTCCTTTTTCTTGTCTTAAAGCATTGGCTATGTTCTCCAATACAATGCTAAGTACAGGAGGCAATATAGTGATTATATCTTCCAAAGATGGTAACAAAAATATGTCCCAACTCACATATTCTTTTAAGAATGTATCACTGATACTCCTCCCAATGATTTGTAGAGTCTCTGTCCTCTTCCCTTGAATCTATGTAGATCATTATATAACTTCCAGAACCAATACACCACACTAGAACTAACATTGTATAACTTCCCACATAGGTCATAAAAATGCACTGCATTTCTGCCTTGTGCTCTAGTACTGCTTGCACTTAGAACCTTGTTGCCATGATGTGAAAAAGGCCAAACCACACCATTTGGAGAGACCACATAGAGAAGCCACATGTAAATTTTCCAAATGATTGCCTAATTTAGTTCCCAGACTACCAACTGAAATCAAATCACCAGATAAATGAGCATACCTCCAGATGATTCCAGCCCTAACCATCAAGTCTAGTGTTCAAGTCATCCCACTAATATATTATAAAGGGTGGACTAGTAACAAACCTTCTTATTCTGCACTGTCCAAGTTTCTCTTAGCATCTATTAGTTGCTTTGTCCTTAAGTTTCAGATGATTTCTTACGTAGCAGTAAGAACTAGAATGAGTGATAACAGCCATGCCTACATCATTCCTGTTTTTAAAGGATATGTTTTTAATATTTCCCCATTTTAAAAGATACCTGCTAATGGCTTTTTCTTAATTGTCCCAAAAGATTAAATTATTTCCCTCTTTTCCTAATTATTAAGCATTCTTACCATGAATTTACATAGATTATTAAATGCTTTTTTGTATCTATTAAAATTATCATGATTTTTCTCTTTTAATCTATTAATGTCATCATTTACATTTATGATCATATAGTAGTAAAATATTCTTCTACACCTGAAATAAACCAAATGTGGTAATAGTGTATCTCTTCTTTCACAAAGTTGGTTTCAATGAGTTATTACCTTATTTGAGATTTCTACATCTACATTCATGAAGGACATATATCTGTAATTTTCACTTCTTGTAATGTCTTCATCCGTCATGTGGGGCTTTCAGAACTGATACAACATCCCTCCTTTTCTATTAACTAAAAGAGATTGCAACAGATTGGAATAACCTATTTCTTAAAATTTTAGTAGAAACTTGCTTAGCAAACATCTGGGCTGTTGCTTTCTTTGTGGGAAGATTCAATTTCTTATAATTATAGGATGATTCAGACTTTTAATTTCTCCCTCAATTTTTGTAAGTAGTAACATTTTTCTAGAAATGTGACTATTCTAAGTTAAAAATAAAAGAGTTGGCACAGAGTTGCTAACAGTATTGTCATTACCTTTTTTTATTGTGGTAAACATAAAATGTATTATCTTAATCATTTTTAAGTGTACAATTCAGTGGTATTAAGTACATTCATACTGTTGAACAATCACCACCATCCATCTTCAGAACTCTTTTTATCTCATAAAACTGAAACTCTAAAACATTAAACAAATCCCCATTCCCCTCCTCTAGTCCCTGACAACCATTTCTCTACTTTCTGTCTCTATAATTTTGACTCCTCTAAATATATCACATAAGTGGAATAATACAGTATTTTCCTTTTTATGACTGCTTATTTCACATAGCATCACGCCCTCAAAGTTCTTCCGTTTGGTTGCACATGTCAGAAATTCCTTCCTTTTTTTTTTTTTTTTGAGGATGGGGGGAATGAGAGAGAAGGGGGACATGTGGGGTTGGGGAAGGGCAGAGGGCGAGGGAGAGAATGAATCTTAAGCAGGCTCCACACCCAGCATGGAGCACAATGCAGAACTCGATCTCACAACCCTGAGATCATGACCTGAGCCAAAATCAAGACTCAGACGTTTAACTGACTGAACCACTCAGACACTCTGATACTACTACTTTTTTTTTTTTAAAGATTTTATTTATTTATTTGACAGAGAGAGATCACAAGTAGGCAGAGAGGCAGGCAGAGAGAGAGGGGGAAGCAGGCTCCCTGCTAAGCAGAGAGCCCAATAGGGGCTTAATCCCAGGACCCTGAGATCATGACCTGAGCCCAAGCCAGAGGCTTTAACCCACTGAACCACCCTGGCGCCCCAATACTACTTCTTTTTTAAGGCTGAATAATAGTCTATTGAATACTACACTTTTCTTATCCATTCATCTTTCCATAGTTATTTGGATTGTTTCCAGGTTTTAGTTATCATGAAAAATATTGCTACTAACATTGGTATACAAATATCTCTTCAAAAACCTGCTTTTAATTCTTTTGGGTGTATTCCCTGAAGAGGAATTACCTCATTGGTTTGATTTTCATTAATAGTTAATGATGTTGACCTTTTTTTCATATGCTTATTTGCGTATCTTCTTTGAAAAAATTTCTATTCAAGTCCTTTGCCAATTTTTTAATCTGGTGGCTTGTTTTCAGTTGTTGAATTTTAGGAGTTGTGTATATACTCTGGATTTTAATCCTTTATTTGCAAATATTTCCTCCCATTTTGTGAGTAATCTTTTTACTCTGTTGATAGTTTATATCTTTCATGCACAAACTTTTTCATCAAGACTAATTTGCCTATTTTTTTCTTTTGTTTCCTGTGCCTGTAGAGTCATATCCAAGATAGCATAGTTAAATCCAATGTCAAAGTTTTGCTCAATGTTTTAACAGTTTTATAGCTTTAGATCTCACACTAGGTCACAGATCCATTATGGATTAATTTTTGTATATGGTTTTAGTAAAGAGTCCAACTTCATTCTGTTGCATGTGAATATCTACTTTTCCCAGCACCATTTGTTGAAAATACTATCTTTTGCTCATCCAATAGCCCTGGCACCCCTACCAAAAATCACTTCACCAAATATAAAGTTTATTTCTGGGCTCTCTCTTCTAGATCATGGATCTATACATCTGTCTTTATGCCAGTACCCCACTGTTTTGATTGCTTAGCTTATAGTAAGTTTTAAAAATAGAAAGTGTTAGTTATCCAGCTTTGTTCTTTTTTCAGGTCCATTTTGGCTATTCAGGGCCCCTTGAGATTAAATATAAATTTTAGGATGGGTTTTCATAGTTCTGAAAAAAATCATTGGGATTTTGATAGGGATTTCATTAAATCTGTAGATCACTTAGAGTTAGTATTGAAATCTTAACAATCTTAAGTCTTACAATCCATGAACATGGGACATCTTTTCATTTATTTATATCATCTTTCTTTCAGGAATGTTTTATAGTTTTCATTGTACAAGTCTTTCACCTCCTTAGTTAGCTCCTGAGTGTCTTATCCTTTTTGATGCTACTATAAATGGAATTGTTTTCTTAATTTCCTTTTCAGATTGTTTATTGTTAATATATAGAAAGGGAACTGGTTTTGTGTGTTGACTCTGTATCCAGCTACCTAGCTGAATTCATTTATTAGTTCCAACAGTTGTGTGTGTGTAATTTCAGGATTTTCTAAGTATCATTATCATCATTGAACAAAGACAACTTTACTTCTTCATTTCTGATTTAGATGGCTTTTATTTCTCATTATCTTTTAAATCTCTGACTTAACTGTGGTTATGTGTCTTTTTTATTCTATATATACTAGGTTCTATTTATATCCACAAAATGTACTATTTAGATCTATATCCTTGTTGGGTTTTTGTTTTGTTTTGTTTTTGGTTCGCCTATCAATAATCACAGGTAAGTTAAAATTTCTCACTATTATAGCAGAAGTACCACTTTCTCCTTACATTTCCAGCCATTTTTTTGCTGTATATTTGATGCTATACATTCTTTATGAATTTAACTTTTTATCATTATAAAATGATCAAGTCCTAATATGATTTTTAAGTTGACTTTGGATAATATTAATACAGATAGCTAGGTTTTTTTTTTTTAATGCTTTAAGACTTTGCATTAACTATCCTTTCTACCTAGAATACTCTTCCCTCAGATAGCTGCTTGACTTTCTTACTTCCACCAAGTCTTCGTTCAAATATCATCTCCATTGTAACTACTCAATTATAAATACAACCTTCCCCTCAGCATTCCCAATTCCTCCTACCCTGAACAGCACTTACCATTTAACGTTATTTATCTATTTCTTGACTTTATGATTATTGTTTGTTTCCCTGACACACACTAATTATAACCTCCACAAGAACAAGTACTGTTATCAGTTTGGTCACTAATGTAACTCCAGCACCCAGAAGTGACTGGCATAGAGGTGGTGCTCTATTTTTGTTGCATGAGTAACACTCTCTTTTTGTTGAATGAATAAGACTCTCAACCTAAAAGATTATCAGGGAAATACAAATTTTAAGACAATGAAATGCTACTGCTATTTTATACCCACTAAACACACAAAAAAAATTAAAAGTAGATAATAATACTCTAAATGCTGGGGCGCCTGGGTGGTTCAGTGGTTAAAGCCTCTGCCTTCGGCTCACGTCATGATCTCAGGGTCCTGGGATCGAGCCCTGCATCAGGCTCTCTGCTCAGCGGGGAGCCTGCTCCCCTCCCCCCCCCCCGCTCTCTGCCTACTTGTGATCTCTCTCTCTCTCTGTCAAATAAATAAATAAAATCTTAAAAAAATAATAATAATAATACTCTAAATGTCCATCATGAAGACCTCCAATAGGTACCCAAAAGAAAGACATGGTAAAAGTTCCACGTGCATATGAAAAGAATATATATTCTGAAACTCTTGGGTATAGCAGTCTACAAATGTCAGCTAGGTCACACTGATTGAAAGTGCTCTTCAGGGCACCTGGGGGACTCACTCAGTTAAGCATCTGACTCTTGGTTCAGTTCAGGTCATGATCTCAGGGTTTTGAGATCAAGCCCCACAGAGGGCTCCACACTGAGCATGGAGCCTGCTTGAGATTCTTTCTTCCTCTCCCTCTGCCCCTCCCCCCCAAAAAAGTACTTTTCACCGTTGTGAACATGCCTTCTTGTCCTACATAGTCACTTTTTCCTTCATATATTTTGAAGCTCTGTTATTAGGTGCATACATATTTAAGAAAACTCTATGCAGATTCCTGGAGTTACTTCTCTGCAACTCCCTCTCCAATACCCTGGTTGCAAATTCCAAATGCCTCATGATGCCCCAAACTCTAATCTCTGTTTCCTCTACTCATCAAAATCACAATTTCCTACCTAGTTTCCAATTCCTTAGGTCAGGGAAAGTGTACTCAGGTAGAAAGCTGGGGAAAATATGAAGTTAACCTCTTGTTTTTCCTGTTTCTCAAGGATCAAAGCCCTGTGCTGTCTCTTGTTGAATGCCTAAAAATAGTTGCTTCATATATCCTGTCCAGTGTCATAGTCATTTATAATGAGATTGTAATCTAAACTATATTACTCCATCATAGCCAAATCCAGAAGTTCTTGGTTTACTTTTTATTTATATTGTTCAGTCCATTTTCCTATTTTTTAGTTTATTTTCCTATTAAGTTAAATTATAACAATATGTATTTTTGCCTATGTGTGTATACACACACACACATGCGTGCGTGCACACACACACACACACACACATAGATATATATATGCATACAAAGACAGAGAGACAGAGAATGATTTTTTTAAATGTGGTAAAATGTTAACATTAGGGAAATCTGGATGAAGAGTATACAGGAATCATTTGGACTGCATATAACTTTTCCATACATCTGCAAGTATTTCAAAAAACAAACATACAAAAAAAAAAAAAAGAAATACAATGCCATATGAAACCTACAGACTGGAAGAAAATATCTACAAACCACATATCTGCTCACAAAGGACTCAGGTCCGTATAATGAACTTTCAAAACTCAATTGTAAAAAAAAAAAAATCCAAGCAACCTAATTAGAAAATGGATAATATATATAAACATTCCACCAAAGAGGATATACAAAGAGAATGACAATTAAGCAAATTAAAAAACATTCAACACTTCAATGCAAATTAAGAAAACCATGAGATACTGCTACACAACTATTAGAATAGCTAGTATAAAAAACAGTGAGAGGCACCTACATGACTCAGTTGGTTAAGTATCTGATTCTTGACCTCAGTTCAGGTCTCCATCTCAGGGTCTTGAGATCAAGCCTTGTGTTGGGCTCCATACTGGGAGCCCCCCCCCCCCCAAAAGCAGTGACAATACCAAATGCTGGAAAGAATATGGAGAAACTGGATCTTTCAAATACTGATGGCACAAATGTACATACAATGGTATAGCCACTCTGGCAAATCTATTTGTCAGTTACTTTAAAAATTAAATATATACTTACCATAAGATCCAGGAATAAGATCTTCTGGGCATTTTTCCCAAAGAAAGGAAAACTTACATCCACACAAAAATATGTACATGACTGGACACAGCATTATTTTTAATAGCCAAAAAACTGGAGACAACAAAAAAGTCCTAAAACAAGTAAATATTAAACAAACAGTGCCACATCCACACCACTAAAGTATTAGTCAGCATTAAAAGGCGAAAAAAGAAAACTATTGAAACAACAATGGTTGAATGGATGTCAAGGGCAGAATACTAAGTGAAAAAAAATTAAAAAGCTAATCTCAAAAGGTCACATATGGTATGGTTCCATTTATGTAACATTGTCAGAATGACAAAATTGTAAATATGGAAAACAAAAGAGTGGTTTTTAGAGGTTAGGGATGGTGGAGGTGGAGGGAGTAGGACTGACTATAAAAGAGTAGCATAAGGAAGATCTTATTGACGATGGAATAGTTCTCTATTTTGATGAGGGAATGGTGATATGAATCTGCAGATGTGATAAACTGACATAGCATTATACATACACATTGTGTAACTATTAGTTTTCTGGTTTATATTATCCTGTAGTTGCATGAAATGTAACCATTTAGGAAACTGGAAGAAAAATAAGCAGATCTTTTCTGTATTTTGCAACTTCGTATAAATCTATAATTATTTCAAAATAAAGCTTTTCTTTAATTCTACATAGATTCAAAAAGTTAAAGTATGAACTTTGTTAAAATAAAACTTAAATGTTTCCCTTTTAAAATGTTTTGACTTACACTCCATTTTCCTTTGAATTGGTTTGCCAATTTTATCACATATCTGCCTTAGTTTCATAGTGCATTATTTGGTATGTTCTAGAAACGTTAACATCAGTGACCTGAAGGAAAAGAGGTATGTCCATTTTGTGGCATAAATACAACTTATCTCAGTCTTTTTTACAAATAGTGACATAAATTATAAGACAAACAAGGAAAAAAAGAAAAAAAAAAGAAGTCAAGAGACAAATCAACAAAACTAGGCCAAGAGATGATCCAAATGAGAGGAACATTAAAAAAAAAAAAAAGTAACTGTGCTTAATGTAAGAATATAATGGAGGGGCGCCTGGGTGGCTCAGTGGGTTAAAGCCTCTGCCTTCGACTCAGGTCATGATCTCAGGGTTCTGGGATCAAGCCCCACATCGGGCTCTCTGCTCAGCAGGGAGCCTGCTTCCCCCTCTCTCTCTGCCTGCCTCTCTGCCTACTTGTGATCTCTCTCTCTGTGTCAAATAAAATAAATAAAATTAAAAAAAAAAGAATGTAATGGAAAAGTACAAAACATGCATAAGTGGATATCTACAGAAAGATGGAAACTATCAAAAATAAAAGTAAAATGGAAATGCTGATAATGAAAACCAAAGTATCAGAGAAGAAACTTCATTTTGGGCTTACCATTAAACTGTACAGAATAGAAGAAAAAATCAGTAAACTTAAAAACAAATCAAAAGACACTATCCAAATTTAAGTACAAACAAACATGCCCTGATGAAAAAGAAAAAAACATGGGCTCGTCACGGGCTGCAAAACAGTATCAGAGGGTTTATAATATATGTAATTAAAATCTCAGAAAGTGAAGCCAAAGTGAATGAGACAAAGAATATCTGAAAAGATGATGGCTGAAAAGATTTTCAAAATCAGTTAAAGACAACAAACATAAATCGAGAAAATTCAGACAATCCATTCCAGATAAATACAAAAGGGCACAAACTCTCATAAAACCTAAGGTGAGGTAAGATACACTACAAACACCTAAAAACAATAGAACATATGAGAGATTTGGAAAGATCTCTCAAAATAAGATAAAAGATGAAAAGTAAATTCTATCTCTTTCTCTGCTCCTTATTCCTCATACCTTCATTCAGATTCAAAGAGTTTGTAAAGATCTCAATCATCAAATAATAATATGCAATGCCAAGCTATTAACAGAATTGGCTGTCTGAATCTATAACAATACTGTAACTTAAAGAAAGTATGAAACTATGCTACTTATTTCCAGAGACCCAAAGTTTTTCCCCTAGTAAGAAATAATGGTACACAAAACCAAAGATTTCTCATCAATAAATCGTGAAGAGACTTGAATTTTTGGAATAAGAAATCTCTAAAAAAAAACGCCCAGTTGATTCCAAATTTAAACAGCCTGCCAATGCCTAAAGACATAATTTAAAAACTGTTTTATCACAAAGAAAATCCATATATATTAATTTTTAATATGAGTATTTCTTCTAAATTTTACATGTAGCACTTTAGCTCTATTTTTCTCCAGAATTTGTCAAAACAAAATAAAAACAATTCACTATACCCTCCCCTATAGTATTTTCATTTTACCCTATTCCCTTCCAGTACATACATACATATACATATATATTTATATATGTATATAAATATATTTATACATATATGTACATATATATGTATATGCTTATACATATTATATAAATACATACATATTTAAATTATACATGAGACACTAAATTATTTTTTCATATATTGTATCACAAATATGGTTCATAGTCATTAATAATTGTACTCTTCATAACTGTATTATTTGTATCTGCATAATATTCCATCAACATGACAATTTAACTATTCTCCTTTCCAAAAGAATATAATTAATACCACTACATACAATTTTTAAAAAATATTTTCACATATATATACATAAATGTATAATTTTAACTTTAACGCATAGATAAGATCATACTATCATAAAACTTGTTTTTAATGCAACCTTTCTTCTTACTTTGTAGACATGATTCCTTACCTCACATACCTCTCCCTTTCTCATACCCCCATGTCAGCTCCACTCATCACCCACTCAGATGGTCCAAGTTAACAATCTACTATGTATCTAACTTATATCTCTATTCTAACATATACAAATAATTACTCATATACACATCTACATATATAATGGTATTGTCATTGCGTTTTTTAATATAAAATATCATGTGCATTTTTCATTCTTATTTTTCTCACTTAATAATATCCAGTGGAAATCCATCCTAGACTATGGTGTGTATCTGATTTCCTCTTATTAACTGTTACTAAGAGTTCATCCTGTAGACGCTTAATAAATACGTATTTATTCAACCATTCCTCCATTGATAGGCATATACTTAGTTTCCAAATTTTTGCCAATACAAATGTTTCTGTACAACAGAAAGCTTTAGATGTGTAGGTATGTAGATATGTTTCTAGGGCCTAGGTTAAAAAAAATGGGATTGTGACATCATCAATCAGTATATAGTTGTGTTTTTTTTTTTTAATTTTAACCAATGTCAGATATTCTTCCAAAAAGGCTCCATTAATCCACATTTCTACCAGCAAAGTACAAAAATAACTTTTCCCTTAGGTCCTTGCCAGCAAAAAATTATTGTTGGTCCTTTCCTCTTTTTCTTTCACCCTCTCCCCACCCACTGGCAATAAATGGCAGGGTCTGAAAGAGGCAATTTGATAGACACAATAATATTATAAGTACTTTAATTTGCATTCTTCTATTCATGACTTTCAACATCTTTTTATGTTTTTTTCCCACTTGAATTTGCTTCCTCATACTTTTTGTTCATGGTTCTTATATTGCTTGCTATATGTTCCCTTTTTGTCAATATCTAAGTTGTTATTTCAAATAACAGATCAACTTTGTCCTTCCTCTGAATTGCAAATAGTTTTACCAAATCCACTGTTTGTATAGTATATTTTTTCATTCAGAAGTTAAGTTTCATACAAATATATCTTTTTATAGGTTTACTGTGGTGGTTAAGGTCTCTCTCACCCCAAGAATGCACATGTCCTCTCCTACATTTAAAGAATTTTTACTAAGTCCTTCCATTTATTTATTTTTGTATATCATGTAAGATAAAGATCCAACTTTATTTACCCCAAAAGGATACCCAAATATGCCAGAACTATTTGTTAAATAATCCACACCCATTCACCTGAATTGAATTTTCATATATAACATTCTTTTTTTTTTTTTTTCCACAGGAGAGTATTTTATTCTACTTCTGTACATCATGGATACCTAAAGAGAAAGTTTCCTTAATCTGGAAGAACAAACATTAGGGAACCAGCAATGTTTCAAACAAGAGTCACAAAAAATAATCTTCCTCAGTTTGGTTAGTTTTGGAAATTTTTACGAATTTTAAAGATATCAAAAACCCAGATCACCTGGGTGGCTCAGTCAGTTAAGTGTCTGCCTTTGGCTCAGGTCATGATCCCAGGGTTCTGGGATCAAGCCCTGCATTCGGCTCAGGCTCTCTGCTCAGCAGGGAGCCTGCTTCTCCCTCTCCCTCTACCTGCTTGTCCTCTCCCTGCTTGTGCTCTCTCACTCTGTCAAATAAATAAATAAAATTGAAAAAAAAAATAAAACTCAGAAAGTTTTAAAGCACACGCCTAAATAGGATTACAGATCATTACACAACTTAATTATTTATTTATGTATATGTATTTATGTATGGTGATCTATTTCAAGATGCTCTATTTTGTTTCCCCTAATTATTTTATTTCAAGGATTTTCAATATTATACCTCAAATATCATTCTTTAGGCCATCATCATATATCCCCAGCATCAAGTCCAATGGCTGACATACTGTAAATGCTCAATAATTATTTCCTAAATGAATGAATAAACTGGGACAGAATAACCACATAATAAAACGGTTAAGTAAATCATATCTGCAAAACCCTTTTTCCAAATAAGGTAACATTTACAGATTCCGGGGATTAGACCTGTTATCTTTGGAGGACATTTTTCTGCCTACCACAATGTAAAAAAAAAAATATATATATATATATATATATATATATATATACACACACACACACACGTAATATATATATATACATGTATTTTGTATGTGTGTGTGTATATATATATAAAGAAAACTGGAAGAGTCTAGCATAACAGAGATATGCTCAGAGTTATATGAAAATCAAAGAAAATAAGTCAATCACTATAACACAGTACAAATACACAAATAAAACTACTAATTTTCAATTCCATTAGTATAAAATACCACATTTGTATATATTTCTACCTGTTTTTCTATGAAAGTCTTGAGAAACCATACCTACTATCATTAAATGAAAGTGACTAAAGGGAGATAAATGTTCAGTTTTGTAAAAGAGGTGTAGCTGTGAACAACTTTCCAGTTAAAATGTATCATCAGGGACGCCTGAGTGGCTCAGTCGGTTAAGCATCTGCCTTTGGCTCAGGTCATTATCTCAGGGTCCTGGGATTGAGTACCATATGGGCTCCTTGCTCAATGGGGAGCTTGCTTCTCCCCCTCCTGCTCATGCTCTTTCTCTCTCTCTCTGACAGATAAATAAATAAAATATTTTTTAAATATTCAAAAATATTAAAAATACTTAAATTATTTAAAAATATTAAAAAAATACAATGTATCATTATTACACTTACACAAAAGTAAAAAGTATTAAGGGGGCCTGGGTGGCTCAGTTGGTTAAGCAACTGCCTTCGGCTCAGGTCATGATCCCGGAGTCCTGAGATCGAGTCCCACATCGGGTTCCCAGCTCCATGGGGAGTCCGCTTCTCACTCTGACCTTCTCCCTTTCATGCTCTCTCTCATTCTCTCTCTTTCCTAATAAATAAATAAATAAAATCTTAAAAAAATAAAAAATAAATTAAAAAAAAGTAAAAAGTATTAAGTATTGAAAACTACTTAACTGCAAAAACATTATACATATTATACACCTACATTACACATGAAAGTATTTTTCAACAAACTTTGAGGAAAAATCATTCTATAATGAAAGTAAGTCCTAACTATTTCCATAAATCAGATTTCCACTTTTTATGTGGTCCTAAATTGTGGCTCACCTGTATTTTACAGGTTTTAAAGATACCCTAGTTACTAAGAAAGGTCTTCATATTTCACCACATGGCCAATTTTAAGGTAACAGTGACTACACATCATTTTACATAATCTGAGCCACGTTTTAATATAGTATATAAACTTTCATATGAACTGTTTTGAATACAGCAGTCTCAGCTTTTGGTTTTTTTTACTTTATAGGAAAAAATCATACTTCAACATAAAAATAGCAGATATTAAAATAATTTATATAATAAAATAAGGCAAGAAAGATTAAATGGAAGAGAGAAAAGGCATATTATAATACAACAGTGACATTAAGCTTATAAATGTAATTTTATCTTGCTATCCAGAATATCTATATTATATATAAAAGAAGGGCACCTGGCTGGCTCAGTGGGTTAAAGCCTCTGCCTTTGGCTCAGGTCATGATCTCAGGGTCCTGGGATCAAGCTCCGCTTTGGGCTCTCTGCTCAGCGGGGAGCCTGCTTCTCCCTCTCTCTCTGCCTGCCTCTCTGCCTACTTGTGATCTCTCTCTCTCTCTCTCTCTCTGTCAGATGAATAAAATCTTTTAAAAAAAAAAAGAATATGTATATTATATATAAAAGAACAAAGCTGAACAGTAACCCTCTTCCAGAGAAAACTGTCTCTACCTAATACATAATATTTATGTAAAGTAAGGGAAATATGCTAATGACTACCAAAAATTATTTATTTCTATGCATTATGTGACAAAACAAAAGTACCTAAGAAATTTAATGAGTCATTACTAATAACAATGTTATACAAGTCACTAGAAATAACCAGTCTTTGCCTAAAGAGAAGAATCACTTAAAATTATAGTGGATTTAACATCTGAAAGTGATTCCTTTGGGCACCATCAGGAAAGCAGGTGCCAGCATCAAACAATTACAACGAGAGGAAGAGTATTTCCATTTCTGCTTTATTCAAAAAGTAATCGAGTATCTTTGGAGGACATTTTTCTGCCTACCACAATGTAAAAGCCATTATTAATTACATTCATTTGATATAGATTAAATTGAATTTTTTTGATCTAGATAGTCTCAGATCTAACAAAACATAACACACACTCAAATGTTGGCTGATCTTAATAAAAGTGGTATTACTTCCAAGAGCAAAGCAGGGCAAAACTTAGTGGAATAAAGTATTTCTAATGATCTTCTAATGATCTAATGATGTTTTTCCCTGAGTCTTCAAAGGCCATCAAAAAAGATCATAGTGTGTCATTGAAAGAAATGATACTCAGAGTATCTGATTTTCCTTTATCATTAGAGATGATAAAGGACACTGTATTTAAAATCAATGGTAAATTTTACCAACCTATATACTATATACATAAATGACACTACTTCTAGTGTAAGCAACAAAGAAGAAAAAAGTTACTTGCAAATTATTAAATTCATTTGAAAATGACCTACTCCACTTAAAACCAAATCACACTGTTGTCTAAAATGTCTGTTATCGAGACACCAAATAGAATTTTCGGCCTGCCAAAAGATTAAAACTCAAATTCATCTACATGTTACTGAATTTTGTTTTTCTCTTTTTCTTTTTCTTTTTTTTTTTAATGCTCTGAGAGACTGTAACTCAAACCTACTGGTAAAACAGGAGCTGAACTGATAAATTAGAACTGTCCAATAGCCATTACTATAATGACATTGCTGCCAGGATTCTATCCTTCACTAGTTTAACTCTCCAGATGTTTCATATTCATTTATAATTTGAATCAGTTAAATACAGACCCGTGTGTTCTTCCACAGACTTCAATGTTGACATCCACCAGAAATATTCTCAGGCTTTTAAAAATAAAAATGTCATCAATTGTATACACCATTTAAACCTGTGCCAGATTAAAAATGGCCACAAAATCTTTGGCATGCCTCCTTTAGAGAAGTGGAATCTATGTCTCCTCTCCTTGAATGTGAATGAGCTCCATGATGGCTTTGACCAGGAGTATGTGAAAGAAATGACACTGTACCATTTTCTAGGCTTAGACCTGATGGCTTCCACTTACTGTCTTTTGGAAAACTTGCTCTGGATGCCTCTCTCCACAGAAGAAATTTGACTATCCTGAAACTCCTATGTTGCAAGGGAACTCAAAATAGCCACGTAGAGCGACCACATGAAGAGAAAAATACTTAATGAATCTCCCACTCTTCCAGTAATTGCAGGCTCAGTGCTAGATAACCACAACAGTATATAACCATCAAAATCCTTCCCAAATTCCGACCCACAAAATTGTGAATGAAATAAAACAGTTGTTTAAGCCTTTAAGATTTGGGGGTTGTTTGCTGCACAACAACAGATAACTCAAACAAAAACTATGATTTCATTTTATGCACAAATAAACTCACTCTGACAATAGGAAAGACAGCAGACTGCTTGTTTGTAGTACGATAATGAAACTTTTAAAAACTTTTAAATTATCAATTTAGTATCTACAGTACAAGTTTCTTTTGTCTTCCATGAAATAACTCATAAGTTAATCATGAAATAAACCTGTACTCCCCATTACTTTTGATTCTTACTGTGTTAAAATGTCAAGGCTACTAAGACATGACCCTATACCTGTGCTCTCATGGGTTGACTGTACACTACCGAGAATCAGTTTTGGTCTCAACATATTTATCCCAGTTTATTTGTTAATATAATTATATAACTTGATTAACTATTTTAAAAATCTTCAAGAATTGAAGTCATTGTTTCCATGAGTAAGTTGAATATTTCATAATAATCCAATAAATTCTAGTTGTTTTTAAAAACACATTTCAAGAAGCAAAACTATAAAAATTTAGTACAGTAACCACTGGGACTGTTTTCAACTGTCACACTATACTTAAGAGGAAACTCAAACTAGATATTGAAGATAATGGTTCAAGGTGTGATTTAAGACGAATTGCAATCAGCACAGGAAAGATGTGGACTTAATATTAAAAGACTGGACTATAAATATATACTATGTTTATGACTAACCACTCTCACCAAAAAAAAATTTTTTTTGAAGATTTTATTTATTTGAGAGAGAGAATGTGAGAGAGAGAAAGAGAGCAAGAGAGTGGGGAGGGGCAGAGGGAGAAGCAGGCTCCCCGCTGAGCAGCCTGGATCCAGAGACTCCAGGATCGTGACCTGAGCCAGAGGCATATGCTTAACCGACTGAGCCACCCAGGCACCCTTCGCCAAAAAATTTTTTATAAACAATACCCAATTGAGTTGATTAAGGAGTTTGTGCTATAACCGCTTTTTAGAAAATGTCTTTTAAATTAAGAAATAAGGATGAAGTTTCAGTTTTGCAAGATGAAAAGAGATCTGTAGATGGATGGTGGTGATGGTAACATAATGTGGTTACACTTAATACCACTGAACTGTATACTTTGAAATGGTGAAGACAGTAAACTTTATGTGTCATACTGAAGTGAACAGACTTAATAATAAAAAAAAATCAAAAACATGCTGGGCAACTTAAGCCACTCACAAAGTGTACATACTGCATAATTCCATTTGTAGGAAGTTCACGAACAGGTAAAACTAATCTATGTCAAAGGAATCAGAAGAGTGGATCAGGGGATGAGGTAAATGGTGTAGAGAAAGAAAGAGTACAAGGGGGAACTGAAGAACTTTCCGAGGAAATGGAAACACTTTCTATCTTAATTGGAATATATAGTAGAAAGTTATATGTTTGTCAGAACACAACAAATTATATACCTCCCATGTGTACACAGTTTTATGCAAATTGCACATTCGTTTTTTAAATGGGGGAGTGACAAAAAAAGACTGAAGAATTTAGTCTAGAAATTAATTGATGAGAATCATCCCCTGAAACGATGTATGTAATGGCATTTTTTAACCACCAGCATTATCACACAGAGCAGTTTACTGAAAGGTAAATTCCCAGTTGGTAACAGAGTAAGGACATGTTACAATTTCTCACTAGTCAATCATAAGGGTTTTAAAGGTAAATAAAACATCACCACTCTTGATTACTTACACTAAAACAAGATATCTAGAAAGACTACAAGATTTACCTTCCTTCAGATTAGCCCTGTTTTTCCAACTGCCTAATCCCCATCTCCTCTAATTCAAGTCAATCCAATTTAATTCAACAAACCCACTATACTTACTCTGTATAAATTACGTGAGGAGCTAAGTGTAACAACACAAAGATGAATACATAGTAACTTCAATCCTCAAGGCATTTATAATCTAGTAGATGGCACTGCACAAGTAGGTAAAGGCTACAAGAAAAGACTTCATAGTGCCTGCAGTATTCCAATTGAAACCCTGTTCAATTCAGACCACTATTTTGAAAGGTGAATTTTTTTTAAGGAAAGTCAAAAGAGCAGTAAGTGGCTCAAGTAGACTTATCCCCCATTCCTTCCTTTTTATTACCAATGAAGGGAAAATTCCATAGATAGCTCCATGTTTCCAAGAAATTTGAGAATGCAAATACAAAGGGTTTCCTGTGGACTTTACAAGTAAAAGATAGAAAATTCAGGTTACAATTCTATGAGTGGATGAGTAAAAGCTCCACCATATTTCTACTAAGGATATTCAGTTTGACAAACCATTGACCATTAAGGTTCCTGGCAGTACATGGGAAATCAGATTTTAGACTTTTCTGGAGTGAATTATTCTACTATAAAAATTGAAATTCTAAAATTAGAATTATGAAGTGAGAGAAAACATCACAATCTGAACTCTACTTACACAAAACCACATGATTTTCAATGCCAAGTTCCTAATTTACAGCTGGGAAAATCACCATTGAAGATAGCTGAGCCTAGATCAGATTTACTCAACATAAAACCAGATGTAGACCTCAAATTACATGTGACATCTCCAGCCACTCATATAAATAAGAATAATGCAAGCCGAAAGACAATAAATTTACCTGGACCTTTCTAAATTGGCCACCCTAATAGTAACACAATGTTCCTTTCCTAAAATTCTCAAATAAATTAGAAGAAAGGAAGAAAATATATGCATCTTCATTTGTACAATTAAAAATCTAAAATTACTAATTTCAATTCTTCAAGGATAATTCCTTGAAACAAAACAGGATATTCTAGATCTTGAAATATACCTGTCATTTTAAAAATACAAAGAAAAAACCCATGGACTCTTAGGATACCAACTCTTGGCACGTCATCTCAGAACTCTTCCCTAAACAACTTGAGACAAGTGAACAGGAACAAGCTGTACAAAGGACATACAAAGATATTTCTTTAGTTGTCTGCTTAATCAGCTACTGATTTTCCCACCATATGTTAATAAAAACCAATGTAACTCAACAGGAATCTGTCTATAAGTATAAAATCACTTTACATTATTTGGCTTCAAATGTTTGTACCCTATGGAAAATCCATTCGAAATTTTACCTGGCACATACATACTAAAATATTTTGTTTGTCATTTGAAGCCACACCAGATTCCAACCCACAGAGACAAGATTTCCAGTTTATTTTTCACAACCCGCATGTCCAAAACCCCAAATTACAACATTAAAAAAAAGTACTGTTAAAATTCTGTAACAGTAGAGCCAGTTAGTCACCATATAGTCACTGTTTGGGGGGAATTTTTTGAAGCTTCTAATATCCATAATATACAGCATTTCAATATCTAAATTAAGTACTCAAACATATAAAGCTCACCTTGGAACTTTAATGTAAGAGTTCTTTCTAGGTTAAGAATAGAATCTAACTTAGCTCAAATACTGTAATTTGAATAATGTAATAACATGATTTCTTAAAAAGAACATGGTATCAAATACTACAATTGCACAACTTACTAAGAATATACCAGCTGAATCAATCAATCTTTCCTTGCGATGTTTCCAACTAGATTTAGAAAAAGCCCCTTTTCCTTTTGATCACAAAACTTTCCTCATCTACTAAGTTATGAACTCAACTGCCTTATCTTACTTCCTTACATGCAAGGTGAGTCCCATGTTAGTAATTCTGCCTAAGCTATTCCCTGGAATGCTCTTCTTCGTGATCCTTGCAGGGCTAGTTATTTCTTGAGATCCAGATTTCATTTAATGTCCCCTCTGGACAAACGCTTTCTTAAGCAGTCACTTAAGCCACATCATTTTATTTTAATTCTGTACATATCTACATATAATAATACATATATTAATTCTCTCCATAGTGCTTATCACTTAAATATATTTCTTTTTAATACTCATTGCTATATCTTCAATATCTAGAATAGTACCAGACACAGACTATACACTCCATTCATAATTTGTTGAAAAAGTAAGTGAAAGCTGTGAAGAAATGAGCCCAAAGCCAGCAACCAGGGTTCTACTCGCAAAGAGAAGCCAGTCGAAAAGAGTGAAGCCATGAAGAAAAAGAGAAAAACAAAGTAGATTTCCTAAAGGCATCTGAATATTTCAGTCATTCCAAAGACCGGCTCCAACCCTGCCCATAAGAGTTTGATTACATGTATCAGAGAGCTTTAAGATGTTGTGCACAGACTACCCAACAGAGAAGGGGACATGTAAGATGATCCATCAGAATGCGAGAAGTGTTCCACCTAAATTAAAATATACGTATTTGTATTATCTTTTGCAAAGTACTATATTTGTGTCTGTTTTGCAATGTAAAATATTATTATAGTCATACAGACATGAACACACACGAACACACACACACACGCACATACACAATGAGCAGATAAATACACCCATACTGGACATACACTGGATACCTGATAGAGGCGAACAATCAAAAAAGTCTGGAGAATAGCAATGTCAATGAATAATTTTTTCTTAAGTTACAGTGTTCAGGTTTTTTTCATTTCTAACCAAGAGATTTCTAAAATATTTGGTGCTCAAATACTTGTAGAATGCTGAATGCATAGACTAATTATGGCTCCAGAGAACAGACAAGTGAAATCTAAAGGAAGACAGGTTTAAAATCGACATAAATATAAAATTCTAGGAGTGCCTGGGTGGCTTAGTTGATTAAGTGTCTGACTTTGGTTTCAGCTCAGGTCGTGATCTCAGGACCCTGTGATGCAGCCCCACATAGGGCTCTGCACTCAGTCAGGAGTCTACTTGGGGATTCTCTCCCTCCACCTCCCTCTGCCCTTCCCTCTACTCACTCTCTCTCTCTCTCTCTCTCTCTCTCACACACACACACACACACACACACACTTTAATAAATAAATAAATCTTTTAAAAATTTAAAAATCAAAAAATTAAAAATAAATAAAATCGTAAATTTAGACCCATGCTAAAGTAATCACTGCCTCTCCAGTTATAAATTTCTCACTTATTGGATGAGTTCAAGTAGAAGCCTCATGACCATTAGTAAAGGATACTCAGACATGATTTCAGCACTTGCAAGGAAGCCTATGTAACAAATTTAATGGAGTGAAAATAAATGCTAATGATGTAATGATAAATTAAGTTTAGTCCTTGCCCCTTGGAGGTCATAATTTAACAGAGACAGACTTGCAAACATATATCTATAGTATACATTACATATCTATCCACATGGGTCAACAGAAAATGGTGATGATTAACTCTCATGGTGGGAATATTTAAGTTGAATATTGAGGGATATATAGAAGCCAGTTTTCATGTTAATCAAGAAAAATAAAAACATTCCTGACAAAAGAATATGTGAGAAGGGACAGGTATAAAAAAGTACATAGTATAGCAACCCAAAATACAACGAATAGTGTGAAATTGTTGGACGACAAGGTAACCATGGCAGGAGAATATGCACAAATGAAGCTGCTGGATTAAGTGGCTAGGAGCCAAATTGTGAAAGGTCATTCCACAGAGATTGAAAGAGGTCACAGAATAATAAAATACTGTCTTTTACAATGTACTACTTGGTACCAGACACATACCTAAATTCTTTAGACACATTATCACTTTTAATCCTTGGAGGATCCCCATCATTACCTCCACTTTCAAACTGAGAAAACAGGCTAGAGAGAAACCAAGTTATTTGCCTAAAATCACAGTTAAATTAGAGTCAGAGATATAACTCACTAAAGGATTCTGAAAAGAGATGTATACTGAATAAGTAACACGTATTTTAGGAAAAGGTCTAGGAGATGATATGGATAATGGTGTGGAAATAGAATAGGCTACTTTTAGGGAAAGGACAGAGACAAATACGATCCAAACAAGAACTACTAAGGAAGTGGGAATAGGGAAAGGAAAACTCAAAGATTTCACTGGTTTCTAGCTTTGAGAAGTTAGAAAAGCAAGTTTGGGTAGATGAAATGAGGCATAAAATAAAGGAGATGAGGTATAAAATGATTAGTCTGAGCCTAGGCAATATGGTCATGTTTAGTTTCAGGTTTCAATAAAAGAAAGACCAAGGGCACCTGGGTGGCTCAGTTGGTTAAGTGTCTGCCTTCAGCTCAGGTCACAATCTCAGGGTCCTAGGATTGGGCCCCGAGTTGGGCTCCCTGCTCAGTGGGGAATCTGCTTCTCCCTCTGCCCCTCCCGCAGCTTATGTCCCTCTCTCTCTTTCTCTCTCTCTCTCAAATAAATAAAATCTTTAAAAAAAAGAAAAGAAAGACCAGTAGGATGTAGTCCAATAGGAAGTTGACTAGCAAGAGCTCTTTCTAAAAGAGAAGTGGGAAGAACTGCCAGGATAAACATATTTAAAAAGCATCAATGTACAAACAGCAATTAAAAATTTAGGCCAAGTAAAGTAGAAAATAAATATCCATAAATCCATACTGATATAAATGACAGAAGAAAGGACGAAGGAAGAAATGAAAAGAACAGAAAATAAAGGAAGGAAGGAAGAATGGATAAATTTTCAATGCAGAAAAATTCCAATTAATTTATACAGACACTCTACCCTCAAGAAGGTAGAAATCCCCACTCCTTAAGTGTGGCCTGCACACACTGATTTTGTTCTGAAGAACACAAATGGAAAGGGGAAGAAAAAAGACGAACTGTAAAACAGAGAAGCCTGAAAAAAACCATCTCAGTCAAATGATCAAGGTCAGTATGAACAATGATTAAGTTATGTTTGATAGTATGTATCCTTGATAGGACATGATAAATATAACATTTTACATCTGTGGTCTCTCCCCCAAAACCCCTAACTTCAGTCTAAACATAAGAAACACATCAGACCAACCCCAATTGCTTGAAGGACAATCTATAAAACGCCTGTCCAGTACTACTCAAAATTGTCAAGGTCATCAAAAGCAAGTAAAGTTTAAAAAACCATCACAGCCAAGAAGAACCTAAGTACACATAATGACTAAATGTAATATGATATCCTGCCTGTATGGGAACCTGGAAGAGAAAAAGGACAGTACATAAAAACTATGGAAATCTGAAAAAAGCATGTACTTTAGTCAATAATTATGTATAAACACTGGTTCATTAATTTTAACAATTGCACCATATTAATATATCGATAATAGGAAAAACTACAAGTGAGATATATAAGAACTCTTTGTACTAGGCTCACAATTTTTCCATAAATCTAAAATTATTCTAAACAATAAGCTTTTTTTAATTAGCCCAAGAATATAAAAAACATAGAAAACCATTATTACTCAAGGGATAGGTTGAAGAAAGTAAGTCAGTAAAAGAAATGTAAAAGAAATGATCATAAATATACAAAGACAGAATGATGCTCTAAAAATCATATGGGAAAAGTGTACAAGGAT
Organism: Nasua narica; assembly: GCA_028533885.1. Classification (NCBI taxonomy): domain Eukaryota; kingdom Metazoa; phylum Chordata; class Mammalia; order Carnivora; family Procyonidae; genus Nasua; species Nasua narica. Next base: position 50,235,346 of record CM052807.1, on the reverse strand, counting down.
GGAAATAGGTATAATAGAGGCCAAAGGAGATAAGAAATGAATAGAAGCCACTGGACTTAGGAGGTTACTGGTTTAAATTTAAAAAAAGGAAGAAAAGTTCAGTGGAGCTAAAAAGATGAAAGTTAAGTCACAGTGGTTTATGATGCCTTATGAGGACTGATTCTATAATCACCTCAGTCACAAATCTCTTAAGAGATTCTCCTAGTTTCAAATCTATCTGAAGTCTTCTCTATTCCTTGAATTCACATCAACTTGGTGGCCAAAATCTAACTCACTGAATTGTCTTTCACAGTGTAAAGTATCAAGAGATGCACCAGATAGCATCTTTCATCCAGAAGTAAAGAAATTCCAAAAGCCAACTGGCTTCAACAATAAGGAAATATCTAACCATTATCAAATATAAGAGGAAATCACAGGTACAGCAGGCTTTCAGCACTACATGTCAGAGCTTCAGAAATTCTCTGTAACTCTCCTGGCTGACTGCCTATGTGTAGCTTCATCCACAGGCTAAAAGCAAGATGATCCAGATATTCTGAGATTGTGATCCACCAATCTTTGAACCTATCACTAGCAAAGAAAGAGAACTGCCATGTTGCACTTAGACTTACCAGCATCAATCCTGGAACTAGGAAAGAGGACCCCTTTCTCTGAGTCATGTGAAGAAGACTTAGACGCCTGAACAAAACAGGTTCTGTGAGAAAGATAGACAGGAAAAAGCCAACAACAAATGCTAAATAAGAGATTTTTATTTGCTTGTTTTCCTAGCTTCGAGAAGTTTTAAAAACTACGCTATTACAATGAAGAATAGGCTTAAACAAATAAAGGCCAAACAATTTCCTTCCTCAAATATTCAACGGATAACCTCAACAACGATCAGTACTGTTTTACAGGACAAGAGGGAAAATGTGGTATGAATTTGTAAGCTTTCTCTTATCAAACTTATATCACAAATATAAAATGTATTTGGGTATTTTAAAACCAGAGCCCTATAACATTTCACATAAATTGTTATTTTGTTGGGGATGAGACAGTAAAAGTTCCCAAGGGAGTAGGAGGAGCACTGGATGTGGAGTCAGGGCACTAGGCTCCAGGCCTAACACTCCCACTAAATTACATGTCATCAGTCACCAAATCTAGATAGCTAGATTTCAGTTTCATCCTCTGTGAAATTAGAAAGTTCAGAGAAGGGGTTCTTCAAGTTTTCTTTCTGGTTAATTCACTTATTAACTAGATTTATGTGGACTATTTAACACTGTAATTCTGGGCTAGTAAAATCCTAAAAACACCTTTCATGCCTACAGGCTGATGACACAAAAGCTTCACTTTCAAAAACTTCACTACAATACTTCACTTTCATGAAAACCTTCACTGTGGCCAGAAATGTAAATAGCATGATGTTACAACTTCTGAAATAACTCAATTCAATTCAATTTCTCTTTAAACCCAAATTCATTACTAAAAGGTTGCAGTGTCCTTACAGAAGCAAACCCTCACTACTGGACAGGGGAACGGAAAAGGACAAAAACTTAACAACTTTAAAATTCAATTAGAGAGAACATTTCTAACCACTAGGCCTAAATGAGAAAGAAGATGAAAACAAAACACAATGAGAAAGCTGGAATTCAAGTCAAAAACAAAGAGAAATTTCTATATAGAGTAAGAAAGGAAGGAAATACTCACCCCATAGTAAAAGCAGTACATAGGCCTAGAAGAAATTAAATCTAAGTATCTCGTGAATTTCTCTGAAAGATTGTTAATTTATACAAAATTGATAGAAATAATTTCCAAAAACAGGTTGGTGACAAAAAATAGGAGAGGAAACCTATTTTACTCTGCCCTTTGGGAACCTCAAATTAATGAATTTTGGCAAACCAGACACAAATCATATGGGATGACTGGATAAAACCTTATGATTTTAGCCAACTGTATTATGACCTGGAGTTGGTTCTTCTCAAGATTATTAATAATGAAAAATACTTGCACAGGATACGCATGATTGCCAGGAAAAAAAAATGCTCTTCTTTCAAAGTTTTTAAAACAACAAACTACCCACAGAAACCACATGGGCACAAAATGAAACGAATCTGGTCACTGATTCGTGGAGCATTTAAGCAGTCCCCATGTGAAAAACTCAGCTTTAGGCTCTCTTTCTGGGACAAGCAGAACATCCATGAAAATACCTGACTTGAAGCTACCAAGGAAACAGTACAGACATACCTCTACTGGCCTGAGTTTCAACAGAAATAATTTTTTCCAAGAACCTTATGGTTTTAGGAGACTACTTACTTGTTTTAAGACATTTCTTTTCCTCACAGTAAGAATCTAGATAAAGAATAAAAATCTCAAAATTAAAAAAAAGAAAAGAAAATCTCACTCAAGTGCTTAACATTGTAATATTAATGATATAAGTTAACACCTCCTTTGACTGTCAATTTAAATACCAAAACTCCCTACTATTACTAGCAGTATTGATGTGGGAAAGAGAGGCAGAAGAAAAATTATTAAATTTCCTTACTACCCACAGCCCACTGACAAGTCCTTGAAACAGACAGAGACATTCCTCTAAGGACTTAGCTCCCTCGATGTTAATACTTTGCTAAGAGCAACAAGTAATCTTAGCCCAACCTCCAGAATCCTGTAAGTCCACTTTAACATATAAGAATTTCTTTTGTAAACTCCCTTTATTCCTCTAAGATACATGTTGGTAATCATCTCCCAAGCATATGACCCCCTGATACACATCTGAAGGGTCTCATGACTCACTTTTTATTAGACAAGTAATAAATGACTTTTCCCAATAATAGCTAGCCCCCTCAAGGTCCTGGGAAACTTATTCCAAAATTCCTTAGAGACGTAAGCTATCCCTAACTCCCTTCCAACTTGAAAGTATATAATGAGCCACTCCTCGTGACCCCAATTCAGCTCTTTCTGCCCCCGGGTCCTGTCCCCATGCTTTAATAAAACCACCTTTTTGCACCAAAAACATCTCAAGAATTCTTTCTTAGCAACTGAACTCGAACCTTTTCCTACATCAGTATCATTAATAAATCAGGATTACTCAACTTATCAAATTATATAATAATACCTTAGTGAAATGCTATACCAAAGAGGCAAGTTTCAAAAGAGGAAGGAATAAACATAAAGGGAGAAATCTTGCTCAGGAGACAAACAAAAGAAGAAAGTAGGAGATGAGGGGCCGACAGTTGCACTGAAACACTAGAAGGTTGGCTATGTACATTAAATAGGTCAGGTCTCCGAAAGAAACCAAATGAAAGCAGAGCCAAACACAAGTGAGCACACAACACTGCCCAGGGTAAAATGCAAAGGCTACATCAAGACTCATTTATTTACAGAAATATCAAACAGATAGTAAATATTTCAACAAAAAATAGAAATTTTATCTTGACAGCATCACAAAAACATCCACCTATTCCTTTAAAAAGTCAAGAAAAAAATTTTTCCCCACGGCCTGTATTGTATTGTCTCTATAAGACATGAAAGGAACACAATAAAAACCTAAGAGCATGCAGAGCTACAAGTTTACATTTATCTGCACACATGCTCCACCATGCTTTCCATTTCCTGACACATTGCCATTAAAATTGGGGATTTTTTTCCCCTCTGCTTTGGCTCTATGTAGGGTGCTGACTTTTCCCTTGGATAGGCTGGCAAAGCTCAGCTTGTCAAAGCTTGCATAACCTTGAAGAACACATATAATTTCCAGAAGAAATAAAGAAAGAATGGAAAAATAGATGAGTTTCCAAAAGAAATAATTTTAAATTGTACATATCTATAGTCCTCATCCTTTAGAGATGATGTTACTGGTGGTATTTGTTACCACATGCATGAATCCTGAAAGGACCAAAGCAGTAGAGCTATCCAAGTGCAGCTGCAACTATCACATAAACTACAGTTTCAACACAATGAAAAGGATAACAGTGCCAAGGATGGAAAGCTCTCAGATTGTCACCTAGTCATAAAGAGTACAGATCTGGAGAAAGATCAGATTAGACCCATTTCAGAAAATGAACAGGAAAACCCTATAACTATACTGAGGATCTCTAATTAACCAAAAAGCATAAAATTTGTACACTAAAATTCTTCACATGTCAAAATGGATGTGTTTTCTAAACAGTTGCTAAGTACAATGATCTATTATGGATACAGAAATGAGAAATGTCTGGTTTCTCAAGGTTTACTAAGAGTAGGAAGTAATGTGTCTAAAACACAGGAAATTACAAAAAAATATGGTGCATATTCCTAGTGTGTAAATTTTATACAAAGATATAATGACAAGAGACTTTACTTTTTATAAAATACTTTATAAAATATAAACTATAATAAAGGATAAAAAAGAGTGAACAGAAAAAATAAAACACACATTTCCTAACTATCACCAGCAGTTTACTTGCAGATATCTTCACAACCACCCACCCCTAAAATATCCATTATCTTCTGTACTGTGGTTACTTCAAAGGAAAAGTATGACAAAGGATAAAGAAAAGTTTAAATTAGACTATACAGATAACATTCTACTTCCAAGCAAAATGGAGACACAGGGGCCAGATTTACCTTTCCAACTAACACAATTAGAAAACTGAACAAGGTATATGAAACAGTGGTTTTTGGGTATTAGACAACAGGTAGCACAGAACTGTAACACTTGAAAGAAAGGAAATAAGCAAAGTAAGTATTGTAATTGCCCAGCTACAAGCTGGAGTCAGTTTAGGCTACAAGACATAGTGGGGGAACCCAAGGAAAACTGAGTTGAGACAGTTAAAGGTTTGTAAGGCAATTACAACTTCCAGGGCCAGGAACTTAAGAAAACTACACTAAGAATCCCAGAGATAGAAAAGTCCTCTCAAGTCTTGGAATGACTAAAACCCATACACAAATGGCAGAATATTACAGAAGACAAGGAAAAGAAACAAAAGTGAGTACAACATCTGGAGCTCACATACAGTGGCAAGAGTTTATATTCCTCCTAGTCAGAGTGGATAAACCCTGTAGTACCTAGAGGATTCAGCTGAATCCTCAGGAGCACATCCCCTAAGTCATGGGGTTAAATGAAACCTACAGTAAAGTCTGTTCTGGACCCACACTAACAAATCCTAAAAATATGCCTCAAAATAATCCAATTGATTTTAAATAACACAAATGAGAGTTGAAACAATATACACTATTTGAAATAATACAACGAAATTCAACAATCAATAAGATAAAACTCAAAATAGCTAAATCCAATCAAAATTTACAGTCATTCCAAAAAATCAGAAAGAGACTGCAGGGAAGATGGCAGAGTAAGAGGATCCTGAGCTGACCTCCACCCACAGACACACTGAGGCTCCAAATACATATAATGCAACTCACTCTGAAAATGACCCAAAGACTAGCAAAAACAGCTCTTTCACAGTTAGAGATATAAAGAAAAAGTCACATCAAGAAAGGCAAGAGGGACTGAGAAGTGGTCAGAAACAAAAGCCTCCTGCACAGTAACCCACAAACGCAAAAGATATTACAGGAATGGAAGTCCTCTCTGAGGAACAAGATCAGGCCCCACATTGGGCACCCCCAGACTTAGGAAGCTGCACTGGAAAGACCAGACCCCATAACATCCAGCTTTGAAAGCCAGCAGGTATAACTCAGAGAGAATGAAAAGGCTATCGGAAACCAAGACTTCACTCTTGGAGGGCCAGAGCACTATATTATTCATCTAAGACCAAGCCCAAAGGCAGCAGTTTGAAGAGCACCTGGGTTAGAGGGGAAGGAGATTTACTAATTTTTAGGCACGTGCCAGGGGGGCAGGGATCAATGGGAGCTTTCCCCCAGAACAGAAACGCTGGCAGGAGCCGTTTTTCTAGCCTTCCTTCAGCCTAGGTGGCCTGACACAGGCAAGAGCCAGTTCTAACACTCTCCATCTCCCTTGTTAGCACAACTCACCCCATCCAAGTGTGCCCCTGAAGACCCCACCAACCTGCCCATTCCAGCAGGCACCCCTCCAAAGTGAACTCTGATTTGCCACACCCCACAGGCAGGCAGACTCGGCTGGGATGGGCATCTACCAAAAGGGACTAACACCCTACTTACCTGGTAGACTACCCCAGGGGAAGGCAGGGCAGGGGGAGGGTGATAAGGGAGGAAAGTCCAGCCCCCTCTACCAGCACAACTACAACAGTCAAGGCCCAGTCAAAACAAGAAGGCACACAGAGCCCAAAGGGGATTGCACTACTGGGACCCACAGGGCATTTTCTATAAAGGGCACTGTTTTCCAGAGCAGGAAACACAACTGACTTATATACACAGAAACAAAGAGTCAGACAAAATGAGGATCAGAGGGATACATTCCAAACAAAAGAAGACAATGCCTCATAAACACAATGAAACAAAATGGACAAAAGAAATCTACCTGGTAAGGAGTTCAAAGTAATGGTCATAAAGATGCTAACTGGGATAAAGAGAAGAGTGTATGAACCCAGTGTGACCTTCAACAAAAAGAATGAAAACATAAAAAGGAAGTAATCAGAATACAAGAACTGAAATAAAAAATACACTAGAGGGAGTCAACAGCAGATAGGGGATACGGAATGGATCATCATCTGGAAGATGGGGTAGTGGAAACCACCCAAGTGAACAATAAAAAGAAAAAAGAATTTTTAAAAATGAGTATAGGTTTAGGGACCGCTGGAACAACATCAAATGTACTAACATTTACATCATAGGAGATCAGTGAGAAGAGAGAAAGGGGCAGGAAATTTATTTCAAGAAATAACTGAAAACTTCCCTAATCTGCAAAAGAAAATAAACATCTAAGTCCAGAAACTACGGAGAGCCCTAGACAAGATGAACCCCAAAGAGGTCTACAACAAGACACACAATAATAATGTCAAAAATTAAAGATAAAAGGGGAATGTTAAAAGCAGCAAGAGAAGAGCAAATACTTCAGGACAAGGGAAACCGGACAAGGCTACCCACTTATTTTTCAGCAAAAATTCTGCAGGCAAAAAAGAGTGGCATGATATAATCTAAGTGCTGAACAGAAAAAAACCTACAACCAAGAACACTCGACCTAGCAAGGTTATCACTTTAACCTTACCATTTCATGATCATGAGAAATAGTTCCCCCAGACAAACAAAATTTAAAGTAGTCCATCACCACTAAACTGGTCTTACAAAAAATGTTAGTGAGACTTCTTTAAGTGGAAAAAAAAAAAGATCATAACTAGAAAAAAGAGAACTATGAAGAGAAAAAAATGTCACTAATAAAAGCAAACATATTGTAAAGGTAGTAGATCAGTAGATCAATCATTTATAAAGCCAGTATGAAGGTTAAAAGACACAGCAGCAAAAATCAATTATATCTATAAAAATTAGTTAAAAGATACACAAAATAAGATGTGGGAAAAAAAATTATATGCCTAAAATGTAGAGGGAAGGAGTAAAACTGAAGTGCTTTTAGAATGTGATGGAATTTAAGCAGCCATCAACTTAATATAGACTGCTATATACACAGGATATTATATATGAACTTCAAGGTAGCCACAAACCAAACCCCTATAATAGATACCCAAAAAAATAAAAAGAAATGGCTCTAAGCATAATACTAAAAAAGTTATCAAATCACAAGATAAAAGAGAAAGTGGAGAAGAAAGGAATAGAGAAAAACTACAAAAACAACCAGAAAACAATTAATAAAATGGCACTATGTACATATCTATCAATAATTACTTTAAATCCATTTGAACCAGAGACACAAGGCAACCTAACCTAAAAAAGCAAGACCCATCTAAATGCTATCTATAAAAGACTCACTTCAGACCTGAAGACACAAACTAAAAGAGAATGGATGAAAAATACATTCCATGCAAATGTAACAAAACAAACAAAAGAAAAAGCTGGGGAAAGAATAGTTGCATCAAAGAAAATAGACTTTAAAACAAAAACTGTAACAAGAGACAAAGAAAGGGATTACATAATAATAAAGTGATCAATCTAACAAGATAAAACTACTGCAAATATCTATGTACCCAACACAGGAGCACCAAAATGTAAAAAGCAAATATTAACAGACATAAAGGGGAAAATGACTTTAATACAGTTAAAATATAAAGCTTTAACAACACACATCAATGAATACAACATTCACACAGAAAATTAAAAAGGAAAAAGTGGTTTTGAAAGACACATTAGACCAGATGGATTTAATATATATGCAGAACATTCTAACCAAAAACAATACAAGTTCTTTTCAAGTACACATGGAACATTTTCCAGGAGAGATCATATGTTAGGGCACAAAACAAGTCTCAATAAATACAAGAAGACTGCAATCTTATTAAACATCTTTTCAGACCACAAGAGTATGAAACTAGAAATTAATTATAAGAAATTACAAGAATTACAAGAAAAAACACAAATACCTGGAAGCTAAACAACATAATACTAAACAATAAATGGGTCAATGAAGAAATAAAAACAGAAATAAAAAAATACCTTGAGACAAATGAAAAGGAAACACAATAGTCCAAAATCTTTGGGACACAGCAAAAGGAGATCTAAGAGGGAAATTTATAGCCATAAAGGTATACCTCAAGAAACAAACAAACAAACTTCAAATAAGTAATTTAACCTTACATCTACAGGAACAAGGAAAACAAATAAAACCCATAATAGGACATTAATAATAAAGATCAGAAATAAATGAAACAGAAACCCCCCCCCAAAATAGAAAAGATCAATGAAACTAAGAGCCAATTCTGTGAAAAGAAAAAAATTGCTATTACCCTTCATCAGACTCATCAAGGATAAAAAAAAGGGGAGGTGAAGAGAGGGGGACTCAAATAAATAAAATCAGACATGAAAGAAAAGAAGTTATAACTGAAACCATATAAATGCAAAGAATTTTAAAAGACTACTATAAAAAATTATTTTCCAATAAACTGGACAAACTAGAAGAAATGGAAAAATTTCTAAAAACATACAATCTTCCAAGATTAAATCAAGAAAGAGAATACATGAACAGACCAATTGATTATGAATAACGAAACTGAATCAGTAATCAAAAACCATCAAAAAACAAAAGCTTAGGACCAGATAGCTTCACAGGTGAATCTCACCAAAAATTTAACGAATTAATTCCTATGCTTCTTAAGCTATTCCAAAAACAGAAGAGGAAGAAATGCTTCCAAATTCATTCTATGAATAAACAAATAAAATTATGGACCAATAACACTGATCAACATAGATGCAAAGACCCTCAACAAAATATTTACAAATCAAATTCAAAATATATTAAAAGGATCATTCACCATGATCAAGTAGGATTTATGTCAATGATGCAAGGATGGTTTGATATCAGTAAATCAATCAATATGATACACCACACAAACAAAATAAAGAATAAAAATTATATCATCATCTCAGTTGATGCTTAAAAAGCATATGACAAAATTCAACATCTGTTCATGATAAAAACTTTCAGAGAATATACCTCAACATAATAAAGGTCATATATAACAAACCCACACCTAACATCATACTTAGTGGTGAAAAGCTGAAGGCTTTTCCTCTAAGACCAGGAAAAAGACAAGGATGTCCATTCTCACTACTTTTTACTAAATATAATATTGGTAGTCATGGCTGCAGCAATCAGACTAAATAAATAAATGGTAACCAAATTAGTATAAAGATGTAAAACTCACTGTTTGCAGATGACACGATACTCTATGTAGAAAACCCTAAAGACTCAACCAAAAAATAAAACTATTAGAACTAATCAATGAGTTCCGTAAAATTGCAGGATTACAAAACCAATATACAGAGCTCTGTTAGTTTTCTATACACTAATAACAAACTAGCAGAAAAAGAAATTAAGAAAACAATCCTATTTACAACTGCATGAAAGAAATTGAAGACAATACAAATAAATGGAAAGATATACTATGCTCATAGATTGAAAGAATTAATATTGTTAAAACGTCCGTATTACCAAAGCAATCTATAGACTCAATGCAATCTCTATCAAAATACCAATAGTATTTTTCACAGAACAAGAACAAAAGAATTCTAAAATTTGTATGGAACCACAAAAGGCTCTGAATAGACAAAGCAATCCTAAGAAAGAACAAAGTCGGAAGTATTACAAGCCTAGATTTCAAAACTATACTACAAAGCTATAGTAATCAAAACAATTTGGTACTGGTGCAGAAACAGATTCACAGATCAATGGAACAGGATAGACAGTCCATGTTAGGATAGAAATAAATCCATGTTAATATGGTCAATTAATCTTCAACAAAGGAGGCAAAAATACACAATGAGGAAAAGACAGTCTCTTCAGTAAATGGTGCTGGGAAAACAGAACACCTACATGCAAAAGAACAAAACTGGACCACTTTCTCACACCATAAACAAAACTAAACTCAAAATAGATTAAAGACCTAAATGGAAGGCCTGAAAACATAAAAATCCTTAAAAACAAAACAAACAAACAAACAAAACTAACATACAATATAAATTCTTGGACATCAGCCTTAGCAATATTTTTTAGGATCTATCTCCCCAGCAAGGGGAACAAAAGCAAAAATAAGCAACTGGGACTTTATCAAACTAAAAAACTTGCACAGTAAAGGACAACATCAACAAATTAAAGCGAACCCACGGAATGGGAGAAAATATCTTGAAATGATATATCTAAGAAGGAGTTAATATCCAAAATACATAAGAAACTTGTATGACTCAACACCAAAAAAGCCAAACAATGTAATTTAAAAATGGGTAGAGAACCTGACCATTTTCCCAGACAGATGGCCAAGAGACACATGAAAAGATGTCCGACATTATTAATCATCAGGGAAATGCAAATTAAAATCAAAATGAAGTATCACATCACACCTCCCAGAATGACTAGTATCAAAAAGACAAGAAATAACAAATGTTCACAAGGATGTGGACAAAGCAGAACACTCATGCACTGTTGCTGGTAGTGTAAACTGGTGTAACCACTGTGGAAAACAGTACAAAGATTCCTCAAAAAACATAAAGCAGCAATACCATACAATCCAGTAATTTCACTATTGAGTATTTATTAAAGAAAATGAAAACACTAATTCAAATATATAAATGGGCCCCTGTGTTTATTGCAGCATTATTTACAGTAGCCAAGATACAGAGGAAACCTGAGTGTCCTCTGATAGATGAATACATAAAGATGTGGTATACATGCATAAAGAAATATTACTCAGCCATGTAAAACAATGAAATCTTGCTTTCTGCTACAATATCAATGAACCTACAGAATATTAGGTTAAGTGAAATAAGTCAAACAGAGAAAGATAAATACCATATGATTTCACTTATAGGTAGAATCTAAAAAAACAAAAAAAAAACAAAAAATAAGTGAACAAACAAAAAACAGAAACAGACTCATAAATACAGAGAACAAACTGGTAGTTGCCAAAGAGGAGATAGGCAATATAGGTGAAGGGGACTAAAAAGTACAAACATCCAGTTATAAAAATACATGAGTCATGGGGATGAAAGTACAGCACAGGGAATAGAGTCAATAATATTGTAGTAACTTTGTATGGTGACACATGGTAAAACACTTAATCATAATACAGATAATTGTGGAATCACTATGTTGTATGCTTAGAACTAAAATAATATTGTATGTCAACCATACTTCAATTAAAAATAAAAAGAAATTAAAAAAATAAAAGATAAAACTAAGAAAAAATAATCAAGAAATTATGACCTATAACCAGGAGAAAAGGCACTCAGTAGAAATACAGAAATAAAGAGATGATGGAATTAGTAGACCAGGCCATAAGAAGAGCTATTATAAATGTGTTTCATATGTTTAAGAAAGTAGAAGAAAAGATCATGATGATGAGGGACATGGAAGATATGAAGAAGACTTAAATAGAACTTCTAAAATAAAAAATATACAGGACAGGATTACTAGCAAATTAAACACTGAAGAAAAAAAGATTATAAAGTTTAAAAAATTGCATTAGTATAGAGAAATGAATTTAGAAGAAAAAAATCTGAAAAAAGTAGGGTATCAAGTAGTCTAAAATGTGTATAACTGGAGACCCCAAGGAAAAAGGGAGGGGTGTAGAACAAAATACTTGAAGAAATATAGTTGAAATTTTCCTAAATCTCATGAAAACTATGCACAAGAAAATCAGAGATGTAAAGAGCCAAGCAGAATAAACATAAACCACATAATGCACACCATTCTCCATTGCAGAAAACTAATAAAAGATTCTATTTTAATCCACAAAAAAGGGGCACCTTATATACAAAAGAACTAAAATAGGAATAAAAATATACTGTTTATCCAGGGGCACCTGGGTGGTTAAATCAATTATGCATCTGCTTTCAGTTCAGGTCATGATCCCAGGGTCCTAGGATGGAACCCCACATTGGGCTCCCTGCTCATGGGGAGCCTGCTCCTCTTTCTCCTTCCCACTTGTGCTCTCTCTCTCGCACTCTCTCTCAAATAAATAAAAACTTAAAAAAAAGAAAGTATATCATTTACCCAAAACCATACAAGCCAGAAGACAATAGAGAGGTAGCTTTAAAGTAATGTAAGGGAAAAAAATATATATGTATATATGATAGCAACTGTCTTTAAAAATAGAAGGGGAAATAAAGATATTTTTCCAGACAAACAGAAGCTGAGAGAATTCTTTGCCAGCAAACCTGCACTGAAAGAAATGTTAAAGATAGTTCTTCAAGAAGAAGAAAAATTAAACCAGATTGGAATTTGAATTAACTCCAAATGGAATTAGGAGTGCCAAAAATAAATAAATAAATTTAGCTAGTAAATATGTAGCTAAATGTAAAAATTTAAAACATAACTGACTTCCTAAAGCAAAAGTAATAACAATGCATTGTCGGATTTATTGAATATATAGAAGTAAAATGCTATCAATACCACAAATGATGAGAGATGAAATGGAGGTATACTGTGGAAAAGTTCTTACACCATACATGAAATAGAACATTATTTGAAAGTAAACTAATTAGTTGAAGGTATATATTGTAAACCCTACAGCAATCACTTAATTAACTAACTAAAATATACACCCATAGTGGGCATAAAATGAAATCATTAAAAACAAAAACAAAAAACAACCTCAAACCCAACATAAGTTAGGAAAAGAAGAAAGGGCAGAAAGGGAAAAAGGAAAACACATAGCAAAATGATATATTTAAACTTATCTATATTGATAATTACATTAAGTATAGATGGTCCAAACAGCTAAGTTAAAACACAGAAATTATCACATTCAACAAAAAGACCTGACTATATGACAGAAGAAATTCATTTTGGCTAAGAAAAAAAAATAAGATAAAAATAAAAGGATGTAAAAAAAAATTAAAAAAAATAAAAGGATGTAAAAGATACACATGCAAACAGTAAAAAAAAAAAAAAAAAAAAAGCTGAAGTGGCTATATTAATACCAAAAAAATCAGACTTCAGATCTGATCAAAGATCAAAGAATATTACTGGGGATAAAGAGGTTTCATAATGATAAGGAAATAAATTCATCAGGCAGACATAACAATCTTAAATGTATATGCATCTAATAACAGCTTCAAAATAAATGAAACAAAGGAGTGACAGAACTGAAATGATAAATACACAAATCAAAACCATAAGAGATTTCAACAGTTTCTCAAAGTAATTGATAAAATAAGCAGGAAGAAAACCAGTAAATATATATAAGACTTCAATATTGTCAACCAATTTAAGCTAACTAACATTTCTGGAGGTGGGCAGGGGATGGGCTAATGGGTAATGGGTATCAAGGAGGGCACTTGTGATGAGCCCTTATCATCATAACACTTTTGTGTTGCACATAAGTGATAAATCACTAAATTCTACTCCTGAAACCAATACTATATTATATGTTAACCAGCTAGAATTTAAATAAAAACTTGAAACAAACAAGCAAAAATTTCTGGAAAAATGCTACCAATAAGGGCATTTTTTACAAGTGCATATATAACATTTAAAGATAAAGCTTCTGCCTTCAGCTCAGGTCATGATCTTGGGGTCTTGAGATGAAGCCCCACATTGGGCTCTCTGCTCAGCAGGGAGCCTGCTTCCTCCCCTTCTCTCTGCCTGCCTCTCTGCCCACTTGTGATCTCTCTCATCTCTGTCAAATAAATAAATAAAATCTTAAAAAAAAAAGATAAATGCTGTTCTTGGGGCACCTTGGTGTCTCAGTCACTTGAGATCTGACTCTTGAACTCAGCTCAGGTCTTGATCTCAGGGTCATGAGTTCAAGTTCCACATTGGTCTCCAATATGGGCATGGAGACTACTTTAAAAAAAAAATTCTTAGCAAACAAAGAATAGAGGAAAATGTCTTCAATCTGATACAGACTTCCTCCAAAAAAGAAAACTCACAGCTAACATCATATTTAATGGTCAAAGACTGAATGCCTCACCCTAAATTCCTTAAGGAGTCAAAGATGCATGTTTTTCATGCTCTCACCAGAGGTCCTTGCTAGTGTAATAAGATAGGAAATAGAAATAAAAGGCATGCAGACTGGAAAAGAAGTAATACTACCTTTATTCACAGGCAACATGACTGTCTATGTAGAAAATCCTAAGGAATCCATGAAAAAGTTACATGAAGAATACCAGATCAATAATTAAAAAAATCAATTATATTTTATTATACACCAGAAGCTAATAACTGAAAATTAAAATAAATAATACTGTATGGAAGTTCCTCAAAAAGTTGAAACTAGAGCTACCCTATGATCCAGCAATCACATTACTGGGTATTTACCCTAAAGATAAAAATGTAGTGATCCAAAGGGGCACATGCACCCAAATGTTTATAGTAGCAATGTCCACAATAGCCAAACTATGCGAAGAACCTAAATGCCCATCAACAGATGAATGCATAAAGAAGATGCAGTGTATATATACAATGGAATACTATGCAGCCATCAAGAGAAATGAAATCTTGCCATTTGCAACAATGTGGATGGAACTAGAGTGTATTATGCTAAGCGAAATAAGTCAATCAGAGAAAGACAATTATCCCATGATCTCGGTGATATGAAGAATTTGAGAGGCAGGGCAGGAGGTCATGGGCGGTAGGGGGAAGAAATGAAATAAGATGGGATCGGGAGGAAGACAAACCATAAGAGACTCTCAATCTCACGAAACAAACTGAGGGTTGCTGGGGGGGTGATGGGGCTGGGATAGGGTGGCTGGGTTATGGACACTGGGGAGGGTATGTGCTATGGTGAGCGCTGTGAAATGTGTAAGCCTGATGATTCACAGACTTGTACCCCTGGGGCAAATAATACATTATATGTTAATAAAAAATAAAATAAAATAAACAATACCAATTACAATAACATTAAAAGTTCTGGAGATGGAGAGTGGTAATGGTTACACAATAATGTGAATCTACTTGATGCCACTGAACTGTACATTAAAAATGATTACAGTGATAAATTTCGTCATGTACATTTTACCACAATTTTAAAATTTAAAAAAAAAACTTGTAATGTTAATATAAAAAGGCAAACGACAGATGAGCAGAAAATATTTCAAAAACATATCTGATGAAGGTCTTATACCTAGAAGATAAGAACTCTTATAACTAAATAGTACAAGGAATTCAATCTTTACAGTGACAAGAGGTATTTTAAAAATTTCATAAAAGGTGTAAGAATAACAATTAAAGCACTTAAAAATGTTCAATGTCATTTATCATTAGAAAAATGCAAATTAAAGCCAAATGCAAGTACAAATTTACTAAAGAGGCACACATCAACTAAAAGATAGAGTAACATAACTACTAAAATGGCTAAAATTAAAAACACCTAAAATATCAACTATTGGCAAAGGTATTATTGGCACCTGGAACTTTCACATGCTGCTGCTGAGAATGCAAAATGTTACAACCACTTTGAAAAACAGGTTGGCAGTATTCTATAAAACTAAACATACAATTTGCCACATAACCCAGGAATTCCACTCTTAGGTACAGACTTCTGAAGGAATGAAGATATTATGTCCACATAAAAACCTGACAAAGAATGTTCACAGTAATTTTATTCATAATAGTAAAAAAATTAAAAAAAAAAACCAGAAACAACTGAAATGTCCATCAGCTGGTAAATGGATAAAGGAATTGTGGTATATCCATACAATGGAATACTACTCAGTAATAAAAATTAACCTACTTATACATGCAACAGCATGGATGAATTTTTATTCCACCAAGTGAAAGAAACAAACACACAAAATGACACCCATAATGTTCCTTTTATGTGAAATTCTTAAAAAAGGCAAAATTTCAGTAATAAAAAACAAATCAGGTTCAGGAACCAGGAGTGCTAGGATGGGATCAATTGTAAAAAGCCATAAGGAATTATTTCAAAGTAATAGAAATGTTCTGTATCATGAATGCAGTAGTAAGTTTCTCATATGTAAATATTTGTAAAAAGTCATGAAAGTATTATTAGTTATTTTATTTTAATATTTTTAATAGTATTGGATTTATTATTGGTGATTTTGGTTGATATTGGTTATTCCTCAATAAAATGAATTTTTTAAATCAAAATATACAAAAATAAATAGTGAAAAGGAACTCTGAGATTTCATCACAGCCTCAACACTTTGTCACTAGTGTTAAGTCCCCTCCTCTAGCACAGGTGGGAGTAGAAAGAGCACATTAAGCAGGTACTCCAACTAATGAGCATTTCTTGAAAGTGAGGAGAAAGGAAAGATTACTTCTCAGGCAGAACTACAACTGCTACAAAAGCCAAAATGGGCAAAGATTGAGAACTAAGAAAAAAGATGTGGAGTATTTAAACTGCCTCAGAGTGCTTAATGTAGCTAAGCTTAAAATCAGGTGTCCAAAAGATCAAACACAGGACAGAGGAAGTGAGAACAGAACATGGAGTCATCAAACTGGAAAACCAAGGAGACTGAGCAGGGATGGGATAGATGTAATAGGAAAACAAAAAGATAGAATGAAAAATGAAATAGGGGACATCACTATATCAGGCTTTTTAACACTCTATACAGTACAAGGCTGCCTGAGACTAGGGAAGTTATCAGGCATACCCAAATTGTAATCATCTTTCTGCTTAGTAAAAGTTTGTCTTACTTTTTTAAGTTTTTCCTACCACTATCCTGTCACCAAAAAAAGAAAAAGAAAGAAAACCTTATTTTTTTAGATTGCAGCATAACAGAATGATTTTATACTATAATCATACCATTATGCTGTTGGTACTCTAGCAGTAAAGGTCCTATAGTTCCTTAATAAACTGACTCAAATTGGCGTTTCCAGTCTCATCTTCTGCCTCTTCCAGCCATTCTGAAAAGTCTGCCTTTTTTTTTTTTAGCATGGAACAACAGTCCATTAACAACACATTATTTTTGACTGACTTATTGACTTCAATTTCTCAAACACATATGAAAAATCTGAACCATATCTGCAACTATGAGTAGATTAGGTAGTTAGTTCAAAATTGCTATTTCGGAAAATTTCCTAAAACTTTCCAAAGAATCACAACAACTCAAATATCCACAATCAAACTTGGTTTATGGGCAAACTAGTTCTACACTAGGATATTTAAAGGATACAACAAATTGGGGGTTTTCAATATTCCCAGGCAATTTAATATGAAATACATATACAGGTATATATGTGTGTGTTTCTATAAATATGAATTCAATTATGTGACCTATTCTGTGGTAGCATCCCTATTGTTAGTACCACCATACTATCATCTAGCTCATTCTGCCATATTCCCTGGTAGTACGTTATGAACTTAATCTTCTAACCGTCATTTTCTTACCACGAGAGAAAGACACATGTACTATTGGTAACAGGAACGCAGTGGTAGTGATGTGAACAAAACTGCAATTCTCCTAAGCATCAGTGCCTCCATCACTCCAACTGATTCTCTGATGCCTATAATCGTGAAAGAGGACTTCAACTACCTCCATTTTGTCCTCAGTCTGTATTTTCTAATTCATTACGTTCTTCTTTCCAGCTTAACTCTTAACTCAGGCGAAAGACCCTGCAGGCAAAGCATTCTGTGATGGGAACTGAAACTGCTCCCTCAAGCAACAGGGGCTGCCCTAACATCAGAAAGACCCCATGTGATTGATCCCAAGACAATGACCAACCCGACATCTACTGCCCACTTGCATGTACCTAATGACTTTTGTCCTACATTTTGCATATATAAACCTTTAAGTATTTTCAGCATTTTGGAGACAGTCTTTGAGACACTAGTCTGTTGTCTTTCCGGTATCAGTCTCAGTGAAAGAAATTCCTTTCTTGTTTCACCACCACTTATCTCTCTGCCCTTGGATTTTGTCAGCGGTGAGTGGAATCCCCACTGTTTGGAATCCCCAGAGCCAGGTGCTCTTTGCATCCCTGTGTCCCGGTTACAGTAGCAGTTTCATGATATTCTGAACGGCTACAACAAAGAATCCCTTAAAATGAAAGTAACATTCTAATTACATCCCTTAAAATGACTTTCTCTACATACACACACATACTTGAAGTCATCAATAACTTGCAGTCTGGGTTTCATAGATGAAGAACAATTAGAACAGCATTGCTCTGACCTATCTCCCATTATGTTAAGAACAGCTAAAAAAAGACAACTACTTAAAAGAATGCTACACATAGAAATACATGCCTCAGCTTCTCGATATATATAACAAATTAATGGTGTTTTATTCAATTATTATGGCTGCCTTCCTCCTAGAGAGTTGACAAACTCGACAATTGATTACACATACTCTCCCAAAAAGATGGCACACCTTTCTTGATTAGAGTAACAGTTCTGTGGTATTTTTGAAGAACAATCTATATTTTCTTTTAATTACTACAACCGTGTTAAAATAACTGAAATGCAAGAAGAACCAAGGTTGTTTCTGCTTAGAAAATCACTATACGTCTTCTAAGAACTAATAGAGAAAGAACTCTACTGAGAGCTGATTTAAAAAAAGAGAAAAAAAGGGTTCTGAAATGATTTGCATGATTCCAGACCTCAGCATTGCTACACAATCACAATGGAAAGAATGTGTGGTAATTAACCAGCTTTAAATGCTGAAAATATCCAAACAATCATTCTTTCCCTAAAAATGTTTTATGAAAGGGGAAATCCTATAGTCTTCATAATTACTCCTTCAACTTACTTTACTTTTAAAAAAATGAAAACAGGGCCCCTGGGTGGCGCAGTTGGTTGAGCAACTGCCGTCAGCTCAGGTCATGATCCCGGAGTCCCGGGATCGAGTCCCACATCGGGCTCCCAGCTCCATGGGGAGTCCGCTTCTCACTCTGACCTTCTCCCTTCTCATGCTCTCTCTCACTCTCTCTCTTTCCTAATAAATAAATAAATAAAATCTTTAAAAAAAAATATTTAAAAAAATGAAAACAAACAGTACCGAGTAGCACTGCTCATGGGTTTCTCCTCTCCTTCTAATTTAAGCAGTATCTTACTTGGCAGAGGTTTCCATTTTACTATATTCACTATATACGTCACCAGGAACATTTAATTAATGCCTAGCTTTCAACAAGGAAGATAGAGGCATAATGACTATTTTCAATAATCTAAAATGAGGATGTGGTAAAATAAAAGCTCAAAGAGAAGAGAGCGAGATGGTGGTGGAGTAGAACCCTAGGCTCAACTCATCCAACAAATACAGCTAGATAATTATCAAATCACCCTAAATATCCAAGAAAGCAACCTGAAGACGGGCAGAACAAACTCCACAAATAAAGGCAGAGAAGAGACCACACTGAAGAAAGTAGAAAGTGCAGAGAAGCAGGTTGGGAGAGAAACAGACCCTGGCTGCTGCAGTGGGGAGGGAGCTACAGTTGCAGAGAAGGGCAAGACAGACTAACATACAGGGGAGGGCACAGAGAAAATAAATCCCCATAGCTATCAGCTTGGAAAGTGAGAAGGGATGAATTTCTTGAGTTCTTGCAACCAGTGGAGCTTACATCCTGGAGTTTTAAAGGTCAGTGTGCTTGGATCAGGGAGAGCCCAGAGGATACTGTGACTGCTCTTGGAGAAAGGGCCCACTGATATACAGCGTAGAAATAGTGATCTGAAGAGCAGCACACAGTTGGGAGGTTAGTTGCTCATCTCTGAGCATGTCCCAAAGAGACAACCTTCAGAGAGACCCCCGGCAAACAAAGGAAAGGCAGGCACCATTTCCTACCCCCATCCATCAATATAAACTCACAGACACCTGCAGGAATCAGCTCAGGGCCCATACTCATGCTTACGCCAAGCTCTCCCAACCCCCTTGCTCCAGGATGGAACCACTGCTACAGTCATCCTTGCCTCACTCCCAGCACAGCAGGAACCCTCCCTCAGACAACCGGACCATACCCCTACTCATACCAGAGGTGGTGACAGATCTCATCACAAGCAGTCCAGAGCATACCTAGTTAAAACATGCCATATTCAGCCCAGGGACAAAACACTGCCCACAAGAGGCAAAGAGAGCCTCTATAGACAACTGGCCTGAAGGATAAAATAGTCAGGACACAATAGAAGAGTGCATGCAGCACATGTTGGAGACACTCCCAGGAGCACGAGCCCATGGGGAACAGGAGAAACTATACTCCAGGGCACTACAGGACCTCTTCTTCATAAAGCCATTACACTTAACAACAAAAGACATGGCTAACATTCCCAACACAGAGAAACAGGTACAGGGACTTAAATAAAACAAGAAGACAGAGGAATTTATGTCTATGAAAGGATAGGATAAGGCCACCACCAGAATTCTAAGTGACAAAAATATAAGCAACATGCCCGATGGAGAATTTAAAGCGGTGATCATAAGGGTACTAACTAGACTTGAGAGAGAACATCAGTTGAGAGAACATCAGTGAGACCATTAACACAGAGATAAGGAATAACACAGCAGAGATAAAGGGCTGAATAAACAAAATGAGAAAGGAACAGACAGATGGAAGAAGCAGAGGAACAAATCAATGACTTAGAAGACAGAGTAAAGGAAACTAATCATTCAACAAAAGAGAGAAATAAGAATTATGCAAAATGATCGGGCTCTCTGCTCAGCAGGGAGCCTGCTTCCCCTTCTCTCTCTGCCTGCCTCTCTGCCTACTAGTGATCTCTCTATCAAATAAATAAAAAAAAATCTTAAAAAAAAAAAGAATTATGCAAAATGAAAATAAACTTAGGGAACTCAGGGACTTGATCAAAAGTAATAGCATTCATATTACTGGAGTCCCAGAAAAGAGAAAAGAGGGCAGAAAGTTTATTTGAAGAAATAATAGCTAAAAACTTCCTCAATCTGGGGAAAGAAACAGATATCCAGATCCAAGAGGCATAGAAAACCCCCAACAAAACCAAAAAGCAAATTCACATCAACACATATTGTAATTAAAATGCCAAAACACAGTAATAGGGAGAAAATATAAAAGCAGCAAGGAAAAAGAAAATAGTTACAATCAAGGGAAACCCCAGAACGGTATCAGAAGATTTTTCAGCAGAAATTTTCCAAGCCAGAAAAGAGTGTCATGCTATATTCAAAGTACTCAAAGGGAAAAACCTGCAGCCAAGAACTCTATCCAGCAAGGCTATCATTCAGAATAGAAAGAGGGAAAGAGTTTCCCAGACAAACATAAATGAAAAAAAGAGTTGATGACCACTAAACCAGCCCTGCAAGAAACATTAAAAGGGGCTCTTTGAGGGGAAAGGAAGGCTCAAAAATGATAGTATGAAGGCAGGAAACATAAAATCAGTAAAAAGGAATATTTCTGTAAAAAATCAGTCAAGGAACTCACAAAATTAAAGGATATAAAATACGACAACAAAGTACCTAAAATGTGGGGAGGAGAAAGTAAAGAATGGGTTCAAACTTAACCACCAACGTAAAATAGACTGCTATATGCTGAAGATGTTATATACAAACCTAATGGCAACCACAAACCAAAAACCATTAATAAGTATGCAAAGAATAAACAGAAAGAGATCCAAATATATCATTACAGAAAACCAGCAAACTAAGAAAAAGACAAGAAAGGATCAGAGAAAATCTTCAGAAACAACCAAAAAACAAGTAAAATAGCTATTAATACATATACGTCAATAATTAGTTTGAATGTAAACGGAGTACATACTCCAACCAGAAGATACAGGGTGACAGAATGGATTAAAAAAGAGAAGAAGAGAGAAAAGGCCCATCTAGATACTGCCTACAAGAGACTCATTTTAGATCTAAAGACACCTGCAAACTGAAAATAAGAGGATGGAGAAACATGTATGATGCAAATGCATATCAAAAAAAGCCAGAGTAGCAATATTTTTTTCAGATAAAACAGACATTAAGGGACGCCTGGGTGACTCAGTTGGTTGAGCTGCTGCCTATGGCTCAGGTCATGATCCCAGGGTCCTGGGATCGAGTCCCACATCGGGCTCCTTGCTCAGCGGGGAGCCTGCTTCTCCTCTGCCTCTGCCTGCTTGTGCTCTCTCTCCCTCTCTCTCTCTGACAAATAAATAAATAAAATCTTTAAAAAAAAAAACAGACATTAAAACAACAATTACAACAAGAGACAAAGAAGGACATCATACTATAATAAAAGGGACAATCCAACAAGAAGCTATAACAATTGTAAATATTTATGAGCCCAATATGGGAGCACCCAAGTACATAAAACAGTTAATAACAAACATAAAGGAATTAATTGATTACTACTATTATTGTAGGAGACCTTAATACCCACTTACATCAATGTACAGAACATCTAAACAGAAAATCAATAAGGGAAAAATGGCTTTGAAGGATACACTGGACCAGAAGGATTTAAGAGATATATCCAGAACATTCTATCCAAAAACAGCAGAACACACATTCTTTCCAAGTACACATGGAACATTTTCCAAAATAGATCACATATTGGGCCACAAAACAAGCCTCAACAATTTCAAAGAGAGCGAGGTCATACCATGCATCTTTTCTGACCACAACATTATGAAACTAGAAGTCAACCACAAGAAAAAATCTGGAAAGACCACAAATACATGGAAGTTAAAGAATATGCTACAACATAATGAATGAATCAACCAAGAAATAAAAGAAGAAATTTAAAAAGTACATGGAAACAAATGAAAGTGAAAACACAGCAGTCCAAAATGTTTGGGATGCAGCAAAAGCAGTTCCAAGAGGGAAGTTTATAGCAATACAGGCCTATCTCAACATGCAAGAAAAATCTCAAATAAACAACCTAACCTTTCACCTAAGGAACTAGAAAAAGAACAACAAACAAAGCCTAAAGCCAGCAGATCAAAAGAAATAAGAAAGTTTAGAGTAGAAATAAATAATATAAAAACTAAAAAGTAAATAGAACAGATCAATAGAACCCGCAGCTGGTTCTTTTTAAAACATTAGTAAACTTGATAAACTTCTATCTAGACTTACCAAGAAAAAAGAGAAAGGACAAATAAAATAAAATAAAATAAAATCACAAATGAGAGAGGAGAAATAACAAGCAACCCCACAGAAATAATAAAAAAATTATAAGAAAGTAGCATGAAAAACAACATGCCAGCAAATTGGACAACCTTAGAGAAATGATAAATTAAAAAAAAAAAACCTACAACCTACGAAAACTGAAACATGAAGAAACAGAAAATTTGAACAGACTGATTAACAGCAAAGAAACTGAATCAGTAATCAAAAAACTCTCAATAAACAAAAGTCAAGGATCAGGTGGCTTCATGGGTGAATTCCACCAAACATTTAAAGAAGACTTAATACCTATTCTTCTCAAACTGTTTCAAAAAATACAAGAGTTAGGACAATTACTAAATTCATTCTATGAGGCCAGCATTATCTTGATACCAAAACCAGATAAAGACAACACAAAAGAAGAGATATGGGCCAATATTCCTGATGAACATAGGTACAAAAATCCTCAATAAAATACTAGCAAAACAGGGGCCCCTGGGTGGCGCAGTTGGTTGAGCGACTGCCTTCGGCTCGGGTCATGGTCCCGGAGTCCCGGGATCGAGTCCCACATCGGGCTCCCAGCTCCATGGGGAGTCCGCTTCTCACTCTGACCTTCTCCCTTCTCATGCTCTCTCTCATTCTCTCTCTTTCCTGGTAAATAAATAAATAAAATCTTAAAAAAAAAAAATACTAGCAAAACAAATCTAACAAAACATTAAAAAAAATCATTCCCCATAATGAAGTGGGATTTACTCCTGGGTTGCAAAGGTGGTTCAATATTTGCAAATAAATCAAAATAATACATCACATCAATAAGAGAAAGAATAAGAACCACATGATCCTTCCAAGAGATGCAGAAACAGCATTTGACACAGTACAACATCCATTCACGATACAAACTCAACAAAGTAGGTTTAGAGGAAATACACCTCAACATAATAAAGGCCATATATAAAAAACCCACAGCTAACATCATACTTAACAGGGAAAAGCTGAGAGCTTCTCCCCAAAGGTCAGAAACAAGACAAGGTTTACTCTCACCACTTCCATTCAACACAGTACTAGAGGTCCTGTCCACAGCAATTGGGCAACAAAAAGAAATAAAAGGCATCAAAACCATTAAAGAAGAAATTAAACTTTCACTATCTGCAGATGACATGATACTATATATGGAAAACCTGAAAGACTAACCAAAAAACTGCTAGAACTGATAAACAAATGGAATAAAGACTCGGGATATAAAATCAATGTATAGAAATTTGTTGTATATCTATACACCAGAAATGAAGCAAGAGAAAGAGAAATGAAGAGAACAATCCCATTTACAACTGCAACAAAAATAATAAGATACCTAGGAATAAAACCAACCAAAGATGTTTAAGACCTGTACCCTAAAAATTATAAAACACTGATGAAAAGAAATGAAGATGACACCAAATAATGGAAAGGCATTCCATGCTCATGGATTGGAGAACAAATATTGTTAAAATGTCTATCCTGATGCGGATATGTTGGGATTCAGATCTGATGGCCAAGAAAGAATTCTTCAGACTTCTTTGGTGCAAAAAGGTGGTTTTATTAAAGCACAAGGTGGGGCACCTGGGTGGCTCAGTGGGTTAAGCCCCTGCCTTCAGCTCAGGTCGTGATCTCAAGGTCCTGGGATCGAGCCCCACATCGGGCTCTCTGCTCAGTGGGGAGCCTGCTTCCCCCACCCCCGCCTGCTTCTGTGCCTACTTGTGAGCTCTCTGTCAAAAAATAAGTAAAATCTTAAAAAAAAAAAAAGATATATTAAAGCACAAGGACAGGACCCAAGGGCAGAAACAGTTGTCCTTGGATTGTGAGAAGCAACTGATGATACTTTGGAGTTGGGGGAAGTAAAGACAAAGGGAAGTTTCCAAATAGATTTTCATATGCTAAAGTCTCACAGGAGGGCTACCTCTTGTCAAGCTAAGGTTGTTTTTCCCACTAGCAAAGCATTATCATTAAGATTGGGAGTTCTTGGAGGAAAGTTATACTCTGCCTGCATCAAGTATTTGTCAATAGGATGCAGGTTATAAGTAAATTTAATTTATCTGCATTTCGGTTTTTTACCTTTGTTCTCTATATCATATACTACCTACAGCAATCTACATATTTAATGCAGTCCTTATCAAAATACCAACAGCATTTTTCAAAGAATTACAACAAACAATCCTAAAATTTGTATAAAATCTCAAAACCCCAAATAGTGAAAGTGATCTTGAAAAAGGAAAGCAAAGCTAGAGACATCACAATTCTAGACTTCAAGTTATCTTACAAAGTTGTAGTGATCAAGATAGTATGGTGCTGGCACAAAAACAGACACATAGATCAATGGAACAGAACAGAAAACCCAGAAATGGGATGCCCAGCTATATGATCAATTCATCTTTGACAAATTAGGAAAGAATATCCAATAGGAAAAGGACAGCCTCTTCAACAAATGGTGTTGGAAAAACTATAGCCACATGCAAAAGAATGAAACTAGACCACTTTGTTATACCATACACATAAGTAAATTCAAACTGGATTTAAGACCCAAATGTAAGACAGGAAACAATAAAAAACCCTTAGCCCAATTTGAAACATAAAATTTACCATCACAACTCCATCCCTAGTCAACTTAGCACCTGTACACATCTCCTTAAGCCACACTTAATCTCCAAATAAAGACAATAATAAGATCTTAATTATGCCTAAGATGATACGACTATCCTATGCACACCTGGAAACACACTAACTTCTTCCACAGAAGAGAAGTAAAAGTCCTTGAATTAGGTTTACTCTTTTTGATATCTCGAATTTTATATACTATGATAGAAAAGTAACACTACTTAAAATACTATGTATACACTCAAAGCATATTATGCTACATGATAATGAGAGGGAAAAAACCCCAAAGATATTTTACATATGTAGCCATACATATGTGTGCATACACACACACAAACATATCCATAACAATTAAACAGAAATACTCATGACTATTAGAGATTTTGTTTCTGTAACCGGTCACATGGTTGCAGCTGGTATTTAGAACTACCCTCTTCCACGACCCATTCTGTATTTCTTTTGTCTTCAGCAAACAATTCAGCTGCTCATCACACTGATGGGCTGACTCAAACCTTCATTCCTGAGGGTCTGGGACATCAGTAGTCCTCCCTGAACTGGGTTATTTTAGTTTTCCATTGACCTTAGTCACAAAGCACAGTAATACTAAGACGCCCTAAGGGATCTCCTGTATTTCAGACATACTCTTCCATACGTCCACTGTGAAGCAGCAGTTCAATTTCTCCCTTGGTAGTCAGAATCAGTCACCCCGGCCAGCAGTGGCTTTGCCTGTTGATACAGTGGCATGAGGAGTCCAAACTGGCCGTGCAGACGTCTTAACTTCCAATTCAATGGAATCATTGTGTCTCCTGGTAAAAGCATTCCTCCCTTTGGAACTAAAATGTCTAGGCCAACAGAGCATAAAGTCATGGAAACAGGCATTAAAAATTTTTGCTCATGGGTCAGTAGGGGTCATAGTGAATGGAGCCGCTTCCATTCCTACCCCTTGATTCCTGAACCTGTTATGAATCCTGGCTATGGGAGAAACACCCCCATATACTGGATGCTAATTCGGAGCATATACAACCTTCTTAAGAACCCTGTCCCAGTGCTGCAAGAAACTGACACACCTAGCTGACACTGTAACTTAAGTCTTCAAAAGGCTATTCCACAATTCTATCAAGCCAGTTGCTTCAGGATGGTAAGAAACATAAGACCAATGAATTCTACAAACTGTAATTCTTCTGCTGTGTAATAAGTTTCTTGATCAGAAGCAATGCTGTAAGGAATATCATAATGGATAAGGCATTCTGTAAGCCCACAGATTGGTTTGGCAGAAGCACTGCATGTGGGGAAGGCAAATCCATATCTAGACTAAGTGTCTATTCCAGTAACCCCAAATCAATGCCACTTCCATGATGCTAGCACTCCAATATGATCAACCTGCCTCCAGTTAGCTAACTAATCACTCCAGGGGATGGTGTCATATAAGGAATTTAGTTAGTCTCTGTTGGTTACAGACTGGGCACTCAGCATTGGCTGTAACCAGACAGGTCGTGATGAATGAAAAGTCTATGTTGCTAAGTCCATGTGTAACCTCCATCCCTGCCAGCACAGCCATGTTTATTCATGAGCTCACTGGACAATAACAGGGATGGCTGGGGAAAGAGGCTGACCCCACAAAATGGGTCATCTTATTCACTTGATTATTAAAATCCTCTTCTGCTGAGGTCACTCTTTGGTAAACATGTACATGAAACACAAACATCTTCACATTTTTTGGTCCAGAGAGGTCTATCTACATACCTCACCTCTTCCCCACATTTCCTTGTCACCAGTTTTTCAATCATATTCCTCCCAAGTCCCTGACCATCCAGCTAACCCCTGGTCATAACCCATGAAACAATACAATCACCCATCCGGCCACTTCTCCTTCCAAGCAAAGTGACAACCAGGAACAACTGGAAGGATTGGCCTTCACCACTATCTTTCAGGGATACCCCAGAGTGGGGCCACAGGGCTGCAGCTGCCTATTTCCAGGCTGCAGCTGCCTATCTGCATATCATGAAGAACCATCTCTAAACCACATCTGAGTCTTTTCTTCCAGTCAATTAACCTTACAGAATTTCCCATGAAGCCGTAAGTAGAGTCTCAGAAAAAAGAAGATGCTAGCAGAGTAGGGACTACAGGCATTTAAGCCCCTTCTTCTTGTATTGTCTTCTGGGCCTGCTCAGGCCTAATTAGATACATACTGTTTACATTTGACGATGGAGCCCTGCTGCACATGCCCAACTTTATGGCTTGGTGGGTCAGATAACCACCCACTTAGTAACAGGCAGCTCAGGTCACACAGTAACTTGGTGGCCAACAGGTAAGCGGAATCTAAGACCCAGCAGCAAATCAACAGCTATTTCTCAGAAAGGCATAGTTATCTGTAGAGAAGGACAGGCTTTGATCTAAATCCTAAGGATCTGCACTATGATTTACCTATGGGAGCCTGATAAAGGATCTAAACAGCATCCCTGTCTGCCACTGACACTCCAAACACCACTGGATCTGCTAGAGCATATGACCCTAGCAACAGAGCACCTTGCATAGAGACCTGAACCTATTGCAGAGCCTTCTCTTGTTCTGGGTCCCACTGAAAACTCGTTTTTTGAGTCACTCAGGAAAAAAAACAGAGTAACACAATCAAATGAGGAATGAATTTAGGGGTTCAATATCTCCAGCTTCATCAGGGTCTTCCCACATGTCCCAGTATCAAATTTCAGAAACCCATTCCTTCTCGATTTATGTCCTCACTACAATATATTAGTTTATATTACTCTCACCTACTTGACTGTTAAGTTCTTGAAGACCAAGTAACATTTATTTCTGTATCCTCCAGTGGCTAGTACAGGTACCTAAAACATAGTCACAGCTCAATAAAGATTTCTACTGAGCTCGCTTTTGCTTCCCAACATATCTCAGTTGTCTGTTATTTTAACTTTTACAAATTCAGGTTTGACAACTATTGAATCCATGTTTATGCATGGATCAAAGGTCTTAATCTGCTAATTGTGCCCTTTAACAGAAATACACTTGTTTACAAGGGAAATGCATAAAGGACTTTTTGCTCATTTTTTCCCAATGATATAAAATTTGTTCTAATCACTAATTTTAATTTCTTCTTGAACTAAAAGTACCACTATCATCAACAAAACCTTTTTTTCTGATCCTAACTTTAGTATCAATCACCTGTAATTTTTTTACTTCCAATACTTACTAAGTAATTGAGAAAAAAAAATTATCTATGAAAGACTTGTAATGCATAGATACTCTATTTCTTCCAGAAAAATACAGTATGTGTGCTAACGAAAAAAACAACCCCCATGTCTGAAGCACACTTAAATTGAGTATATCCCTAACAAAACTGACCCTTTATGAGCAATATTTGAAGGATTCTCCCTCTTCACCATTTTAGCTAAAAATCCAAGGCTTTCCCATAGGGCAATCTAAGTATAACCAACATTTTTTATGTGCCATATTGTCAGAATACTACTGAAATGCCAACTGATGCTAATCCTCCATGAGTAAATATATAATCAAGTCAAAAAAATGCTAGCTATTGGCTGATGGCGCTGACATTAATAAGTTTTATTTACTAAGTTCATTTAATTGCACATAAGTATTTCTTTAATTCTGTATAGATGTCTTCAGTTGGTGTTTTTATATTAACTAGACACCATGGAAGAATTAGCTTTATTTCTAGAAACCCACTCTGTCACCTTCAACAACTTTATGGTGAGCCTTTGGCAGAAATATACACCACTCAATCATGGCACACCTGTCTGGTGATAAGGAAAATAAATACCTGGCCCAAAGCTACACATGATTCAAACATAGTAAGAGGAGTAAAAGAAAATAGACGTATCTTGGAAATACCTAACCCGACACTCCCTTATGAACAAAATGAGTAATACACACATACACACCCAGGGGTGCCTGGTTGGTTAAGCATTTGGCTCTTGGTTTTAGCCCCGATCATGATCTCAGGGTCATGAGATTGAGTGCCACGCTGGGCTCTGGACGCAGTGCAGAGTATGCTTAAAGACCCTCTCTCCCTCCTCCTCTGCCTTTCCCCTCCATGCTCTCTCTCTCTCTCTCTCTCTCAGGTAAATAAATAAATGTTTTCTTAAAAATCTGTAAGTCAAAGATCTGATTTTCAGGGGCACCTGGGTGGCACAGTGGGTTAAAGCCTCTGCCTTTGGCTTAGATCATGATTTCGGGGTCCTGGGATCAAGCCCCGCATCGGGCTCTCTGCTTAGTGGGGAGCCTTCTTCTCCTTCTCTCTCTGCCTACTTGTGATCTCTTTTTCTGTCAAATAAATGAATATAACCTTTAAAAAAAAAGATCTGATTTTCATTCACCCAGTAATTATTTAATGAAAACCAACTACATGCTACTGAATCATATAGTGATCAATAAAGCTACTGTCTTAGATTAGGGAAGAAAGTATCAATACATAATGTAAACTACAATAAAAGTTTTAAAGTGTTGAGATCACATGCCCATTCCCATGCTTTCATCTCCTCAGATGCCCTGGCTCCTTCCTCAGAATGTCTTATATATCAGCTCCCCTTATTCATCATGCATTTTCCCTTCTGTTCATTAACTCAACAGATATTAACTAGCACCTTTGATGTTCAAGATCCCTGCTAGGTGTTAAGGATATAATGGTAAGCAAAATCGGCCCTTGCCTCACAGTACTTACAGTGTGGCAAAGAGGGAGAAATAAGCTGTAAAAACACATGCAACCACATAGATGTTGCAAAGACTGAAGGGAAAAAGGAATATGAACTTCTCTGGAAGGTTAGGTAAGGTTTTCTCACAAGCAGAAGCCTTGAATACTTGCCTCCAAAGCCAGAATGAGTAGGAGGCATTTCCAGTTAAATATGGAGTATTGAACATGCACGTTTACTACCATTCTCTTCTAAAACACCACAAAAATGACAGATACATGAATAGGCTATTCACAGAATTACCCATGTGGCCAATAAATATGTGGAAAAATGGTTATTCTCATTAGTAATCAGGGACAGAGATATGTTGGTGACAATGAGACTTATACTCATCAGATTAGCAAAAATACAAAAGTAATTATACCAAATATTGGCAAAGATAAAGAGACATTCTCAGATATTAATAGTGAGCAAAATGGGAAGAATGGCTTTGGAGAATAATTTAATAATACCTAACTTGAAGATGTTCTTACCATTAGAACCAGCAAATTCTATGGCAGACCCTAGAAAAATTCCTTCATGTGCATCAGAGAAAATGAAGAAAATTCATTGTCGTGTTGTTTAAAATAGCAAAAAAAGAAATCATCTAGAAGTCCATTTAGATAGATGAACTTAATAATTAGCAAAGGCCATTTATTCAACATGATAAAGTAGTGTAAATGAAAAAAGTGTTACATGTATCAACATGAATAAATTTCATAAACGTATTAATGAGTAAACAGAGGTAGTAGCAAAATACATAAAATATTTAACAAAAATATTTAATAAAAAATCCCATAGACCCCTTACCTCACACAATAAACAAAAGTTAACTCAAATAAATACAACTAAAACTATAAAACTCTTAGAAGAAAACATAGGTGCAAATCTTTATGACCTTCATTTGGCAATAGATTCTTAGATATGACACCAAAAGCACAGGCAACAATAGTAAAACTCACTAAATTAATTTAATCAAAATTTAAAAACTTTTGTGTATCAAAGGGCACTATCCAGAAAGGGAAACAGGGACTCTGGGGTGGCTCGATTTGTTAAGCCTCTGCCGCCAGCTCAGGTCATTATCTTCCGGTCCTGGGATCGAGGCCTGCATCAGGCTCCCTACTTACCAGGAGTCTGCTTCTCCCTCTCCCTCTCTCCTTCCTTCTGCCTCTTCCTCCACCTGTTTTCTCTCTCTCAAATAAATAAATAAAATCTTAAAAAAAAAAAAAAGGGAGGGCGCCTGGGTGGCTCAGTTGGTTAAGCGACTGCCTTCAGCTCAGGTCATGATCCCGAAGTCCCGGGATCGAGTCCCACATCGGGCTCCCAGCTCTGCGGGGAGTCTGTTTCTCCCTCTGACTTTCTCCCCTCTCATGCTCTCTCTCGCTCTCTCTCTCTCTCTCAAATAAATAAATAAAATCTTTAAAAAAAATAATAATAAAAAAATAAAAAAAAAAAGGGAAAACACAATCTACAGAATGGGAGAAAACATTAGGAAATCATATATCTAATAAGGGTCTAGTATCCAGAGTATATAAAGAACTCTTAAAACTCAACAACAAAAAGATAAGCAACCCAATTTCAAAATTAGCAAAAGAACTGAATAAACACTTCTTCAAGAAAGATGTAAAAATAACCAAAAACACTTAAAGCATTGTTTAATATCATCATTAGGGAAATACAAATCAAAACCACAATGAGGAAGCAGTTTGCACCCACCAGAATGGCTATAAACAAAAAAAAAAAAAGAAAAAAGAAAAAGAAAAATATCAAGTGCTGATGAAGATGTGGAAAAACTGGAATCCTCATACATTGCTGGTAGGAAATAATATATACAGCCACTTGGGAAAATAGCTTAGCAATATCCCAAAACACAGAATTACCACATTAACCAGCAATTCTACTCCTACGTATATGCCCAAGAAAACTGAAGAGAAGTACACAAATACTGGCACACAAATGTTCACAGTAGCACTATTCACAATAGTTACACACTTTAAAATGTTATATATTTTTAAATGTTTATATACTAGTTATATGCTTTAAAATAATTAATTCTATGTTATGTTTCACCTCAATTAAAAAAATAATCAAAAAGTAGTCAAAAAAATGTTTGAAAGTGTCCAGTGCACTACCCGCTATATTACAGTTACTTAAAAACAAGCTACTATTATTGCCTCTATTATATATTGCTCTATATAATCATAATATATCATTGCAGTAATTGTTCCATAAACACAGGTAGTCACTATATTTGTGATATTGACAGAACTGCCTCAATTCCAGGATCTTAACTTCTAAAATTCACTTTCTTAGGACAACTTGGTATCCTTCTATTTATAGTAGGCTATTATTCCCACTGAATTTGCCATTGACATCTATTGAAACTTCTAGTATCCCAAACCCTCTTTCTCAGCCTATCAATAACTCTTCCTCTGTAACTCCCAACTTAGTTACTACTAGTAAAGCTTTTGTCTTGATTTCTTCCTTGATCGCTCTTTGTCCTTATAAATGCCTGTTTCTTTTCCGTATGTCTAACATGGTATGTTATATACCAGTGAGTACACTCAATACACTCAATAGGTGATAGACAACAAACCAACCCAAAAACCAATTTTTGGGCTTCCT
This sequence comes from Nasua narica, assembly GCA_028533885.1. Taxonomy (NCBI): domain Eukaryota; kingdom Metazoa; phylum Chordata; class Mammalia; order Carnivora; family Procyonidae; genus Nasua; species Nasua narica. The sequence goes on along the minus strand of CM052807.1, from coordinate 50,201,897 downwards.
CAATTGAAGCTAATCAATTTGAGGAAGAGAAAGAAAAAATGAAGAAAAATGAACATACCCTCAAAGACCTGTGGGAAACCATCAAGCTTGCCAACATATGCACTATGGCAATCCCAGAAGAGGGAGAGAAAGGAGCAGAAAGAATATTTGAAGAAATAATGGCCAAAGTGTACTTCCCAAAGTATACACATACACAGACACACACACACACACACACACACGTCACCAACAGATAGATTCTGAAACATTTTATAAAGTGGGAAAAAAGTATATGCTGATTGAAGAATCAGATCCAGCCTTATGATTCCCAATTCACCACCTGAACAACCTGCTCAATTATCTTGAACAGATGAAAGTAACTATGATGATAATATCCATGGCCCTTCTATGTGGGAGAAAAAAATCTCCAAAAATTTCATGTATATGTTGTCCACTTGTTCATAAGATTTTCTACTCCTAAGTATTTTGTAGGAAACGCACAATAAAACATTTTGCAATCTGACAGGATTCTAAGTGGTCAGAGGACTTCTCATAAATCATATGGAAATCAATCTTTATGTTCATGACTGTGACAATGAGAATAACCTTATGGCACTCCTTTCTTCTCCTGTTGATAACAAGAAAAGCTAGATTGATAACATCCAACTTTGAAACTAAAGAAAATAAACTCAATGCATCAATGAAGATAAAGTCTCCTACAAACAATTCTTGAAAGAAAATGTACTATATAAGTATCCTTAACTAATACGACTGAGGGGAAAAAATCACATACACTAAATAAGCAAGAGGTATATTGCAACACCAGTCACTTTAATCAGAAGCTAGTCCTAAAAAGAAATTAATAAAATGTACCTATTCTGCATAACAAAGGAAACCTAAAACATCTAAATGCGTCATGAAAACCATCAGCAGTAAATAAACTATTTTTTCCCATTCTGCAAAAAAGAAAATAAATATTCATCTCAATTTGTCTTGTGATTCAGGGCAGGTGGCCCATTTAATGCCATTTAGGTATCATAGGTTTATTTTCAATTTTTGTATCTAATTTGCGCAAACTGTGAATAAAAAGTATAACCTCATTTTAAGCCGTCTTTATCAAATTCATTATTAAAATAATGATACTCTCACTTTTATTAACTATCTTGTATTGATGTAGTTTTTTAGTAGTATTCACGCAAGCCCCTATCAGTGAAGCACATGCGCAGATTAATGGATCTTGCGTAATACTGCAACACTGTCTACTACAACCGCAGAAGTTCTGAATTCTCAGAATACAGAAGTCACGCATCATGAAATGATCATGCAGACCCTCTCTTGCACTTAGAATGTAATGCTGAGTGTAAAGGGAAAAATATAAAACAATATTTACAGTTCTGTTTTTAAAATGTTTATAAAATAAAAAGACTGAAAGAAAGGCCATCAAAATATTAGCAGAGGTTATTACATAGTAACAGAAATGAGTTAGCTTTTTTCCCATTGGATTATTTCCCAATTTTCTTCTTTACAACTATGATTTCCATAATGAAAAAAAGTACAATATTCATTTATGATTTCAAAAAACAAAAACCTCTCAGCAAACTAGAAGCTAATAAAACTTCCCCAAGATGATGAAAACTGTTTACAAAAAAAAAACCTACAGCTAATTATTTAATGGTAAAAGACTGCATGCCTTACCCACTAAGATGAAAAACAAGGCAAGGATGCCTGCTCTTACCTGTCCTATTCAATATCATACTGGAGGCCATAGCCAGTGCAATCATACAAGAAAATGAAATATAGCTGACCCTTGAACAACTCAAGGGTTAGGGATGCCAACCCCCTCGCAGTCAAAAATCTGCATATAACTTCTGACTAATAATAACTTCTGAATAATAATTTTAATTACAAATTATATAGTTCAATAAACCTAAATTTTAAAAGACATAGGACATGCCCTTTTGAAAAATACACATCAAATTAAATGAGCTAAACCATCTCACTGGGTTTGGGGGTAGGGGAGACTGAGGAAGCCAAAAAAATCCTTAGAAATAATGCAAATCAAAAAAATCAACTAATCATCAAGATTTACCAATAAAAAGAAACAGACATTGACATAAAGAATTAATCTACAGAGGGTTACTTTTTCATTAAGTTCCCATTTTTGGACAGCAAATAACAAAATCTGATGAACTTACAAGAAAGACCAAAGGTTACAAGGAACAGGTTGATAAAGGAGCACTGTGATTATGAGCCAGAATTTGGAAACAAGTTACCCAACACTCCCGATTTACTGATGGAAATTGTCTCATCCAGTACAATGCACTGCCCACCCCCCAAATTCTATCAAAAGAAATATAATAAACCTTCCAGCTGTATTTATAACAATCCCATATACTTCATAAATCATACATGTACACCTAGGGGTACAAGATAAAATGCCTCCTACTAAGCAAATTCCTATTTATTCACTAAACCTTCAGATCAACTAATTCCTTTTTTTTTTTTTTAGCTGTCACCAAAAAAAAATAAGTGCTGTTGCTCTCTGATGACTTTGCAGGTTTGTTTTGACTGGTATTAAGTATTGAGATGATTATAAAAGGCTCTAAGAAGTTTTGAGCTTATTACTCCAATAAGAAGATACATTTTTCCATGTATTAAAGAGGTAAATTGTAACTTCCATCACTGTTTTCTTTGTTTATTCCATTTGGCTTATACTGTTGCTAGGATACCAATTCACAGTAAGATTTCCAAGCCCACAGAACAACTTTCCTAGCCAGCCAACTTTGTAACCAGGGCGACTGTGGACCACACAATTTTCTGGCTAGCCAGCGCCACACAGGTGCACCCTCCCTGGCATCCCCTGTAGTCCATCTACCTAACAGGTACAGTAAGTACTGCCAATTCCTTCACTGCAACAGAAATTGTAGCACAGGGCAAATAGGATGATGAGAAATGGAGAGCTCTCTGATGTCAGAAAACAAAGTGAATCTATTGTCACTCCCTGTTCTCCCACCCAACTAAATATTCTGGGTATTTTGCCTTAAACTGTGGGGTAAAATGTTAGCCCACCCCAATCACTCCACCAAGGAACATGCAAACACTACTCCCAAAAGTCATCACCCAACTACCGCCTGGATAAATACTTGGAGAGAAAGGTGGCATCAGTATCTGGGCAGTTCCGAAAGTAAGGGAAGGAAAGGAGTCGGAATTCTTAAGGGGCTGCTGAGTCACCTACAGCTGTGGCCAGGACTTCACCCTCCAGGAAATCAGGCTCTGCCCCAAGTCCCATCATGGAAGCCAGTGAGAGTAGCAGCAGCAACATCATCCTACCAAAAAAACATCCAGCAGTGCTTTTAATAGTGTTACCACTCCTTAAAGGGAAGCCAGAAACAGGTTTCATGTCCAAGGCTTTCCACAGTACACACCATGGGCAGATGGAAGAAACATCTTTATTGCGGGGAGAGGGGGCGCACTTAGAGGGATGAAGGATGCCTCATCACTTGGAAAGTTACCGACTCCGGCCTTAATCCCAAAATGCCACTTGTTTTGCAACATGTGGCCCGGAGTAACTACAAGGAAATGTGGCGGACGGTCGTTGCAGAGCTTTTACGCCGGTGTACACAGCGAAGTAGAGGGGGAAACATAAATCAGGCGCCATCGGTGAAAACTCGGCAAGGATCTAAGTCTCCTCGGTGGGAGGTTCGGTGACAATAATCACGTGTACTTGTCCGTAGACGTTCGGAAATACTCGATTCTGGAACGTGCAGGGGCCGAAACCAGCCGGCCCAGCCAGTACCGGTCGGCACTAGCGGCCGGGTTAGCGCGGTTCCGTTCCAGCCCGAGGCGGGTCACGCCTCCGACTCCCGGTCCCAGCGACCTCCGGGGGCGAGGCCGGAGTCGGCGCAAGGCGGAAGCCTGGGCGCGCTCCCCGCCCGCGCCCAGGCCGCCTCGGGGCGCGCCGCCGGCCTCTAGCGCGGCCCTGGCCCCCAGACCCAGGCCCGGAAGGCGAGCGTCCATTTACCTGCTCCCCGCTCTGGCTGCCGCCGCCGCCGCCGCGCCGCTCACCCACGCTGCCAGGTGAGCCACCCAGCACACGGACCCGCACACGCACACCCAGGGCACGACCCCAAACCCGTGGGGGGGGAGGGAGGACCGCGACCCCAACCACACAAGTTGGGGTAGCCCACACACCACCCGGCTTGGAACACCTCTGCCCCCGGAAGTTGATTTCCTCCAAGGCCCGCCCAAAGCTGCGGCTGTCACTCAACGCCAACATGCGCGTCACGTGGCCCGAGCTGAGGGCCCCCATCTTCAGAGCCACGCCTCCAATGGCTTGACTAGTCCAGCGGGGGTTGCCTTCCGAAAAGGGATGACGCAGGAGCTACCTCCTGTTAGTTACAGGTGAATGACAGGCCCGGTTTCTATGCCTAATGCATGCAAATGAAACCCTACCCAAAATGATATGCCCATCTGGGATTCTATAGGGTTGTTCCTGAGAAGAGACAGGCCTGATCTTTGCACCACTTCCAGGCTGAGTTCAGTAAAAACGAATTCAGCCAAATGCCTGAAAGGTAGTTAAGTGCTCAAGAAACAGTTGACTGGACAACTATTCCATTTCATCTTTGTGTATCTGAACTCTCAAACACCGGAATGCACGTAGGCCCAGAGCCTCCCCAGAACATAGGATATCAGTCAAAGACTGCTCAAGAATTATTTTTGTACTTGGCCCCAACTTCAGATCACAGCAATTTATACATGCCATCCCTGTTTCAGAGACAGTTTATTTTCAGCTGCCAAGCCACCCACTTTTTTCCAAGCCTTAAGTCAAATAATGTCTCCTGAAGAAAAAGAAGAGAATAATATAACTGTCAGGGTTTTATTTGAAAGAAAGCATGATTATATAGATTTGTATGTGTGTGTGTGTATCCATTTCAAAGTAACTGTTAAAGAGAAACAGTCAACTAGCTGGTCACTTGTTAGAGATTCTTCCATCTTTGACAGGGGAAGGATTTGAGGAATGTTCATTCAACAGTTTTTTATGAAATGTGCCCTTGGGCTGCTGGCAAGGAGAGAATGGACCAGATATATTCAAGATGTTTGCCTTCAAGGAGTTTACAGTCTAGTGAGGGTAAGAAAGACAGGTAATCTGGGAACTTAGAGCATAAATCTCTGGAATATTCACAGTCATCATATAATAGGCGTTCTTTAACATTTTGGATGCTATTTTTCTCATCTTTCCACTGAACAAAATTGGCTCAACCCTTTTAATAATCTGTGCTGTGTACTCAAGGTGGAAAATGTCAGTAAGTAATCCTAATAATTCTCTAGTTAGTGCATGCTTGGTTAGTGAGTAGCTCCAATATTGAGCACAAATGTCACTCTTTTACAACCACTTTTTCTGTCCACCCTTGTTGTGTGCACAGTGAACACATTTCTATTATAGCAAATATGATGCTTCCTTACTCATATTTTTTACCTATCTAAGACAACTTTTCATTTGTATGTCTCTCAGTCTGCTTCTCATTTGTTTTCATATACGCAGCAGTATCACACTCTTTAGTGATTAGAAGGTATTCAATAAACTGTGCAACCATCACCACAATCAACTTCAGAACATTTTTCTCACCTCAAAAAGATATCTCATACCCTTTGGCAGTCACTCCCCATTCCTCCTATTTCCTGGGCCTTTGGCCTAGACAAGCACTAATCCACCTTATGTCTTTAGATTTGCCTATTCTGGATATTTCATATGAATGCAATCATGCAATATATAGTCTTTTCTGACTGGCTTCCTTCACTTTGCATCATCTTTTCAAAGTTCATTTATCCATATATCAGTTGGTGGACATTTAGGTTGTTTCCACTTTTTGGCTATTAGGAACAATACTTCTATTAACATTCATAAAAGCGTTCATTGTAAAAAAAAAAAGCATTCATTGTGTCAAGATAACATTTTCATGGGTATATATACCTAGGAGTGGAATTGCTGTGTCATATGCTATTTCTGTGTTTAACCTTTTGAGAAACTGCCAGAGTGTTTTCCAAAGTGGCAGTATGATTCTACATTCCCCCACTAGCAATGTGTGAAGGTCCTCATTTCTCCATAGTGCCTCTTATCTCCTTAGAACTTAAGTGTATTAGAACTGATGGCTCTATTACTTGTCAGGGTATTTTTCATAAGCCATACTATATTACTATTTATCTTTGTTATGTGTGTATCTGCAGGCTGCAGGCCCATTACCCTAATAGACTATGACCTCCTGAGCTGAGAAACATAGTTCCTTGCCTCAAGAGGATCAAGTTTGGAGAAAGATATAGACAATCAAATAGAGTCATAACAAGCACTGAAATCAAGTTTATTGTTAAAATGTGGAGGAGGAGCACCTTATTCAACCTGAATTAAACAGGAAGTACTTCTCATAAAATGTAGAGCTCAAGATGAATCTTGAAGAATCAGTAGGAATTGGCCAAGCTAAGAAGCAAAGTGTGTTCCAGACAAAGGCACATGTATCTTGGTATGTATCTCCTTGCCTATGAACTGTGGAGGTGAGTAGAGTGTGTAGATAGATATAGCGGAAGCAAAGGTGGTGATGTGTGGGAATGTGGCGGGAGAAGTGGAAACTGCAGATGGGTCAAGATGGGTGGAGGCTTTTATGAACTGCTAAGGAGTTTGAAATCTATTCTGAAGGCAATGGAAAACCAGTGGATTGTTTAAGCAAGGTTGGGAGGAATTACTTCAGCAGCAGTGCACAGGATGGATTATTAGATAGGGAACAGGTTTTTCCCTGGAAAAACAGAGAAGCCAATTAGAAGACTGATAAAATAACTAGAGTAAAGAATTATGGAAGCCTAAGTTGAGGTGGTAGCCATGAAATTGGCAAGAAGGATTTGAAAGCAAAAATATAGGAAAGAACTAAAGATGTAGTCCAGGTTTCCAGTGCTATTCAAAGAGGTAGGGGATTCAGGAGGAAGGTGGTACACTTGCTGATAAGAATAATGAAACACTACAACTTACCACTATTGATTGATATGCTGTTGCAGTCACCCACAGAAATGAAATGGATGCCCATCTAAAATTTGGTTCATATTTCAAGATTTTTACTACCATGCATGCACCAAAAGGATGTAAGGAGGCTTATTAGTCACATAACGAAACTTTCTAGGAAGAGCAGGGCAGGCTTCCCAAACAAGTCCAAAATGGCTCAGAGGGGGTGCAGGAAGGTTTGGAAAAAGACTGGCCCTTGGGGTTTTTATGGTGGCTGGGGCGTGATACTAGGGTGGAAATTTCTACACAGGAGCCAGGGCTTCTGTGGCTTGAATTACCCACTAGCAACAAAGAAGGGTGCACCCAGACTTTCTTATCAGCCTGCCCAGATGTGGGGCAAAAGGGAACAGATGAGGGCTTGAAAGTCGTCAACTGTTAAATATGGGATCAGAGTCTTTATTACCTGTACTTAGGGTTAGGTTTTATTGTGTTTTGTTTACTCCAATAAGAAAATAATACAATTTTCTATGTCTTTATGTGCTCTGGAAATGATTGTAATGGACACTTGCCTTCTCAGAATTGTTCCACTCTTCCCACATTGTGCAGCACACACCTAAGAAGTTTGGGTGAAATTAACCTCACCCTTCTCCCAAAGTTAATCCAATCAGGTTAATCCTGACCCATGACATTCCCTTGGCCACAAATGGTTTGGGATTGAGCACCAATCATAGAACTTTTGCCCCAAAATCATCTGATTTGGCTCCTTTTCTCCCTCTTGATGTGAATGAGAAAGCATATGATCCTTGTTGCTGAAGCCAGTCATCTTGTGACAAAAAAGTGAAAGAAAAATGGAGCTGAAACCCTAATCAAATAAACATAGATCTATAACGTTGTATATAAGCAAAAGGATATAAAGTACAAACTGTGAAATTTTTAAATAAGCATTCTTCTGGCCCCTTTCTCCTCCTGTACTAGATTGTTCCATTATGTGAGCCTTCAAATCAAACCAACATAGAGTTTGATTTTTTTTTTTGCTACTGATTCTCAGTATTGAATACTGAATAGTATATTAAAAATTGGTTAAATTGGTTTGAATCTGTTACTATCAAACTTTAACTCAAAATACTTCAGTGTACATCATGTGATACAAATGTGCACATATGTGTTACTTACTTTATCCCCTGATGGTTGTCAGATGCCATAATCTAGAATTCCCACTTTAGATGTATTCAACTAGTGTTTAATAAGAAAGCGTACATTCCAAACATAACAACAATAAATGTTTTTGGTATCATTATCTTCCGTTAACACTTGAAGCTTTGCTAATCGATGGATGTTATAGATGGATTTTCATAAGTGAAACTATGGGTTTTCTGTTAACATAATGGATGTTATAAATTGACTCTCATTGATGAACAAGTGGTATTCATGATATATTGATTGAATAAATTATTTCAGAGATAGTCCCTACCTTGCAATGACCAATGTTATAAAAAGTTAGTAAACTCTGTAGTCTACACTTTTAGAAACAGCACCACTGTGACCTCAAACAAAAATATCTAAAATCCTAATACTCTTCAGTATGCCAAAGATGGAAGAGTTTAATTTCTGCTTAACTAAAGGGAGAATCATGATCATTACGGAGGTGACTGGAGACATCATGTTAATTATGGAGACAAGGAATAAATTATTTGTGCCTTCCCCTCCCGCACTGTAAGTTCATAGTTGGAATATTCCCAATACAGACACCATTAAACTGAGATCTCAGGATGGGCCATTAAACTAAATTCAGACTGGCAGAGTATGAAGGGCTACTAGGAAAGAGAATTTCCAGGATACAAAGGTTGGACTACGCATGGTCTCTGGCCATTGTCACTTGCCTATAGAAGTAACAAGAAGGAAATAGTTCAAAAACCTAATATTAATGAGAAAATATATTGTTATATAAACCTCAAGCCTGACTGATAATAGACTATTTAATATTAAAATAATCCTCAGACTTCTACATTCAACGTAATAGGAAATAAGCTGCCAAAATAGGGTAACCTCTTAAAAAGTACATCTTCCCCAATGACCAGCTCAGATGGGGCCATAAAAGACACTGAAAGCAAAACAGTACCTGCCCAAAAAACCCATACCCCTGCCATCCAGGAGTCCTCACTATTCCTGTCTGTGACAGGATCATGACAAGGATAAGTGACTACTATGTATTTTTTCCAGATATACTCTTTTTAATTGGAAGTTTTCATTGCAATTATTTTGTCCTTTCTCTTCCACTGCATTTTGCTTTTGGGAGTAGGCAACTTGTCACTGGTTGCTGGAACATAAGGAACTCCAGACGAAGCTAAAATACTTCAGAGAGACAGACGATGTCCAATAATTACAGTTACTAATTACAGTGGTTGGTCAGCAAAAGGGTACACTATAGTGGACGTGGTAGTTGTTACCCAGAAATGAATTTCACTCTTTCCCCATTGTGTAGTATTCAGGTATTGGGTGAGATTAGTCCTAAACTTTTCCAATGTTAGTCCTGATCAGTTTAAGCCAGAAGTTATTCCCAAACACGCCACAGTTACTGGCGGCAGGCAGACACAGTCCTATGTCAATCATAGCATTAACCTAACCATAAGAATCAGAGATTATCTGACAAGCACAAAACTCAGGACCATTGTTCAGTGGTTGTTAGAAGGAACTTTCTATCTTCCTGAGGCTATAAGTAAAGAAGCATGTAATTCCTTCTGCTTTTAACAGTCATCTTGTGACCATGAAGGACACCAGTCTGAAGATAAAAGCAGATACAGATTGCAGAACAAAGCTGATATAATTCAGAGAAATAGAGCTGAAGTTTTGATTAAATCAGTTCTAAAGCTTCTCTCTTCTCCAAGGGATTTTTCATTTATCTAAACAATTTTCATTTATTATTTAATCCAATTTAAATTAGGTTTTCTGTTACTTTCAATCCCAAGTGTTTTAATTCATAGAAGGATTTTGTATCTCTTGCTTCATATTAAATATCAGAAAATGAGTTGTCATTTTCCTAAAATGGAAAATAACTTTTCCACCTTCTTCCCTTTCCCTTTGTCAATGTTCATGCCAGAGTGAGATTGAAAATGATATATTGTCCCTGAGAACAGTTCTTTCAGATTCATATGATACTCAGCTTTCACATTAAACCAATGGAAACTATTTCAAACATGTATTTATAACATTATACATAAAAGGTGGAAAGAGTAAGCTGTGAAAGTCTTTAATAAGCACCTTACTGGCCCCTCCTTTAATCAGGTCTCCTTTGAATTCTATTCAGCATCTAACCCATTTATGAAATCTCCATTATATAAGAGGTACATGATTCCTAACCTCACAGTCATTTGCACATTGTCATTAGCCACCATTTTGGTTTGCACATTTTGGCTTGATTAATAACTGGGCAAGAATCACTCCCTTAATTAAAATGCTTTTGCACAGCAAAGAAAACCATCAACAAAATGAAAGGCAATCTACTGAATGGGAAAAGATATTTGCAAATGATATATCTAATAAAGAATTAATATCCAGGGGCCCCTGGGTGGCGCAGTTGGTTGAGCGACTGCCTTCGGCTCAGGTCATGATCCCGGAGTCCCGGGATCGAGTCCCACATCGGGCTCCCGGCTCCATGGGGAGTCCGCTTCTCACTCTGACCTGCTCTCTCTCACTCTCTCTCTTTCCTAATAAATAAATAAATAAAATCTTTAAAAAAAAAAAAAGAATTAATATCCAAAATATATAAAGAACTTACACAACTGAACACCAAAATATATATATATAATATATATGTAATGATTGACAAATGAGCAGACCTGAATAGACATTTTTTCAAAGACATACAGATTTCCAACAGACATATGAAAAAGTGTTCAACATCACCAATCATCAGGGAAATTTGCAAATCAAAACTACAATGAAATATCACTTCACACCTACTAGAATGGCTAGTATCAAAAAGATAAGGAATAACAAGTGTTGGTGAGGATATGGAGAAAAGAAACCTTCATGCACTCTTGATGGGAAAGTAAACTGGTACAGCCACTCTAGAAAATAGTATGGAGGTTCCTCAAAAAGTTAAAAATAGGGGTACAATATATTCCAGCAATTCCATTTCTGAGTATCTGAAAAAAAAATGGAAACACAAATTTGAAAAGATATATGCAGCCCCATTTTGTTGCAGCATTATCTACAACAGCAGAGTGTGGAAACAACCTAAGTGTCCATAAGTATATGAATGGATAAAGAAGATGTGATATACTATGCAATGGAATATTACTCAGCCATTAAAAAGAATGAGATCTTGTCATCTGCACCAACATGGATAGACTTAGAAGGCATTATGCTAAATGCAATAAGACAGAGAAAGACAATTATTGTATGATTTCACTTACATATGGAATTTAAAACAAAACATAACAGGAACACTCTCATAAATATAGAGAACAAACTGGTGGTTGCCAGAGGTTTGGAGGTGGGGAGATGGACTAAATAGTTGAAGGAGATAAAGAGATACAAACTTCTAGTTATAAAATACATAAGTCATGAGGATGTAAAGTACAGCATAGGGAATATAGCCAATAATATTATAACTTTGTATTGTGACAGATAGTAACTAGACTTGTTCTGATTACTCTGTAATGTACATAAATGTTGATTCACTATGTTGTACACCTGAAACTAATATAATATTGTATGTCAACTACACTGTACGACATTAAAAAATATGAACTGTCTCTGTTATTATCTCAGTGCCTAATATTCAAAAGAAATCCCAAGCCAGAAAGAGACACAAGAGAAGCCATCATTTCATCCATGTAATCATTACAATAAGTTGATAAAAACTAATTTACATGATCAGTTGCCTTTAACTATGAACTCAAAATAATAACTCAGAGATTGGGTGACTATAGATGGAAGGCATTTGTGTCCACTCTACTTCCTTTACTCTTCATTATATCTTTAAAAAAAAAAAAAAAGGTCAGTGGAATTAAATTTTCTAAAAACATTAAAAATCAAAGCCGGAATATGTTTTATATTTTGGATTAATTCTAACACCTAGATTATTCACACAATTCCTAGTGCTTATATATCACATCTCTGGCTGCTAAACACTACTTTTTATGATGATATTTAAAAATCAAAAAGTGAGCTAGGTTTTGCATCTATGTTAAACCATTATATTGCTTCCTTAGAAGTTACTCTATCACTTTTGCACTTGGAGCAAGCAATACTCTGGGCAGAAAGCCATGCAAGAGCTGTTGCAACAAAGATAAATCGAGTTTAAATTAAACTTTTTCAAAAATTTTGGTGCACCACGAAAGTAACATATCATGAGAAAACTCTGAAGTTTGAAAAATGGAGTTTAAAAGAACATGATGGAACCCCATTCAGCATTATCCTGAGAGTTTGATCACTCACGGTGACCAGAAAAAGCCAAGTGTTACATATGAACAGTGGAAGACCCTTCCATTTATTTCTCTTCCTTTAAGTCTTGGATATCAAATAATTCTAATGATAAAGAAAATTTTGTGTCCTTATACCAAACTTTAACCTAGCACAGGAGGAAAAAAAAAATCATCCCCATCTGTCATCCCCAGATAACATCTGAAAGAAAGTTATCTCTATTAGAGTCCGACTCTGCCTGTGCCTTTCTTATATTGTCAGTTCAGGGGTACTTGGCAGCAATGTAAATTATATATAAATAAAAGTCTAGTCGATTTTTGCTTTGATAATTTTCTAAGATCAAAGGCATAGTTATAAGGATATAAAGTTATAAAGATATTAAGGCACAGGGTGTATCAAACCTGCAACGTCTAAATCTGTTTCTGGCAATAAGCCACAAACCCACTGCTTTTAAGGACGAAAAGTGAATTCACTTAAAGCTAAGGCATTGTTTTGCCCGTTATTCATATTATAAGATTTTGTATGATTTTAAGATTATAATACTTTTATCAAAGTCTTTGCTTAAGATGTGTATCTTTTTTCTTTTTTCTTTTTGTTTTTTGAGAAAGAAAGAGCGAGAGCATGTGTGCACAGGGGGGTGGGTGGGGGAAGGCAGAGGGTTGAAGGAGAAGCAGGCTCCCCACTGAGCAGGGAGTCAGATGTTGGGCTCAATCCCAGGACCTTGGGATCATGACCTGAGCCAAAGGCAGACGCTTAACTGACTGAGCCACCCAGGTGCCCTATTAAGATGTGTATCTTGAACCCCAACATAATTATAATAGTTTGTCTAATTTTTCTACCAAAGATTACAATGTAACAAATGTTAATAATGCCTTTAGATAATAATAATACTACCTAAAGATTAAGCAACAATAAAATTAGCTTTTACCTTAACAAAGTTATTTTTTTGTAAAATTAGGTTTATGAGACACCTCAAATCTAGATTCTTATGAAAATACTTGATAATCAGGCTCCTGAGTAAAATATGGATTATATGACTCCTGTTACGAGTATGAACAATGGCATGCTCTTTGTTTTCCAGTAAAATGTTATGAATCCTTGATGTCTATGTGATTATCTGTTGCACAGGCAACATGTTCCCCAAGTTTATAATGGCATAAAGACTTATTGTTGGGGCACCTGGGTGGCTCAGTGGGTTAAAGCCTTTGTCTTCAGCTCAGGTCATGATCTCAGGGTCCTAGGATCAAGCCCCGCATCGCGTCGGGCTCTCTGCTCAGCGGGGAGCCTGCTTCCCCCTCTCTCTCTGCCTGCCTCTCTGCCTACTTGTGATCTCTGTCCTCTGTCAAATAAATAAATAAAATCTTTAAAAAAATAAACAATCTGTAGTGACATGAATATGCCTTACAATCACCACATGTAAGTATAAGATAGTTCCCAGTTATATGTATTGACTAAAATACACGTGCATGTGAGACCTCCAGTCACTGTCTTTTTCTAGAAATTCACTCTCCCATCAACCTCAACAAAATTATTCTCTGCTGATTGTCTGACTCTTCAGACCATTTTTGTGGTCTTCATTCCAATTCATAGAGTCTTCGTCCTTTACCCTCTATTTCAATTAGCTGCCTCCAAGTTTCCATCCTTTGTTCTCTTCTCACTCAGATTTAGCCATTTTCTGTGGGGAATTGTTTCTACTCTCCACAGACTATCTCCTTAATGCAAATGATTCTAGAATACAGTGGTATCTTCTGTATAAGGTCTTCTTGCGCAATCTACATTAATATATTCTACGTGTCCACAAAATTCATTCATATTATCCGCCTTTAATTCCATGGAAGTTTTTTTAACTCTCCACCCAGAATTATCTCTTGAACTCAGAATACACTTTACAGCTGCCTGCAAGATATGCACATAGATGTCCCACAGGCAAATTACATGTTCCAGAACAAACTCATTATCCATTCTCCACAAAACCTTTCTATTCAGCCTTGCTTAATTGCTTTCGTACAATCTGCATTAGTTAGGACACTAGTTTCAGCAATTTTAATAAAGCCTGGAAAACAGTAATGGCTTAAACAGGAGAAGTCTTGATTTCTATCTCACATGCAAACATAAGCATAGTAACCCAGGCTGGTATGGTGGCTTCATAGAGATCCAACCCACCCTTCTTTTATCTTGTTACTCTCCCATTTTTAACACATGGCTTTCATTGTGTGGTCTGATTAACATGCAGCAGCTACCGCCATCCCATCTGCATTCTAACTGGAAGAAAAAAAGAAAGGAGGAAGGAAAGGTAATACCTCTTCTTTTTAAGTGGAGGGCACAGAAGGCATACATTTCACTTCAATTCACACCCCATTGACTAGAACTTGGCCACCCAGCCATGCCTAGCTACAAGGGAAGCTGGGATATACCCTCTTCAGCTGGGCAGCTTTTGTGGTCTGCTTAAATTCAGGGATTCTATTACAAAAGAGGAGGGGGATAATCTAGACTGGAAAATAACTATCAATCCCTCTCACACCCAGTACAGTAAGTAACCCTTTAACCTTTTTTCCTCTACTTAAATTACTGCTACTCCTTGTTAATATGTATTGATTCTTCCCATGTGAGTGTACCCTGGTTTCTGATCCTATAATCTGAATGAGTTAGGAAAAAATGCATTCACCAAACCACTGGCAACATATTGTGTACCTAAGGCTATATCAATTCATTAACAAAGTGGATTAACTCTAACAAAGATACCATATGTGGCATTATCAGTAGTTTTGATCAGATTGAGCTTAAGAGTCTATAGTTATCCACATGAAAAAATGTTCATCATCTTTAGCAATCAGGGAGATTCAAATCAAAACCACACTGAGATACCACCTTACACCAGTTAGAATGGTCAAAATCAACAAGACAGTAAACAACAAATGCTGGAGAGGATGTGGAGAAAGGGGAACCCTTTTACATTGTTGGTGGGAATGCAAGTTGGTGCAGCCACTTTGGAAAACAGTGTGGAGATTTCTCAAGAAAATAAAAATAGAGCTACCCTGTGACCCTGCAATTGCACTACTCAGTATTTACCCCAAAGAAGCAGATGCAGTACAAAGAAGGGTACACATGTACCCCAGTGTTCATAGCAGTAATGGCCACAATCGCCAAACTGTGGAAAGAACCAAAATGCCCTCCAACAGAGGAGTGGATAAGGAAGATGTGGTACATCTATACAATGGAATATTATGCCTCCATCAGAAAGGATGAATATCCAACTTTTGTATCAACATGGACGGGACTAGAAGAGATTATGCGGAGAGAAATAAGTCAAGCGGAGAGAGTTAATTACCTTATGGTCTCACTTACGTGTGGAGCATAAGGAAAATCATGGAGGGCATTGTGAGAAGGAAGGGAAGGGAGAATGGGGGGAAATCGGAGGGGGTGATGAACCATGAGAGACTGTGGACTCTGAGCAACAAACTGAGGGTTTGGGGTGAGGGTGGGGAGTTGGGCGAGCCTGGTGGTGGGTATTGAGAAGGGCACTTATTGCATGGAGCACTGGGTGTGGTCCATGAACAACCAGTCTTGTAACACTGAAAAAATAAACATATTTGGGGGAAAAAAAGTCTATAGTCATCTTCCAAGACCCATCCAGGGGGACCAACATTCATATTGACATCCTTTAGATCCAGGGTCAGCAACTTTTTCTGTAAAGAACCAGATATTTAATAGTTGAGCTTTGCAGGCTATGCAGTCTCTGTTGCAGCCAGTGAACCCACTGTAAGCTAAACCTTGGACAGGACTCCATTTTTTTAATTGCCTTTCATATGTTTCCACTCTTAAATGGGGGGTTCTGATGTTGTGTTAGGCTTCCTGGTATGAAGTCAACTAAGACTCAGTGTCCAGCTATTTTTGAAATGTTTGGGTACATATTTCCCTGAGTAGATAACCTTTGATCTCTTTTGGGGAAAACTATGGGAATCATAACCAGGTATATTTGCCATCATATAACAGAGTTCATCTCCATGGGGACCTGGCCATTTTGATTCATGGATTCTGGGTCTGAAAACTGACTTGGATCCATAAACTGGGCTAGGGATTATGACATTTACATTGTGGTGGCCACTCATCCTCCCAGGTTTCCACCCTTGATTTCTTCCACCAGTACATGCTGAGTGATTCCTTTGTTACTGCCCATCTATTTGCCCGTAGGGTTGTCACATTCTGTTAATATTTTCCATAACCCTGTAAGTCCTGGCTGCCATTCTGACCTTGTTGGGTCACTGAAATAATTGAAAACCTTTGACTTCTGGCAATTAAGTGCCACTTCCTGGCCTCTTTGTTTCAGGGTCCTTTGCCATCAATGAATCAAGTTCTATAATGACCTCTCCTACTATCAACTCTGACATCACCAATCTACTGTTTAGAGATGCTGGTGATTTTCTCACCAGCATATTCTTTATCGCCTTGGTAAATTGCGTGTCCACTGGGTCTTCCCATGGAATATATACATCATAGAGTCTGCCAGCCATATTTGTGTATCCATTCCTGCCTGCCTATTTTCCTGAGCCTTTACCCCCTTTATCACCTTTCCATCATGGCAATCCTAGCATTTCAATTTTGCTTAACATGGACCATCTATCTTGGTTGGCACCATCTTTGAAATTCAGCCACTCTGACTATAAAATCTTGGTCTTGGTCCTGAGATTTTTCCAGCCTTTCCTTAAGGAAATGAGAGCTTCTTTGTATGCAACCAAAGAGGCCTCTTTAACTTTCCACCCAGTTTTTTATCACTATCCTTCTATAGAGCTGTTAAACAATAGCCATCCAATCTTATTATCTTTATAAGCTACTATATTCTCCATACATCTCAAATATTTGATTCATTTGCACAATTCACCAACAGTGAAAATTTTAACAACTGGACCTTGTGCCAGGGGCTGTCTGTGTTCCATGTACTACCACTGATAAGGTTTTTATTGCCGGAAAGCAAGGAATGGCTCAGGCCAAAATTTTATCATATCTCTCTTGGACAACTTTTGGTACTTAATGTATCAGGTTGCATCCTCAGTAAGCATGACCTGAGATAGAATGTATTAGTATAGCATTATTAGGGGCCATACCTTAATAAGAAGAGAAAAGGAAGCAGGACTGGGCAGAGGGAGAGAGGGAGAAGTTTAACTGTGATGCAGACATAACAGAGCTTCAGCCAACCCAGCAGAAAGCTCTGGAACAAATATGCCTTTCAGAGTCCTCCATCAGGTAAAAATGACCAGACCTTTGTGATACCCCTTTTCTCAGTCACAGATGCAGATAGCCCTGGGAAAGGTATAACCTTTGGAAAGACAGCTCTCTGCACCTGAGCATATTCTAAAAGAGCTGACAGCTGTAGATTTCTAGCTGTACTTCCTACAGTTGGAAAGTCCTCCTTGAAAGAAAACCTGGTAGTGCATCTTTGTATATAGCATATTCAACTACTTGCAATTTTTTTTCTCCAATGGCTAAAGCATTCTCATCCTTGTGCCTTTGACCATGCTGTTTCATCTTCCAGGCATATTCTTCATACGTCAGAAAATTCAGAAATCTGAAATTTTCAGGCTATATTAGTTGCTCATTCTCTGACGACTGATCACATATTATTTATGCCATTATTATAGCCATTCTCCAGCTATATTTTTATATATTATTTATATATATATTTTTATGTTTATACATTTATATCTCAATAATTTACTTACACCTTTGCCCAATATTGTGAACTTTTTGAAAATATGGATTATTTGTTTCATTTTTGTATATTTGACATCTAAAACAATGTCTTTCACAAAAGAAATAATTAAATAAACGTTTCCTAAATAAATGAGAACCTATTTTACCCTATCCCTTTTCCTATCTCCTATGTAAAAATTAGACCCAAAAATATTTCTTAGTTCTTTTATTTTTTATTGCATTTTTACACAATTTTGTTTTTTATTTTATTTTATTTTATTTTAGAGAGCTCTAACTAGGGGAGTCAGAGTGGGGGGGGGTCAGAGGGAGAGGGAGAGATGTAATCTTAGGCAGGCTCTCAATCAGCATGGAGCCTGATGTGGGGCTCAGTCTCAGAACCCTGCGGTCAAGACCTGAGCTGAAATCAAGAGTCCAATGTTTAACTGACTGAGCCACCCAGGCACCTCATTTTTACACAATTTTAAATTAATGACAGACTAGGTAGTAACATTGGAATCTATATACTCAGTTCAGACTAACTCTCCAAGTCTTGCATTCATATATTTTACTGATTGATGGACATTCTCTTCTGACTGCCTCAAGACATCTCAGGCTCAGGGGCGCCTGGGTGGCTCAGTTGGTTGAGCAATTGCCTTCGGCTCAGGTCATGATCCTTGAGTTCCAGGATCGAGTCCCACATCAGGCTCCCAGTTCTACAGGGAGTCTGCTTCTTCCTCTAACCTTCTCTCCTCTCATGCTCTCTCTCACTTTCTCTGTCTCTCAAATAAATAAATAAAATCTTAAAAAAAAAAAAAGACATCTCAGACTCAATATACCAATATATTCTAATGGGCAGGCATGATTTTTTTATACCCAAACCTGCTTTTCCTTCTAGACTTTCTGTCTTCTTTGATTGTGCTACATAGTCATCCCAACTAGAAAACTGAGAGCCTCCCTAAACTCATTTTCCTTCATTGTTAATGTTCATCAAATTCTGATCACTTTTTACATAATTTCAACTACATCTTCTTTCTGTCTTTACATTTTAATATTTATGGCAACTCAGGTATTCCTCCAGTTTTCTGGACAAATTCTTAGGTGATCCCCCTATCTTCTGTCTTATTACTTTAAAATCCATGCTCCACCACAGTTCTCCAAATAACTTCATACTAAATGGTGAGTGACTCAAAGCTTTCCCACTAAGATGAGAAACAAAGCAAAAATGTCCTCTCCAACTACTGCTTTTCACATACACTGAAAATCCTAGCTAATGCAATAAGATAAGAAAAGAATATGGATTGGGAAGTAAGAAATAAAACTGTCTTTTCAGATGACATGATTGTCCACATAGAAAATCTGAATGAACCAACAGACTCCTGAACTAATAAGTGAATATAGCAAGGTTTCAAGATGCAAGGTTAGTATACAAAAGTCAATCACATTCTAATATATGAGCAATAAACAAGTAGAATTTGACATTAAAAATACATTTATCATTTACATTTTCACCCCTTCAAAAGAAACACTTAAATATAAATCTAGCAAAATATGTACAAGATCTATATGAAGAAAACTAAAAACTCTGATGAAAGATATTAATAAACTAAATAAATAGAGATATATTCCATGTTCATGGATGGAAAGACTCAATATTGTCAAGATGTCAGTTCTTCCCAACTTAATCTATAGACTCATTGCAATTCCAGTCAAAAATATCAGCAAGTTATTTTGTGGATATTGACAAACTGAATCTAAAGTTTATATGGAGAGGCAGAAGACCCAGAATAGCCAACTTAGTATTGAAGGATAAAAAAGTTGGAGGACTGACAGTACCCAGTTTCAAGACCTAGTATAAAGCTACAGTAATTAAGACAGTAAGTATAGTATTGGTGAAAGACGAAAAAAATAAATCTGTAGAACAGAATGGAGCCTGGAAATAGACCCACATAAATATAGTCAACTGATCTTTGACAGGATCAAAGGCAACACAATGGAGCAAAGATAGCTTTTCAACAAATAATGCTGGAACAACTGGACATCCAGCAAAAAATGAATGGAAACACAGACCTTACACCCTGCACACACAAAAAAATTAACAAAATTAACCAAAAAAAATGGACCCATAGACCTAAGTGTGAAATGAAAAAATATAACCCCCTGGAAGATAACATAGGTGACCTTTGGTATGGTGATAACTTTTTAAATACACCACCAAAGGCATGACCCATGAAATAAATATTGTAAAGTTGGAATTCATGAAAATTAAAAACCTCTACTCTGCAAAAGACAATGTCAAGAGAATGAGATGACAAGCCATAGTCAGAGAAAACATTTGCAAAAGACACATCTAATAAAGAACTGTTATCCAAAACATACAAAGAACTATTAAAACTCAACAATAAGAAAATGAGCAACTCAATTAAAAAACTTTAATGACACCTCACCAAAGAAGATGTACAAATGGCAAGTAAGAATATGAAAAGATATGCAACATCATATGTCCTTAGGATATTGCAAATTAAAACAATGAGATACCACTACATGCCTATTACAATAGCCAAAATCCAAAACACTGACAACACCAAATGGTGATGAGGATGTAGAGCAAGAGGCACTCTCATTCATTGCTAGGTGGAATGCAAAATAATACAGGCACTTTGGCAGTTTCTTACAATACTAAACATACTCTTACCATACATTCTAGCAACCACGCTCCTTGGTTGTGAAGTGAAAACTTACGTCCTCACAAAAATACTTGCATACAGATGTTTATAGCAACTTTATTGACAATTGCTAAAACTTGGAAGTAACCATGATATTTTTTAGAAGGTGAGTAGATAAATAAATATACTCTGTATGTTACTATAATGGCAGATACATGTCATTATATGTTTGTCAAAACACATAAAATTTATAACACCAAGAGTGACTAATGTAAACTATGGACTTTGGGTATAATGATGTGTCAATGTAGGTTTACTGATTATAACAAATATACCACTCTGGTGTGAGATGTTGATAGGAGGGAGGTTATACATGTATGAAGACAAGGAGATAGTATGGGAACTCCATGTATTCCACTCAATTTTGCTAAGATCCTAAAACTGCTCTAAAAAGTAAAGTTTATTCATTTTTTTTAAATTGGAAAGTCCTGGAGTTCCTGCGTGGCTCAGTGGGTGAAGCATCTGACTCCTGATTTTGGTTTACATCGTGATCTCAGTGTCATGAGATGAAGCCCCACCAGCCCCATGAGGGGGAGAATCTCTCTCTCTCCCTTTGCCCCTCCCCCCATGCACACAAACACTCTCAAAAAAATAAATAAATAAATAAAATCGGAAAATCCTATATGAAGAAAAGGTATCAACTAATAATCAAAGTCATTTTTAAATAAGTCTTCTGAAGTCTATGACCATGGTGGTTGTCTTTCACTTTTTGGTTAGTATCCACACACACAAAAAAATAAATATAAGGAAAAGCAAGATTGTAAGATTGTATTGATTTATATACAATGCTATTAATTTCCCGACTTGATTTATAAATATATATTTTAAAGAAAGTAGATTTACTATAATGCAAAATACAGGATATATCCTGTTTGATTAAATGGTCACTACACATAGAGTTGATAGTTATTTAATCAAAGCCTTTTCTGTGGTGAAAAACAAAATTTTATTTATATGATTTCTCCTCATGGTACTTTTTCAATTACATAATATACAACGGCACAAAGATTGGGTTTAAATACATATTACATATATAATTAATATTTAAAGTTTTAAAACAATTATTTACCAGTATATGATATCATTGGAAACATAAAATTTTGGAGGTTAAAGGAGCTTACATGTTATTTTATTTAAACTTCTCTTTGAATTCAGGAATCCCTTTACCCACATTTAAGCAACAACTAAGCAGAAACCAGTATAAAACCTCCCACAGAATTTTTTTTTTTTACTTGAAAGTAAAATAAGTTAACAATAAGTAAAAACTAATTTACTGACTTTGCATGTAAACAGCCTCAGAAAATTAAAAGATTGGGAGTCAAAAAAGGATTTTAGTTCGAGTATGAGCTAAAATTTAACTACATAATAAAGAACATAAGGAAAAATTACACTTTTATTTTAGAAGGTGAGAACATGCTTCTAAAGCAAAGTCAGTTTCTTAGAGTTTGAAGAGTCAAAATTTTTATTAAAGGGAAATATTCTTTTTTAAACAACATTCTCATGCCATAAAACAAGATGGCACTTATTCCATATTTCTGCAAGTCTTTTTCTTTCTTCTTCAGAAAGGAAATTTCCACTTACTTGAAGATTACCCATTAGTTGTATCACTCATACAAAATGTAGTTTCCCAAAGTTCAGAATAGGATAAGAAAATAACAAGTGTCATTGCACAGTAAATACAGCTGATTGCAGAAGCCAATGAAACCCCTCAGTGGTCACTGGGTTATTTGTATCCTTCCTAGAATATGAGTTTTGAGCAGTTCCATGTCTGTTCTGAAACTTTTAATTATCCCTTTAGTCATAGATGGCATTTGGTCAGGTGGTAATGAATAAGTGAGTATCACCCAGCAACATGGTAGTATTAATGTGGTCAAAAGCCAGATATGCTTGTGGTCCTTCCAAGTCAAACAGTACTTCTAATGCTGTTAAGTTAGTTATTTGGTTTTTGGCCTTCTCTTTAACAATGAGAAAGCTCTATATTTTTATATATAAAATAGGACTTGTTAACGAGAACATAGAAGAATTTAGCATGGCAATTACCAAGGGTCCATTTTCCTTACAAACTAAGGAGAATATTTTTATCATTATTTTCATTCAGTGCTTTGGCAATATTTGAAGATGCAGGGAAATATCGTGGTGGAAGTAATAGTAATTTTTTTTTAATTCTTGGTTTAGTAAGACTCATTACAACTATTCTGGATCCATTTTTGGCTAAGTGAGGAGGAAAGTTTTACCAGCTGATGGCCGTTTGATGACCTACATGGAAAGAATTGGTAGACTCAGGAGAGCACAATTGAGAGAAGTGATCACATCACAAAACGTGACATCATTCTTTGGCACCACCTGGCATTCTGGACATGGAGAGTGCGTTATACTCTCAACCCTAAATTTTCCCCTCTAGATTACCCTTGTGGCTCACCAGAGGGCAGTGTGCAGTAATCGGCTCTACTACCTCCTGCATTGGATGTTTCCTTTGGAACAGCCAAAGTCAAATCATCAGAAACAGAACATAGGCAAGACAATAAATTATAGAAGTTGTTTTGTTGGATTTGTTGTATCTGTGCCCCTACATGGAATTCTTAATATTGAGAAATTAATCAATCACCACATGAGATATAAGGTAATTACTTTTAATGAGTTTCTAATAAACTCTGTGTTACAGTTTCAAATTTACAAAAATAGTTTTGGAATTACTAAACTCACTTCTCCTCTTTAGACTTAAAAATGCATAATATTAAAGGCGAATAAATTTCTTTCCTTCACACATCTCATCACATCTGAAATCTTAAGGGTTATTAATTAATTAAATAATTCAGTGAATACTTACTGAACAACTGGAGTGTGGGAAATAATGAGATAAAGCACCTATAAAGCCTGCTCCAAAGGAGCTTGAAATCTACCAAGGGATTAAAGTGTAAATGAAAAAATAAAGACATGATCAAAATTATACAAAGTAGAAAATACATATACAATGTTATGAAAATTCAGAGGATGGAGATCTGAAAGCTTTTGGGAAGGGTTCAGAATCTGAGCTGAGAGCTGAGTCTTGCAACCGAGGCAAAATTCTTAGACATATTGAAAGTGATAAAAGCACATCCTAGATAAAGGAAACATTATGGATATGATAGGTTAAAGGACCTAGGGTCTCAGAGAATGCAAAAGGTAGTGGTAGAAATAATGCTAGAGAACTATGTTGTGAATAGGTCCTTGAGGGTATTGAATATCAGGATGGGATACTCCGAAAACTAAGCTGATAATGGAAAGTTGTAGGAGCAGAACATCAGCATTTGCTCTGTATACTAAGAAAATTGATCTGACAGTATCGTGTAGGATAGATTAGATAAGTAAGAATCCAAAGGTAGGGAGTTGAGTTAGAAGGTGATTTCAATACTTGTGCATACTTTGAGATTGAAAATGAGGCAAGCAAGAGGGTCTATAAATATAAAATTGGTATGAATAAAAACTAAGTAGATGTGAGTGGGGTAAAGGGAAAAAGATGTCAAAACAAGAGTTTGAGATTTTGAGCTGAAGTGGGAGGATGACAATTTCATTCATTGGAATACAGGACCCAGGAAAAGCAGGTTTGGGAAATAAATTGATATAGAAACTGAATATCCTAGTTAACATCTTTATAAAGCTAGGGGTGTGTGGTGTGGTCTCTCAAATAAATAAATAAAAATTTAAAATCTTTATGAAGTTAAATACTCACTTTTCTTTGTTTTTACAAATTAATTCAGATGAATTTGGAGGACTCGTTACTCTTAAAACACCAAAAGTCTACTCAAGCAACAAATGTTTGTTTATGGAATTTTGGGACTCCTGGGTGGCTCATTTGGTTAAGCAGCTGCCTTCAGCTCGGGTCATGATCCCAGGGTCCTGGGATTGAGCCATGCATTGGGCTCCCTGCTAAGAGGGAAGCCTGCTTCTCCCTCTTCCTCTGCTGTTCACCTGCTTGTTCTCTCTCTCTCTCTCTTTCTCTCCCTCTCCCTCTGTCTCTCCCTCCCTCTCTGTCTCTCTCTCTCTCTGTGTCAAATAAATAAATGAATAAATAAAATCTTTAAAATGTTTTGAATTTTTTAAATGTGAAATTTTAAGAGGGGTTTACTGACCACTCAGGATTAACAAACTTACATTATATCATTGTATTATATGGGAGGAACTTCAAGGTGTTCTCCCACCACCGAGGAAAATAAGGTCTGTTAAACTTTATTGTTGCTAAAAATTTAAGCATACCCTAATTTTACAAATGGTGAATTTGTGCTTAATAAAAAAGGAAAGAATTGCAACCTTTCACTGATGTAGCCATGTTCTGAGCATTTTTTTCTTTCTAATAAAAATATGATAAAACATAGAAAATAATAATAATCTTGATGAAGAAAATAAGAGAACTAAATATGACTTCCTTTAATATTTTAAAATGTTTTTTAATGTTCTTAAGTTATTTTTAATGTTTTTAATGTATTAACTGAAAAAAGCCTATGGTGGAGTCTCATTTGCCCAAATACATTGTAATAGTTTGGCCCACTGTGGCTGACAGTTACAAAACCCAGAGATGAAGCTGTGAAAGAAACTTTTCCAGTTGAAGCATCTGCTTTGGTGACAAATTTTTCAATCAATCGTACAGGAAGTTTTGTAGTTGCTTTGATTTCATCTGTTAGTTTTTCTACTCAAATAAATGACATCATAAGTGGCATGGACTTGTTTTTTTAACCAATAAAAAAATCCTAGTAGCAAATTTCCCACACTTGAGTTCTATATTCCTATCTTTCATTCTTGACCCCTTGAAATACCTGCTAATCAAATAGTTCTTGTCCATACTTGGACCCTACAGCTTTAAATTTTTTTCCATGTCAACCACAACGGAGTGTTTCACAAGTTAATCATATCCTCTCCACCCTGCTCTCATGCCTATATAATTTAAGACAAAAATGAGCCTTTTATCTTGATGGAATATTGTACATGGTATTTCTTAGTGTATGTATGGTCAAGTTAGAACTGCAAGGTTCTAAGCTAGTCTTTTTCCTTTTTTTAAGATTTTATTTTACAGAGAGAGAGAGATCACAAGCAGGGGGAGCTGCAGGCAGAAGGGAGGGAGAAGTAGGCTCCCTGCTGAGCAGGTAGCCCAATGCAGGACTTGATCCCATGACCCTGGGATCATGACCTGAGCAGAGGCAGATGCTTAACCAACTGGGCCATCCAGGCACCCCAGGCTTTATACTGTTCTTAAGATCCCTTTGCTTCATCACCTCCATGTACTAAGTTACTGTAGGAAGCCCTGTGGAATTCAATACCATCAGGGCTTCAGGTGAACTTTTTAGAAATTGACACCACCACACCACATTTTGTTATGATTGCCCCTTTTGCTGCTTATATAGCCCCAACCAGAATGTAAGCCATATGAGGGGAAGGATGGTGTCTAGTTTAAGAAGCATACTGAGCACCCCGGCTTGTTGGAAAACAAGCAGGGAGTGGAAAACTCAGCTAGTTCTAAGACTTCTGGCAGTGGGAAAGGTCACAATACTGGCTGGTATTCTACTAAAGGGGAAAAAAGGGAGGTACCAGGAAATGATATTATAGTTATTATCTAAAGATCAGAAAGCATGAGAGAATTAAACATCTCTGGGCTCCCCTTTTATAGATAGTTCTCCAATATATCTTTATTTGTATATTCATATAATTAATTGTGATGAAATACACATACAATTTACTCTCTTGACCATTTTTAAGTGTACCATTCAGTAGCATTGCATACATTCACACTGTTGTGCAACCATCACTATCATTTATCTCTACATCTCTTTTCATCTTACAAAATTGAAACTTTGTACCAATTAAACAACAAATCTCCATTACCTCCTCCCCCTAGAACCTATAATTTACCTAGAATTTCTGTCTGGATGAATCTGGCCACTCTAGATAACTAACTCATAGAAGTGGAATATTAAGTATTTGTTTCTTTGTAACTGGCTTATTTCACATAACATAATGTTCTCAAGGTTTGCGTAGGTTTTAGCATGTTTCAAAACTTCCCTTCTTTTTTAAGGCTGAATAATAGTCTATTGAATGTTTATACCACATTTTGTTTATCAATTCATCTGTCAGTGAACACTTGGGTTGTTTCTACCATCTGGCTATTGTGATTAATAGTGTTATGACATGTATATACAAATATCTCTTCAAGAAATGCTTTCCATTCTTTCAGATATAGACCCAGAAGCAGAATTGCTGGATGATATGATAATTCTATTTTTAATTTTTTGAGGACACTCCATACTGTTTTTCATAGTAACTGTACCACTTTACATTCTCAGAGTGCAAAAATGTTACAATTTCTCGACATCTTTGCAAACACTTTTTATTTTTTGATGTTTTTTGTTTGATAGTAGCCACCTTAATGGGTGTTAGGTAGTACCTCATATGGATTTAATTTGCATTTCACTACTGATTAGTGATTTTAAGCATCTCCTTGTGTGTTTATTGGCCATTTGTATAGCTTTTTTGAAGAAAAATCTATTGAGTCTTTTGCCCATTGATATACTGGGTTCTTCAGGGGTTTTGTTGTTGAGCTGTTGTTCTTTATACATCCTAAATATTAACCCCTTGTGACATATATAATTTGTAAATATTATCTCCCATTCTGGAAGTTACCTTTTCACTCTATGGATCATGTCTTTTGATGCACAGGAGTACTACGTAGTTTACACATTGTTTTATGTAGTCCAATTCATCTATTTTTTTCTTTTATTGCCTATGCTTTTAGTGTCATAGCCAAGAAATCATTGACACATCGAGCGTCATACTTTCTCCTATGCTTTCTTCTAAAGAGCTTTATACTTTAACTCTTCACATGTAGGTTTTTGATCCATTCTGAGTTCATTTGTATATGATGTAAGATAAAGTCCAACTCCATTCTTTTTGTATGTGTCTTGCCAGTTTTCCCAACACCATTTGCTGAAAAGACTGTCATTTCCCCATTAAATTGTCATGTCACCCTTGTGGAATCATTTGGCCACATAAGTGAAGGTTTAGTTCTGAATTTTTTATTCTATTCTGTTTGTCTATATACCTGTTTTTATGTCAATACTACACTTGTTTTGTTTTAAGATTTTATTTATTTATTTGACAGAGAGAGCACAAGCAGGGAAAACAGCAGAATGAGATAGAGAAGAAGGCTCCCAGCTGAACAGGGAGCCTGACATTGGCTCATTCCCAGCACCCTGGGATCATGACCAGAGCCAAAGGCAGCTGCCCAACTGACTGAGCCACCCAGGTGCCCCTACTGTTTTTATTACCATGGCTTTGTAGTAAGTTTTGAATCAGCAAGTGTGAGACATCCAAATTTGTTCTTCCTTTTGTTTTGGTTATTCAGGGTCCCTTGAAATTCCATTTGAATTTTAAGGGGTTTTTTTTCTAATTCTTCAAAAAAACTGTTGGGATTTAGATAGGATTTTGATTGTGCTGGGTCAGTAGGTCACTTTAGGTAGAATGGATATCTAAATATTAAGTCTTTCAATTTCAAATATATTTTTAAACCTGAGAACAAGGACCATTTCTAAAAAAACATTTATTTGGATGAAAGGAATTGTAAAAAATTTATTCTAGGCACCCAAAATGTCAAGCTCCAAGCAACTGACGAGGGAGTAAAGACAGGAGTTGTTTGTCAATCAAAAAATTGAAACACGGGGCGCCTGGGTGGCTCGGTTGGTTGAGCAACTGCCTTTGGCTCAGGTCATGATCCCGGAGTCCCGGGATCGAGTCCCATATCGGACTCCTGGCTCTGCGGGAAGTCTGCTTCTCCCTCTGACTTTCTCCCCTCTCATTCTCAGTCTCTCGCTCTCTAATAAATAAATAAAAATCTTTTAAAAAAATTGAAACACAAGCAGTAGAGTTTACTAATGTGGTGGAAGAGACAACGAAAAAATTAAATACAGTTTTGTTATTGTTAAATTTCTATGTATACTAGGTTTTATTTATGTGGTTTTTATTCTATTTCTATTGATCTATGTCTATGGTGACATGCTGGCACCATATTACACTTTTAATTATTGTAACTTTATCATTTGCTTTAATAGCCACTAGGCCATTTATCTATGCATTGTTCTTTTCTCACAAATAATTTAATCTTGGGACCCCTGGGTGGTTTGGTCACTGCAATTTCTGCCTTCAGCTCAGGTCATGATCCCAGGGCCCTGGGATCAAGAAGCCCCAAGTCCTAGTCCCTGCTCAGCAGGCAGCCTGCTTCTCCCTCTCCCTCTACCTATGCCACTCCCCCTGCTTATGCTTTCTGTCAAATAAATAAATAAAATCTTTAGAATAAATAAATAAATAAAATAATTTAACCTTGCTCATGATTTTTTCAAGAAAGCTTTATGAAATTTTTATCAAGTTTAAAAAATGTTCTCATGAGAATTCTCATTTAAATCATATTAGCTATATGAGTTAATTTGAGGGCACTTGATATCTTCATAATATTGAATCTTTACCATCCAAAAATTAGATATGCCTTTCCATTTATTAAGAATTATCTCTCTATGAAAAGTTCTATTAATTTCTTTATGTACTTCCTACACATTGTTAAGTTTGACATATTATATAAAATACATTATATAAGTTTGATTAAGCATTGGATTATGAATTTTATCTATTATATCAATCAGGGATCAACCAGGAACACAGAAGGCACTCCATGTAACCCAGGTACAAAGAGTTTAATATAGGAATTGTGGGCGTATGCAACTCTTCGAACAGGAGACACAAGGTCAGGGAGTTCAAAAGTAAAGATTTCAGCCTGTAACACCACAGCAGGTGGTTCTCAAGAATTCTTGAGAAAGCCAGTATAAATCTCATGTTTGCTCATTTGTCAGTTTGCAACTGCCTCCAGAGAATAATGACCTCTCCTTCTCTTGTGACCTATAAACTTCATGTCAGTACTGCTTATTGGTAGTCTGTGGCTTCTCCTCTCCTATAAAAGGGTAGAGAAGTAATGCCAAGTGAATAACTATCCAGTCCAATTTAAGATCAGCATTGTTGCAATGAACGTCTGATTTCTTTTAATGTGATATTTTATTTGAATGGGATTTGTAGCATAAGCTGTATTTGAAAAAAAAAAAAAAACCTACCTCATTTTGGAGTATTTTGTAACATATTGTCAACTTTAAAATTATTTTATTTAGTTGAACTTTTTGTATTATTTTTATAAAACTTTTTGTATTATTTTGTATTATTTTATATTCAGTTGAACTTTTTGTATTATTTTTATAAAAGTTTTCTGCGGTGATAACGTATTATGGTATCTTTGATTGGTTTTGCTACCAAGATTATATTTGCATTATAAAATAAATTGAGAACATTTCTATCTTTTCTTGTATTCTGAAAGAATTTAAACATATCCCATGGAAATTACCTATTGCTTGATAATTAGAAATAACTCACAAAAAACTTCTGGGCCCAGTACTTTTTTTTTTACCCATCACCACCCCACCTCATTTTATGAGTAAATACTGATCTGTGCTCTTCTCAATTGAACCAATATTATAATAGAAATGAATAAACTTTCCAAAGCTGAAGAAACATGTACATTTGTAATGGAAATAGTTCAATAACTGGACCAAGCTAAATTAATTAACAAAGGGACATATTAGGTTAAAATTTTTAAATTTCAAAGATAAAAGAAAATATTCTATAACATAGCAACACATTGCCTGTAAAGGAGTAAAAATCAAATTGGCCTTGGGCTTGACTGTAACACTGAAACAGAGAAAAACAATGTATCCTCCTTTTGAGACGTTTTGTTACCCAAAAGTTCTAAACTCAACTAAATTGTTTTTTACACACAAGTCAACGGAAAAGTATTCTCAAATATGCAGGGACTCAGAAACTGTGCCATCTAAATTTTCTGAATGAAAACATTTTCAAATATATGCTTCAATCCAATGGGAAATGCATCAAAATGAATGATAAAAGAGAGAAGAAATTATAATAAAAAAATTGAAATGAGCAACAATGGCAGTTCAACCTTACGTTAAATGTAAATGTTTTTTGGAATTACTGATGCAAAACTAGTGCAAATGTCAAAACATTAAGGGATGTCTAATATAAAGTATTTTCTAAGATTAAAGGTAATCTTTAATGGGATTTAAAACAGCATGGCAAAGATTTTTTTAAAGATTTATACTAATTGTATGAGCTTGGGCATGAGGCAGTTTGTTTTTGCAGTCAATGTTGGTAAAATAATAAATCTAATCATTTCATAAAATAATTTGGGGGACACCTGGGTGGCCTGATTCTTGGTTTCAGTTTAGGTTGTGATCTTGGTGGTGTGGGACTGGGACCCACATTGGCTCTACAATCAGCAAGGAGTCTGCTTGAGTCTCTTTCCTTCTGCTCCTTCCACTTGTGCTCTCTCTCTGACTAAAATAAATAAATAAATCTTAGGGACACTTGGGTGGCTCAGTTGGTTGAGCTCTGCCTTTGGCCCAGGTCATGATCCCAGACTCTTGGGATCAAGTCCCACATCGGGCTCCTTGCTCAGCGGGGAGCCTGCCTCTCCCTCTGCCTGCTGTTCCCTCTGCTTCTGCTTGAGCTTGTGTTCTCTCTCTCTCTCTGACAAATAAATAAATAAAATCTTTAAAATAAAATAAATCTTTAAAAAAGATAATTTGGTAACACATTCTAGAACTTTTTTAAAATTCATACCTTATGACTCAGTATTTCTACAATTAGAAATTTGTTCTAAGGAATGAGATAACATGCAAAGATTTATATATGCAAGATTTGTCTTTAAACTCTTGTTTATAATAGAAAATATATAGACCTATCATCTTCTCTCCCATGCCTTGGTCTCTATATTTGTTTTGTTTTTTAAATATCTTATTTATTTGAGAGAGAGAGAGAGAAATAGCTAGAGAGAGTATGAGCAGGGAGGAAAGAGAAAAGCAGGCTCCCTACTGAGCAGGCATGGGGGGGAGGGGTAATTGCTCAATCCTAGGACCCTGGGATCATGACCTGAGCCAAAGGCAGATGCTTAACTGACTGAGCCATGTAGGTGCCCCTCTATATTTGTTTTATAAATACTAATTTTATTTTCTGTAATGTTGCTTCATTTCTTATTAAGATTTTGTAAAATCCCATTGTATTTTTAATTTATTAAATCCCCCTTTTCTAATTCAACTTGGAAATTTTGTCCTTTTTTTTTAATTACCTCTCTTTGTCTCAATTTACAGATTTGCCCTCTCATCTTTCTTCTGTTATTTTATAGAGATCAGGTTCTCCTGAATTTTATTTAAAATACATAGGAGATGTCCTTTTTAAAAACATGGCACCACTTGCACTATAACCAATGGAAATCTCTTGAATGTTATGACAGGCGAATGGTACTCTTCCACAGGTTCCTGTGCTGTTGCTGAGATTAACCATTCTTTTGCATCTCAAAAGGAACATGTTAAAAGAGGAGTTAGCCAGCTGTGCCCTGTAGCCATGCCAGCAGGAAGTGCCCTTTGAATGGTGCTGTATACCAGTATGATGATTCCTGCAGCAATGTGAAAAACAGGTAAGAAGCATGTTCGCACCTTAGGGAACCTACTTATGAGGATATAAAAATATTTTGGGGGGAGAAAAGATAATGAGGGTCCAGACTATATCTATTTCAATGGAATTGAGAAGAGGTTCAATTTGAGAAATATTTAATTAGTACTAATAACAAACACAATGGTGTATTCATGTGGGAGTTGAAAAAGAGAAAGAATGGAATAAATTATTCAGAAATATCTACCTTGGATGACTGGGTTAAAGATGAACTGCTAATTGGAGTTCAATTTCCTCCTAAGGAAATAAAGGAGGAAAATCAGACTTCTGGAGTTTAGACAATAATTTCAGTTTGAAACTTACTTAGTTTGGGCTATTTATATGAAAACCAGGTAGAAATGCTAAGCAGACAATCTTAAATATGGAACTAGATATCAAGGTTTTGGAGGTGGAAATAAGGATTTGAGCATTATCAATAAACTGTAGTTAAAACAAAAAAACAAAAACAAAAACAGAACAATAACAACAAAAGCAATCAAAATCTCTGAAATTCCCCTGGAAGAAGGAAGAGCAAGGAGAAAATGTTGAGAAAACAAGAGAACATTAATATTTAAGGATGGGTAGAATAAAATCTAGTGAAGGTGGCTAAGAGGGGACAATTTAATGATTAGAAAAAGAACCAGGGCAGTATGGTGTTACAAAAGCCAAATTAGGAGAAAAAAAACTTTTTTTGAACTATTCTAATTTAGAGAAAAGAATGTTTAGAAAGTCAAAAGGACCAGAACCATCACAGGAGGTAAAGATTGAAGAGTGGACGTAAGAGATGGTGATTCTGTCATTAGAAATCTTATAGAGAGCCCAATCACATGGAGTGTGCTAGAATGTTATAGAGGAATGAGCAGTACCAAAGAGATAAGAAAGCTTGGTTAAAAAAAGGAAGGCATTAAACAGTTCTCTTGTTTCTCCTTAACTCCATGTAAATTTTTATTAATATATAACCTAAAGAAAGTGCATAATCCTAAGTGTATACTCAATGAATATTCATAAAGTGAATATGGAACCACTCATAGAATCAACATACAAATCAGGAAGGAAACTACCAGAATCTCAAAGGCCTCTTCTGTATATCCTTTTCTCTACCCATTTCCCCTCTTTGCCAAGCATAACTGTTATCTTGACATCAAAAACTATAGATCACCTTTATTGTCTCAGTACTTAGCCTGTCTTCTAAAATAAAATATAACTGATCTAACATATTTCAATCTCTTAGGATAGTTATAATGATCACAAAGTACAGGTTAAGGCAGGAGCCTCAATGACCTCCATAGCCAGGTGGAGGACTTGAAGCATCATAGCTGCTTCTAAATTAATTGAATAAAAGAACAGATCTTCATAATCAGTTGCCATGCTACTAATCTTCCTACTCCCCAATTGTTCTATGACCATCTCAGGGCCACTGCACCTGCTTTGGATTGAAATCATTCTCTTACTGCAGTGTTATGAAAAAAAAAAAAAACAACAACCAATGGTGGAATATGGCAATAAAAATGCTTTTATCAAAGAATTAAAACTCTTCACTTATTTTCAGTTAAGAGATCTCTTTTCGCTCGCCTCCTCCTTCAGTATTTCTGTCATATTCTGTTCATTTATTTCTAGCACTGCTTAGGACTGCCTCCTAACAGCTTTCTCGAATAGTCTGTCGGTTCTGCAACTCATTAGCAAAATCCCTGACTCATTTTTCTACTTCAGGCTCTTTTATAGCTTTAATAAATGTAACTGTTTTTATTAATAGCAAAATCCTTAAGGACAGGGACTTATTTTATTACTTAAATCGTAAAGACAAATCCCAAGATCATATAGCTCTATATGCTCCAAAGATTTATACATTTATCTATCTATCGCTCTGAAGATTTATACATTTTTCTTGTAAAATACATTCATTGTAGTGAAAAACAGCTGAGTGGAAATCTGATTAAAAAACAACTGTCATTGATTTTATATGGCTCTGTTAATTGCCTGCCATTCCTTCCACATATTCTCTTTTTAATTTGATCTGATACCATTAAAATATTAACCTCAGGGAAACTTACAGGGATTCAAACGTTTACGATTAAAACCATAAGTTAAAGCTGCTTCTTTGCCCATACTCTCCACGCTTATTCCTAACAAAAGCAAAGATTAAATGGAATTCTTTCTTGCATTTGGATAGCACACTGAACTCACTTTGCCCGAACAATACGTCCATTATGACAAAGCACCAAAATTACTTTTATGAATAAGTATAGAGATACAATTTTTTTCTTTCTGTTCAAAAAAAGAATTCAAAGCTTTTTTGGGAATAGCTAGGTTGTATTGTCATATCAAAAGTTCATTTGTGAACATAAGGGTCTCTGTTATCAGAAACAAAGCAAAACATTGTGATATAAAGTATAATTTTAGTTATAGTGAGCTATAAGGAGAAAAAATTCAAATTTGAAATATCCCACAGTTCTCGGAAGAACAGATTTTTTGAATTGTAAATATTTTATATGAAAGAATACCAACTGATAGTCCTAGATATTCTATAGTATTTATTATCTAAACCCTATATACTTTATACTATAGATATAATCTATAGTATATAGATTAGATTAGATCTGATTAGATATAATCAGATAAAACTGATTATCAAAGCAAGTATAAGAGAACAATGTTGAAAATTTTAAAAGGGAAAGAGGCAGCAAAAGCAATTTGGTTGTACCAGAAAGTGTGGGCTCAGGGTAACGGCTGATTTATAAAGAAAAAAAAAAAAGAGCTTTAACCTTCTAGGCGGCCAAGGTGGCGGATGGAGAATATACGAGTTACACAGCTCTTCTTTAAATAATAAGAAATATCACACTTGTTAGAAAAATTTCCCCCATTAAACTCTAAAAAAGTTCATTAGAACTTCATGTTGAACATACAGAA
Organism: Nasua narica; assembly: GCA_028533885.1. Classification (NCBI taxonomy): domain Eukaryota; kingdom Metazoa; phylum Chordata; class Mammalia; order Carnivora; family Procyonidae; genus Nasua; species Nasua narica. The sequence goes on along the minus strand of CM052807.1, from coordinate 50,166,626 downwards.
TAAAACAATAGTTATTTTTTAAAACAGATTTTATAAAAGTTTTTGCAATATTGAGGGCATTATGGAAGTTTATATTGTAATATATAAGTTGTGGTACTTTCAAGGCAAATGTATACTTTAGTTTACTAATTGGGTTTTCATGTGAATTTTAAACTGTCAACATTTAAGATCTTTAAACAGCTTTACATTTGCAGAATGTTTTTTAGAAAGCAAAACTTCAAAAGTAAGAGGAGTTAAGGGAAGAAGCAAGGAATTCACAGCAATATTTATTAGATAATTCCTTTTTGTTCACTACAGTATCCTAGTAATTATTCTGTTACATTTCCTTGGATTTATGACACATAAAGCTGTGAATAACTTAGAAAATTATTCTAAATGCTTCAGAATATGTACAGCAAAAACAGGACCCATATTTCCTATTCAGTCTCCTAGTTTTTCCACAGAACAGCCCCTTTGTCTCTTCAAATATGTGAGGTTTTTTTTTAAAGATTTTATATATTTATTTATTTGACAGAGAGAAAGAGATCACAAGTAGAGAGAGAGGCGGGAGAAGAGGAAGCAGGCTCCTTGCTAAGCAGAGAGCACAACGACGCAGAGCTCCATCCCAGGACCCTGAGATCATGACCTAAGCCAAAGGCAGAGGCTTAACCCACTGAGCCACTCAGATGCCCCCAAGTATGTGATTTTATAGTATATAATAATTCCACACGTTTATATTGACACAATATTTAATCTATTTATTATTAAAATATTGAATATTTTAAATTTATTAATCTATTATAAATATTTATATACTATTGATTATAATTGTATTTATATAATATAATTAATAATACATTAATATTAATATATTAGCATAAATATTTAATATTTCTGACATGGGCAAAATACTAGATGTTTCTTTCTGGAGAAATAGAGACGTATATCTTATCACTCAACTGCCCTCTTTTTAAAAGCTGCTTTATACATTAATTTGAAGATAATTTCTGTGAGAAAAATACTTTATGGGTGAAAGTAGGTATACAGATAGCAATGTTTTCTTCTCTACTGTAATGTTAATTTCTTTGTGGTCCTGCTGTTTCTTCATGCATTTTCTACACTTTTCACTTTCATCCCAAGCTGCTAAAACAGAATCTGAGAATACAAGATTCTCAAGTGCAAAACATTGCAGTAGAGTAAAAACTGGTACTTATAAACTACCTAGGGTGCTGCAAACTTCTGGCAATTAATTTCAATTAAGTTATTTACAAGGTGCGCCACTACTAACTTGTGCCCAGATGTTTCGGTTGGCAAAATGCGATGGCCACCAATGTAGTCAATTTCAGTAACAATCACTCATTGATGGAATTTTCACACTGAATTCGCGGCACCTTCGTAACATTAGAACATGATGTCATCACCCTTTGCCTCATCATAACCGTAAAAATGCCAATACGAGTTACAACAAATTACTGCAGGCAATTGCTGAGTTCTAGAGATGTTGTAGTGAACACCTGGGCTGGCTCAGAATCTAGCAGCTTTCAAAGTTTCGTTACCAGATGTTTGTGGAACAACTTATGCATGTATGGAAAACATACGCTTTTTTTTTTTTCAGTTGCAGGAACGATTACCAGGTCTTTGGAAGTGGTGGAAACACATGTTTCATGAAAAAAAGGTTAGTAATAAGATTTTATTAGGGAAATATTTTTATTAAAATCAGCATGGTTAGTCTTAAACATTGTGAATTAAATCTGTGTAATCATGTTTATATGCAATTATTTGTTCATATAATAAAATATATCTTCACAAATTAGGTAAGTGGTATAGTAGATTATACCTTTCTTGGATGAAGAAACAAGGATTTAGGAAAGTTTTATTAATATTAAAATGAAAAATCAGCTACTTAAGTGCCTGATTTTATTTAATAATTTTGTATATTTTAGACTAATATTCACTTAATAATTAGGTCTTCCTTTTCTCAAATATCCTACATCCTCCTAGAAAAAGATAGACTGTTTAAAATTGTCTGCCTATTTATTTTTGCTATAAATTTAACATAATATTGACTCTCAGTATAATTTTAGAAAAATTGCACTTTGTGATTCAAATAAAAAATATTTTTAGAAATACATGTATCTATGTCATTTCAAAATATATTCTCCAACCATAATGAGAATATGAATAGGAAGAAAACTATTTCTTCCAGGATTCTTAATTTTTTTATTTCAAGGAAATTAAAATGATAATTTTTAATTTTTTAACAATTGAAATAGTAGTCCTATTAAAATAAACAGGTCTCCCCTTTATTAAAGTTAAACTATTGTGCCCATTGCAATTCACTGTATTTTATATAAGGACCTGAAATGGACCACATTTTCTTCCCTCCAGGCAACTGCAAGTAGTTGTTAAAACTATTAACAGCTGTCTGGTAACTGTTAGATTCTCAGTGATTTCATTTAGTTCAAAAGAACTCTAAATTTATCCAGGTGTTAAATATATTAAGTCCTAGATGGAATCAAAGGATATTCTATTAGGGATGCCTTTTAGGATTTGATGAATACATTATGTTCATAAAGACCAAAGTATAAAAAACATATATTTCTGCTACTCACTAAACAAACAGGTAAGTGTTTAAAAAAAAAAAGAAAAGAAAAAGAAAGCTTCTGTCTTAAGAAGCAAATATTTCAACACCTTTACTGAGAAAGGAGAATTACACATACCATTAAAACAGACCTGTTCACTATCAGGGTATAAACTGAATGACGTGCCGGAAGCAAACACATTAAGAAGCTGGACAGTAATGAAAAACCCCTTTGCAGCTTTAACACTTAGGAGATGGACACACACCCCCTTTGCACTGCTGTGAAGTTCACGGTGGTCCTGGGGTGCTGCCCTGATGACTTGTCTGCCCTGCCTTCTTACGTGTCCAGGAATCCCTGCACACCTCCGGGGAGTCATTATAAGCTGCGGGGTGGTGCCAAGAGCAGGCGCCTCCCGGGCATCTCTGGGGAGGCGCAGACCAGAGATACACTGAGAGTCACTGTGGAGCCCACGTTTTCTCCTTCCTTGTTTGTTATAAGACTTAGGCCCAAGGGGGTATGAAAGAATGCCACATGAATATAGGCCCCTATGTTTTGTTAAGAAAATGTAAATGTCTCACTGTTGCATTTTTAACCCGAAATGATCCTGAAAGTTTGACCCAAAGGCAAACTAACAGAATACCTCTCAATGCCTATGTTAAAAAGGAGCTGCAATTTGTTTCTAGTCCTTGGGACATTTTTACACTCCCATTAAATAAAAGAAATAATCACAAAGGAAATTAAACCACAAAGAAAATATGTTAAAGCTATGTTTAGCGTTTGACCTGAATATATAAAACAAAGGAAGTACATGGTTGCGGTTAGGACTTGCTCTTTAACCAGTCTGTTGCATTTACAGCACACAGTAACATGGTAACAATAGGTCAGAGAGATTCTTAAGCTGCCTTTACTCAACACAACATATTTGGAAGAAAAGTGAATTATCCCACTGTTTCTTCATTTGAAGTCAAATGTCCAGTTTTTTAGAAGTGTCAGTCATGTTGAGAAGGTCAGAATTGGTGATTCGGGGATATTGACTATCATATCTACTCCATATGCAAATATATTTTCCACCAAAAGAAAAAAAAAAGATTGAACATCATGGGTAATGCAAGTCACCCATGTCTGTACAGCGTGAAGCTAGCCTCTGCCGACAATCTGGTCAAGATGATTCCCATTCCAATCCCTCACCCCCCTTCTACTTCCCAATGAATGGAACAGTTGAAGGAGTTCAGTGCTGGCACCAAATATGGCTTTCAGCTGTCTGACGGCTTATTATATGTTAGAGGTGATACCTCACATTTCTCCTCTGCTCCATTTGCTATCCATCAGCACATACACTCATGAAGGCAAGCCAACGAGAGCAGCACTGCAGATCTTTGCTTTATAACTGAAGGGTAGTCCTGACATCATTCAGTATGAGACCCAGCCTTGGACCACCGCGTGACTCTGTCATTTGGAACTGAACCTTCGGGAATTTAGCCATTCCAAAAATTTAGTCCAGTTCAACTTGCAAGCAGTTATAAACATACTAGATCATATGACAAAGTAGACATTATTCATGGCCAATTAAGCTTTTCATATTACGAAAAGATTAACACAATGTTTTTATTATGACCTGGAGGCATTGCCCAGTAGGTATGATATTTACACAGTACACCACTCTGCAGATTAGTATATTGGATTGCTAAAAATCAGGTGTGTTCCACATTATCGAAGTCAATCAGGTGGTAAAGATCTTCCTCAGGCATGGGAGAGTGGTTGAAAGAAACCCACTGCAGACAGAGGGAAGACGTGCCCCCATCTAAGACAGCACACTGGGCCTGCTCCAAGGAGCCATTAGAAGAAGTGGAGTTCTGCTATCCTCTTGGCACGTATCTTACAGAAATTTATAAATGTGTCTTGAGACATTTGTTTTTGTTAAGAGTATTTTGATAACATCTTAAATTTTCCTCACTCTTTGGAAAGATATCTTTCTTCTACATGTATTTTCTCACTTAAGTGCATTTCTGCTTTCCCCACTGGGTTCAGATGACCTGATTATTTGGAGGTATTTAGTATCAAAAACAACTAGGAAATTTTCAACTGGAAGAGCAGAAAGAAAAATTGAGTTCTTTGTTAAAGTACTTAACTTCTATCACGATTAATTGGGCCCTTAAGGTGCCCTCAAAAACTGCGTCAAAGCAAGCAGGAGTGTACCAGTGTCACACGGCGTCTATGGAGGTGGAGAGTTAGCCGATCTCGAAAGGAGCCACCGGGCCATATCGTGACCGGAAGGGGCCTCACCGGGCAGCCATCAGCATCTGCGCCAAAACCTTCACTCAACAGCTGTTGAAGGCCTGAGAGACAACCCACAGAGCAGCTCTAGGACAAAATTAGACTTGGGAGTTTCCTGTCCCTTAATTAAATTTCAACTGCTTTCTGCTGTTACAGGGCTCCAATTAGACAACGAGTTCAAAGAAAATCTAACGTAGTTACCTGTGGCTATCTCATAAGCTTCAATACAGCCCAGGGTTTGGGGCACACAATCTTTAAGTGAGCCTGCTCTATCTGTCTTAACAGTGACAAATTTAATTTGTGTAAATCATGAAGCCCAGAGGGAAAGTTGCTTTCCTTTGTTGAGTTTTTCCCTAAGTGTTCTAATCCACATATATGAATCACACATAAATACAGCTCTTGGGGAGACTATTTCCCTTTGTTCAACGTGAAGTGTACTGCCCACAAAAGCCACTCACAAAAGCTGGGTCTAAGGTGCTCACACACATCAACAACTACTAACACCAAGCGATGCTGGAGTGTTATAAGCATTTCCCGTACATTTAAAGTTCTCAAATAGGAATGAAGATCCCAGAAAAGAATAGTAATGCATTTTGTGATCGTCTTCATGGGGCTTTCGAATTCTCAGCGTCTCAAACCTTCTCAAAGCAGAATCAGTAAAGATTTCTTCAAAAGGTCATTTAAAATTTGTTCCTCTTTCCCACTGCTTAAAATCAGTAGGGACCCTCCATTTTTCAGTCAGCATTTTCAAAAAGAATCAACTGAAACTTGAACAGGCAAAAGGAAAAATGTTTCCACTTCTACCAGACTTAAAAGAAGCTGGGCATCTTTTCATAGTTTTCTTATTAGCATTGTAATATAAAACATCTGTAATCATTTAGTAAATTAAATACATTAAAACAACAAATAAAAGGAGCTGTAATGAATAAAATACAGAAGACCCCATGCGGCTGCCCGTTCTTTTCTTGACAAGCAGCAGTCAGTAGCTGAGCCATGAGAGGCTGTGCTGGCAAGAAAGGGACCCGTGAGCAGCACCGAGAGCTGCTGTGTGCTAATATGAAAACCAGCTTTTATTTATTTCATCACCTTTGTAACAGAATGTTACACTCGGCCATTGCTCTCCAATTTTCTTCCCCTCCGCGGAAACTGCAGCCCCTTCTCTTTCCTTTATTGTTCTTGTCTAATCCCATTTTCTCTTACCTGCTAGTTCTCCTTTCCAGTTTTCTATCGTCAGAAGGACCACTTTGGCCCAAACTGTTAATTCCTACCTAGATGACGGAAAAGGTCTTGAGCTCATACCTTTGTCTTCAAGTTTAACCCTTAGACGATAGTCATGTACCTTTTCTCAAATCACTTGGGTAACTCAAGTACTTAGAGTAACAGACCCGAGAATGGAAAAAAAAAATATCTAAATTCTCAGACCCTAGTCTTTAAGGGCCTCTGTCACCAGGTCCTTCTGAAACTATGCATTTTCATCTACAGAATTCCGCCGACAGTCCCATAGTCTCTTAGCTTCATGCAGGCCAGTTTCTTTTACATCGCATTTTCTGTGCACATAGCCATGGCTCACATCTCTTTGCCTTTGTGTGTATTGGTCTCCCAAGAGTAAAGGATGTGCCCATTTCTTTCCTCAAAGGATGGAAAAAATATAAGGAGTAATACAGAGTGTGGCTAAACTGGAAAGAGCCAATCCCATAAAAATTTATTACAATTTAAGTTGGGTTTTCTGTTTGTTTGTTTGTTTGTTTGTTTGTTTGTTTGTTTTAAGTACTACATGGCCCAACAAAACAGAAATAAACCTGATTTAACTTGTGGGCCATAAATGCGGCCACCTCTGAAGTATGATTGCTATCTTCTTCAAGATCTATTTAAAATTGGCCTGAACTGAAGATTTCCATCCTTTGTCCTTATTTTCTGTTTCTTCAGTAATTTATAAGCAGTTTGGCTTACATTACTATCTATTTGCATGTGCTCTCTATTTTGATCATATGTAGATCTATTTTCTCAATTATTTAGAAAATTCAGGAAAGCAGAGGTCATGTGTTTTGTTCTTTTATCTTCATGTTCTAGAGATAACTCCTTCTCCCTCTTGTATGTGAAACGTGCTTGTTGAGCATAAAAGGAATGGATAAATTAATATATTGCCAGGGTTAGATCTTTTGAAAAACTGTCTCTCTAACTTACAGGCAGCATTTTCTCTAATTTCTTTGAGAGAAACAAATAGGAAAGTAAGGGCAAGGGGACAAGGAGATTTCAGAGTGATATGGACAGAAGCAAACTGGTGTTTTGGTATATTGCCAATAGGTCTACTGTCAAGAAAGTTAAGTCACTTACCAAAATAGCACTGGGTTGGGAATTCTCCCTTTATAACCTAGCCTTGTTTCCTTGCCTATAAAATGGTGTGTTTCTGGCAGGGGGTGTGGGCACAGTGGGAGTAGATTTTCTGATGAGCACATTTTAGAATATCTGCTGAGCCTACAACCATCCCCTTAACTACCCCCCCTAACCACCCCCCCCCCACACACACACACTACAGGGGTATACTCCTGAAAGCCATTTTAGACAATGTGGTTGTTTCTGGCCCACAGTTGGTTGGACTGTGAGCATCAATCTGTGTGTCTTCCCTAGGGCTTTGTAACTGCGGTGGAGAGAAAGAGATTCAGTTTTTCGTGTTGCTGAGCATGGTTCATGTCCTAGCATGTCTTCTACCTTACTGACCAGGATCCAGAGGAAGCGGAATCAGACAAAGAAGAACAAAGCAGAGACAAGAGATAAGTGATAGGAACTTCCTGGATTCAAAGACACCCTTTCTGTTATCAGTTCCAGTGACTCTACTGTTTGGTTATTAGCAACAAACAGTCCTAATCATCAAGACTGCTCTCTGTCCTAAAATTCTGCAAAGCTATACATAGACGTTTTCTCACCTATGAAAAAATAGAGGCTGTGAGTAGAAAAGCAGTTAACAGAGTGGTTGATTTTAGTGGGACTTAGAAAACCATGTAATCTGCCAAAACTGTCTGTAAAAGCTAGGTTTCCTGGGATAGAGGCAAAATTTGTCATAATGACACATATCTTACTTTCCACCTGAAGTGATGATAGGGAATTCAGAAAAAAAAAATAACCTAAAAATCTGTGAGGATTACTAAAGTAATATCTGAAAGAAGTTTTAAGTTTCCCAAATATAAGAACCATATGGATTCAAAGCCCTTTATGCATTTCATTTCTTTTTTACATATGTAAGAAACCTGAGGAGAGACTCAAGTGTGTTACACATAATTGTCATAAAATTACCCAGAACACTTTCAACTTTGTACAAAATAAATTCTTATTGAGTAGCTTTAAAAGTACTATTTGACCTATCAAGTGGACTAAATAAAGACAATAATTCAAAATACTGTGATAGGTACTACACTCTTACACACTGAATTGAAAGAAATTAATTTTACTGAGTGATTGTCAATTTCAGTATTCTTGGAATTTCTAGCGGCTGGCTTTACTCCACATAGTCTTCTCTGTAAATACAGCACCATCTTGCTCTAGGGCAAAGGGCTATTAACACAGAGGCTGGTTTTCTATAGCTCAGTTCTCCTGGAAATATAACTATAGATGAGAAAAACCCAATATAAAGGAATTGTCCCCAAAAGCAGATGTTTGTAGTAGCTTCCCCAAAACAGAGCATCTCTTTGGAATAGCACCTCTTCCTTTATTTTAGCCTAAAAGACTTCCATTTCTCAGGAGAAGAGAGAACAAGGAGGAGGAAGAAAGAGAGAAAAGAAAAGGACAGGAGAAAAGAGGAGAAGAGGAAGAGGGAAAGAAAGCTCGTCTTCACCGATGTCTGTTCACACTCAAACTTCTGGATCATAACCCACCCTGATGTTACTACTGCCTCCCTTCTTTCCTCTGGTGAATCCATTGCAATCTGGCTTCCCCCTCCTTCATTCAGAAAATTGTTCTTGTGTTGGTCTCTGAGGCCCTGTAGTTGCAAAATGTAATGGGCACTTGTCAGTTATTATTGCAACAGATTTTTCATAGAATTCAAAATATTTATCAGACTCCATTTGAGACGCTTGCCTTTCTTTAGGTGGTGATTACTTCATCACCCTCTGTCTCTATTTGTTCTCCTACCCCCTCTTTGACTTCTTTTCTCTACATTAGGTCCTTTCACACTCTGGTTTTCCTCCAGGATTCTGTCCTCCTCTTGCCTATTCTCCACACACGCTCCTATGGCAGGGGCATCCATTCCTGTAACACCAGGCACCATGGATTAATGAATCTTGACTTTTTGTCTTTAGCACACATTATTCCCTTGAACTTCAGACTTGCATTTCTAGGGTCCTAACAGACATCTCTATCTAGATATATCCCCAACACCTTACTCTGAACATATTCAATATTAAATCCTCTCTATCCTCTTTCTAATTCTGCTCCATTTCATTTGATTTTAGTGTCCAAGTCACAAGCTTCAGGATCACTTCTTTGTTACTCACTTACCCAAGTCAGTCATTACGTCTGGCTGAGTCTATGCATATCTCTGGAATCCACTCCATAACCACAGTTTCTGTCTGACTTCAGACTCCCATCATTTCTCACCTATTCTGCTGTAGGAGCCACCAAGCAGACCTCCCTGCCTGCAGGCTTCCCCACCTTCCATTTGTCCGGAATCTGTATTCCAGATGGTTGCCTCTGGTATCTAAAGCACAAAACTTATCACAACACTTCTCTGCTTAACACCTTTCACTGACTTTTCTCCCATATGAAAAAATAAATCCACTCCATTCTCTGATGAACATAAAAGGCCCTTGACAATGCGGTTGCTCTCTCCCCTATGAACCATATCTGCCCAGTTGCCCCTAACTCATGATGATTCAGCCTTAACCACCTCTTTGCTGTTGCCCAAACATGCCAGTTAACTTCACATCTCCAAGTTTTTTGGACAGGTGAATGCATTTGCTTGGGATGCTCTTTCCCTCTAGTGCACTTGGCAAATTCCTGTCCAGTATTTGAAAAATTCCATAAATATCACCCCTCTCTACACTTACGTGCATCTTCCTATGATCTTCCTAGTCCATAATCAGAGAAACATATCTCCATTCACATTTTTCTCCCAGTGTCATAGGTTATAACATGAGGGGAGCTCCATTAATCCTTGAGGTCCCTGAGAACTATGTCTATTTCAGTGTTTTAAACTACACCCAGTGTGTAATACATGCTCAATGCATATTGGTTGAGTGAATGACAAATAAATACAATGACTAGAGAGAGAATAGCTGGTTGAAAGTGGTTGATATCCCTTTCCTGTGCCATTTAGACTGTATGTCATATTATGGGCTAGTTGTCTTAAATCATTTAAAAGCTGAGTTTCAGGCACGCAGAGTACTGCATAATAAAGTAAACATTTAAAAACCAGACTTCTTTATAACAAAGAAATGGTTTCTTTTTTCTTTCTTTTTTTTTTTAAGAAATGGTTTCTTAAGACAAGTATATGAACTAAAAGGAACATTGCCCTATTGTTACTAACTGATGAAATGAGAGCAATTAGGCCTGGCTTTCTCATTGTTAATTCTTCCACTAGAAATATTTGGAAAATAGTAAGCAATCTCACAGCCTGTGGGGTCAATTCTGCCTAGTGAACAAAACACGGACGCGTGCGTCACCGTCTCCCTTGCAAAATCCTCAGCAGGCCTGCATCTACACGCACGTCTCTGATTTTATAAGATCCTGTACGTGACAATAAACACATCAACAGTGTGTCTAGACTACCGGGTCATATTCAGAAACTTATGACTTCAACAGGGGTGGGGATTGTGGGGGAACAGAGCTGCGATTGGGTGAGCTTCTAAATGGAAAAGGCATTTGTGTGTTCGTGCGAAAAGGGAACGAGGAAAGAAGCATGCTAACAAAAGAATGACTTGTCATAATTCTGAGAACTATTGGAGCAAAGAATTAGGAACTTAAGCAGCCCAATACCTGGATAATTGAAATGACGGATATAGTTTTTCAGGAAGAAGATTTTTACTAATTCTTGGATGGGAATGTGGAGAAGAAGAATAGTCAAAAGTGAAGATTAGGATCAGTTTGCAAAAGACATTTCCACTTAAATTAAGAAATTTCCTTCTCTAGATGATAGGTGATGTCAGGTTGGAAAAAACAGTGACAAGCTGGAAGAACAGTACTCCGAATAGGAAACAGAAATAAAGGACGCTCCATGAGCTGTAGGCCTAGCCAAATCTTTCCCTCTCACTTTTTATACTGTTCCCTTTTCCTCCCTTGCCACAACCCACATTTAATCCTATCTTTCCCCTTTATCTGTAACAGTTGTTCAAAGCTTCCTTAATAATTTTTCTCTCTCTACTCGGGGGTGACCTGTTCTTTTTATTTGGAGTGACCTTGCCAATTCCAGAAACCAGAAAACACCAGGCCCAAGCACAGCTGAATTCTGCTAACAGCAAGTCAAACTTGAACACCAAATGCATAAAAAAGAAAAAAATAGACTAGCATTGCCTTTGCTTTACTTTTTAATCTTTCTAGCAGAGCAATAAAAAAACTATCCTATTAATATTTTCACTTGCATCCTTAAATCACGAACTTAAAGTATGAATAATAAATGGTAAGCTATCATTAATGTATATTTCATTAATTTGGAATTTATAATGAAAAAAAAAAGCCTTTGGTCAGACCCAGATTCATCTAATTCAGATCTGTATCTCTGGAGTAGTAAGAAATTATTTCATGGAGAATTGTGTGGTTGAATCTCCTAATTTCAAACTAAAGTATTTAGAGTCATATGCTCAAATTCTCCATTATCTTTTAATTAAATGTTAATTTTATCATACAACAATTCTCTCTACAACCAATTTATGTATGTAGTCTCCATTCTCTTCTGGAATTAATGAATTCCAAGTTTTCTGTCCTTCATATAAAATAGAGGTTTTTCTTCTAAATTCCTGTCTAACAAATTTTATGGGGACATTCCCCTTTTTAATAGGATGATTATATGCTTTTAATAGGATTCATGATTTTGGAAACTTTTATTTTTTTACATTCAATCATTATCATCCAACTGAAGATTCTTAAACTTTTTTCCTCCTTTAGATCATTTATACCATACACTTGACTTTATCTAGCTTCTTGGGTTAAAATATGTAATTATGGTTTAGTACAAAGGATATCCATTGTTAGGAACTTTTTTTAGCTTGTTTTGATTGTGGTTGCATATTGGGATGCTGTCACCTGATTTCTCCAGCAGTGGTTTTCAAGGACTTCAAGTTTCTTGTTTGCTTCATTTTTAAAAATGAAAATCATATTTTTTATTAAAAATCCAACAAATACAAAATCCAAAAAATATTTTTAAAAAATCACCTGAATATCTTCCTTGCAAAGATAATTGCAGTCAACATTCCTCTGCATATTTTTTCTGTTTGTATTCATATATATTATTGTCCTTAAAAAAAAAAAACAGTCATGATTCTCAATCTAGGAAGAATCCGTGTTGGAAAAAGGGGATGGGGCTATTGACTTAGAGCCATGTGGGGATCTTTCTCAAAATACACATCGTTCCCTACCTTACTCAAACATGACTCCTGCAAAGGCAAATCAAATTTTTGAGGCAAGACAGAGAGAGAGGAATCAATGATCTAGTTATTTCTCCCACCTTTTCCACCTCTCCATTGGAGAATCCCTCCTATGATGTTATTTTGTAATCTTTTTTTCTCCTTTATGTTGTAAACATTTTTTTGTCCTAATGACCATATATCAACTATTCGGCCAAAGAAAGATGTCTACAACATATTTAAGTAAAAAAACCAAACTACAGAACAGAGTGTTCAACATGTTCTCATTTGTGTTAATGATATATTTATTTACATAAAATCTCCTGAAAGACCATATGTCTATCTGTAAATAGGAGTTATCTCTGGAGCTTTTGGGTATTGGGGGTATGTTCACTCTTTAATTGTTTGAGAGTACAGAGAGTTCTGTGCAAGAAAAAGAGATCATTTTGGAAAAGATAAATGTAGAAGATCATATTAATGACCACTTAATACAATATGGACCAACTATAATTTTTAAAGTAATCTCCTTTTGCTTGACTTTTTGCTCTTTTTTTTTTTTTTTTTTTTTTTTAGAGGAGAGAGAGGCAGCAGGGAGGGGCAAAAGAAGAGGGGGAGAGAGAATCTTAAGCAGATTCCATGCCCATCACAAACGCAATAGAGGGCTCCATCTCACAACCCTAAGATCATGACGTGGAGGCCATGACCTGAGCTGAAATCAAGAGCGACACTTAACCAACTGAGCCACCCAGACACTCCTTGATTTCTCTCTTTTTAAAACCTTGTAAATATTGCTGCTTTGAATATTAACATATCTCTTCATGCACTTATTTGTCTTTAGAATTCCTAATAAAGAATAGGCATAGGGAATGTATCTAAAAAATATTTGGAATCTACTGTCAGATTGCTGTCTGAAAAAAAGACCATACTGATTTCTTTCCACAGACAAGAATGTCCATTTTCTCACAACTTCCTCAACACTGGATATTTTCAATTCCTTTCAACTTTGCAAATCTAATATGTGAAAGATGACATTTAAGTTTTCATTTCTTGGGGCGCCTGGGTTGTTCTTGGGGCAGTTGGTTGGGCAACTGCCTTCGGCTCGGGTCATGATCCCGGAGTCCCGGGATCGAGTCCCATATCGGACTCCTGGCTCTGCGGGAAGTCTGCTGCTCCCTCTGACCTTCTCCCCTCTCATTCTCAGTCTCTCGCTCTCTAATAAAAATAAAAAAAAAAAAAATCTTTAAAAAAAAAAAAGTTTTCATTTCTTTGGTTACTAATGAGGGAAAATATCTATTCATCCATTTATTGATCATATATAGTTCTTGATTGGTGAATTGCTTGTTTAAGGTCTTTGCTTACTTTTCTATTGGAGTATACATCTTTTTATTACTATGTTAACGTTTTTCAGATCTTAGGTATATTAATGATTGCCATATATTAGGCCAACATGAAACTTACATGCAGTCTGCCATTAGTCTGTGTTGGTGTTCTTTTGATTATAGAAATTTATAATGCTTATCTACTTATCTTTTTATCCTTTCCTTTACAATTGTTGGCATCCCTGACTCAAAATAATAAAGCAATTTACTTCTATTAATATTATCATTTCTGATATGAACTTAAATCTTTAATTCATCTGGAATATATCTAGGTATTCTTTTTTTTTAAATATAGGTATTCTTGCTTCTTTTTTAAATAACCATTATTCTGTGATATTTTTACCTTAATTTCTGCATATTCAACAGAGTCCAAATGGGGATTATATTAATACTGAAATGAGTCATTTTGCATTTACTATTCTTATTCGGTTAATGCTAATAAAATTTGTGGTATTTTTTTAAAGATTTTATTAATTTATCTGGCAGAGAGAGAGAGATTACAAGTAGGCAGAGAGGCAGGCAGAGAGAGGGGAAAGCAGGCTCCCTGCTGAGCAGAGAGCCTGATGTGGGGCTCGATCCCAGGACCCTGAGACCAGGACCTGAGTCGAAGGCAGAGGCTTTAACCGACTGAGCCACCCAGGCGCCCCAAATTTAGTGTTTTACCTCATTTCTTTAACTCTTCCTCTTCTTTCTGTTATCAATTGTGAATTCTATTAATTATACACACAATCTGTATCTTTTCTAAAATACGGAGGTATTCATTCATTCTGTTTTTAGATACTTTATGTGACTGTAGGGATTGTCTAGTTATTTCAAAAGTGATTTAAAATGTAGCATAAACCACATCCTGGTTTGCCATAGCGCCTGACACACTGGCATGTTGCAAGCCCTTGATAAGGATTTTTGGAATGGCTAGACTGACAAACCAAACCAAATGTTTACATTCTAGCAAAGAAATGGCACTGTAATCTCACAAGGAATGTGATGTTTTCACTGCGATGTTCACCATGAGGTTGTTAACCATTTATTTATCCACTTCCCCGTGATATCGGTAAGCCAGTTATTTAACACCCTGGCCTTTCCAATCCCCTCTTGTCATAAAATCGAGTCCCTTTTTACTAACCCCTTCCCAAGACCACTGGAAGACGAACAAGTGGAAGATTGTGAAAGTACTTAAAAAGAAAATAACCTTTTACACGAAAAATGCTGTCATATAAACACATCTCAGTGGCCATGGATGGTCTGTTGCTGTTATAAAAACAAATAAAAGCACGATAGACCATCAGCATGTTTCCAACTGGCCAATAAAGGTTTGTGATGTTGATGCTGAAATAAAAATGAACTCCCCACATAAAAATTCATGAAGACAGGTATCACCTGTCCTGCCAGACCACAGCAAGGAGGAGATTGACTGCAGGTTAGGTATTTCCTGTGGGCTCAGCTGTATCTATGATTATAAGCGGTGAGTTTTCATTATTTAGAGCTGATGCGTGTTGATGACACAGTCCTGCACTCCGGGGCTCGCCTCCAAGGCCTTCCACATTACAGCCAAGCCATGATACGAAGAACTGTATTATGTAATAACGACTTACCCCACCTCCTTCTTACATAATATTTCACACTCTCACGGTGCTTTGTAGTCATATGGCAATTATGCCTCACAGAGTTTGGAGGCAGAAGGGAGGCTGTGTTACTACATGGGAGCTAGAGTCATATGAGCTGTGCTGATTTTTCATTAGAAACGCTAATTTACTGAAGTCTGATTTGGGAGACGCCTGGGTGGCTCAGTCTGTTGAGTGTCTGCCTTCTGCTCGGGTCATGATCCCAGGATTCTGGGATCGAGTCCCGCATCAGACTCCTTATTCGGTAGGGAGCCTGCTTTGCCCTTTGCCTGCTGTTCCCCCTATTTGTGCAAGCTCACTCTTTATCTCTGACAAATAAATAAAATCTTAAAAAAAAAAATAAGTCTGATTTGGTAACTTAAAGGTATATGCCTCAGTGACAGAATTAGCATCATAGTTCAGGTTTATCCACAAGTGTTTATTCAGAAACTCTGTGACTACAACTGTGGTGAATGCAAGACCTGCTTGTGTTTCCTGAAGAAGCTGACACAGTCTGACTTAGGGAAAGTGAAGGCTTGAACTCTGGAACTGGAACGAGATCCAGTATACCTCCACGTGTAAATCAATACACCTAGGGAACCACATGCTTAGAGCCAGATTCAGGCACCCCAGACTCACTCACATCCTCAAATGATATAGGACTTTGGGATTCTTGGATTCCCTCTTGGAGGAAGGATGACACCTGTTTCCCAGTAGGTGTGCTATCGGATTTAGGGGCAGTGTGATTCTTTGTGGTACAACCACAGCAGTGAGAAGGGGAAATTTCATTTAGCAAGAAAACTATAGAGTCTCCACACTTTTCCAATGCGTCCTTTGGGATGAGTGAATACATTTCCAAATGCCCCCTTGAGGGTAGGTCCAACCGTAGGTGAGAACCACTGGACTGTGAGATAGTCGAAGAATGTACTTTGTCTCATTAGCTCATTTTTGCTGTGATGACCCACAGGGGCTCACAGAAAGCAAAATCCATTTGGTTTAGATGATCTATGCTGTGGCTGTGATCATCTATGCTTTTATGACTTTCAAGGCAGGTCATTCCATTTTTAACATAACTCCCTGTTAGAAAGATTCTAAGGGGCCTCCGGGTGGCTCAGTCGGTTAAGCACCCACTTTTGATTTCTGCAGGGTCATGAGATCAAGCTCAAGTCTGGCTCTGTGCTCAGCAGGGAGTCTGCTTGAGATTCTCTCCCTCTGCCACCTCCCCCCCCCACCCCGCCAACTCTCTCTCAAATAAATAAATAAAGTCTTAAAAAAAAAGATTCTTAAAATAAGGAGGCTAGGACTTTTAGTCAAGTATGTGGATTGAACTCTTGCATACTATAACCAAACCTCATGAAAATCACAAAGAATAAAAAGTTCACAAGGACCGAGAAACAGGAGAGGAGACAACATTGGATATAAAGTATAAGCTTAATCATATGACTCCCCACTCAAAACGCATCAAGAGCCTCCAGTCTGACTTGCCATGGCCACACAAACACTCATCACTGCTAGTCTCTGACATCTCCTCCTCTCCCAACCACACTGACCTCCTTGCTGTTCCTTACACAGGTCAACCTAGGGCTCCTATTTCAGAAGCTTTACATTTGAATGTCTCTGTGCTTGGAGCCCACTTCCCCTAAATAATCTGCATATCTCCTTCCCTAACTTTCTGCAGGTTTCTCTTCAAATGTACCTCATGGGAAGGATCTCTGCTCATTCCATATAAAAATAATAGTTACTCTTTCTCTCTCACCCTAATTTATTTCTCTCCATAGCATTTAGTACCATTAGACATATTTTATGTTTTTATTATCTGTCTCCTCACCTAAAACATAAGCTCTCAGAGGGCAGGGGCAAGATGATGTCTATTAATTATCTATTAATTATTAAGTGGCTCACAGACTATCAATATATCTTTTTTCAAAAATAGAAAAAGTCTATGAAAGGTAACTGACTTAATAGAGAAGAGAAAGTGGAAACCTAGTGCAGGGCCTTGAAAAGTCTCCAAAATTGGAGGCACCAGATACCACAGAAGAAGGGGGTGATGGTAGATTCAAAAACGAAGGCAGTGGATCAGTTGACATTCCTATAAGAGAAATTAGATTCCTATTCCCCCCTCCAACTTCATTTGACCAGGTGATTAGTTTTTTCCAAGCTTGGAGAAAAACTGTAAGTTTAGTATTTGGAGAAATTGAACAGGGACTCAGGCAGATGGTGGTCAGGGACGAGGGAGGCATCATATTTAAAACAGGAGATGTAAGTGAAAACCTACATTGTGTGTTGTGAGAGACTCCTGTTCCCCCACCCTATACACACACAGATTTCAGAGTCTGCTTCTCGGTAAATCATTCTTACATGTGAACATTTGGCCAAATATATATTTAAAGAAAGCTCCAGCATGACAGACAGAGACCAAAGCAAAGATAAAAAGACATTCAGAGGGAATAGATAATTCAGGAAAGAGAAAAAATATATTAAAAAAAAATGATCAGTATCCTTAAAAAATAGGTCGCTACTTGAAAAGGATATATTTAAAGAACAAAGAGTGTGTTATGAGTGAAAAATGATTGAAGAAATAAAAATTCAATAGAACATGTAAGAATATAGATTTGTAAAAGATAAAAGGATGGGAAATATGAAAAGCATAGAAAAAATTTAGAAGATCAATCTAAATAGTGCAATATCCAGGTAATAGGAGTCCCAGAAATAGATTCAGAAGGGAGAAGAAAGTTTCCTAATACAGAGATAGATGAATTTCTGTTTTTGAAGAGGTCCCTCAAATTCCCTTCACAGCAAATGAAAAATGACCCATATCAATACAGGCCAACATGAAATATCAAAATGAGCATAAAAGCTTCCAGAGAGAGAGATTAAAAATAAGAAGCTTGCATTGAAAGTATTAGGAATCAAAATAGCAACAGATTTCTCAACAACAATACTAGAAGCTAGAAGTCATCTAGAAAAAACTTCAAAATGCTGAGGGACAATGTTCCAACCTAGAATTCTAAACTCAACCAAATTTTCAGTCAAGTGCAAAGATAAAGAATTCTCACATGAAAGCTATAATTATACAATCAGTTTATTCCTTAGGATAGAAATTATTTCTCTCTTATATAAAAGCACAGGGTTATGCATGGAGGTCTTATTCCATGATGCCCTCCAAGACCCAGACTCCTTACAACTTCTTGCCCCATTATCCCTAGATTTGAGCCAAGTCCCCATGGTTCAGGGTGGCACCTAATTTCTAGGGATGAGAAAGGGTGCACTCCAGCTCTCTCTCATGGAAGGTCCCTATGCTTTTGTTCCTAGTTTATTCTCTAGGATTTAGTCACAGTATTCTCACATAACTGCTCAAGAGGCTGGAAAATGTAGTCTTCATTCTGGGCAGCCAGTTACGGGCTCAGCTAAATACTCTATCACTCTGAGAAAAGAGAAGCATTGGTAGCAACCAGCAGCTTCTGCCTTGTAAGGGCTCAAACAATGTACCTTGCCTGCATCTTTGTTGGATAGCTACTGGAGTATGCACATATACATGCATGCCACTAAAACAGGGAATCATATGTGCCACCGATGCACGTATATATGCATGCCACAAAAACAGGGAACAACAACAAGGAAGATGTGGGATCCACAACAAGGAGCTCCCAGGGAAGGGAGAAATTCCAGGATAATGGCCAAGGAAAAGAGCAACTAGGTAGTCCTCCCAATGGGCAACCCATTTAGATTGAAGCAGAGCAAAGAGAGACAGGGACATGACTCAAGAGTAAAAAAAGGAGTTGATAAATTACCGATATGTTTGAGATTATATTTACAGCAGTCTTATAGATAGGTAAGGCCAAGAATTTGAGTGTACATTAATAATAGGTACCTAGAAAACAAAGAAGCTGAAAAAACAAGCCCAAAACATGGTATGTGTTATCTCTGTGGCAACTAAAATGTTGTGTAATAAGGCGAATGTAATCATAGCACATCATATGGCTCAGTGGAGACCAAAATGGAAATAGAGTTGCTAAATGTAAGTCTCCTAGCAGATGAGAAGTGTGTGTGCGTGTGTGTGTGTGTGTGTGTGTGTGTAAAACTTAAAAAGCAGCTATCTTATCTCCTATACTTAGAAGCCAATGTATACAACCTAATACTGAAATATAAGGAGAGAAAAACATCACCACCAGCATGTTATTTAGTAATGCCAGAACTAAAGAGTTAAAGGATTACCTGGGGAACGGGGATTTGGGTGGAAAGGAGATCGTGCAGATGGTTGCTGTTTCCATCATCATTCTGGAAGTCCTAGATGACTTTTCAGATTATGTGCCTATAGTACTTTGATTTAAAAGGAATAGAAGGGGTGTCTAAAAAAGACAAGGTGAAACCCAAGCATCTCCTATGAAGAGAACTCTGCAGAAATCTTTCCCTACCCCTTCCTGTAACAGCAGAAGTAGAGAAGTTTTCCAGGGGTTCATTCCTTTGTCATAAAATTAGAAGTCCACTGGTAGAATTATTATTGTTATTACCCAACTAATGTGATATGAGCATACACCATGTGCTAGGATTACTCAGTCTAATCCTCAAAATGGTGAGCAAATGAGGCAAAGTTATTGTCCCTGCTGTGCAGATGAGGACACCAAAGCTTGGAGCAGCTTACATAATTTACCCAGGATAGCGTGGCAAATTAAAAAAAAATATATTACTGGAGCAACATAGTTCAAAAGGGCAACTCATGTATCGACTCAGATCACGGAAGTGGGTTTTTCACTCTAACTTGTATGATGTAACCTTTAAAACCTCCAGTAAACTTGGGGCAAATGCAATTTAGAAATTTGTAGCACCTTCCATCTATACCTGATTGGATGCACAAAAAGTTTCCCACAGACAGCCCTGCCAGCAGACCTCCGGCCTGACCTGTGGCACCCTAGGTTTTGTTCTTGGCTTTTGAGTATGCCAAGAACACTAAATCATATGAAATGATGTCAGTGCTTTCATAACATATATATTGCCTCAAGGCTCTGGGGCTGCATCAATAAAAGTTCAATTTATAAGGGCTTTAGTGAAAAGCCAAATTATGCAATTATGACCTCTCTGTCATGTGTCATGAAGATACACATCTAAGAGGTTAAAGGAGCAGGGGGGACAGCAGAATGAAAGAAGAAAGGACTGGGCAATTTGCATTTTCAGCCTTCATCTTTTCCTTATGACCAAGTTCTCTACACAGAATCACAAAGAGGGAAATGTTTATTTTTCTTCGTGCCTTTTCATTTCTCTTTTTGGGAGCTTTTGGATGTCCCCAATTTTTCTGATCCTCTTTTCTCTCCCAAAAGACACTTTTCCAGTATTTCTCCTAGATTATTATAAAGTTATGGGAAACAAACCCTGGCAAATTCCTGGCTTTGGCGTAACATGCCAGCAGTGCTTTCCCGGGGACTCTAAGAGCCAACGGCTCCTTACCCACCCCCACAACGGCAGTGACATACCTTCGTCCTTCAGAGAACCCACTCACTTGACCTTGGATAGAGAAGAGAGGGGGAGCACATAAAGAGAAACAGAAAGTTTGACAAAAGCATTTTATTATTTAAATGTAGAACTAGCTTCAGTGTTAGATGAGTGGATGGATTTGGTGCCATTAAATTAAAATGGTGAATACCAAGAAAGGGGAAGGCCTTGTGTGAAGAGATGAGAAGTTGAATTTTGAGGCAGTAGAGTTAGGAATCTGCGGAATATCCACATGGAGAGGCCCAAAAGGCTATTGTCCTGTTGAGGACAATTCGGGAACCGAATCCAGGAGATGCCACTGAATCCAAACTAGGGGGACAGTACTGAGAACAGCTGCGGTGTTATTTAGGGCGTGGTACCATAGTCTAGACCAAAAAGACCATTTTTCCAGACATCAAGGGATGGACAGAAATAGCTCAATCCTCTGTTATAGTTTCACTGCCTCCTTCTACCCTTCGGAGCTGTCCCTTCTAATTATCCTCATCTGTTTCTGCTTTAATTGCTTTTCTGGCTCACTGTTTACGCCTGGCTGGAACTTGCCGATACCACGCTGCCACCCCCGATGCTTGTGCCCACAGAAGCCTGCTGATTGGACAGGACCCTCCCCGCACTGAGTCCAGGTGATCGGTCCCGCTTCTCTGCCCAGTGTCCCCAGCAGGTGCCACCAGCAGGCACCACCACACCCACCTCTCTCCTTTGTCCTTGCCCAGGCTTAGGCTCTCCAATATGGAGCCAAGGATTTGGATTTTCTCTTCAGATCTTTTTTTCCTCTCATTTTCTAAACATCCCTACACAACATTTCCCATTTCGGCCCCTCCTTGGTTACCAGTCATTATCTGGGGCTTCCAAATTCCAAGCCAAGACCACAAATTTAACGAATTGGAATTATGGAAGTGCAGCAGAAAAGACACAGGCTATGAGATCAGACAGACATGATTTCAAATCTTTGTGCAACCTATGTGACTGCAAATTACCTGCGACATTACCTGTGAATCACGTGACATGGGCACGTTACCTGATCTCCCTGGACTCCTGTTTCCACAGTCGTAAAAGGGTGAAAATAAGTGCTCAGGACTTGGCAGGACTGTTTTAGAGTCTACCTAATTTACACAAAATTTGGTATGTGGTAGTTGGTCAATACATATTTTTTAATAAATATTTATTTTTATTATTGGACCCTTCTCTACCTCATGCATTTTCACTAAAGACCTTAAGTTTGCTGAGAGCCAGCTGCATGTTTTATTTATCTTTTGTCTCTCTCACAATCCCGAGCATTGCATCAGTCCTTCATATGTCCTCAATATATTCTCTTGAATATATAGATAAATTACTTGACAATTTTTGCGGGGAGGAATCCATTATTTTTATTTTAAACAAACCAGAGTATATCATAGCATACAATGCAAATGATCTTCAAAATAGTCAGAGCTGACATTTCCTGAGTGCTCAACTTATGCTAGGCCTTCCTGTGAGTACTTTACTTGAATTAACTCATTCCATCCTCATAACAGCCCCATGGGGAGGATACTATTAATATTCCCACGTGGGGCACCTGGATAGCTCAGTTGGTTAAGCGTCTGCCTTCGACTCAGGTCATGACTCTGGAGTCCCAGGACAGAGCCCTGCATTGGTCTCCCTGCTCAGCACGGAACCTGCTCCTCCCTTGCCCCTCACCCCACTCATGCTCTCTCTCTTTCTCTCTCTCTCCACTAAATAAAATCTTTAAAAAAAAATTACCCCCACTTAACAGATAAAGTAATTGAGGCAGAGGAAGCATAGGCTACTTGTTCAAGGTCACTGAGCTAAGAAGTGGTGCCACAGGGATTGAAGATCAGACCATTTGGCTACAAGAACCTATATTTTTAACTTCTATGTTACACATATGAGAAATTTGAAAAAAAAAAAAAAAAATTCTGCTTCTGGCTGAGCTCTTCAGGTTTTGCTCCTAACTGTTGGTATTCACTCTTGGCTGTGGTTAGGTCTATTTTGGTGAAAAAGTTGGAGAAGTTGTGCTACAGAAATCTTTGCACAGGGGTGCCTGGGTGGCTCAGTGGGTTAAAGCCTCTGCCTTCGGCTCAGGTCATGATCTCGGGGTCCTGGGATCGAGTCCCACATCAGGCTCCCTGCTCAGTGGGGAGCCTGCTTCCCCCTCTCTCTCTGCCTGCCTCTCTGCCTACTTGTGATCTCTCTCTCTGTCAAATAAATAAATAAAATCTTTAAAAAAAAAAAAAAGAAATCTTTGCACAAACATCCAAGATCAAGCAACTTCCTATTAACAGACACCAATTTCTAACATTCAAAATAAATTCAGGAAATTTGGTCAAAACAAAATAAAAAAACTTACTTCAAAAAAAGAAAGCCACACTAATTTTTAGAAAGACTATCAAGGTCCTTGTTCTCAAGGTCTAACTGAAAAGTTGTTTACAAATATACACTGATGACTTGCTCATATCATTATCCATTTTCAGATTTGATTTATCCATCTTCATATGCAAATATATCCGCTTTCCCGTGTGTTTTTTTTTGCATGCCAATGAGTGCACCTGGAATTGTGACACAGGAGATTAAACAGGTAGGAGCTACAGTGGGTGGTGAAGAGGGTGTGCAAAGAGATAAACAGAAAATGAGATTTAACATGTGCCTTATGCCTTGCCTCCCTTTCTCTTTGCCGCTCATTTCCTACAGGGAAGTTCCCTCAGGGGAAAACTGCAAAGAGGCCTCTCCTCCAGCTTCTCCACGTCCAAATGCTCTTATTGTGTGCCCATGTTCAGCAGGCTTAGGGAGAAGTCCAAGCAGTCTGCTCAGTACCTCATGAATCCTTTGAGCAATAGCTACAGTTTGTATTTCTTTTTGAACATTTTTCTTAATATTCATCTCTTGCTTTGCTGAAGTTTTGCTTTTTGTTTTTGTTTGTCTTCATATTTCATGATTAAGCAAAGAAAAGGCCATGGATGGGAACTGAGCAGAAATTTCAAACTCTATCCAGTATAGAACTTGGCCTTTTCACTGTCCAAAGTCAATCTTTGGACATCACCAGCAATAAAGGTCAATGACCAGATCTGCACTGGCTAAGCTATAGATGACAAGGGTGGGAGAACTGAAGCCTATCTAGAGGCAAGGCCAAGGTGAAGAGTAAATTGGTATTAGAGTGAAAAGAAAGAAATACTGGACATTACCCCTCACCATTAACTAAAACATGACCTTGGGAAATTCACTTCCTCTCTCGACCTTGAGAGCCCCATTTGTGAAATAGTAATAATAATAAATAACAATAATAGCAAACATTTTTTTGTGGGAACTCACTGGAGATGTCAGGCACTATTCCACTCTCAAATATGTTAGCTTATTTAATCTTTATAGTAGCACCACGAGGTTGATAGTAATAATATCCTCATTTTGCAGATGAGACAACTAAGTGACAAGGGGGTTGAGTAACTTGTTCAAGGTTTCCAAGCTTGTAAGTCAGGGTTCTCACCCACGCAGTCTCAAGTCCAGGGTCCATGTTACACTTGCACATCTAAGGCCCTTTTCAATTCTAAAATTCTATTTTACTCAAAAGTGTCCTTCTCGCCACCACTGCCAAAATCAACTCCAAACTCAGGTATCTATAACAGTTTCTAAGGCATGCTTTATAGACTTACAAGAGTTTGGAATTAAAAATCCAAGAGTTATTAAGGTTGTTCAGATTTGTACTTCATTAAAAATTTTTTAGTTTGCATATATAATCTATTTCCTCTGGGTGGAGTTCATCAGTTTCACATAGTTGTGATAGGCCAACTTTTATTATAATATAATCCAGAAGTGAGAAAACTCAAAAGTACTTTTAACATATGCTAAAAAAAAGTTTAAATATTCACATACTTTCATTTATGAGATGGAGTAATAATAACTAACATCTGTTAGAAACCCTAAATTAATCCGGACACTGCTTAGAGCATCTTATATATGATGTCTCATTTCTTCCTCACTCATTCATAAAATGACCATCTTATCTTGTGAGATATTATCCCATTCCTCAGAAGGGTCAAATAACTCGCCCCCAGTCACATAGCTTAGCAAAAACCTTGGGATTTGAGTTCAGTTATAGTCTTGCTCCAAACACCTCTTACTTAACTTCTGTATGTGGAAGGAAAGTGAAATCATGAAAGATGGATTTTTGGGGAAAGGTAAACACTGGAGTCTGGGGAGTGCTGTATTAAGTACTTTAAAACCTGCTCAAACTTTTAGAATGGCAAAATTAAGACATGAACAAAAACCAGGCCATAATAACTACTGATCTTTGCCAATTTAAGCATATCATTAGCATTAAAATTAATTTTCCATTATCTATGTCATCTAGGATTTGGAAGAGCCCAAGGAATTCTATTTCTCAGAAGGAACTCAGACCTTATTTTTAGTCAGTACTTTCAGCCTTTTCCCTGACCAGACATTTTACAGAACAGCCTAGTTATTACAGTTTGTAAAATGGAATGCTATGGAATTTTGTGAGCTCTTTTTTCCTCTCTGATTTATGCTGCAGTATAAGGTAAACTCAAAGTGGATAAAAGTGTGATTGGAGAAAGAAAGGTTGGGGAGAAATATGCCCTGTGCCTGGGTATTATTTCAGATGAATAATCAATACCTTGTTAATTTTACTGTTTGCCAAATTTCTTCTAAAATATGTAACATCTAAGGTACCATATTAAGCATTTTGTATTTTCAATCTTATGCTTTGCAATGTGGATAGCTGAGAAAGTCTGAAGGCCATTTACAAAGAACCCAGGACACACTGACTAATAGATAAACCAACCACATAGCAGCAAGTACAAGAAATGCAAGATAGGGTATCCTTTTCTTTATCTAAGAAACCACAAGGTTTTCCTTTGTTTTGAAATATTTCATATTACCCATCATGGAAGCATTGTTTCATGGTCGCTACAGCAAAAAGGGTCAGGGTATTCCCTGCAGAAATGTAAATATGCATTGCTGGAGACGGCTGGGTGTCTTCTTTACAAGCATGGAGCAATGGGAAAGGATTTGTTGTTTTTTTAATTTCTTTTCAATCTGATGCTTTTATCAAGTTCTTGCTATAAACATATGATGTGCTGTAGCAAATTAACATTTAAACACTGGGTTTATATGCTTTTTTGTTTGTTTTATAGCCACAAAGAAAACCCACCTTTTCTTAGCATTTAGTGTCATGAATCACAGACCTGTTATTTCCTCCTTCCCAACTACATTTTACAATTTTCAGACAAATAGCACTGTCTACAGAAAAGCAGTAATTTCATTTCTGCTGTTATGTTCTTTGTTCAGTCTCTACTTGATTTCCCAGAACCCAATAACTACAAGGGACACTGAAAGATCATCTGGACCAACCAGCCCATGAAGGCATTTTACCACATGCACCTCTTGGGCAGCTAAGAGATCCTCTCTCTAGTTGACATGGCTCTCCTTCGCTAAGATAACTATGCACTTTCATTCATCAACCAGCAAGGACTGATTTTTGTTTCACGTCCAGAACTTTGATAGACTTTATAGGAATCATTACCACGATGACAGAAAAAAATCACTATCTTACAGTTCTCTTAGCTAGAAATCCCTCCCTACTGTGTGGGGTTGGCGTATGTCACACCGACATCCCCCGGAAGTAGTTAAGTACCATAAACTCGGTCTGCAGGTGAAGAAGAAACTGGATAGAGGTGAAGTGGCATCATTGGATTATTCTACCCCAAAGTCACAGACTTGTCGAGTGACAAAGTCGTGGGCTCAGGTCTTCAGACCTCAACTGTTTTTCTTCTTCTAATCTCCTGTCATTGTTGCCCGATTCCCTTCTTCTGAATACCTCATATTTGTGACAGAGTACACGTTTTATACAGTTCTTCCACACGCATTCTTATTTTAAGGAGATATTCTTATCTTCATTTCTCGGGGAGGAAACTCTGCCAGAGAGGAAGTGGTGTGTCTGTGGGGATTTGGCTGGGGAGGCAGGTCAGGTCTTAGATAACTCTCTTCGGATCCTGAAGTTAGATCCACGGCACCACAACACTCACCGGAGCTTATGATTTTGCTTAGGAACCCACATAAATACACAGGAAACAAAGAAAGATGGAAGCTGAAAACTCTGCGCTATGACTCAGTGGGAGGTCCAAGTTCATAAGGTAACACGATTTTCCAGTTCGCATACTACTGCCACTCTTACCAGCTTTCTTGTCATTTTCGGAGCCCTGAGTTGTTAAATCTTTCCATTTCCCTATAGCATTTTAGCAGATTTGCTTGCTCTCCCTTGAACTTTATTTGACTTGTCTATTAAATATTTCCAAGTACAAGTATTACATTCCTTTCATCTTGAAACATGGCTGTCTTCATAAATGTCCAGATTTGCCTAGAACTATTTCTCTTTTTGTTAACTTTAGGGACAGATTGCTCATTATTACACTGGGTTTACGTGTTCATACAGATTGTTAAATACCTTCCGTGTTATTCCCCAGCTTATGTGGCTGTGCAGAGTTCTCAGTGACTCAAGTTGAGCTGCGTGCCAAATGCTGGAGCTGTGAGCAATCCTCCTCTTTAACAGGGTATCCTAAGCCCAGCCTTTGCCTTCCGCTCAAAAGCACATCTGTGGCGGCCACTCATACCTTGACTTATTGTTATTTCTCCAGCGTTTTAGCCTAGCAGAAGGCCTTGTTCATCCTGTAAGGCTCCCTCGTGTTATTCCCAATGGTAAGGTCAAGGCCAGTGAGAAAGTAGCTTGAGCAGCAAACAAGCTCTGGGGCCATGCTGCCTGGACTCCACGCACAGCATTGTCAAAGCTGTGTGAATGTCACTTAACTACTCTCTTCCTCAGTCTCCTTGCCTGCAAAATGGGGATAATAATTGTAGCCACCTCCTAAGATTAGTGCGAGGAATAAATGAATCAATGACCACAGAGTGTCTGAACATGTAAGTGCTCAATAGATGTCATGTACCAGTGTCCCATTTTGAGTTAATCAGCAGAATATGGCTGGCACCATGTAGGGAAGGTGACATATTATGTCTTAGTTACTTCACTGAACACTTACAAGAACCTGAAAGACCAGTGTCATTATCTTCATTTATGATGAAGAAATTGAGGCACAGAGAATAATCGATTTGTTCAAGTTAATATGGCTAGAAAATGGTAGAGAGAGAAGGTTCCCGTATGCCAAGTAATAATTGCAATAGCTGGTATTATTATTATTGTCTACGAGATGCCAGGCAC
Organism: Nasua narica; assembly: GCA_028533885.1. Taxonomy (NCBI): domain Eukaryota; kingdom Metazoa; phylum Chordata; class Mammalia; order Carnivora; family Procyonidae; genus Nasua; species Nasua narica. Next base: position 50,138,555 of record CM052807.1, on the reverse strand, counting down.
TGAGCTGTTCTGACCCTCATAAAAACCTTTAAAAATAAGCACTATTTAATGATGCTTTTTTACATATCAGAAAACCAAAGCTTAATGACTGCAAGTAACTTGAAAATTAAGTGAAACTGATACTGATTCAAACTAAAATTTTTCTGAGAAGACTATCTCAAAATTAGAAGGTTAAAATTGAGCAACTTGATGCTATTTTTGGCAAATAACTGATACTAAATAGAACAAAATAAAATGGCAAAAAAAGAGAGAAAACTCTCTAGCAGAGGGTTAAATGCAAAACTAAGGGTCCCTTAAATAGGTTACGCACAATCTAATACATTTCTAAACGGAGTCTGAAAGAATCAAGTTCTTTCTCTTCCACATCACTCCATAAGCTGTATTTCATCAACTCTAAGGCATATTTTTTTCATATTTACACATTTCAAATTAAGATTCTTATTAAAATTATAATTGGCAAGCTTTCTCTTCTTTGGTGATGCATAAGATAATAGTGCTGCTTACAGGTGATGACTGCTTAGGATCCCACAAAGCCTGGCATTTTGTCTGTTTGTTCTTTCTCGTGTGATCTCATTATTACAGCCTTCAAGATTGTTTTTTACTTAATAGCAAGTAAACTCCTTATATGAACTTAAGGAATAAGAATTTTTACAAAAACATTTTTTCCTTCACAATGCTTTCTATTTCATTGATAGTTATAATAAATCATAAGCTGAAACTTCAAGGAGGGAAATAGGTGAAGGATTTGCCCTGGATAGATTGAGGATGCATCTGTACAAGAAAAATGGTAACCAAATAAGAAAGTCAGTATGCTGGTTGAACATTTCTTTTCTCAAATAATTCTTTTGGCTTCATGGAGTCACAATTCAAATATTTTCAAGCTCTTATTTTTGACAGACATGAATTACTCTCAAAATTACCCGACTATATTCTCTGCTTTAAAAAAACGTTTTCTGTGACCCTGGTGTCCTTCCAATGCTCACCCTAAGTCTGATTTTAGGTTTTTATTGACTCCTTGCAGGGGAGAGTTTTAAGGACTTCTAACTCATTTGCTAGAAATAAAATTTGTGGAACTCCACACTCCCCAGAAGAATATTCTTTCATTATAAATTTCTATCAATATTTTGTTGTGTCATCCTAACTAGGATGACAAACATTCTTATTCCAGCCTGTCCCCTCTTCTCTAGCACATTCCACTGCAGTATAAATGAATGATGTAAAGCATTCTCCATTCTAAAAACCAACTGTGGTCTCTTTTGTCATTGTTTCCTCACATATTGTTTGTGTGACTTCAACTGCATTCCCCCCCACCCCATTTTAGCACTCAAAAATTGATTTTCAAACTCAGAGTGTACATCACAAAGAGTGAAACCTAATATAAACTATAGACTTCAATCAATAATGATGTATTAATAGCGGTTCATCAGATATAACAAACATACCACACTAATACAAGACGTAAATAATTAGGGAAACTCTGCTGTGTGTGTAGGAAATCCTTGTTCTTTCTGATCAATTTTTCTGTGAACTTAAAAATGCTCTGGAAAAAAATTCTATTAATTAAACAAAACAAAACAAAACAAAAAAACCCTGAGTCACCTGGGTGGCTCAGTCTGTTCAGCCTCAGACTCTTTCCTTCAGCTCAAGTCATGATCTCAGGGTCACGGGAGGGAGCCCCAGCTCAGGCTCTGAGCTCAGCTCAGAGGGGAGTCTGCTTGGAATGCTCTCCCTCTGCCCCTCCCCCCAATCTTACATGCACTCTCTCTCTAAAATAAATAAATTAAAGAAAAAAAAAGCTCAATTTCCCTCCATTTAAGAAAGTAATACGCTCCATGGCCTTATGGTCTTTAAATTCAGTTCCCCTTAGTGACCTTCCAGGAACAGCCTCTGACCTGGTCACCTTGGCAAGGTCCTTTTTTTTTCCTTCCGGAAATGACCACAAAAGACTGAAAGAAAGAAACAATGCCTCGGATTTAAAGTGCAGTGTGCTCCCTTTCCTCACTGAGTCAGTACCCTTAATGCTTATGTAGTACCTTCTGCTTCACAGATTGCCTCACCATAGCTTAATAGCTGAGCTCACAGTACTTCTGTGATCACAGGTAGGTGATCAGCAAATCTCTTGGTTAGCAGTTTCATTTGAATAAAATGATGCCCAAAATAGCTAGCCGTACCCAAGGTAGCAGTGAGTCAGGGAGTGGGGTGGGGTGGGGGTGAACTTGAGAACATTTGAATGGCTTTTTCCTTTGCATTGGTTCTTACTGGACCAGCACACTATCACTCTCCTCGAGGTCTCCTGTTCCCTCTGTTGGCCTCAATCATTGCTTAGTTCTCACGGGCACGGAATCAGTACTGCACCATGAAACTGATGGGGTATGCAGGGGTTCTCTTCCATAACTCTAGAATTTCAACTCTAGATGTGTGGGTACTTTAGAGTTTAGAATTCCACAGCACCTTTGAATGAAAAAGTGTATGTAAAAAAAAAAAAGATATTGTGGTGCAAGGCATTTGGTACTTTTTTACACTGGAAACCACTTACTCATCTTGGAAAAAATCAGATATTAAGAACAAGGAGGTACAAATATGTAATTTTTGCCTTTAGTACATTTGGACTATATTTGTTTTAATTTCTTCCAGAGTTAGTGAAGCAGAGGAAAGTAAAAGATACCGGGTTTTGGATCATGGGTATAAATCCGACAATCATCCTTACCTGTTTAATGGTCTCTTTGGGGGAATAGGGAATGAATGAATGCATGGTGGCATGAATAAAGGACACATTAAATGTGAAGTGAATTAATCAGCAAGTGAAGTGGCAGAAAAGCCTGCTTCGAAGGCTGCCAAAGGAAGTGTTTACAGTTGAAATAAAGCCAGGAGACAAGAATTATTCAAAAAAAATCTTTCTTCTGGGAAGTGAACAGGAAAGTTCGCATGCAATCATGTTATGTGAAATGATACTGGCTTTACATTCTTGCAAAGAACAGTTCTTCGTTAAACACCTACTCTGTACATGACTGCACCTGAGTCTGAGTGTTACAGCGAACACAAACATAAATGCTCCATGAAACTTACAAAGGGTTTGTATAGTAAAACTTTTCTACACATCATAATAAAAATTACAAAGAGCACATTTATTATAGTATTAAAATTCAGTACCAACTTATTTTTTGATTAGTGATGGCAATTCCTCTATAAGATGCTTAGAGGATAAAAACCTTTTTGATTTCTTCTTTCTTAATTGAATGCCTATCACAATATTACAGCTACCCAAACCTTTAAAAAAACAGTGTAATCAGCAACTAATATCTGAAGAACCCACAATTACTGGAAAGTCCTATGTTCCTTAGTGATTGATCAGTTTCAATAAGTGAAATAAAACAATTGAGGGACCTCTTGACACACGGTTATGTATATTTTATTTATGCAATGAGATCTGGATTATTTCAATTTTTGTTTCAAAATTATTTCTGCCAAAAGTGACAAATCTATAAATCTTGGAATTTGATGTTACAATTTTTTCCTTATATGAATGGAAAAAAACCAAGTGCTTCATAATTAACACAGCAACATAATATGGAAATTGGGGGGGGGATGATAGTAAGGGAAAAAAATGCCTGTGCTACTTCTCTATGTCACAAAATAGTTAAGACTAATGATATATTATTTTTCAATTGAAAGTTAAAAATAGTGTTAAATCAATAAACTCTTATCATCAGTTTCTAATCTACAGGAGCATTTTAATTAATCAGGGAAAAACATTTTTACAATATAAGAATTTTTTTTTTAAGAGAGAATAAAAAGGAGGTAAGGGCTAGGGGAGAGGGAGAATCTTGACTCTTAAGCAGACTCCATGCCCAGAGTGGAGCCCACCAGGGTGTCTCAATTTCCCAACCATAAGATCATGACCTGAACCGAAATTAAGTGTCATGACATTTAACTGACTGAGTCATCCAGGCGCCCCTGAAATAAGACCTGTCTGTTCACAAGTTTTTAAATAAAAAATGGAGAAAAAAATTACTGAACATAAGTGGCTAAAAAAGGAAATGTTCAAAAAAATTTTTTTTCTCATGATAGAAATCTTTTTCCCTTTAATTTCTCCATTACTAAAGTGCTTTTTAAAAAAGAATCTCTTTTAAAGTCCCAGTACTTTGAAAGCTAGAGCAAACCAGATGCTTGAAAGCCTTTCAGTTCTGTTTATTTTGGACTGTACATGATGTGTGTGATATCTTTTTTTTTCTTTTCTAATCTGAAACAAAAAGTACTGGAGATCCTTTTGTTATCGGCATGCATCAGAATATGAAGAAAGGTTAGACATAAAATATTTCTTGGAAGAAGAATAAACAAGTTATGCCAGTTGTAACAGGCCAAAGAATTTGGAACTGTAATATTTGTATGCTATTAGTAAATTGGGGAAAGCATGGCAGGAGAACCCATAACCAAAATGTCTGCAATACGACAAAATAGGGAGAGGATGATATTTAAAGAAATGTCATATTTTCACTGCATCTGGATGTTTTCAACAAAGCTGGAAGCTTTGTGCCCAAGTTAGTTGGCATTCTATCCTATCTGTGTGGATTTCTGTGGCACTTCTTAATTTGATTAAGCATTACATTCTTTCCTTACAGCAAGAAATTCTCTCGTCTGCTGTTAAGTCGGCTGTTTTCATCCAACTTTCTAAAGGAGAAAAACTGTATCAAAACAAAGGTCCACTTTGTTCAATAAAGAATTAAACCCACTCTCACCATCATTAACATGGAAAAAAATTCAACCTAACCTTTCCCTGTTCCTGTTTGTACCCTCAGGCTTGAATTTGGTTTTTCTTCACCCCTTCAAGGATGTCAAAGTATAAACTTCAAAGGTATGGAATGATTGATACATGGTATTCACAATAGATTGTTTAAAGTAATACTTGTATGCAGTAATTCATTTTAAACATTCCTTTGATAATTAAAACCTCATTTTTAAAGGAAACAGTTAGAAATAGGGCATCCCAAAACTACTGTTACGATATCTGCCTCTTTCTTGTATATATTTCTTTTAAAAGTTATCATTCCCTAAATGTATTTCATTCATTTTTTTTTCATTTTTTTTGTTTACATTCCTATTTGAACCTTTCTGCATTTAAATGTTAAAAAAATTTTTTTGGCTTCATGTAGAAATTGCTTTTCTGTTTCAATGTTACTTTCTTACTAATGCAATCTTATTTTAATGATACTTATTCTGTATATTTAAATTTTTTATTTTCAATGCTTTTTAAAACTATTTTCCAAATTTCATAAAAGAAAATAACTTACAATATATGAGAGACATACCTCAGATTAAAATCCTCTAAGTAAAAGATGAAGCTTTTCACATTTCAGAAAACAGAAAAAATACCCTAGATTTGCAATTGGTGAAAATAACTGATTAAGGGATAGAAAAAGTCATGATGTGGATCCATTCTTTACCTAAAACCAGGTCAAATCTACTTGAGAAAGGCAAAAGAAAGGTAAGGAAAATAGAAGATACTCAAATATGCCATCAAGGGCTGGCAATCCTCTTACCGGGATAAAACTGAAACTTGTAAAATCAGAGAATTAGGCAAGAAGTACCATGCATGCGATTCAGTAGTTAAGTTGAAAATCTTTTAACTTCCACTTCTTTATAGTAGAAGCAGCATTGCCTGTGTGAGGAGGGACTTGAGGAGAAGCTGCTGAGTATTGGCTGTCTTGTCTCTGATCCACGTGATCCTATCCATGCAAGACCCTCACTTCACCTCTTCATTAGCGTTTGCACACTGTGTGCCTTTTAACCCTTCCATTTATGTGCTCTTTTTTAGAAACAGTTAAAGAAAATAAAATTCCAAGTTAATGCTGCTGAGTATTGATGAACAAATATATTTTGTTATAAAATCTGTATTACTTTTCCGTTGTTTATTGAAAAGGTCCAAAAGACAGATCCAATGGTGAGGTTATTTATTTCATTATAATCGGTAGTTACTTCAGTGGGAGGAAGGCCGACCCCTGCTTCCCTTCCTCACCTGCTCTATGCTCTTTTTCCTCTTTTTCGGATCAGAGGTGTTGTTCTGGGGAAAACTATGAGGTGGAGGAGGGAGGCTATCATTCTAAAAAATCCAAACAATGTTAGGATTTTTTAGAATGATAGGCTGTCGCTAGGGTTAGATGACTCCCAGAAGGCATTTAACCCAATGGACTTGAGGTAACACAAACATTTTCCAGATTTCCATGCTAGAAGAGGGCAATTTGTGTTTCATTTTTATTCCTAAAAGGTTTGTGTATTGGAATACAATCACAATGACCACCCCACCCAGCTGTGGAACCAATTCATCCTTTACTGTCATCAGCCAAGGCAATTATTCTTTAGTATTTCCTTCTCGTCTGGTGTTTGTTCATCTTCTCTTAGGATTTATATCTTTTAGCTATTTATAGACACTTGCATTTCTTCTTATCAAGTCATATTGCATCTACTTCTTTAGTCTCCCCATTAAAGTTAAATGCATTCTTTCCTCCCTCCCTCCTGTCCTTCCTTCTTCCTCTTCCTCCTCTTCCTTCTCTCTCTCCCTCCCTGGGTTTCTGACTCTCTCTGTACCTCTCTTCATCTTTCTTTCCCTCTCTTCTTCCTCTTCCTTCCTCCCCCTCTTTGTCTCAGCTCTCTGGTCTCCAGACCTGAGCAAAGAGGATCATGAAATCTTTCAGACACCCTTTTATTTACTTAAAATACTTTCTTCAGAGTGAATTAGCTTCTTAGTTAACTACTTTTATGTCTGTCATTAACAGTGCCCATGTGTGTGATTTGAAGCTAATGTGTTTAAAATCAATGAAGATTTTTCTAAGTGACTAAAATCGGCATTATTCAGTGAAATTTGTAGTTGGTGATGCACACCTCTACATTTCCTTTAGTACCTTCATTAGTCCTGCAAGGGAGGGCATGTGACTCTCATTTTACAGAATAAAGAATGGGGTGCCCAGAGCTTAAATACATTGCTTCAAGATTGAATAATAGTGTCTATCATACAAAAAAAAAAAAAAAAAGCCCACATACATATTTGTTACAGAGAACACACCTAAGACATATAGTTACCAGGAAGTGAAACTGGAATTCAAACCCAGGTTGGTAAGATTACAAAGTCCCTGATCTTTCTGCTACAACATACAGCTTTTAAGTCTTACGTGAGCTAAAGAATGAGCTAAAGAAACTAATTAAGAATCGTGCCAAAGCAAATGCAACCAAAGTTTGGCTTATTTACCCTGGTTCAAGGAAAAAAAAAAAAATCAGGTAAGCCCTATTGACCTGAAAGTCTTAACCTTGTACTTAACTTCCCTAAAAATAAAACAAAACCCAAAAATGATGCTGTAAGGTGCTAAAATGATGTAAAACCCAAATCAAAACACTGTGCATTCAGAAACAATTAATTGAAAAATAAAGGAAATGCATCAACTTTAAAACAGGAGTTACTATTAAGTGAGGGGACTATGGAGTTTTTTATCTATTTTCCACTTTCTATTCTTCTGGAGTTTCCAAATTTTCTGTAGTATAAGTCACTTTTTCAATGAAATAAATCTTCAGTAAAATTAATCGGTAGAGTTAAATTAGTAAAAAAGAAAAATTCGCTGTTATCAGCTTACATTTTTACCACGAGATTAAAAAAAAATAAAACAACTACATATTATCAGGTGATTGTGTATTTTGTTTGTAAAAATATTTTAATCAGGGGGCGCCTGAGTGGCTCAGTGGGTTAAAGCCTCTGCCTTCGGCTCAGGTCATGATCTCAGGGTCCTGGGATCTCAGGGTCCTGGGATCTCAGGGTCCTGGGATCGAGCCCCGCATCTGGCTCTCTGCTCAGCAGGGAGCCTGCTTCGCCCCCCTGCTCCCCCCTTCTCTGCCAGCCTTTCTGCCGACTTGTGATCTCTCTCCCTCTGTCAAATAAATAAATAAAATCTTTAAAAAAATAAAATAAAATAAAAATATTTTAATCAGGGCTTAAAAGAGTTTAGAAACCCCCTGCTTGAAAAGTCTTAGCTGAGTTAAGCTTTGGATTTTAATTACTAGTTGAATGAAGAATTAAGACTTTAAAACCACTAGGGCATTAACTCATCAAGGCCTCTGACACAACGATTTTCAATCAAGCTCCTCAAGCTGATGCCACACAGTAAACAGGGCCAAAAAGAACCAACTCAGTGAATTCTAGCAATGAGTTTGTACTTTATGAAAGCTGGAGCTTGCCTTCAGAAGTTGAGGGAAGGGGAACTCTGTTCAGCTCATTTATTTTCAGACTCTGAAATTTCTCCTTTATTTCAGTATAAGCCTTAGCTTCCAAGTTTATTTCCAGCTGAGAGGGAAAAAGTCATTCTAGCAAAGTGTTCTATGACTTTGATACTTCCAGTTTAAATCGTCTTAATTAAAATACACCTAATTTGAAAACTCCAGCATCTGACCTCCAACAAATCATCTTGTAAAAAGATAGTTCAGGTTTCTCAGAAATACTCTGACATTCACCCTGGAAACGTGGCAGACTGTGGACAATCACGTTCTAAATGTAGAGAATACATTTAGAGAAGCTTTCCTTTATTCATTTATTCAGATGTTGAGGATAAAAAGACAAATGTGAAATGGTCCTGGCCTTTCACACGCCAAGTGAGGGACTAGAAGATGGGGATTGTGTGTGGTATTTGTATTGAGAAGTGGTACTCTTATCTTGCGTGCTTTAAAAACCACCCCCAATCAGTTTTTAATTTATTGAAACTATGCTAGGGGAGTATCGTGTGTGTGTGTGTGTGTGTGTGTGTGTGTGTGTGTGTTTGATACATGTATGTATAATAAATGTGATATATAATCAATACATAAATAACAAATATAATTATATAAAAATATATATAATTAATGACTTCCTGCCATTGTCATGGATTTAATGTTTTATAAATCCCACATGTAATTTGCATCTTCACTCAGTATTCATGTATTCACCAATATAGATAATACTGCATGAAGTGGCAATGTTGACTGGTTTTTAAAGTTTACTTAAATGGTATGCTATTGTACTTATCATTCTGCAACTTGTTTTTTGTGTTTCAATCTATGCTTTTGATAATTTATCTTAACACATGTATCTCCAGTGCATTCTCTTCATTATTTTTAAAGATTGATTGATTGATTGATTTGACAGAGAGACAGAGCAGGAGTGGGAGAGCAGAGAGAGAGAGACAGCAAATCTCAAGCAGACTCCATGTTCAGCACACAGTCTGATGTGGGGCTCGATCTCACAACCCTGGAATCACGACTGGAGCCCCGGAGCCGAAACCAAGAGTCCAATGCTTAACCCACTGCGCCACCCAGGCACCCCTAGTGTGTCCTTTTCAAATGTTATATAGTATTCCATATATGACTATATCATAATTTGTTAATCTGCTCTTCTATTGAATGACATTCCTGCTTTTAAATTGTTTTCATTAGAAACCTGCAATATCTTTACACCCATCTCCTTCTACACATGTGAAATTTCCTCTAAGTTATATACCTACCAATAGAACTGCTAAGTTAAGAGATTATGATGTCAACTTTACAAAATATTTCACAATTGCTCTCAAAAGTAGTGGTACCGGGCTCCTGGGTGGCTCAGTTGGTTAAGCAACTGCCTTCGGCTCAGGTCATGATCCTGGGGTCCCAAGATCGAGTCCCACACCGGGCTCCCAGCTCCACGGGGAGTCCACTTCTCACTCTGACCTTCTCCCTTCTCATGCTCTCTCTCACTCTCTCTCTTTCTCTAATAAATAAATAAATAAAATCTTAAAAAAAAAAAAAGAAAGTAGTGGTACCAATTCACAGGCTTACTAGCAGTCTATGAGAATTGGTGTTACTCTTGGTACAGTCATTATTTAAATTTTGCCAATCTGACATGACATCTAACTGTTATCCCCCCCAATTATTGGTAAGTTGAGCATCTTTTCATATGTTTAGTATTAGGTTACGGTTTCTTTGAATTGCATGATAATGGATTTTGTTCATTCTTCTATTCAGTTAGAAAGATAAAATAAATTCCTTTGTCATTTATATGAGTTATAAATATCTTTTCACATTTTATGGGTTTTTTTTTTACTTTGTTTTTGTGACTTTTTTAAACATAAGAGGGTTTATTTTTTTAATTTATCTTGGTGTCATCAAATTTACCAATCTTTGGCTCTACTTTTTGTGTCTTGTCTAAGAAATTTTCCACATCTAAATGTTATGAAGACATTTCGTATTTTCTACCAAAAAATGCTTTTAACATTTAGATCTTTAATCCATCTGGACTTTATTTTTGTATATGGTGTGAGAATGGGATCCAATTTTACTTTATTTTTTCCATATGTTTAACCAGTTGTCCCAGTACTGTTTATTGAACAGTCCTGCCTTTTCTCATTGATTTGTAGTGCCACCTTGGTCATATTTCAAGTTTCCACATATGCAAGTATCTGTTTCTGGGCTCTCTATTATGTTCCTTTGGTTTACTTGACTCTTCCAATGCCAATACCACACTGTCCCATTTTCTATAGCTCTATAAATTCTTGATTTATTTGCTCTGACAAACCTCCCCCTCCCCCCAACTTATTCTTCTTCAAATTTATCTTGGCTATTCTTGATTCTTTGTGCTTCCATATTAATTTTAAGATTGGCTTGTCAAGTTCCAAAAACTCATATTTTGCTTAGAATTTTATTAACTTTATAGAATATTTTGAAGGGAAACTGACATCTTTATAATTCTTGAATGTAGTAGTACATAACTGTATTCAAATCTTGTTTGTTGTTCTTCAGATAGATTTAATTTTCTTAGAGTCCTTAACTACCATGTACTAGGTTTATTACCACAAATTTTGTATGTTTTTCTCCTTATTTAATTTTCTAGTTGGTTTGTTGAAATGACAATGATCTTAGTTAGCATGCTGATTTCAGACCATTAAACTTAGGGTACTTGCTAATTAATTCTAGTAGCTTGAAGAGCTCCTGGATTTTTTTTGTTTAAAATCACATAGTTTACAAATAAGGACAGTTTTTTGTTTTCTTTTCCAATTTCGTACCACCTAGTCTTTTTCTTCTTGTATTGCATTGGATGAGACCTTCAACACGCTGTTGACTACACATGGTTATAGTGACATCCTTTGTCTTGCTGCTGGAAACACTTTTAAAATTTCGCCTTTGAAGAGTGATATCTGTAGGTTTTTCATAGATATTCTTTACTTGAGACTATTCCTAATTTGCCATGACGGTTAATTTTGTGTCAAGTTGACAGGGCTATGGGGTGCCTACACTTTTTGGTGAAGTATTATTCTGGGTATATCTGCAATACTGCTTCTGGACCAGATTAACATTTAAATCAAGACAGTGAGTAAAGCAGATTGTTCTCCCTAATGTGGGTGGTCTGATCTAATCAGGTGACAGCCTGAATAGAAAAGGGCTAAATCCTCCAGTGAATAAAAAGGAACTCCTCCTGCTTGACTGCCTTCAAGATGGGACATCAGTTTTTTTCCTGCCTTCAGGCTCAAACTGAAACAAGGACATGAGACCCTGCCAGCCTTCAGGCTGCAACTATACCACAGGCTCTCCTGGTTCTCGGGCCTTTGGACTTGGACTAGAACTACAGCATTAGCTGTCCTGGGTCTCCAGTTTGCCAACCACAGATCTTGAAACTTGTCAGCCACCATAATTTCACAAGCCAATTCCTTATAATAAAACACAGATATATCCCATTGGTTCTGTTTCTTTGGAAAAACCCTGACCAATACATTTGCTACCAGATTTTATATATGAATCCGTTGAATCACACTCACCACTGCAACTACCCTGGTACAAGCCACTGGTACATTTCATCTGGGGTATAACCATCTTCTTGGAACTAGTTTATCCCCTTTCACTGGCTTTCCCATAAATTATGCTTGCACTAGTATAGATTATCCTTTATGCAGTAGCTAGATTTGTTATTTAGAACACAAATCAGATCTTGTCACTCTTCTTCTGAATACCCTCCAAGGTTTTTCCATTACATCCAGAAAAAATCCAAAGCCTTTATTTTGGCACACAAAACCATACATGATCAGGGTTCTAGCAATCTCTCCAATCTCATTTTCTATCTTTTTGCTCAGTTCCTCCATCCAAGTTATTTCTTCTTAGACCTACCAGGCATGATCCTAAATGTTCCTCCTTAATCCTTGATCCAAGCAGACTCCTACCTTGGAGCCTTCACACTCACATTTCCCTCTGCTTGATGTGCTCTTTCACTAAAAACTTCATCTCACTTCCTCACTTTATCCAAGTATCTGCTCAAAATAGCACTCTTCATTACATTCTGTCTCATTATCCTGCTTTAGTTTTCTTTGTAGCAATTATTATGTCATGACATTGTACAATTTAGCTATCTGTTTATCTGATTATCTTTCGATTCATCCACTTGGATGTAAAATCCATGAGGCAGAGAATTTTTGTTTATGTGATATTCCCCATGACCTGGGGTAATGCCTAACACAAAGTAGGTGCGAAATCAGTATCTGTTGAACAAATAAATAAATGTGTCAATATTGTTATTTTTTCCTGCATCTATGATTTGATTATGTGCTAGTATGAACTGACAGATTTTCTGATACAGAAACAGCTTTGTACTCCTAGAATAAACAGTACTTGAACATGATGAATGTGTAGTTTTAATAAACTGTTAAATTCAATTTGTAACATTTTATTCAGAATTTTTATGTCAATTTAGGAATTATTCTATAGTTTTCTTTTTTTTTTTTAATATTTTATTTATTTGACAGAAAGAAACAGCCAGAGAGGGAACACAAGCAGGGGGAGTGGGAGAGGGAGAAGCAGGCTTCGGGCTGAGCAGGGGTTCCCCATGCAGGGCTTGATCTCAGGACCCTGGGCCCATGACCTGAGCCGAAGGCACACACTTAATCACTGAGCCACATAGGTGCCCCTGTAGTTTTCTTTTTTAATAAAGTCTTTGACTAGTTTGGTTATCAACAGCAAATTAACCTCATAGATTGAGCCAGCTAGCTTTTCTTCTTTTACTTTTACCATAAACAATTTATACGAAGTAGCAGACACATGTTTTTAGAAAGTTGATTAAAACACACCTATGAAGATGTCTTGGCTTGGTGTCTTTGAAGCAAGAGATTTCTTGCTATTAATTTAATAGTTACTGGTTTATTCATGTTTTCTGTTTTTGCTTCAGTGGATTTTGGTAATTTTAATTTTTCTAGGAAATTACTGTTTCATCTAAATTTTCAACTGATTTAGTATGTTCCTATTGTTTTTATATCTGTATTGTGTCTATATTTATGTCTCTTTTCTATTATTAATTATATATACTCTTTACTTTTAAATTTGTTATCAAAGCTACAATTTTTAGGCCTATTGATTCTCTATATTATTTCTTTACTCTCTACTTACTGTTTTGTGCTCTTACCTTTATTTCCTTACCATGTATACATTTTTATTGTTTCCCTTTTTTTCTTACATTCCTGAATTGAATGTTTAACTTTTTTTGCTTAAATCTTTTTTTTTTTATCTTAAATATGTTAAAGGCTTTACTCTAGCCACCATGTACCCATTTTGGTATATCCCTCAAGTATTCTATATAGTATTACTTTTATTGTTATTTAGATTTAAATATTTTCCTAACACATGAAATATTTTAAAATTCAAACATATATGGGTTCTTTAAAATTGCTTTTTAATGTTGATTTCTTATTTAATTGCATTGTGGTCAGAGAATGTGATCTATATATATTAATTTCTTATAATTTATTAAGATGTCTTTGGTGGCTTAATGGTCATATATATTGTATATATACACAATATATATATTTCATTTGTACTTCAAAGAAATGTATTTTTTATTGAGGTATACGGGTATATAAATTTTATTTAAAGCTTCTATATCTGTTTTGGTTTTTGTCCACTGAATATAATGTGAAGCTCACGATATATGTTCTTCATGGATCATTACTTTTGTTATGTCATATATATCCTCATTTCTATTCATGCTTTTTACTTTCAGTTCTACCTTGTCTAATATTAATATTAATATAGAAGCTTTGATTAATTTGTATGGTATATCTTTTACCATATCTTTAATTCCCAGCATGAAGAAGTTATGACACTTGTTCCAAGTCATGCAGCTAACATGCAAAATACAAAAATTTGACACAGGCAATTCTATACCAAAGCCCACATTTTCAAATGCTAAACTATGACACCTCCTGGCATGTGCTTCCTATGTTGGAACCCAGCTGACCAGGTCTTCAGACCCTTTTATTCTATTGAATTTCTTTTTCACAGAGATATTTATCTTATATTTAATATGCTCTAGGTCTTACCCTCTTTTTTTTTTCATCATTGACATGTACTTTTGAACCTGTTTTATACCTTGCTTAACAATATTTTGTCCTTACCAATGTCCACAAGTTCATCCCACAGTGTTGCAAATGGTAGGATTTCCTTCTTTTTCATGACTGAATAATATTCCTCTGTGTGTGTGTGTGTGTGTGTGTGTGTGTGTGTGTGTGTGTGTTTATATGTGCGTGTGTGTTTATATGTGTGTGTCTGTGCATGTATCACATTTACTTTTATCCATTCATCTGTTAACTGACACTTAGATTGTTGCTATGTCTTGGTTATTGTGAATAATGCTGCAATGAACATAGGGGTGCAGCTATCTCCTCAAAACAGTAATTTCATTTTCTTTGGATATATACCTAGAAGTGAAATTGCTGGATCATATGGTATTTCTATTTACAAATTTTTAAGGAAGTTCCATACTGTTTTCCATAGAAGTTGTATTTATTTATATTCCCACCAACAGCACAGAGTTCCCTTTACTCCACATCCTCATTGACACTTGTTACCTTTTGTCTTTTTGATACTAGCCATTCTAACAGGTGTGAGGTGATATCTCATTGTGGTTTTAATTTGTATTTCCCTGCTTATCAGTGATGTTGAGCACATTTTCATGTACCTATTGGCCATGTATATACCTTCTTTGGAAAAATGTCTAATGTTCTTTGCCCATCTTTAAATTGATTTGTTTTTTGACTATTGAGTTATAGGAGTTCCTTATGTATTTTGGATATTTACTTCTTCTTGGATATGTCATCTGCAAATATTTTCAACTATTGCATAAGTTCCTTTCAATTTGTTGTTTCTTTTGCTATACAAAAGTTTTTTAGTGTTTTTTTTTTTTCTTTTAAGATCTTATTTTTCAGTAATCTCTACCCCCAACATGGGGCTGGAACCCACAGCCCTGAGACTAAGAGCCACACACTCCACTGATAGCCAGTCAGGTGCCCTGCCCCGCCCCCAAGTTTTTTAAGTTTGATACAATCCTTTTGTTATTTATTTTTGCTTTGTTGCTTGTGCTTTTGGTGTCTTATCCAAAAAATCATCACTACAACCAATGTCAAGATCTTTGTCTTTTTTCTTCTAGGAGTTTTATGTTTTCAGGTCTTACATGTAAGTTTTTAGTACTCTCTGAGTTAATTTTTGTGAGTAATATAAGATAGGAGTTCAGTTTTATTCTTTTGCATTTGAATATTCAGGTTTTTTTTAACACAGTTTATTTAAGAGACTAGTGTTTCTCCATTGAGAGTTCTTGACTCCCTTGTCAAATGTTAGTTGATCAGACATACATGGATATATTTCTGGGTTCTTGAATCTGTTTTATTGGCCTATGAGTCTGTTTTTCTGCCAGTACCACACTGTCTTCATTACTATAGTTCTGCAATATAGTTTGAAGTGAAGAAGTGTGATGTCTCTAGCTTTGTTCTTCTTTCTCAAGATTGTTTTGGCTGTTTGGAGTCTTTTGTTGTTCACTACAAATTTCCTATTTCTTTTCTTTTGAGCCTGAGCATATTTTATGGTGTTTAAGCATATTTGTCTTTTGTTATCTGTTAATTGTTTGTTACCTGCATTGTCAATTTTTTAAATATTTACATTCTCCAAAATAGAAACTCTTTTTTTTTTTTTTAAGTTTGGGTTTAACGGTTACATGGATTCAATGTACCATTCCACTACTTTTTTTTCACCATTCAGTTCTTGGTTCATTGAAAGTTTTCCTCTAGATTATCTTCACCTGTTCTTGAAAAAATTTGGACAGATATAAAATTCTTAGTTTAAATTTTGACTTCTTGTCTGTGTTCTCCTTTTATTCTTTCTATAAACTTTTCTGTAGTCCACCTTATTATCTTTTTGACAAGGGACTCAAATAATTTTTTCTTTATTTTTAGTCACCAGAAAATTTACCAGGGTGTTTCTGTTTGTTTTCTAAGGCAATTTTTTCTAGCTCGTGCTATACATAACACTTTAAATATCTAAGGCTACTTCTATTGCTATAAACTTCTCTTTATACTTTTAAATATTTTTATTCTTTCACAATTTATGTTTCATTCTTGGGGACATTATTTCTAATGTTGATATTCTGTCTATTAGAGTTTTCATATTTATTTCCCAGATCTAACATTTTCAAATTCTTCTAATCTCTTTTTAACTTCTATTCTATTTTATTCCCTTTATTTATTTGAGAGAGAGTGAGAGAGAGCGCGTGAGCGCACGCACAGGGGGAGGGGCAAAGGTGTAGGGAGAATCTCAAGCAGACTCCACACTGAGTGTGGAGTCTGATGTGGGGCTCCATCTTACAACCCTGAGACCATGATCTGAGCTCCCTTCCTGTGTTTTAAGTATAGTCTATTCTCTTTTGTGCTATATCCAGTGTGGTCTTTATTTCTGTGATGGTTTTGTTTTCTCTTCCACTTCTTTTGAGCTTGCCAATACAAATTACATTACATTCCTTGCCTCATCTTATTTGTCTTTCATTCTCATGTCTATTCTTAGAATCTATTTAATGGAAGCAATAACTTCTTAACATTTCAAAATTCATGGCAAACACTCTTCAATTTTTATATAATTATATAGAATATATTTGGATGGTTCTATGGCAGGTTTTTAAAATTCCTATTTGAATGAAGTTACTTCTTACAGAACTAGCTATCTGTAGGGTGATATGTTTAGGGGGACTAAAGCTATATTTTACACCACAAAGATTCTGATGATACTAGTCTGTGAGTATTAATGAGCTACTCTCTCCAGCTGATAGAGATTGATATTTCAGAGCTTCTCACAATGCATTCTTTTTTCTCTACCCTGCCTCACCAAAAAACTTCTGACAATATGGCTTCTCCTTGGGTTTGTATTTCCTCACCCAGCCCTAACTTCCCTTTCTTTTTACCAAACCTTGTCTAAGGAGGCTTTGTTATTAGACAATTTATCTAGCTATTTTGTCCCAATGAAAGGTTTTGGACTTTGCCAAAACCTTGTTAGATCCACAGCCTCTGGACCCTCCATCAGCATCTTCTTGTATCCCTGTTTCAAAAGATTTGGTAGCCTTCTTCCTATCAGGGTTCAAAGTTAGAAGTATCTCTTAGTGTCATGGAACTGAGATTTAGGTTTTTATTTCCTCTTCTTGTTCATTTGTGTAATTTCTAAGAAGAGAGGATGAGAATATCTTCTTTATTTCATCCATTTAAATATTTTATTTTATTTTTATTTTAAGTAGGCTCCATGTCCCACGTGGGGCATGAACTCACAACCCTAAGATTAAGAGTCACATGCTCTACCCACTGAGCCAGCCAGGTGCCTCCATTTCATCCATTTAAAAACCGAACATTCTGTATTTAAATTTTAAAGAGTCTCTAGGGCAGATAACTTTTAAATACTCCCTTTGAATTCCCCACTGCTTTCACTTCTAACTCTTTAGCCACATTCATTTCTTTCTTTATGACTATCTACAACTTATTTTCAATCCTGTACAACTGAATATTAGAAATAAGGGCATGTCCCTACAAAGCATAAGGAGCAGTTTACTTTAGAGCCTTGCCTATAGCCTCTGGTATATATTTCAGGATCGTATTTGTTTTCTAAATTATCACTTCTTAATATAGAATTGCAGTTAAGAAAATTTTATAATTATATATTCAACAGAAAGATCACAGTGAAATTTTGAAAAAACTTATCTCTATGATAAGCAGCAAACGTGATGATGTATAAAACTTTATGGTAAGTAGCAAACATGACTGGAATGTCACAGTTCATTCCAAAATATACATGTTACCATAAAGATCACTATACAAAGTTGTGCTTTGTGAAATTGGGAAGCTGATATAAACATGTATTATTCTGAAACACCATGGCAATTAATGATGAAAACATATATCCACATACATTTTCATATCAAAGACTATAACCATTGGAAGTGTCTTTCCCTTTTGTCATTTAAAGAATCAAATATATTTAGATTTTAATAGACAGCTTTAAAAAATAAAGTGTTAGTTTATCACTTTGGAAGGGGGAGGCCCAGGTCCATGACACATTTCAGGCTACATTTTATAGAAGTATAGGGTTTTATTAAACTTCCTGTTTCTGCTGGCTGCTTGCTTGGGTAACTGTGGAGGACCATGTGATTATAGCAAATGCTGGATGTAAATTTATATCTTTGGCATAAAATGAAAGATGAAATTATCAGAAATCTGAAAATGTTTTTGCTTGTCTAACAATTTGATCTTAGAAGTTACTGTATACCACCTTAGAGAAGGAGAGGGACAGAATTAATGTCAATAGTCTAAATATTGGCTTGGGCCCCTGGCACATTTTCCATGAGAGGCGATGGGAGTGCAATTAATGCTTACCAGGAAGAACACTCAGATATTCTCCATCACAGGCCCACACGTAATCTGTGGGCTGGAAAGGGTTGAGTGCTAGGTCCCCAGATAATTAAAGCAAGTTGGCCCAAGCTAGTATTAAATCTGGATTCTAGAACACAATAATTCCGTTTAAATTTGTAAAAATAAGAGATCTCAATTTACATCTCAATTTTTGAAGACAAAAATAACTAATTAACAAACACACACACACGAATGGTTTTCCACTAAATGAAAAACTCCCTGCCCTGATAGGCATAGCTTCTTTTTTTCATACCCAAACTTCCTAGGCACTTATAAATCAGATACTCACGTTCTCTAACAATAAGGTTGTTGCCACAGCTGCATCAGTTCTCTCTCCCTCCTCTCTGATTTTTGGGGGGGACTAGAAACCAGCGTGGTTTGTTTTTGTACATAGTGACTTGGCCTGGATCACAAGAAGACCACAAAATAGTCTGATAACACATTTGGACTCGGACTCCACATACAAAAATAAAAACATACGTCCAAAAACCACTTTTCCACTCTCACTCCTATGCTTAAAACACCAAAGTTGTTGTTTGTTGTCACTGTTGTTTGTGTTTCCTGCTCACACTATAATGTCTATGGTGGTCATCGGGGTCTCTGCTCCTCATTCTTCACCTCCCCCAGGGGCATGCAGCACTGCTGACTGATTGTAGCAGAAGGAAAAGGGGAGAGGGAAGCATATATTGTCCCTTAAAGCTTCCACACGGAAGGGACACATGAGACTCCTCATCACGTTTCATCAGTAAAAGCAAGTCACATGGCACTGGGTTCAAGGGGATGGATATTGGAAATGAGTAGTACAATTTACCACTTTCTCTTTTCATAACAGGCTGGGAACTTGAGATTTAAGAACATTTTTTTCAGACAATGTTCTACAAAACATGAAAAGCAAAGCTATTTCCTTCTTCTCTGAGATGACAAATAAGTATACCTGGGCCATGGTAAAAAGAAATAGAAGTAGTAATTAAGTAAGTAATAAAGAATGTCCTTTGAAATATTGCTGCTTTTAGAGGCATCCAGTGTTTCAGAACATAAAATGCCATGGAAGCATACCAGTCATCCCTCAAAGCTTTTAAAAACCATTTTCTTTTTTGTAAGTTATTCACTTTATGACTGCCCTACACATCTTCATCAGTCTAAATCCAACCAATACCCCTAGAAATTATATTAAAATTGTGATGGGTGAGTTTACTTTCATTGTATATCAATAAAATTATTTCAAGGTTTTAATTATAGACCTATTTATTTAAGAAGCAATAAGCCAGCCAAAGAGTTGATTACAACACAGTGCCTGCCCTTGAGAAGATGAGGACACAGATGGAGGCAAAGGTTAGAATGGAGAACATACACTGCAATTACTTAAGGATTGTATGCCAAAGCATTTCCAAAGCAAATGGGTTTTAAATTTATTGTATTTGTTGAATCTTTCTTCAAATGAAATCTTATATGTAAGTCAGAGCTATTAGACACATCAAAGCAGACCTCTGACTGAAATAAAAATGGGACACCATGAATCTCTCCTGCAAGGTCCCTTATCTTACCTCCTTGCAACCCTTAAGTTTCTTCTTTAGAAGCTCCTGGGGGTTTTCGAGCATAGTTCAGGGAAGGGAAAAAAAAAAAAAAGAGGTTTCCTAATGCCTACTTTCTATATACATATGTTTATTTTGTCTAAATAGTTGAGAACAAATATATTTTATGTATATTAGCCTTTGGTAGATAGCAATTTCCTGCTATATGTGTTGGAATGGCCATGCCACAGACTATTTTTTTTTAAAGTTTTAAAGTAGAAATGAATGGGGGATAGAGAAAAGGTAGATAAAAAGGAGTGAGGAATGACAGTTTGTAAAGTTTCTTTCTCATTTTATCACCACAGCAACCAATTGATGGCTGATCAACAAACCAGACCTTCCAAACCCAAACTTCTGTGGATAACATTTTATGATAATTATTGCCAGTTTTGTCCCTCAATTCTTCACAAATGACTATATCGACTTGTGGGTATGAAGGACACTATGTAAATGTCTGCAAACATTTGAAGACTGCATGTATTTAGTAGGAGGCATTGCATACATGAGGGCATTCCATGTATATAGATATTAGATTGTGATAAATATAAGTTAACATTTTTAGAAGCTGGCCTTTTGAAATCAACCAAATTCTAAGAGACCAATTCAGTTTTGTCCATTTTTTTTTAAAGATGTTATTTATTTGTTTGACAGAGAGAGGGAGAAAGACCACAGGCAAGGGGAGCAGCCAGCAGAGGGAGATGGAGAAGCGCACCCCCCCCCCCCAGCTGAGCAGGGAGCCTGATCCAGGGCTTGATCCCAAGACCCTGCAATCATGACCTGAACTAAAGGAAGACCTCAACCGACTGAGCCTCTCAGGCATCCCAATTCAGTTTTGCCTTACCAAAATCTGTGAGGTAAGTGCCTGAGTATAAAAGCGACCTAAAGGTTTAGATATTGGGGTTTTCTAGGAACTAGATGTTGAAGCTAGAAAAGAAAATGAGACCCTCACTAATTTATTTTACATCTACTTTCTTCTTTCTGCCACATAAGTACATAACAAAAATGATGGAAAGTACATTTAGGATAAGCAGGAAAATAATTTTTAAGTTTAGTTTAAAATTATGCATTTTTAAGTTTAATAGAATTATGGGGTTCTAGAATTTCCATGACACAGTGTTCAGATACATAGGGGTTATATAATTGTCGGCTATCTATATATCTTCTTAGTCCTGCATGCTCAGATAATGGACTTTATCATCCATTTGATTTTGAGGAAGATATCCTAAAAAGAAGCTAGCCAAAAATACGGACAGGTTGTAATGCATGAACTAAATGAAATTAGATTAATCAGAAATGCAGAGCTTTCAATTGAGGAAAAAATCTACAGAAATTAAAGAGGAAGGGTAGTAAAAATAGCTTTTGTTTAAATGTGGGAGATAAACTCAGGTCCCAATGAAATGGGTGTTTGGGAGAAAACTATAAAGAAGGAGAAAGTTACAGTAATTTGGTGACAGAATATTATAGCACATGTGCCTTGTTGGGAGGATAGACATTAATATTGACAAGTAGTTCTAATTTGTTTGCAGTCACTCCAAACTGTGTGAGATAGCTACTGGATAGAGCCACTACAGAGAGTTGGACAAGGTGTACATTGCACAAGGAAGCACATCTAAACATAGATGTCATGGATTTGCTTATTATAACAATATTCCAAACTGAAGTAAAGTGTCACAAAGAAGAGGCACTTTTTCCCTAATTTGCTCAAAGGGGTCAGATGTGCTAGCAACAGTCCTAATATGCGTTAAGTTAAAAAGTGTTGATTCTTCTGTAGAATGACTTCAACTCTATTCAAGCAATTCCTGGACCAGAAGAACAGATGCATCAATCATTCTTCATTTCCTTTTCCTATCAGGCTCATAAACAAAGTTTAAAATGCTCATTAAGTCTTTGGACTCTTTCAACAGTCTAAAAGATGGCATCCACAAGTTTGGGAATAAACCCAAAACAATCTGCTTTACTAATACAAGATGGGGATTGAGTCATTCCAAACACAAAAAGAATAATTGGATTTGGCAAAGGAAATGATTTTTTTTTCTGGGTTGTTTACTGGTACATAGTAGCCACTCAAGGAAATATTTCTGGAATCAATTAGTGTCTGTAGAAGCCATCATCTCTAGAATCATCTAAGGTCTCCTCTGTTTTCATGATCAGTCTAGAAGCTAAGAATTGGCAACTCATGTAGGATATACTATGATATTCATGACTATAATGATGATGAAACTGATAATGCACTGTAGTGCTTTATTTAGATTTCACCGAGCGATCTTCACTACACTCCCATGGTCTTTTAAAACAATGTCTGTTCTGCTACATCTAGTCAGCTCTTCCCCTTTCTTTGCTGTTAGCCCAATGTCCAGTGTCTGCCTGGATCCTCAGGCGCACTTGACATTTTCATCAAGAGAAGGAAAATCATTTCAAGTCCAAAGGATAAGCACCATCATGCAAAAAGGTCATAAAACACTAGGAGTTGCTCTTTAGCCATAGATTTTGAAGATAAGTCCAAAGAAAATAGGGGACATGGTTTGGAACAAGCTCACGTATACTCCATCATCAGGGCTGTGGTACACAGTATGAGAAGGCTTCAGGGGGAATTCAAACACCAGTGGAAAGGAGGGTTTTGCTTGCATTGGCTATAACAAATATGTTTTTACAATAAACAAATGGGTGGCCATAAGACATGCATGTCTGATATTGAAGGAAAGCCTGTTTGCACCAAATAAATTACAGAAACAGTTCAAGAGCAGTTCATCCTAGTGAAAATATTATCCCTGAACTACTGGCAGGGTTAGTGTCAGGTTAGGTTATCTTTTGTAAGAGTGCCAGTTGCACTCGCTAAAACTGCCCTAAGGGCAGTCTGTTGTAACTTGTATACATTTCAGTGTTTTTCAGAAACCTTCCATACTTTTTTATTTTAGTTACACATAAACTCCACTTACTTTTCTCCTCTAGGGATAGACTTCTCCCCCTGACTATCCTTAAGCTTGGAAATCATCCTGCTGCCCTCACGTCCTCCTGCCCCTACCCTATCTTATGTGACTACATTTCCAATGAATGCCCGGGATAAAGGCCAGGCTGATGGTTGCCAATCCTCCACAAATCACAGAGACACAACTGATCCAAAGGGCATCATTTATTCCACGCCCCGTCCCTTAGGTCACCGAAGGTACATGGTTTTTAAAATAGAGCCAGCAAAAACAATGAAGTAAGATTCTTTGGGGGGCATTAATTTCATAACAATTTTTGCACATTTTCAGGCATTTATAAACTTTGGCATTTTAGAACGCTACAGGAATTATATGTTGTTACATTAAAATGGCATAACTCAGCATGGCTCTGATCCCTTTGTTGTCCAAGCCTCTGCATACAAATGAACCCACAATTAATGGAGAGGCTAACAAGAAAGGTGGACACTTCCCAGGGGCTGACAATACAGTCTTTAGAATCCGCAATTAGCACTTCCATTGCCAAGATTTGCAAAGGCTTGCAGAGAGCACAAAAACTTCAAGTCTATAGTCTATCACAAAGGATTTACTGAGCACTCACAAATGGGAGTAGGTATCTGAGAGAAGTTATCTGTGATTGTCTCAGTTACCTGTCTCCTTAGATAAGTAATTTAGTGGTAGATCTTTCTCAGATAAAACATCCTTTTTTAATTTTTTTAAATAGGAACAGATGTTCTTCTTTCTCTGCTTGCAGGACATAGGTGTTATAGTGGGAAAAGTCTAGAGCTTCAAGGCAAAAGAGCAGGATTTGAGTTTCAACTCAATCACTTAATACCTGGGAAAATTACTGACACTCCCTGAACCTCAGTCTTTCAACCATAAAGCAAGAATGATAGAAACAGACCCTTCAAGCCTTATATAGATGCAATTTTTCATGCAGAATTGCTTTTTAGAGTCATGACACTTAAGTGAAGTGTCACTTGTGTCACCATGACACTTGTCTGGGGGACATGATGAGAACCAATGGAGCAAGATAAAAATAGAGTAGCATGGGTTCCACCATCAGTGATTTGGATGTAGCAGATGGGGGTTGGTCCAGGGCATCTCTATTTAAAAGCACCACAAGTAGACCAAAGTTTGAGAACTATTGCTTAATATATAAGAATCTCCTCCCTCTCCTTCAGGATGCTTCTATGAATATAATTCATGCATCTTCTAGATGTATTTGGCTTACAAATAGAAACATGATTTTCATGAAAGTCTGTGATAATCCATCTACTAAAATCTCGGGTAAATTGTAACAATAGGTTCTCTAAATATGAAAATCCATGGAAACGGTCTACCTGGCGGTAAGAATTTGAATTAAAGTATGGTAAGGAAAGTTGATCTTAATTCATTAAACTATCTACTATGTCATTACTAATGTCAGGGGAAATATGCCAATGAAACTGACACATAATTCCATAGAATCTGCAATTCCAAAAATGATGTTTTAGTCAAACAGTTTGAAGAACAAGAAGAAACGGTAGTTTTTAATTTCCTTCTTCTTTACCACAGATGGGCTGAATTGTTAACAGCATTCCAAATCTCTCTTAATGCTTATCATGAGGCCTATATTTACTAAGACTGACATGATATGTGCTTTAAAGATTTTGAACTGAATCTTTCTGAAGTACCCCCCCCCCAAAAAAGATCAGTTACCATTTCATTATTTTTCATTCTCATTCACCTCTGAACTTCCTGGTTTTGTCCCGGCCAAAGTAAAAATTGCCAAAACACCACGGGAAAGGCTGCTCTCACAGTATTTCTGGCTCACCAAAAATTTCTCGAGAAAGCCAGTTTCCATGAGATTTCAGTTCCAATTTTACAGACCCAAGAAAACTCAGGATAGTTCAGATAAAGTTCAGATAAGCATTCAAATTTTTAGTTCCTTGTGCCAGATGAACCACTAAATCATTTGACATGTTCACATCACAGTTGTAGGGAAAGAAAAAAAAAATGACTAGAATTGTGATCCAATATGGACAATGTTGACGGAGGACAATGGACTAAGAAGCCACTAGAGAGTAATGGATAATTTGGTTTAAAAAAAATTTCAAAATAAAAATAATAACCTCGTGGGTTATTTTAGGTATACACGGGATTTAAATGAAGTAACCTAGCAACAAACACTAAACAACAGCTTATCTGAGAAAAGCTACTGTGGCAACCAACACAAAATACAATTTGCAGAGGTGATACTTTGCCCACCTATTTATTTTTCTTAGCTCTCTTCCCCCTCCTTCCTTCAAAATGGAAATGATAGTACTAGTACCACTATATGTCCCAGGAGGTATAATGAACTACTAATCCCAAGACCTGAAAATTCTCTCAGTATCAATTTCTCCTCTGAGCATGGGGTGGGACGGGGAGGAAAAGGATTATTTCAATTCTCAAATAGTCATGTAAAAGCTTACCTTTGGGGTTAGAAATTATCCTCTGGGCAAGAAATAAATTCTGAATCTTAAAAGGTTGAGTGATTTGACAACAAATTTACTCACCAGGAATCAAGATCCTCTCATAAACCGTCAACAAAGAGAAACATTACATGCACATGAGAGTCTCATTATATGTAACACAACCACCATGGTGTGAAGTTTGGTATAGCAAGGTTTTATTCTTGGATCCCATCCAGGGAGATTCAGTTACTGTAAGTGCCAAAGGAAATTGCTCTCACATGGTTCTACCTATAATACTTTCTGTGGCATGGGGCCTGAAGAGAGTGATACCACAAAACCCTATCACTCTCAGATACGGTAACTGAGAAATCGAGGCCATAAGAAACTGGCAATAAGTCCCATTAAAAAGGAGTTTAGAACGTTTATCATTCCACTAAAATTTTTACCGGTCTATTCCCCTCCCAGGAGATACATGAGCATTAGAAGCAAATCAAATCAGCATTTTCCTCACCCAGCATAAATGGTCACTGTTCATAACTAATGGGAGACTACCTACTTGCAATGACGATTTGGGTTTTTGGATTTGTCACTTACTGAGTTTATAACTACAAAAACATTTGTAAATGAATATTTCCATTTTGAATTATTTAAGTAAGGAAACATTGATTAATGCTTACTTTAAAAATGCTGGTTACATCTGTTTTCTTTTATTCCACCATCCTGCCACCCAACTTGGAAAACGAGTTACTCATTATTTATCTATATTTACCACACATACTAAATAATTATTGATTCACCTTACAGAGGACAAACCTGGCTTCCAACTACAAGACTATATGCCTCTAAATATTGTTAGTTCTCCAATTTTCAGGAAGAAAAAGATGTCCTTTAATATTGTTAATTCTTAAATGGTTAGGTCATGTATTATCCATAATGAATATTAAAGTGCAAATTATCAGTAATTTATGGTATTAATGAAAATTTGTATTTAAATTCTAACTTAATACTTATATTTTGAGAGGAATAAATTATAATATGGAAAGCCATAATTAATATATTAAAAAATATATCAATTAGTATAATTCTTAATATTCAGTAGGATGAAAATCACTTGAACAATTTAGCACGTTCATCTAACATAATAATATGTTTGACTTATTTCTCTTCCCTGAACCATGAATTTGAGTAGGAACATGACTTTAGTAAATGATGAAGTAAGAAACCAAATATCTTGGAAAAAAACATATAGATCTGGACTATAAAATTTTAAATCATAAGTTATCTTTATTACTATTTATTAAATGCTACCAAGTGTCAAGCACTCTCCTAAGCATTGTGCATATGTTGTATGACTTGATTTGCTTTAATCTAAATGTTACATGAGCTGCTTCAAAATAGGTATTATTTTATCCCTACTTACAGATGGGAAAACTGAGGCTGGGAAGAATGAAGCTAAGTTGTCTATGCTCATAACTCTAGCAGAAGATAGAATTGATTTTTAAGCCTAGGTCTGTTTAAACAGAGACAGACCCATAGACACCAGAACCAAACTGTTGGTTACCATAGTTGGCGGTGGGGGGAGTTGGGAGCAGGTGAAATAGGTGAAGAAGATTAGACATACAAACTTTAGCTACACAATGAATCATGGAGGTGTAATTTACAGCGCAGTGAATGCAGTCAATAATAGAATAATTTAGTATGGAGCCAGATGGTAACTAGACTTCTCATAGGGATCATTTCATAACATATAAAAATATTGAATAACTATAATGTACACCTAAAATTAATAGACTATCATATGTCAGATATACTTCAATATTAAAAAATTAGATCTGTTTGACATGAAAGCCTATTCACTGTGAAATGCATATAAGCTTTACCATCTTATAACTACTACAGTGGCAAATATTAAGATGGTGTAAACTAACAATGGAAGTTATCTACGCTACAAATTGTTATATAATTCAACACTGACCAGCTGCTCTTTGTGTTTATTTACACCAATGAACTCACCGCACATGTAGTTTCGATTGCCTCCTATACGTCAATGCTTTCAGATCTGCATTCTTAGGGCTAGCCATTTACTCTGCTATCAGATTAGAATTTCAGTTGCTTGCAAGACACCGCCAAAGTTTTGAAATACAACACGTTGAAAACTGAAATCATTTTACTCATTGTGCAAGTGATACCTACTGCTATTCATATATTGTCTTTACTATATATGAAAAAATTTTTTTTCTCTATTTTTTTATTTTCTTCCTGCTATGGAAAAGGAAGAAGCAAAAAGGCAAAAAATGCAATGATTATAGTACTGGGGTACTCAATGAAGCAGATAACTTGAGCTATCAAGATCAAAAAGCAAACTGGAAAGAGAAAATAAAAAGATAATTAAGTGGAAAATTCACTAGGGTGCAGACCTTTGAGCTATGTAGAGTTGATGGTCTTTGGTAAATTGAGGGTAGGGGGCAGTGATGTAAAATAGCAGGACCCCCCAAAATGGTGTCAGCCTTTAAGATTACTTGGATGGTAGAGAGACCATCTGCAAGGCTAGATTGGCTTGACTCAAGAATAGAACCAGCCTGGATATAAAGTTTGTGAATAGGCCTCAGACAACCTGAATAGTACAGGGAGACAGACAGTGGTAAGAATCCCTTAAATGCAGTAACATGCTCCTGAACTAAGAGCGCACCTTGAAAAAGTGACTCGGTCTCTTTGTGCCTCAGTTTTTTCCATCTATAAACCTATAGAGTACCTGTATTTCTTCATAGGATCACTGAGTAGGCTGATGCAGGACAATGAGTGTGAAGGCACACTACAAAGAATAAGAACTTTTTCCACAAAGCTACTGTGGTTCCAGAATGTACTCCTTTAGATCCCTGCCTACAGATAAGGGCACTAAATAGGATTGTTCTTTAGTTTAATAAGCAAATCACTGCACCTGCTTTTAGATTCTTTCACATTCTTCCTAAAATTTTTGTATCAAATGTCTTATTTCCACAAATAAATTGTAAATGTTTCTAAAGCAAAAGGAAGGAGGAGTAGCAGGAGGAGGAGGAAGAGAGGGAGGAGGAAAAAAGAAGAAAAAGGACAAGAAAAAGAAGAATCACCCTTTGCAGGAGAATGGGGGAGGTGAAAGGGGTTGGCAGGGAGTAGCAAAGTAAAGATCCCCAATATGGGGTAAGAGTGGATGAAAGCCCAAAAGAGAAGTTTTTAGGGAATGATCCAGAAATTCTTTCTGCATCCAGTGAGCCAGAAGTTCTCACAGACCTCTGAGGTCACAGAAGGCAAAAGTGTAGGGAATCCTAGGCACAGAGGCAACCAGCTCAGAGTTCAAATACAGGGCAGAGGAAGACTACAGGCTGCAATCGGCAGGAGGGGGGAGCTCACCAAATCTATTTGTAATAGGGATCACTGGAAGCACCCTCACCACCTGGGTTTGTGTAAGGTTGTCGAATATTGAATGTCGAAACTGCTAGTAAATTCAAGTTGAGAAAAGAGGCTAAAATCCAAGTGCCCCATTAAATGTTCCAGCCAAAATAAAGTGGAACAGACATTAAATAGGTTTTGATAAGAAATCTATACTGGAAAGTCACATTTTGATGAATTTTAAATTTGCCAATAATTTCTTTAAATCATTAATTATCTTTTAATACAGCAGCTACTATTTAGATGCGGAAGGCAAAAGGTTACTACACATGCACTTTTAGAACAACTTTGATCTCGTCTCTGATAAACTGAGAAGAAAAGATATTTGTTCAAGCCTCTACTGGGATAGTGGAAAAGAGGTGAGGGCCCTACCAGTTGGCAAATGGGATGGTGGTGATAGCTGTCTTTAAATGACACTGTCTATGAATCTTGAAGGTTGACTTCAGAAGGAAAATCTCAGGTGAAAGGGCAGGTGATCGAGCAGCTTCTAGCTTTGCTCCCTGGCTTTCACTCTTTCACTGACAGCACTACTGCATTTCCAAAATATCAGATGGACTCTTGTCAGGGCCAGCAGTACCCAGGAAAGCTGAATACTCTCTTCCATTAAAGCATGGAGAGCATGTCAAAGGTCATTGAGTCCAAGAGCTGCTATGACAAAAGCCTTACTGAAAGTTGAGCGCAGAGATTCTGAGTTTTGTTTTAATAAATTGCTGTTCCTTTTGTCTTTTCATCATTCTTTTCTATAGAGCCAGAAGGAAATACTAGAATTGCAGCAAAAAGAGATTTGGTGAAACCTCAGATTCCTTACAGATGAAGAAAGCTATGATGTATTACTCCTTGCCCGTTTGCCACACACAAAAAAATTGCATTGCTAAACTAAGTGGGGTCCTTACCACTATACCTAAATCCCAATATAGGCACTTGTTCTACTGCACATCATAGATACTATGTGGTTTTTTGGTTGTTTTTTTTTTTTTTTTACAAATTTGAAGACTGTGGCAACCCTGCATCAAGCAGGTCCATTTTCTGCAACAGCATTTGCTCACTTCGTGTCCCTGTGTCCCATTTTGGTAATTCTTGTGATATTTCAAATTTTTCATTACCATATTTCTTACGGTGATCTGTGATGAGTGATCCTTGATGTTACTATCACAATTGTTTTGGAGGATCACAAACTGTGCCCACATAAGACAGCAAACTTAATTGATAAATGGTGTGTGTGCTCTGACTCCTCCACCGACCAGCTGTTTTTCCATCTCTCTCCCTCTCCCTGGGCCTCCCTATTCCTGAGACACAATATTGAAATTAGCCATTTAACAATCCTACAATGGCCTGTAAGTATTCGAGTGAAAAGAAGAGTAACACATCTCACACTCTAAATCAAAAGCTAGAAATGATTAAGTTTAGTCAGGAAGGCGTGTTGAAAGCTGAGATAAGCCAAAAGCTAAGCCTCTTG
The DNA here is from genome assembly GCA_028533885.1 of Nasua narica. Taxonomy (NCBI): domain Eukaryota; kingdom Metazoa; phylum Chordata; class Mammalia; order Carnivora; family Procyonidae; genus Nasua; species Nasua narica. Next base: position 50,107,988 of record CM052807.1, on the reverse strand, counting down.
TGCCAAATTGTTAGCCAAGTTGTGAATGCACAGGAAACGTTCTTGAAGGAAATTAAAAGTCTTACTCCAGTGAGCACATGAATGATAAAGCATAACAGCCTTATTGCTGTGACAGAGAGTTTCAGTGGTCTGGATAGAAGATCAAACCAGCCACAACTTTCCCTTAAGCCAGAGCCTAATTCAAAGCAAGACCCTAACTCTCTTCAATTCTATGAAGGCTTAGGTGAGGAAGCCACAGAAGAAAAGTGTGAAGTTAGCAGAGATTGGTTCATGAGGTTTGAAGAAAGGAGCTGTCTCCATAACATAAAGTGCAAGGTGAAGCAGCAGGTGTTGACACAGAAGCTGAAGTGAGTTACCCAGAAGATCTAGTAAGATCATTAATGAAGGTGACTACACTAAACAATGGATTTTCAGTGTAGACAAAATGCCTTCTATTAGAAGAAGATGCCATCTAGGACTCTCACATCTAGAGAAGTCCACGCCTGGCTTCAAAGCTTCAAAGGACAGATTGACTGTTTTGTTAGTGGTTAATGCAGTTGGTGACTTGAACTTGAAGACAATGTTCATTCAGCATTCTGAAAATCCTAAGGCCCTTCAGAATTCTGCTCAATCTACTTTGTCCATGCTCTATCAATGAAACAACAAACCCTAGATGACAGCACATCTGTTTACAACATAGTTTACTGAATATTTTAAGTGCACTGTTAAGACATATTGCTCAGGAAGAAAAAAAGACATTTTTCAAAAATCTAACTGCTCATTGACAAGGCACCTGGTCACACAAGAACTCTGATGGAGATGCACATGTCCAATGAACACATGTTCAATGTACAGTGTGGCCACTAACACAACATCCATTCTGCAGCCATGGGTCAAGGAGTTATTTTGACTTTCAACTCTTATTATTTAAGAAGTACATTTTATAGAGCTATAGCTGCCATAAGTAGTGATTCTTCTGATAGATTTGTGCAAAGTCAACCGCAAGGCTTCTGGAAAGGATTCACCACTCTAGATGCCATTAAGAACATTCCTGATTCATGGAAAGAGGTCAAAATACCAACATGAACAGGAGTTTGGGAGAAGTTGATTCCAACCCTCACGGATGACTTTGAGGAGCTCAAGAATTCAGTAGAGAAAATAACTGCAGGTGTGGTGAGAATAGCAAGAGATCTAGAAGTGGAGATTAAAGTTGGGACTGAATCGCTGCTATCTCAAGATAAAACTTTAATGGATAAGGAGTTGCTTCTTATGCATGAGCAAAGAAAGGGGTTTCCTGAGGTGGAATCTACTCCTGGTGAATATGCTGTGAAGACTGTTGAAATGAAAGAAAGGATTTAGAATATTAATCTACTCAATTGATAAAGAAGCCACAGGATTTGAGAGGATTGACTCCAATTCTGAAGGAAGTTCTGCTGTGGGTAAAATGCTATCACATGCTATCATGTGCTACAGACAAATGTTTATGAAAGGAAAAGTCAATCACTGAAGCAAACTTCATTGTCTTATTTTAAGAAATTGCCGCAGACACCCTGACCTTCAATAATCACCATCCTAATTAGTCAGCAGTGATGGACATCAAGGCAAGACTTTCCACCAGCAAAACAATTACAACTCTCTGAATGCTTAGATGATGGTTAGCATTTTTTATGAATAAAACATTTGAATTAAGGTATTTATTTTGTTTTCTCAGACACAGTGTTATTGCATGCTTAGTAGACTATAGTGGAGTGTGAACATAGCTTTTACATGCACTGAGAAACTAAAACACTCATTTGACTTGTTTTATTATAATATTCATTTTATTGCAGTAGTCTGGAACCAAATCTGCAATATCTCTGAGGTATGGTTGTGCATTTAAGTGATCTCTGAAGACATTTTGCAAATCGCAACTGTTATCCTTCGAGTCTTTCAGTAGTCTCCACCTCTCCTCTCACACTGAAGGTGGAATGTGTAATACAATGGGCTCAGATTAACTCAGATGGTAACTCTCAAAATCAATCCATAGGGATCTGGATTTTGTCTCTCTAAACCAGATGAAGAAGTTTCTACATCAGTTTCACCACCTCTGGTGTGGGAGAAAGCAGATGAAAGAAACAGTAACACAAGTTCTGACAATGCAAGGGCAGATAGGTTAAACTAATTAAAACGAGTACTTAACAAAATCTAAAAATAAAAACTATGCCTTTTATTTTAAATGCCAATGACGGTTGGCATTTCTACACAGGAAGGACTGTGGTTTCCATTTCATGTTCATTTGGGACTATGATGCTTTTGAGCACCTGAAATGTGCAATGGGCCCTGCTCATTAATACTGTCTGCATGTGGTGCTAGCAATGTTTGGTGTGCTTGTTTTCCTAAACTCCTGGAGGACAACGCCTGCTTTATCTTTCTTGCACATCCCTCTGCTCAAGAGATGCTTCTCTGAACTTACACCAGACATTCTCACACTTATAGTCCTGGGTACGTTCTACTTGTAGGCCCTGTTCAAATCCATAGCACAACACCAGACACAGAATCGGCACTTGTGCTTGCATCTGAAATGTGGTGGTTGACCTATGAGCCCTTGGTGCCTTGGAGCCCACCCAATTGAGCAATGGATACAGATTGCCTGGCTCTCTTCCCAACTCTGGGTCCAGTGACCTCGCCTTGGTAGCCTGAGACAGGACACGGTGGGAGCATTTACATGATGGAAATTGTCTAGTTGATATTAAGCATTCTGAATGTAAGCACTTTGTCTTCTACTTTTTTTATTACATCTAGTTTATAAACTTTTATATTTAGCAGCTAGCTTTTTATGTGAGAATTGTACTTTGCACAACTATATTTATCTTTCTTAAAAATCCTTTTTAATTTATTAAAGAAAGTAATTATTTTTTACATGCCTTTTTATATTATGTTAGACATTATTTTTGGAAGAGAATTATCCCTTTACTTAGTTTATATAAAGAGTAGTTATCAAAAGAAAAAATGGCATCATAATTGTGCCAAAAGTATTATTAAACAATTAGTAAAGAGTCTAAAATTTCCCTTTTTTAATGACCAGGAAATTAAATTGTTGGTTTGTACAATTAGAAAATAGGTTTGTGTACTAGAAAGTTAATTCCATTGCATTAAAATTACCCATTTGGGGAGCTCTATTACTATCTGACAAAAAAATTGCTACTTAAACCAAATGCATAATACTTTTTGTCTAAAATGGGCTTTGTGATTTTCAAATATGAACTTTCATTTTCCAAAACATGCATTAGAGAGATTATTGTCTTTGTGAGGTTCGATTAACTGTTTAATGGGAAGAATGATACTCCTACTCTTTGGAAAGGCAGTAGAGTACTCTGCTTAGGAAGGGAGGCTCCAGGGCAAACTGCCCTGGTTCTAGCCCCACATACTCCCTTTACTATCTGTGTGACCTTAGGGAAGTCACTTACCTTCTCAGTGCCTTGATTTCTTCATATGTAAATGAAGATGCTAATAGAGCCTGCTTTGTTGGTTTATGATTCAGATTAAATGTATAAATACTGTATGTGTAAAACACTTGGAGTGATGCTCAGTACTCAGTAAGTGATAAATGCTTCTCCTCCTCTTCCTTCTCCTTTTTCTTCTCATCTCCAAACACAGAATCTCACACATACTGGGTACTTAATAAGCATGTCTGAGTTGGTTAATTAAATGATACTTTATGAGCATGGAGCAAAGGAACAAAGACTGAGCCTACCATGTACCAGGAATACAGTGGTAATGAACAAGACAGACAAGATCTCTGACCTTATAAGGTTTACATTTTAACTATATTGTTTAGTCCAAAATATATAAGGAATTGGTCTTAGTGTTTAAGGAGTGAAAGAAAGGTCTGAAATATAAACTCCTTGGTAGCATGTATTAAATGTTGTATTAAAGTAAGCATGAATGAAAGGATAAAAATTTGGCTTTATGTAACAGAGGCCCCAAATAGATTGTTGCATAAAGAAAATAGAAAATTGTTTCTCGTGTAACTGTCCAAAGACTGGCAGTCCAAGTCTCCACAAGATTGCCCAAGGACTTGGGTTCTCTGCATTACAGATCAGCCATTGCTAGGGTGTTCTCTGTGTGCAAGGTCCTGGGTAGCTCCTCATAACATCCTCATTCCAAGCAATGGGTGGGAGGAAGGAGGAAGAACATATCCCTCCATTAAGGGAGACATGGGTATGAAATTTTGTTCTTTGCCTCAGTGCATAACCCATTAGGTGGAACTTCACATAGCTTCCCCATCTAAAACAGGGCAAAGGACAGGTCTTGAGGGACAGTTGATAATCTTGGCCACATTCCGTCCCTTTGAACATGTTTGTATTATTCATTCTCCACAGAGAATACCCTCATCCCTTCCCAAGGAATACAATCCCAAAGCCTCATCCACTTCCTGCATCTAGGTCAAGGTTGAGGATTCTCTGGATGAGATCAGCCCTCTACATCGAGGATCCTGATGTGGTTCTTTATAAAATGGTGGTCTATAATTAACAGACAAGTCATCCGTCCCTGAATACCCAATATAAAAATGAAGGAGTAGGGACAGGAAGACAGAAATAAAACTCCCACTGGAAAAGGGAAAATGAGAAGCACACAGCTGTCATCAATCCATGAGAATGACCAAGTCGTGTTGGAAAGGAACTGTACAAACCCCTGTCCTGCTGGTGATGTGAGTCCTTCAGTCAACCCATCCAGCAGCTATAGCTTTAGCTCTCTGTGAGGATTTCTTTTGTCCATTGTTTCCCATGGCTGCCTCTGAAGCAGACATTGGAGAGTATACTTCCTTAGGGCCACCACAACTTCCACACTTTGCTTCTTGTCTATGTTAATTTATAGATCCAGAAGTTGGGTTGATTTGTCACAGGTTTTGGCAGGCTGGTTTTCTGGCTTCTCTGGCAATACAATTCCTTTATAATTATAAGAATGCCTTCCAGACCATTTGTTTCTGTTCAGCTCCATGTGTGAGTAATCACAGCAAAGGTTCTGGTCTTGATAAAGATTTTAAGACTTAGTGTTCTGGTCTTTATAAGGACTTCAGTGCCACTTAGGTTCCCCAAGGAAAGACTCCTTTGTAGCGGAGACTCTCTGCCACTTTTCTGCCCCACATTGACAAGGGTGTTAAATGGCAGCCCACTTGTCTGTCAAAGGAGGGTGATCCACTTAATCCTCGCCACAGGATCAGCTCCTGGTTGTAGGGCCACAATATTCCAAGTTGTCCTTAGGTCCACAAGCATATGTTGACTTAGCCTGAGTGGGCCAAGAACGATCACTCTTTCAATCCAACTCTACAGCTAAGTCCACTTCTTTTCACCAAGATTCCTTTCACTAAGATTCCATGTAACCACCTGAGGGTGAGAAGTCACATCCAGAACTTTAAAAAGTTCTTCTGTGGTACCTTGCCCAAAATACATTTCCTCTGCCTCTGCTCAGTACCTAAGCTGCAAGAACCAGAGAAATAACTGACCTGGGATAAAGACTTTGCCACTTAATCTCTTGAAACTTTAAGGAAACAGCTGCACCTTTTTAGAAATGGTGTCATCTTTAAAATAGTTTGAACTAGAGCCTCCATGTTCTTACAATTTTTTTATTCTATAGTTTTTATAAATGTATATAAGTGTATACATATACATACACACACATGCATATGTATTATGTGTGTGTGTGTGTGTGTATGTGTGCAATTTCTTAGCTGTGATGTCATTCCAGAGTCCTTCTTCTACGGTTAGATATTCCTCCCTAAGGTACCATGCCTTAAATGTTAAGGGGCTGCCAAAATACTTTAATCATCCCTGCTTATTTCTATAAGGCATTTTGAATAGGTTATGCAAATTTAGCCAGGCTTTTATGAGTTGCAGTACATTTTAACAGAATTCTTCTGGTTAATTTTACCATAAAATTTCAGGGGAAATTCCATGTAGTAAAAATGCCATAGCATTGGTATTCAGACATGGGTTCATTTTCAAATTCTGCCATTTAAGCTGTGTAGTCTTGGGCAAGTTACTAAAAATATATAGTTGCTCACATTAAGAATTCAAGCACATTCTGCAGCATACTCCTTCCCTCCTCCTTGATGATCTTCCAAGCAGAGTTCATAAATTTTACATTACTTTTTGCTAAAAGAACAACTTAATTTCATTTATTAGGTCTCATTTTTAGATTTGGAAAAGCCCTGTTAGATCTAAATTAAAATTTCAATTTCCAAGTGGCCTGAGGTGTGGCTTAGTGATCCGCACAGGATAAGGTATCATGGTCTTTTTTTTCCATCTTCATCTATTGTCCCTCTAGGGTCAGGGAAGAGGAAGAGGAGCATAAAGAAATACAAATAAAAGTACATACCTTAACCTAACTGGTCCTGGTGTTGAAGTTCCTTCAGAGTGAACTCTAGTGCTGACTGGCTGGCTATCGTGGGCATTCAGATGCTGGCAATTTCATGGGACAGAGATGTACGCTCTTCATGGGACTCCAAAGCCACAGTTCACATGGTTAATGAACTTTCCAGACTACTCCTGTCACCTTCTTTTTGACCTTGGTCATATACTTCTAGTCTCCCAATGTTGACAGTCCTCCCCCAGGGCTGAGTATCATAACATGATCCAAGCCCATCCAGCCTTCAAGGCATCTACCTTACCCACAGGAACTTCACAGGTCCTCACCACATGAAACTGTCTTTCCTCACCCTACCAATGCAGGCTGCTCCTTAAGAATCCACCAGGGAAACGATTCAGTAATTGTACTATCAGATATTTACCCCCAAAATACAAAAACACTAATTCAAAGGTACACATGGACCCCTATGTTTATAGCAGTGTTATTTACAATAGCCAAACTATGGAAACAACTGAAGTGTCCATAAATAGATGAATGGATAAAGAGGTGATATGTATATGTGTTTGTATATGTGTACACACACACACACACACACACACACAGAGACTATTATTCAGCCATAAAAAGGAATGAAACCTTGCCATTTGCAATGACACAGATGAAGTTAGTATTATGCTAAGTGAAATAAGTCAGTCAGAGATAGATAAATAATATATGCTTTCACTCATATGTGCAACTTAAGAAACAAAACAAGTGAGCAAAGGAAAAAAAGACAGTGTGAGAGACAAACCAAGAAACATACTCTTAACTATAGAGAACCACCAATGTTGCCAGAAAGGAGGGGGATGGGGGATAGGTGAAATAGGTGAAGGAAATTAAGGAGTACACTTGTGATGAGCACTGGGTAATGTATGGAATTGCTGAATCTCTATATTGTCCACCTGAAACTAACATTAACACTGTATGTTAACTATACTGTAAAGAAAGAAAGACAGAAAGACAGAGAAAGAAAGAAAGAAAGAAAGAAAGAAAGAAAGAAAGAAAGAAAGAAAGAAAGAAAGAAAGAAAGAAAAAGAAAGAAAGAAAGAAGAAAAAGAGAAAGAATCTAATGGGGAAGAAGCAAGCATGAATCTCTCTGTTTACCAGGTTGTCAGACTTCCCGGAATCTTCTCTTCACTCTCTGATCCAGGGACAATGCCAGAGCCACCTACAGATGTCCCAGCATAGCAAGCCTCCAGATGAGGTAAAGGTCCCAGTCTCCTTTCAGGTAGCTCACAATGTTTAAAGTGAATTACTTGTTTTAGGAAATTATCACAGCTCTATTCACTAGATTGAAAATATACTAAACCAAAAAGAAGAAGAAGGAGGAGGAAGAGAAGGCCGGACAGAAGGACGGAAGGAAGGAAGGAAGGAAAGAAGGAAGGAAGGAAGGGCGGGAGGGAGGGAGGGAAATGAAAAAAGAAAACATATTAATTGTGTGAATTTTCCACTTCAAAGTATTCTTGAATTTCTAGCCTTTTTTCTGCATAAGTGGTGATGGGGGTGATAGAATGAGGACCACTCAGCTATATGTCAGTAAGTCCTATAGAAATGTATCTAAGAGTGCTTCTTTAAAATATCTGGGTATTTTTCAGCTAGCGTTCCCAACTTTGGCTGAAACCTGAGATAATAAAGTCTCATTCGACATTCCCGTTACCAAAAGTATATGTGCTGCCGAAGCGAGCACTCCTGTTACCAAAAGGAATGATGATGATGATGATGATGATATTAGCTAACATTTAGAACTATGCACCAGGCATTATTCTGAGCACTTTAAGTTTGTTAAATATTTAACTCTCTAACAACCACATAGGTCCTGTCTCCATTTACAGATGCAGAAATTGAGGGACAGAAAACCTGAAGAACTTGCCTGAGTTTGCATCACTAGTAAGCGGCTGATCTGGGATTCAAAGGCAGGCAGCCTAGCTGTACAATTGTACCCTTCACCATAACATTTTCCTGGTTCTTCCTGTTAAAGAGATTTGGACTTTATCCTGAAGGTGATCAGAAAGGACTAGATTTTAATCCCCCCTTCACCTATACAATAAAAATAAGGAAACATACCCTCCACAGTGATTCCGAAGATAAGATAATAGAGATGAAGATTCTGAAACCAGCCCTGAGGAGTAGTAGGAACTCAATGATAAATGACAATAAGTATCATTAGTTTTTCCTTTCTATATGAGGTAGTTAGTATCAAGTCAGGGCAGAACAATCCAAGAAAATTCAAAACTGTCATTTCTGTAGACGTACGGGAACCCTACTCCCAACCCCCAAATCCCCAAATCAGCTGGCAGAGATACTGAGCCCCACATGATTCCCCTCTATAACCACCAAAGAAGGAAAAGTACAAAATTAAAATATATCCAGCCTTGATCATATGCAATAGTTTCTTTCCCGTTTGGTTTATTCCTTTGAAGATGAAGCCAAAGAATCAGACACAAGTTTGAGAAACTGAGACTGCATCTAAGCTCCCCGATCCTCTTGATGAAGGGCCCAGCCAAATCTGGACGGGGCAGCGACTGGAGAAAGACCCCAAGTTTTATCTTCCCTGGCAGGCAAAGTGTCAAAATTAGTCCCAGAAAAGGAATACATGAAAACAACAGAATGACGTCAATCTCTTTCAGGGATTGAGTTGACCATGAGAATTAGAAAATTGCAGTCTGAGGCCAGTGATACCTGTACAAACCAATGGATTTGGGTTTCTATAAAGCCAGGGTATTAGGGAGAGACTTAATTACCTATGGCTTAGTCTGAATTAAAAGGCAAGGCAATTACACAAAAGCTTTCATTTAACTTTTAAGTGGGATTAGGCCCACACTAACTTTATGACACTAGGTTGCTAAAAACAAATGGCAGTTTCTCACATGCCCTACGAAAGAACTGGGGCTTATATAATTTTTCCAATTTATGAGGCATTGTGCCCAAGACAACCAGATAGACGGTGCCTAGAACCAAATGGACCCTGACCTATGGCTCAAACCGAGTGATAAGAAAACCGTAGTTTCATTTTTGTTTTTCCACTCGCACAGAAAGGCAGCATGGTGTCAGGCAAACATCAGGTTTTAGTCCTGTCTCTGCTACTGGTGACCCGTGTCTTCAGAAAAAAAGAAAATCAGGAATCCCTTTTTGTCTCCCTTTTCTTATCTGTCCCTGAGAGGCTGGGTTCCAAAACGCTGAGTTCCTCAGTCTTCTTAGAAATGTGATTATTATGACTTCAATACAGTTGGGATACATGACAAAGGAAAAATGTAAAGGGTAGGGCTAAGGAGATTGAACACAACTGGAAAAGTAAGCATCTTCAAACTTCTGATAAAGACTTCCTTCCCCTTTGTAACTTGATATACCTCAGGAAGCTCTCTGGCTCCCACGGGGAGTGAATCGAGGGTGTGTGCAGGGGAAGTTACATAGGCAATTTAAATGTTTTCCCAGAACTCATGGAGCGTCCATGCAGCCCTGCTTGGGGGCTGCTGCGGTCTCTCTCACAAATATGTATAACTTTCTTAGTGCATACACAAAATGATATTCTCAATTCCGCTGGCATCCAGAAAAATGCAAGAACTGAAGATGGATTCAAAATCAAACCCAGATTAAACTAATATTTGGGAATCAAGCAGCTCTACCTGAGATGATACCGATTCTGGTGGGCACCTAAATGGCTTTTGGGTTGCCAGAGACATCTTACCAGGAGTGTATTAAAAAATAAAATAATGCGCTGGCTTTGCAGTACGAAAGCAGATTCCATAAACCACAATATCTCTCTGTGAGGAAATAGACTTCCTGTCTGCTATTTTTTTATGTGCCCAATTAAGTGCAGATTTTTGGCTGCGTGAGCAACATAACTGCAGCATTTTTTTCCAGAAAAACCAAGAAATGAACTAAAAAACTAAACAAGAAAAAGTCTTATAAGAAGATGGTCTGATAAGTGCTGGGAGATAATATTTTTTTCTCATTTTATACCTGATATCTTCTAACCTGGATATGACCAACCTCAGGCAGAGCAACTTTAGATCACATTTCTAATGTGCTGGCAGCTCCCCATCCCAGAGGGATTTTCACCAAGTAAGGTGAGTACATTTCAAGGCCTTATATGGAATAAAATAGCAGGGTATTGAGTCAGGATGGGTGGTTCAACAAGTTGGGTGTCTGAGAATTAAAAATCAAAGTTACCCAAGATTCTTTGATGAAAACTAGGGGCTAGATGACTTGGTTCAAAAGAAATAAAAACCTGCCTGAAACCTAATTACCGAAATAAAATTGAACTCAAATATGTGAGGTCTGTAAAGGTTCACAGATGTTAATTTTAGTGCTGAGTTACACACACCTGGGCACGTCGTGGCTTGGGCCAAAGGTGGGAAGGTTAGAATCCTGTGAGAACGGCTGTGTTTATCAGCACCAGTGAAGGAACTGAGCTTTACTGATGGTTCCCTCTGCCACCTCAGAGAGAGCCAAAAAGCTTTAAGTAAGTTTACCTACACTCCTTAAATCTGGATAGAAGTTCGAGTGGTCTCAAGGAGGTCAAGCTTTTTTCCATAAGTAGTCACCGAGGAAAGTACCTCCGTGCTAGGTTTGAAATCGGCACCAGTCTTGAAGACAGAAAGAGTTTGGCAGCACCGAGTGTGAGTCTTTCTTTGTTCTCTTTGTAGAACTAAAGGGCAACAGCAATGCTTTTAGGGAGAAGCCCAAACCGGCTGGAAATATCTTTGCTCTTGGGTGAGGGCTCCCATATCCTCCCCAGAGCACCTCTTCCAGGTAAATGGGTTTAGTATTTTCGGAGCTTCGGCCTTCTCTGCTCTGGGTTACCACATTTCTGAATTTGCCTTAGTATCAAGATACAGGATATGATAAAGGTTTAATTGGCTCAGTCTTTCTGCTCTGGGTCAAAAGTAGGCAAGAGTTTCATCTATGCCTCTCTGGATCTACTCTGCAGCTCAGTTTAAACTCACCCAAATACCCCTAAACTTTACTGTTAGCTTGGGCAAACTTCTTAATCTTCTACCTTTCATTTCTTCATCCATTAAATGTATTTGGAAATGTATGCTGTACCTACTTTATACTAATGTGATGATGGTAAAGCAGATAATATAGCCAAAAATGATTTAAGAGCCTCCAGAAAAAAAATATTATGAGCCTTTACATGTGTAACATTCAGCCTCCCAGTAAATCCAAACCACAATTGTTGTTTTCAAAATAAAGATTATAAATAGGAAAGCAAAATAAAAACATGTGCTTCAGCGTAGACTGGTATGTGAATTTCAATGCATTTGTAGATTCACTTGTTGACTTACAAGAAGGGGGAAAAAGAAGCCTAGTTTACAAGCTGTGGTGTCAATAGATAGGCTTGTAATTAATGGGCCATGGCAGTTCTGGTAATATTACTGCATGTTTATATGTCACTGTACTTTGCTCTACTTCTGGTCATGTAAGGGTCCAGGATCAGCCCCGGTTTGAGTCCTATCTGAAATGTAAATGTTCTTGAACGTGAAATAAGCTTGTTAAACTTCAAATCACACCCTCTCAGGAGTCTGCATGCTTTGTGAACCACTACATAGCTGTTCAAAAAGTGCCCTCCTAATGAGGCCAATTCTGACTAATGCATATTCCAAGAATAATACTTGACCAAAATTGAATGCAATTCTCTTGTACTTATTATAATTTTCTATGACAGAGAGCAGAGGCTAAATTCGGTGAAAGTATTGTTTTTCTTCTAAACTTGGGTCTGCCAAAATTTGTTTTCATTTCTACCCACCCCCCAAATCCTACCCCCCCCCACCCCAGTCATCCCTTTTGGAATGATGTAGTGATCCTAGTCAACTGGGAAACTTGCTGGCATATGTGGAGTGCCCATTTTCACCACTTTCCTTCACCCCTTCAACAGATTTTTGGTATGGAATGGAAATATTCCCAAATGGAAGAATCATTAACAGCAGCAAAGTCAAGAGCAGCCTTGAAATGAGGCATCTGATATCCCATATGTATAGTGTACTTATCATGTAGACAATGTAAAAGCCATTTGAGGTCTGTAACTTCCTTTTCTACACAGAAGGAAATGTGGCAGTGAATCAAATTGATACAGGAATTTTAAATATGTGTGGTCAAACAAAGTTAGAGAAGATTATAAATTCAGCATTAGAAACCAAAAGAAAAAAAATAAGCCACAGGTAGTATTCTCATATTATATTTGTTTGAGCTGTCAGGACAAAATACTAGAGAAAAATATTTTTATGACATGGAAACCAAGATCTGCTTTCCAAAATTATTTTCCACTAACTTAAAGCTATGTATCATCGTGCAAACCTAAAGACTCTGACCCTTACAGAATTAAATATTTATCTTACAACTGGTGAAAGGATACCCATCTGAACGCTGCATGTATGCAAGCTAATAGTGGGGTCTAGACCCTGTGATAATAATCTGAGAAGCAAGACTCATCTTCTAATCTCCAAGATCAGGCTGTTTTGCTACAAACTTATGATTGATTCAGGATAGATGCCAAAATCCCTCATTTCCTCAGGTACAGAGGGAGAAAGGAATCTGTAACAAGGCAAGCGACTTTCAATAACTTCAGTAAGAGTGTTTTATCCTTCCCTTTTTTTTTACTCTAAGAGGATAGTAAAGACGCCAACTTTCTTTTCTGAATTAAAAGGGGTGTGAGGTTCTAGGGAAGGGTGATGCTTTCAGTGGGATGGACCATATGTCTTCACAAGTCTTGAGGAGGTTTACTTTGATTTACTTAGAGAACAAGGTCTACATTCTAGACTCCAAATACAAAGTACACCTCACTCTGGGTGTGTGCCATGTTTGCTTGTTTGTTTTTAAAGACATGAGAATAGATAATAGAGTTCAGTGGAACTGGTGATATGGGTATTCAGTAGGCTTGGATGTTTTTTAATCCAAAGCTCCTTGCATGCTTTCCCCATGATCCTTAATCATGCCTCCAAAAGGTCCCCTGAAGCAAATCTTTAAATTTTAAAAACATTCCTGTGAAGTTATATAGACATTGCCAGATGCTCAACCTATTAATACTGTTGGACTTCTCTTCCCAGACATGGAGAATAAAGCAGGTGTCTACTCTTTCCTCTTCTGCTTTATCTTCCCTTTATGGGGCTTACTGATGCAAGTACCAGAGCACAAATGTCTGCTGACACTGTCCCCACCCCTGCATGTGCCCACAGGAGAAACATTAAAGAGCCAATAAAAACGTGCCATGTGTTTGCCATGGTCGCTGACCCACACGACTTGTCCTGATGCCTTGGGAAGGCTCTCTGGTCCACTCAGAATTTAGGGAACATGCAGTACCACAGGCCATTCACAGCTGGGACACCCAGGACACCAGGGCAGAATATTTAGAGATTATTCAAACCTGGAGACTATTGTTGGCAGTAGAGTTAGGGATAGTACCTGTAGTCTACAAATATTTATCAACAAGGGGAGACTGGTGACAGCTCACTTTTACTCAGGGCCTAATACCTTACACAGTACTTGCTCATTATTTATTTAATCTTCACAGTTTATCTGGGATGTGTTATGTTCTGTATCATTTAAATAAGAAAACCAGGCTGTGAGTAGTTCATTCAATCAACAAAAATGTATGGAGAACTTACTATTTGTCAGATGACGTTCTAGACACTGGAGATAAAACAATAAGCAGAACAGACAAAATTCCTGCTCTGAGGGAATTAGCATTCTAGTTGGTTGGGAGAAAAGAGACAGACAATAAATGAATACATAGGTGAAATATAAAGCATGTCAGGTGGAGATAAATGCTGTGGAAGAAAAAATTATGATGGAGAACAATAGTTAGAGTATACAGTAGGTAAGAGGACAAGGTTTCTATTTTATAGCCAGGGCAGTCAGAAAATGCTTTGTTGAGACGGTGATATTTGAGCAGTAGCTCCACGAGGTAAAAGAGCTAGTCAGATGGATATCTGGTGCAAGTGCAAAGGCCCTGAGGAAGGAGCATACTTAGCTTGATTGAGGAAATGTCAAGAGGCATTCATGGCTTATGTGGAATGAACAAGCCTGGGAATAGTGGCATATGCAGTAAAAAATGTAGCAAAGAATCCCATCAATGTGGAGACTTGGCTTTTATTTTGAATGAGAGGACAAACTCAGGTGTTATTCAAAATACTTAAGAGCAGATACAACATAGACAACAACCCATAAGCACAGATGTCTGCCAGAGTATGGAAGCAGCATGGAGGGCCCCCTGAAGTGCCAGGCATTATCCCTTGAGTTGGTGCATTTTGGGGAGATCATGAATTGAAGGGGAACATCAGGGAAAGGGGACTTTGGGGAAAGACTATCTATCAATAGAGATGGAAGCATTTCAATATTTTAACAACTAGCACCTAGTTCCAGTATGAGCCAGGTGGAGATGAGCCTTACCAAGAAATCATGGCTGTGTCTGAGTGGAGGAATGACATCACGAGACTCATTTTTTTAAGGAGTGACACCATTAGACTCACTTTTTAAAGGATTCTCTCTCTTTCAAATAGACTCTAGAGAGGCAAGGGTAAAATAGGGAGACCAGTTATGTGGCCACTGCAGTAATTAGGTGAGAGGTGATGGTGTCTTGGACAATGGGGGCAGTAGAGGAAGTGGTCTAAGGTATCAAACTGGGAATATATTTTTAAGGCAGAGCCAAGAGGACTTGCTGGTATATTAGATCTGAGGTGAGAAAGCGTCAAGCATGACAGAAGGAACTAACAGATTTGGGTTGCCATTGCCCGGGATAAGAAGAACTGGAAGTAGAGCAGGATTGGGAAAAAGATCAACTTGGCTGTAGACACAGGTAGTTGGAGATGAGTAAAGTTTATCGAGCACCCACTGTGCACCAGCTCAATAACTCTGTGAGTTAAGTACTATATTATTAACTTTGTTTTTCAGCTGGGACAGCTTTGGCTCAGAGAGTTGAGGTGACCTACCCCTAGTCACAGAGCAAATAAAGAGCACAAATCTGGTTTTTCAATTCCAAGTTGTATGCTTTTCTTAGGACACCATGGCTCAGAGTCAAACGGTGCTCCGAGAGTAGATCATTGATGAGAATCTACTTTTCTATGACCCACTCTAAGGCAAAAAGCTCAATAAAAACTTTCCAACTCTAAGATTTAGAGAATCTGTTGTAAAAGAGAAGAGTTTAATCTTAAATTCACTTGAAAAACCAAAAGGTTTTTTTCCTTGAAAAATAAAACAAAACTGAGGTGAGCCTAAGGCCAGCATGCTGATTGCATCAGAGAGACAAAGATGAAAAAGACAGAGAGAGGAAAACGGGCATGAGCCCTAAATCAGCACGTTAAAGGGGCTGGCCTGCGAGGCTTGTATTATCAGACATTAGTCAGAGAGAGCCGTTCTTTTGCTGGCGTAGAAGAAATCTGAAATAACACATTAATTTTAGGTCCTTTGATATTTTTTCCTGGAGATGTTTTGTTTTGATACATCCAACAACAGCCAAAGAGAAAGCCTCAAAATACAGACATAATAAAAACAGTTGATGATCCATAGTCACTAAGCATAAGTTCCACAGTCTTTGTCTTGCTCAGCCCAAATCGACAGCTCACTAGGAAGCTACAAGGCATCCTGGAGAATTTAAAGAGCAAGACTAAACGTTTTAAAGGTCTAGTTTCAGGACTTCTTCCTTTCAATTAAATGGCTTGAGACCTGATAAAACTCAGATGTTTCTGAGAAGGGTACTGGTTTGCAATTAACCAGGAGATCATTGAGCATATTAGAGGGTTTTTATCAACATAAAAACCCAATGGCAGAGCGTGGGAAGCTCTTTTACTGTTTGCCGGAGGGCTGGCGTACAGTAGTTTAGAAAGGAAGATACTATCGTTTGGGTAAAGAAATGAAGAAGGAAACTGGGTTGTACACTCACCCATTCAACCAGAACGTGTCCAAAGCAAGTAACATAACTATAAAAACTGAGACCTCATAGGGGGAGTTGGGAGATAGTATAAGGTAAATAGAGTCTTCATCTTTTATAACGCAGAGTCGAAGATATATAAAACTGATATATCAATATGAAGGCAATCACCAGAAGAAATACAACCAGGAAAATTGTTTGGTGGTCTGGGGGGCATGGGAATGTGAAAGGGGCTAAGGAAGCAGGGATAAAACCCTGTATTTCATACTCTTCTTTACTTCTTGCCTTTAAAAAAATGCATGGATATATATTTCATTTAAAATTTTAAATTGGGTTAAGCGTCCAACTCTTGATTTTGGCTCAGGTCATGATCTCACAGTCAAGAAGTTGAGCCCAACACTGGGCTCCGCACTCAGCATGGAGTCTGCTAGAGATTCTCTCTCTCCCCTCCTTTGCCCTTGCACCCAATTTCTCACTCTTCTCTCTCTCAAATAAATAAATCTTTAAAAAAATAAAATAAAATTTTAAATTGAATAAATATATCAAATTTTATTTATATGAATAAACATCAGGGATAGATGGTGAATAAAATATACATATTTCCTCCTGTCATGGAAACTTTTGATTGAACACCCCAAAGCAGAGAAAGAGTGAGAAATCTGAGACACAACAAAGGAAAAATTGAAGTAGAATTTTATTTTCCCTTTTGGAGGGAAACTTACATCTCTTTTCTGCTAGTGCTTCATTCTTCTGCCTTGGATTAAAGTACAATGAGGGAAGGACATAGTATGTTCCCAACTGGTAGACATTTAGCTATAGAAGGCAAGCTCTGGCTCTACCATATTCTCTACACATTCCCCCCATATTCTTTCTCTTGCCTCCAAAACACGTCAGAGTTCCTTTTCTCAGTAGGAATTTAACCACTCACAGAAAATGTGTGTAGGATGAGTGGGAAATAGAGCAGAAGAAGTTGGTTCTTTCTTACATTTCCCTTTGATTCTAGAACTCTGACATGGCTCTAGTACTTGCTTACCAGACTCCCCATTTGGATCATAAGGAAGATCCTTCCAAAAATAAATTGCCAGAAGCAAAAGAGTTAATAAATATGCTAAAGTTGACTCATTCGCAGAACTTCAGACTTCAAACATAGAATCATTAAAACTATTAGTGTTTCTCTGAGTTCTGTCCTACAAAAGATGGGAAAGGCAGGCTACCTTTGTTTTAATAGCTTGGATAACTCTCTTCACATAATTGGTTTCAGTGTATCAAGAATTTTTTTTCTGAGGCTACATGAAGGATTCCTGATTTGGCTAGTTAGAAAAATCTTTTCAGACAATTATCATATGATTTCTCTGATATGAGGAATTTGAGAGGCAGGGCAGGGGGTGGTGAGAGGTGTGGAAAGAAAAAATGAAACAAGATAGGATCAGGAGGGAGACAAACCATAAGAGACTCTTAATCTCACGAAATAAACTGAGGGTGGCTGGAGGGTTTGGGGGGTAGGGTTAGGGTGGCTGGGTTATGGATATTGGGGAGGGTATGTGCTATGGTGAGTGCTGTGAAATGTGTAATCCTGATGATTCACAGACATGTACCCCTGGGGCAAATAATACATTACATGTTAATGAAAAGAAAAAAGAAAAGAGAAGAAAAACCTTTTCAATGTAGTAGCCCACATTCATTACAAACCCAGGATAATCATCCTGATTTTGCAATTAGAACCCAGGCTTTTTGCTGATAATAACACTAGTTTACACTTGCACTCAAGCCTTCATACTCTGTATTCAACAAAATTTAATTTGTGCCATTCCTGTGCCAAAAGTATAATAGGCATAAGGATTGAGAATGAAATAACAAGCCCATGTTCAGGAAGTACATAGTTAAGCTTACATCAAAATAAACTTTAGAATACTTGCTGTGATGAGCACCAAGTGTTATATGGAAGAGAAAAAAATAAACTTTAGTATGTGTTTAATAAAGTTGTAATGGGGATAATATTACTGCCTCTTTCTTCATATGTAAACCCATCTACATTGTTTCCCATCAGCCTTTACAGATTAGGGAGAGGAGAAGGACGAGATGCCATTGAGAGATGGATATGCAGTAGGAAAAGGCCCTTTATAATAGAGGAAAATAAAGCAGAAATCTATCCAGCTTGAAGGATTGTGAGGAAAAGTAATGAGTTAGGTAAGAGGTCAGACTCACATAATTGCATTTCATCCCTATCTCCCACTTTGAAAAAGGATCTTGGTTTGGGTGGGATATATTGAAATATGAATATAGGTATAAGAATATTAGGGATAAAGTGCCGCTTCCTGACAGCACACGGGAGAAAAATGAGGCACAAACAAGTCAGCTGCAAGAGAGACTGGCAGCTGGGGTTGCAGTTCAGAAGACTGCCTCCCTGAACAAGTCCTTAATCCTGTATTTATTAGATACAACCAACAAAGGAGAAGAAGATTATACATTGTTTGCAGGTAAACAAGAAGGAATGTGAGTCATAGTTGATCAGGAGTCTTATAGATTAGATTAAACAAGAAGAGAAGGGTGTGCCTGGGCAGTCAGCATAGAATTGTAGAGTAAGCTCACTTAGCACTGAAATGGATAACCCCATCTGCAAGCTCTCTCGGAGGCAGGGGAGATAACTAAAAAGGAAAGCAGGTGGTGTTCCGCCCTGAGCTAGCCAGGCATCTCCAGCTCCTTGGCTTCAAGAACGTATATCATCCCCTCCACCTGAGGCCTACTGCGAGTATATCTTTTTCTCAAGATTATCTTTAAGCATGCTTGCATGACCAGTACAACGCCTCAGTTATATTTTCAGCAGTATATTATTCTGAGGGACAGTTACAATAAAGGTAGCCTGAGAATATTGAACACTTCTAGGAGAAGCCAGCATTCAGCCTAAAGAAGAACTCTGGAATACTGCCATCGATTGACTATAATTTTTCCTGGCCTTCCCGAAAGGGACCACAGCCACTTATCCTGGTGACTGTAGACTGAAGAAGGGAAAGTAATCACTTTTTAAATAAATTACTTGACAGTGACTCTGAACTGACATTAACTCTTTAGACCCAAAGACACAGAGTAGGGGCTAATAGAGGTCAGGTAATCAGTATAATTTTAGCCCAGGTTTGTCTTACAATGGGCCAGTGGGTCTCCAAAACTACTTCATGGTTATTTTCAAAATTTCAGAAGGCATGGTTGAAATATATAACCTCAGCAACTGGTAGAAGCCCCCATATTTGTTCTCTGACCTATGGAGTGAGGATTATTAATGTAAGAAAAGCCAGGTGGAAACCCCTAGAACTTTTCCCATGCCCACCAAAATATTAACTGAAAGACATTCCTAGAAGTACTGTAGAGATTTGTGCCATCATCAAGGAATTGAATGATATGTAAGTGGTGATTCCTAACACATTCCTATTCAAATAACTTGTTAAGGGGCACCTGGGGGGCTGTCATTAATCCTCTGCCTTCTGCTCAGGTAATGATCCCCGGGGTCCTAGGATCGAGCCCCGCATCAAGCTTCCTGCCTGGCAGGAAGCCTGCTTCTTCCTCTCCCACTCCCCCTGCCTGTGTTCCCTCTCTCGCTGTGTCTCTGTCAAATAATAGCCTCTTAAGTCTGTGCATAAGACAGATGGATTCTGAAAAATGATCATAAACTTATGATCATGACAGTGCATGATCATAAACTTAATCAAGTGGTGACTCAAACTGTTCTTGCTGTTATAGATGTAGTCTCCTTACTGGAACAATACAACACGTTCTCTGGCACCTGGTATACAGTTATTAAGTTGGTGAACATTTATTTGTTTGGTTGGTTTTTGTACTACTTTGTTTTGAGTTTGTTAGTAAAGACCATCAGAAGCTTCTTGCTTTCAACCTGAAGGTTCAGCTTGAAGGATCACCAATATACATTCAATATTCTACAACTGTTCAGGGCCTTTTTAATTCTCTACTCTCAATCATAACTTAATCAAAGGACTTGGTCACCTCTTCATTCTACAGAATACTTTCCCAATATATTGAAGATATGTTCATTGAATGTGGTGAGTAAAAAGCTTTCTGGGGGTGCCTGGGTGGCTCAGTGGGTTAAGCCTCTGCCTTCGGCTCAGGTCATGACGTCAGGGTCCTGGGATCGAGTCCCACATTGGGTTCTCTGCTCAGTGGGGAGCCTGCCCCCCCTTCTCTCTCTGCCTGTCTCTCTGCCCACTTGTGATCTCTCTCTCTCTGTCAAATAAATAAATAAAATCTTTAAAAAAAATAAAAAGCTTTCTGAGAAGACACATAAGTGCTTGAAGATGAGCAATCATTTCCACAAATACTCAGGAGCTCATCTAAAAGTCACTGGTGTAAGACTTAACCTTCTGTCATCATAAATAATCATAAAACTGGATACAACACACAAAATAACACTGATCAAACATTAAGACAAAAGGCAACAAAGACTGTGATCTCTAAGAGAAGAGAACAAACAAGATAAGGTCTAGGATCACCCTAGATTTCTGCCTGGAAGCACTTACCAGCCTATAGCACTAAAGACAGAAATCTGAATTTGAGGAAGATAAGGGAGTAGAAATTTGTGGGGCTGAGTACCAGAGGGAAGGAAACTATGCAGAAAGAGAGAGAGAGAGACAGAGAGAGAGAACTCTAGAAACCTGACTACAGGTCCCCTTGAGTCTTTTGCTGATTAATAGGCTGTATATGAGCAGAGTGAATCTTCATGATGCCAGGCAAAGATAAACTACTAGAGAGCTACAGGATGAACAATTTCCAGTGTTCACACAGGCTAGGGACATATTTATGTTCTGACCAATCAGAAAAGAGAGACCTCCCTGAACACTGGGAAAATTCAATAGAGATTCCAAGAGTCATGTGTTAGAAGTAGGATTAAACTAGCTCGAGTAATGGCTATTCTAGGCCCACCCTAAAAAAGGCTGAAAAAGAAACCTAAAAAAGGATTAAGCTATTCCACAATTAACTTACCTGCTTACCAGAACAAAGCCTAATAAAGTTTCAAGGAAGACAATCAGAACCCAGCACTCAAAAATAAGAACATTAACAATGTGTGACATTCATCCAAGAAGCAGGAAAACAAGACTTAACTCCAGGAAAAAAGCCGGTCAACAGAAACAGAGTCAGAAATGTTAGAGCTGATAGAGTTAGCAAGTAATTATTTTAAAACATCTATTATAGTAAGAAGGAAAAATGGAAAATATATCTTAAAGAGAACTTCTAAAAGGGTAAAAAAAAAAAGATGTAGTATCTAAATGAAAATTTCACTGGTTCAATTGTGCCCTCCAAAAAGATATGTTGAACTCCTAAACTCCAATATCTCAGAATGCAATTTTATTTGGCTATGGGGTCATTGCACATGTAATTAGTTAAGATGAGATCATACTGGAATAAAATGGTGCTTAATCCAATATGACTGGTATTCTTATAAGAAGAGACAAGAGACACATATGAAGAAGATGGCCATGTGACAGTAGAGGCAGAAATTGGGGCAATGCTGGAATGCTTGGGTGGCTGAGTCAGTTAAGCATCTGCCTTCAGCTCATGTCATGATCTCAGAATCCTGGTATCAAGTCCCACATTGGGCTTTCTGCTCAGCAGGGAGTCTGCTCCTCCCTCTCCCTCTACTGCTGCTCTCTCTCTCTCCCTCTCTCTAATAAATAAATAAAATCTAAAAAAAAAAAAAGGAGAAGGAAGGAAGGGAGGAAGGAAGGGAGGGAGGGAGGGAGGGAGGGAAAAAGAAATGGGAACAATGTTTCTATGAGAAAAGGAATGTCCAAGCATTGTCAGCAAACACCAGGAGTCACAAAAGATAACAAAAGTTTCTTTCTAACAGGTTTCACTGACACCTTGATTTCAGATTTCTGGCCTCCAGAACTATGAAAACAATAGATTTCTATTGTTTTTAATCATCTATTTTGTGGTTATTTGTTATGGCAGCCATAGGAAACTAATACAGCTAGATTATCATAATTTAACTGTATAGTGATAATTATAATAATATAAGTGAGACAGTATCAGGAGCTTGAACATATATTTAAGCCCCAGGAAGAGAAGAGAGAATGGGGCAGAAAATAATATTTGAAGAAATAATGGCCAAACATTTTCCAAATATATTGTAACTATAAAACCATATACCCAAGAAGCTGAACAAGCCCAAACAAGATAAGCACAAAGAAAATCACACCAAAACATACCATAATTAAATTGGTGAAAAGCAGTGATAAAGAGAAAAATGTTAAAAGCAGCCAGATGGGGGAAAAGATAGAGTATACATAGAGGAGCAGAGGTCATGTGTGCTGACTTCTCACTTTAAGAAATGCAAAAATAAAGTTTTTCAAAAAGTTGAGATAATTTGTCACCAGTAGACCTACATCATAAGAAATATTAAAAGGAGTTCTTTAGGCTAACAGAAAATAAAATTATATGAAAAATCAGATTTACATATAGAAAAAAAGGAGCAAAATTATAAACATGAGTTAATATAAAAGATATTTTCTCATTTTTCATTTCTTAGAAATTAATTGAAAATTTGAAGTAAAAATATTAGCAAAGTATTGGGGGTATAGATTATAATAAACATAGGAGTAAAACATATGATAGCAATAACACAAAAAATGGGGGAAATGGAACTCTTTAAGGTTCCTAAATTACACACGAAGTGGTATAACACTCTTTAAAGGTAGACTGTGAAAAGTTTGAGATGAATGTTTTAAACCCTTTCACAACCACAAAATCACAAAATCATATTGTTAATTATGTTAAGTGTAAATATGCTAAAATTACCAATTGAAAGGCAGGGTTTTTTGTGGGTTTTTTTTTTTAAGTTCCTATTTTAATTCCAGTTAGTTAACATACAGTGTTATATGTTTCAGGTGTACAATATAGTGATTCAAAAATTCCATACATTACCTGGTTCTCATTATAATAAGTGCACACCTTAATTCTTATCACCTATTTAACTTATCCTTTAACTTATTTAACTTATCCTTTAACTTTAACTTATTTAACTTTATCCTTCCTGCCATTTAACTTATCCTTCCTGCCACCGCCATTCCCCACCCCACCCATTACCATCAGTCTGTTCTCTGTAGTAAGAGTCTGTTTCTTGGTTTGTCTCTCTTTTTTCCCCTTTGCTCATTTTGTTTCTTAAATCATTTGGTATTTGTCTTTCTCTGACATTTTGCTTAGCATTAAACTCTCTGGCTTCATCCATGTAATTGCAAATGGAAAGACCTCATTCTTTTTATAGCTGAAAAATGTGTGTGTTTGTGTGTGTGTATGTGTATCATATCTTTACCCACATCAATCAAAGTAGACTTAAAAATTAACAACACTTGGGCTGCTTCCAGATCTTGGATATTATATAAATAATGCTGCTATAAAAATAGGGGTACATGCATCCCTTTAAATTAGTGATTTTTGTATTCCTTGGGTAAATACCCAGTACTGTGATTGCTGAATCATAAGACAGATCTATTTTTAACTTTTTAAGCAACCTCCATACTGTTTTCCACAATGGCTGCACCAGTTTTCACTCCTATCCACAGTTCAAGAGGGTTCCTTTTTCTCCACATCCTTACCAACACCTGTTGTTTCCTGTGTTGTTGATTTTAGCCATTCTGACAGGTGTGAGGTGATAGTTCATTATGGTTTTAATTTGAATTTCCCTGACAGTAAGTGATGATGAACATCTTTTGATGTGTTTGTTGGCCATCTGGATGCCTTCTTTGGAGAAATGTCTATTCATGTTTTCTGCCCATTTTTAAATTGGACTGTTTTTCCAGTGTTGAGTTGTATAAGTTCTTTATATATTTTGTTTGTTTGTTTGTTTGTTTGTTTAAGATTTTATTTATTTATTTGACAGAGAGAGAGATCACAAGTAGTCAGAGAGGCTGGCAGAGAGAGAGGGAAGCAGGCTTCCTGCTGAGCAGGGAGCTTATGCGGGCTCTATCCTAGGACCGTGAGTCCATGACCTGAGCCGAAGGCAGAGGCTTTAACCCACTGAGCCACCCAGGCACCCCAAGTTCTTTATATATTTTGGATAATAACCCTTTATCTGTTATGTCATTGGCAAATATTTTCTCCCATTTTGTAGGTTGCCTTTTGTTTTGTTGCTTGTTCCCTTCACTGTGCAGAAGCTTTTTATTTTGATGTAGTCCCAATAGTTTATCTTTGCTTTTGTTTTCCTTGCCTCATGAGACATATCTAGGAAAAAGTTGCTATAGCCAATGTCAAAGAGGTTCTTGTTTTTCTCTTCAAGGATTTTTGTGGTTTCAGGTCTCACATTTAGGTCTTTAATCCATTTTCCATTTCGAATTTATTTTTGTGTGTGATATAAGAAAGTGGTCCAGTTTATTAGACCTGAAACTGCATGTGGCTGTCCAGTTTTCCCAACACCATTTATTGAAGAGATTGTCCTTTTCCCACTGGATTTTTCCCTGCTTTGTTGAGGCTTAATTGTCTATACAGTTGTGGGTTCATTTCTGGGTTTTCTATTCTGTTCTATTGATCTGTGTGTCAATTTTTGTGCCAGTACCATACTGTTTTAATCACTATATCTTTCTAATATAACTTGAAATCTAGAATTGTGACATTTTTCTTTTTCATGACTTCTTTGACCATTTGGGGTCTTTTGTGGTTCCATACAAATTTTAGATTGTTGTGCTCGCTTCAGCAGCACATATACTAAAATTGAAACGATACAGAGAAGATTAGGGGCATCCTTGCCCCTGCGCAAGGATGACATGCAAATTCGTGAAGCGTTCCATATTTTTTAAATAAAAAAAAAATTTAGATTTTTGTAGTTCTATGAAAAATGCTGTTGGTATTTTGATACGGATTACATTAAATGTGAGATTACTTTGGGTAGCATAGACATTTTAGTAATATTTGTTCTTCCAAACCACAGGCATGGAATGTCTTTCCATATCTTCAATTTCTTGTATCAGTGTTTTGTAGTTTTCAGAGAATAGGCCTTTCACCTCTTTGGTTAGGTTTATTCCAAGATATCTTATTTTGGTACAATTATAAATAGGATTGTTTCCTTCGTTTCTCTTCTGCTTTTTCTTTATTGGTATATAGAAATGCAGATTTCTGTACACTGATTTTTGTATCCTGTGACTTTATTGAATTCATTTATCAGTTCTAGCAGTTTTTTGGTGGAGTCTTTTGGGTTTTCTATATATAGTATCATGTCATCTGCAAATAATGAAAGTTTTACTTCTTCTTTATTGATCTATATGCCCTTTATTTCTTTTTGTTGTCTGATTGCTGTGGCTAGGACCTCCAGTACAATGTTGAATAGAACTGCTGAAAATGGAGAAACTTGTCTTATTCCTGACCTTAGGAGCAAAGCTCTGTTTTTCACCATTACAGATGATGTTAGCTATGGGTTTGTTTTGTTTTTTTATATATATACAGCCTTTATTATGTTGAAGTATATTCCCTCTAACCCTACTTTTTTGAGAGTTTTTGTCATGAATGGATATTGTACTTTGTCAAATGCCTTTTCTACATCTGCTGAAATGATCGTATGGTTTTTATATTTTATCTTATTAATGTGATATATCACACTGATTGATTATGAATATTGAACCACCCTGACAACCCAGGAATAAATCTTACTTGATTGTGGGGAATGATTTTTTTTTAATGTATTGTTGGATTCATTTTGTTAGTATTTTGTGAGGATTTTGGCATTTATGTTCATCTTTTTTTTTGGTGGGGTCTATCTGGTTTTGGTATAATTTGATATCAAAATGAATTTGTAAGTTTTCCTTCCTCTTCTATTTTGGAATAGTTTGAGAATATTATTTGAGAATAGATATTAAGTTATTAAGATATTATTAGTAATTAAGTAATAATTATTTAAGTAATTAAGATATTATTGAGAATAGATATTAAGTCTTCTTTAAATGTTTGGTAGAATTCACATATGATGCTACCTGGTTCTGGAATTTTTTTTGTTGGGAGGAAAGGCAATGTTTTTTAAACTAAAAAAGTAAGACCCAGTGATATTCTATCTATTAGAAACTCACATAAAATATAAAGACACAGATTTAAAGTTAAAAGATATTAAATGATATGTCATGAAAACACTAATCATAAGAAAATTCTAGTGCTTATATCAGATAAATTAGACAAGATACAGTATCAGAAATAATGAAGGATGTTTCATGGTAATCAATGAGTCAATTCATAAAGAAAATTCAATAATTCTAACACGAGTGTAAGTGATTTCAAAACTTTAACATATGTGAAGCAAAAACTGACAACCGAAATAGACAAATCAACAATTATAACTGGGGACTGCAGCACTTCTCTCTCAGCAATTAATAGAACAGGAAGACAAAAAAATCAGTGTGGATGTAGAAAACATTACCAACGATTTTGACTTAACACTTGCATAACCCTACATTCAACACCAGGAGAAAGCACACTTAGCAAGTGAATATGGAATGATCACTAAAATATAGTATATTCTGGGTCATTAATGAAGTCTCAATATAATTAAAATTATTGAAATCATGTCCTTTGACCACAATGAAATAAATTAGAAATCAGTAACAGGAAGAATAGTCCCATATATGTTAGAGAAATTGAATTTGAAATTAAAAACCTTTCAAAAAGAAAATTCCCAGCCACATTTGTTCCAGTACTAAATTTTATCAAATGTCTAAAGATGAAATAGTAACAATCTTTTGCAAACTCTTTTAGAAAATAGAAGTGGAGGGAACACATCCCTACCTACTGTATAAGGACAGAATTCTCTGATATCAAAACCAAAGTCATTATAAGAAAAGAAATTAAAGTCTGATATAAACATAAACAAAAAGTTTCTTAACCAATTATTACTAGTAATATTAAAAAAGGATAATACATCATGACCAATTGGGGATATATCTCAACAATACAAGGTTGGTTTAATTTTTGAAACATCACTCAGTATAATTTATCATATTAACAGAATAAAGAACATACAGAGGATTATTTGAAAAGAAATCCAATATACATTCATGATAATAACTTTCAGGAAGTTAGGAGTAGAAGTCAACTTCTTCCATCTGATAAACATCATCTACAAAAAAACCTACTGCTAAGATTATAACAATGGTAAAATAATAGATGCTTCCCCCATTGGGAACAAGACAGGAATGTACATTCTCATCATTTCTATTCAGCCCTGTCTTGGAGGTCCTAGCCATGCAATAAAGCAAGAAAAATTAATTAAAAGTCAAAAATATTGGAATGGGAATTTTAAAAAGTCTTCATTTGAATGACTGTGTGTGTAGAAATCATAAGGAATTTTAAAAAAGTTACAAATGATTTTATCAAGATTTCAGTATACAAAGGCAATTATAAAAACTAACCATAGTCCTCTATACTAATAGTAAAGAAATTAATTAAATCTAGAATTAAAATAATATTATTGGGACCCTTAGGTGGTGCAGTCAGTTAAGCATCCAACTCTTGGTTTTGGCCCCAGTCATGATTTCAGAGTTTTGACACTGAACCCTACATGGGCTCTCAACTCAGTGAGGAATCTACAAAGTTTATTTCTTCCTCTCCTTCTGCCCTGCCCCACACACACTCTCTCTCATATAAATGGATAAATCATTAAAAATAAGTAGAACAACAATATAACTTATGATAGCATCCAAAATGTTAAATACTTAAAATATATTTAATATTTTAGTGAAATCTATAGATTTGTTGCATACTGAAAACTGTAAAAAAAAAAAATCCAAGGGAGCACCTGGGTGGCTCAGTTGGTTGGGCGACTGCCTTCGGCTCGGGTCATGATCCAGGAGTCCCGGGATCAAGTCCCACATCGGGCTCCCAGCTCCATGGGGAGTCTGCTTCTCCCTTTGGCCTTCTTCCCTCTCATGCTCTCTCTCGCTCTCGCTCTCTCTCTCAAATAAATATATAAAAAAAAAATCCAAGAGGAACTGAAGGAGACCTAAGTAAATGGGGAGATTTATCAAGTTCACGAATTGGAAGACAATATTGCTAAGGTGTTATTCTCTCCAAATGAATTTTTCAGATGTAATGTAATCCCAATCAAAACCCTAGATAGGAGGCTTTCTCTTTTTTTGTAGATATTAACAATCTGGTTCTAAAATTTATAGAAAATTCAGAAGAGGGGCGCCTGGGTGGTTAAGTTGGTTGGGCGACTGCCTTCGGCTCAGGTCATGATCCCGGAGTCCCGGGATCGAGTCCCATATCGGACTCCCAGCTCTGCGGGAAGTCTGCTTCTCCCTCTGACCTTCTCCCCTCTCATTCTCAGTCTCTCTCTCTAATAAATAAATAAAAAATCTTAAAAAAAAAAAAAAGAAAATTCAGAAGAACCTGTATCAGCCAAAGTAATTTTGTAAAAGGAGAACAAAGTTGGAGGACTCACCCTGATTTCAAGATTTATTATAAAGCTAAAGTAATCTGGAAAGTGTGGTATTGTCATATGTTTAGATATAAAAATAAGTGAATGAGACTGAATAAAATGTCCAGAAATGGATTCAAATTCTATGGCAAATTGTTTTTGACAAAGTTACCAAAGAAATTCAACAGAGAAAGGATATTCTCTTTATTTCTTGTTTTTACCGTATACAAAATTAATGCAAAAGAAATCAAAGACCAAATTATAAAGACTAAAACTACAAAAGGTCTGAAAGAACCATAAAAGTCTTTGCAACCTTAGAGTAGGCAAAGATTTCTCAGAAAGGTCACACTAATCATAGAAAAATTGTACTTTATCCAATTTAAAAGTTTGTCTTTGAAAGGTACCATTAAAAAACTGTAAGGTCAGGTGCCTGGGTGGCTCAGTTGGTTGAGCAACTGCCTTTGGCTCAGGTCATGATCCTTGAGTTCTGGGATCGAGTCCCACATTGGGCTCCTGGTTCCATGGGGAGTCTGCTTCTTCCTCTAACCTTCTCTCCTCTCATGCTCTCTCTCACTTTCTGTCTCTCAAATAAATAAATAAAATCTTAAAAAAAAATTTTTTTCTTAAAAAAAAAAACAAACTGAAAGGTCAAGGTGGCTCCATCAGTTATGCATCTGCCTTTGGTTCAGGTCATGATCTTAGGTTCCTGGGAACCAGCCTCATGTCAGGCTCCCTGCTCAGCAGGGAGTCCTCTTCTCCCTTTCCTCTGCCCCTTTGCTCATGCTCTCTCGCTCTCTCTCAAATCAATAAAATCTTTTAAAAAATTAAAAATTCAAGCCACATACCAGGGGAAAATACTTACAGTGCAAAAGATTTAAATCCAAAATATACCAGGAATTCTTAGAGCTCAAAATAAGACAATCTAATTTTTTAAATAGTCAAAGTATTTAAATAGTCAAAGCATCACACAAGAAATTACATAAATGGCCAATAAGTACATAAAAAGATACCAATATTATTAGTTAGCAATGAAATAAAAATGACAGCCACCAGATAGTATTTTATATTTTATGATACTGTAATTAAAGAGAGGGAATACCAAATCTGGGCTAGGAAATGAGGCAAATAAACTTTCATATTTTGCTGATGAAGTATAAAATTGTACAAACACTTCAGAAAGATATTTGGCAGTTTCTTATAAGGTTAAACATACACTTTTCATAGTACCCAACCATTCCACCTAAGTATTCACTGCGCATGAATGTGCATAGAAACTTTATTCATAATGTCCAAAAACTTGAATCCTAAATATTCATCAAATGCTGAATGAATAAACACATTGTGGTACATCCATATGATGAAATACTATGCAGCCATAAAAAGAAAAACTACTGATATAAGAAACAACATGGAAGAATCCAGAAAACCCTATGATAGTGAAAGAAGCCAATTACCGAAGAGGGCACAGTGTGCTTCTATACATGGGAGATATGGAAACAGGGAAAACCAATTTAGAGTGACTGAAAGAGGATTATAGTTACCTGGGCCCAAGGAAGGAGAATTTGTCCCTAAAAAGGGACACATGGGAACTATCTAGGATGATTGAATGTTCTAGATCTTGGTTGTGGTGGTGGGTACCCAAGTGTATATATTTGCTAAAATTCATCAAACCAAACACTAAAATGTTGTATTTAATTGTACTTCGGTAAGGTTGCTTTAAAAAAAATGTCAGCCCACCATCTCAGTGAGGTTTTTAGAGATCGATGGAGAAGAATAATTTGTTTTCCTTGTCCCTTCTTATCACTAAGAAAGAGGTCCATTCCTGCAAGTGCTGCAGAGCTGGTGAGTCTCATAATTCTCTGATTCTCCAACTCTCCCTTCTGAACTTTAATTTCCCAGCTCATATCACAATTGTGTGAAGTCTGAATCCTACAATAAATCCTTTATTTCATAACAGTTATAGTTGCTTTACTTCTCTCAATGTTTTCCTAGACAGAAACAATACCTGTGCCACTCATGGGAAAATACACAAACAAATCAATGATATATTCTTCTGTGCTACCAGAAACTAAACATCAGAACTCACAAACATGGCCTAAGGAAGCCTTCAAATCACCCACTGTAGTTGTTTTCTATGACTTATAGCAAATTGCCACAAATGTAGTGGCTTAAACTAATAGTTTGTTATTTTATAAAAAGCTTCTGTGGGGCAGGAGTCTGGCACATTTTAGCTGGGTCCTCATCTCAGAATCCCATAAGGCTGAAATCAAGGTTATCAGCTGGGACTGTGATCGCATCTGAGGCTCCGGTCCTCTTCTGAACTCACTAGTTGTTTGCCAAACCTAATTCCTCGCAGTTGTGGGACTGAGGTGCCCTCCTTCTGACTGTCAGCAGGGGGCTGTTCTCAGACCCCAGAGGCTACCCTCGGTATCCTCTCTACAACATGGCAATTTGCTTCTCTAAGGCCAGCAGGAAAGCATTCTTCTTGCTTCAAATCTCTGAAAGCCAGTTTACTACAGAGGCTTAAGTAATGTCACACTATTACAGGAATGACACCCCATTACTTTAATAGCCTAATCAAGGATAGGATTATGCCATCATATTCACAGGTCCTGCCCACACTCACTCTATTTAGACTCAGCATTTAGCTACCATGGAATAACACAAAGGATAATATGGGCCTGGGAAGATGGATAGAATCTGGATAGATGAAGAGAAAAAGGGAAAGAATTTCAAGCAAGGGAACACAGGGATTTCTGTTGTATACTGACAGAAGGATGAAGTTGGCATATGAAAGCTACAAGTCAAATGAAATAGGACATTCGTGCCAGAGACCCCAGGTCTCTACAGGTCAAATGAAATAGGATATTCATGGCTAGTAGAGTAACTGGAGCCTGGAGTCAGATCCTAGGAGCTTTTACCACTCTACTGGGGAATGTGGGCTTCAACAAACAGGCAGAAGGGAAATGGCACATGGATTTTTAGTAGAGAGACTGATACAATGAAAGCTGTATTTTAGAATGATAAGGCAGGTGAATAAAATTCAGAACTCACTAGTAGAGCTAGACACCATCTGATTCAGGTATGAGGTGGTAGGCCTTCAGCTAATAGTGGGAGTAGAAAAGAAAGGAGGAATATGAAAGACTGTTAAAAATTTGTGAGATTTTTGTCCCTTTTCTATATAGTCTTTCCTAACCCACATTATCCTTGATTTTATAACCCTGCTTACATCCATTTTTAGTTTTACATTCTAAGAACCAGTATCTGCTTATGCCATTGAGTTGGATATTTAATAATAGAGCTGATGATTATAATTAATAATAAATAATAATATTCTTAATAAAATGCCTTCCACTTAAGACATTAGTAGATACAATTTGTATCTTCATTGTACTGGTAAGAAACAGAAGGGTCAAAAGGTGATCAACTCACATAATCTAGTAAGCATTAAAGTTCTAATTTGAATTCAAGCCTTGCTCCCAGCTACATACCATGATATACTGCTTCTATAAACAATTAAATTTGCTAAGTTTGTGTATACAAAGCAATTTAAAGAATGGCTTTATTTATGAGAGCTACAATATGAATATGAAAGAATATGAAAATATTCTTTCAACTTGAGAAGAAGTCTGATCCATAGAACAGCATCCAAAGATGGATCAAAAGCATGGAGCTATATCTACTAATTAAATTAAGAAGATGGGAATAATTCATCTCATGACTTAAACCCATCTTAATTATATTATTTATGAGACGATGTTCATAAAATACCAAACAGGATTCCTGGCTCCCGGCAATCACTCAGTAAATGTCAGTTCCTCTTCCTCTTTTTCATTTTTATTCCTTTCCACTCCTCTCCCACACTCCTCTCCTACATTAATAAATTAAAATATAAGGATCACTTAATTTAATGCTGTTTTAAGGAGAACTACATGTCATTTGAAAAAAAAAAAAAAAGAGAAGCAGTAAGTCTACCAAATTCACACACCCTCAAGAAGCTGCAAGAAAGCAACCACAAGAAGATTATACATTTTTTAGGAAAAAGGGGGGAACTGGTAAATTGAGGTCTGGGGGAACACAATGCTTACGGCAAGAAAGAGAAATGCATGGGCTCATCATCTGTAACCTTTCAGGATGACCTCAAAGTACGAAGCACTGTGGCTTGACTTGTCCAGATAATTGCCAGAGTTCTGTGTTTGGAGTACCAAAGGACAGACACTTCTGA
The DNA here is from genome assembly GCA_028533885.1 of Nasua narica. Lineage (NCBI taxonomy): Eukaryota > Metazoa > Chordata > Mammalia > Carnivora > Procyonidae > Nasua > Nasua narica. The sequence goes on along the minus strand of CM052807.1, from coordinate 50,075,138 downwards.
CTCTGCTGCAGACTGAACTGCCCTTTGGAAATGGATTTTTCTCCCGGAATGAACTTCACAGCAGCATGTCATTTCCAGTCGCAGCAGCAGGAGACCCCTCTGCTCTCCCGCTTGCCAAAAAGTAGACTCAGCCTCTGAGCCACATAAATCCAGGCACATATCAGTTCACCTCCAAACACCCAGCATGTCTGCTCTGTCAATTAAAAAGCACAGGGCAAGTGAGCCACTAGAAAGTTCAGCATGATTAGTCGCTATCGTGCATTTTCTTTTGTTTTTTCTTTTTAAAGATTTATTTATTTTGGAGAGAGAGAGAGAGAGCACGTGCACACACTGGGGAGGAGCAGAGGGAAAGGGAGAGAATCCCAAGCAGACTCCCCACTCTGCTTGGAGCCAGACGTGGAGCTCAATCCCCGGAGATCATGACCTGAGCTGAAACCAAGAGTTGGAGGCTCAACTGGGTGAGCCACCCAGGCACCCCGCTACATGCATTTTCATATCCACTTTTATTATCTCTATTATTTCAGCTAAGATCTCATATTATTAGTTTTATTAAGAGAAGGGGAGCAAAAAAGAAGACAAAAAAAAAAAAAAAAAGTCACAGACAGGCTTTCCAGACAGGTTAATACAAGCTCTTCCTCAGCTCTCTATTCTTGACTTCAGGAACATTCTCAGAGTGAGAGCAAAGAAGTTTTGGGTTGTATGGAAAATCTGACTCAAACCAAAAAGCCAGCCAACACCACAAAATGGATTGGAGTCCAATCAGATAAATAGCAAAAGAAAAGAATACAAAATATTTTTGAATGACAGTATCAAAAAGGTTAAAAAGCTTAACAAGAACCTGATTCAAAACATACAGAGACAATGGTTTAGCTTCACCCTAACGAGGTGTGTTAAAGTACTGATTTAATGATGTTTCTTCTCCTATGCCCATAGAAATGTAATTCAATTGTCACAAACATATACATTCCTCTTGGGTTTGGTTTCTGTAACTACCAAAAATAATGTTTGAGAAATCACTCAAACCTCCCAGTGTATTATTCATGTAAACCTAGATATCTCACAAAAACAAAATATACAAGACCCGAGCGCCAGTTAGAATGTGAAAATATCCAGCAACAGTCTGTTTTTACTTCTTTGATAAGCTGTATTGTCTTTTTGTTATAATGGAAAAGGATTAGTAAGGCTTACCAAATAAACAGCAACTTCCTTAGAGAAATTGACCCTTGTATTTTATAAAAACCAAGAAATCAATCCTGAATAGAACATGGGGGTCTTTGACAGACTAATGGAGGGCAAACTTCAAGGTCTATAACCATGAAAAGATCTGGGTCAGATGAGGATTTGGGCTAGTGATACATTTTTATACTTTCTATTTTAAGCACCCCAAAATTTAAATGCTCATGCATGGCTTATCCAATTTTTTCTGAAAATCTTTAATCTGCAAAAATTGTGTTCTTCCAAGACTTTTTGCCTGTGTTTGGCCTGGAAATAATAATGTTTATAATAACATATCTAGAAATGTAGAGGTGTGCCCAAAGCAATAACAATAATTATTAATTAATAATTAAGTGAATCAGACACTTTCAAACCTCGAAAAAGGTTTGGTTTAGTTAGTGCTTTGGGTGAAGGCTTAAAGGGTGGGGGTAAGACACATTTTGCAAAGTCCAAATAAGCTCTTCTTATCATTTGCCAAAGCAATACTGGTATTTTCCAAACAAAATTTTTACTATGTACTGAAAGGAAAAGAGATAAAGGTGAGCACAGTTTAGAATTTAACTTTTGGTTGGGAGGAGGATTTTAAAGCACTCAAGAAATAGAATCTAGACATTTCAAATACACATCAGCCCTTGCACTGTCTGAGATAACAGCACCTATTTAAGACCAAAACCTGAATTACCAAACAGTATTGCCCTTTTTAGCAAAGTCCGCATTTGAATCGGCCTTTCTGTATCACTCTATGAGTAACTTTCTTGACCACCAGAGTCTGGTCTGAGCTCCTGAAATTGACATCCCCATGCAATCATCTAGATAACCTATAATTGATGCCAACACAGGGTTATCATTAGGTGATAAGCCTTCAACTTTATTTTCTTCCATCATTCATAATGAGGAAGTTCTTGCTTCCGAGATAATTAAAGGTCGGCAGATTTAGAAGTAGGTTTGCTTTGCCACTTTTTTCTTCATATGGTTTCTTTGCAGTTTCTCTTCCCTTAATAACTGGCTTAACGCTTTCACATAATAAAAAGGTCAGATAGACTCCCCACAAAGTACTCATAATAGCTGGCAGCCTACCCCACTGCTATTAGCCATCATTTAGCTAAGCAGAAGTGTTGGAGCATGTAGAACAAAGAGACGGCAGAGCATTTCTAGGAGCACGTCAGTGGGAAAGCAAGGAAAGAGAGAAACTGACAGACAAGGCATGGCGGAAGACACACTGCCTACAAGCAGCAATAAGATGGCTTCGGAGGTAGGCAGCTGGCTTCCTTGCAAGAGCATAAGATTATCCTAAGAAATGAAAGCAGTGGTAGGGAAAAAAACATGCAGGTATGGGGGGTCAGGTCTAGACATGTGTAAGGGACAGACCAGGATTATGGCTTACCCACTCCTTTTTTTCAGGATCAATTATTAATTCACTGCAGCCAACTAACTCTGAAGGAGACTAATAGGAATGCAAACCCACGGTCATTTGAGGTATATGAATACATTCCAGTTACCTACAGAGCTCTATTACATACTATTGGTTAGAACTGTAAGATATTGCTGATGTTTGACCATTTTTGAACCTATAAAATAGGCCATTTCATACGGTTCCATCTGTGTTTATAAATAGAATGGTGTAAAGATTTTCTTTGGACTTGAAAACTCAGTCTAATCCTGTGGGTTTTTCAGATTCAGTACATTTAAAAGCCAAACATTAACTTATTTGTATTTCTCCTTTTCCTGGAGTATCTCTACCTCTTGTCCATTTTCACGGATATCAAGTGTTTCATAGATATCTGGTCCCACATGCCAAATTGTGGAAAGATTTAACTCTCAACTTAGTAGGAAATCAAGGATGCAATTTCTGGTTACGCCAGTAAACTCTGTACAGGAAATACGCCTTGTTCTACCGCCATATCCTGTGTATCTTGTCCTAGCCAATTTGCCAGCCTATGTTAGTCCTCTTCCTAAGAAAGACTGGAGGAAAAAAATGCTCAGCTCTGAAAAAGCAATCACTAATATCCTCCTAATGTTAGGGAAATTTGATTGATTCGGTAACATCTTACCAGGCAATAGAGAAAAGAGTACAAGTTTCAGGGTCAGAAGACCTCATGTGAGCTGTCTGGGCCTCAGCATCCTGATGAGGGGTTCGAGCACAGGAACAAGGGAGTCTCTTCTCGCTCTAAATTCTGCTTTTTACTCTTGTATTTGTGATTGCCAATGCTCGTGGAATTGTGAGGGTGGCTAATGAGTCAACATAAGGCTTCTTTTATCTGTCTGAATTTGCCCCAAACCTTTAAAAGCATCCAAATATGAGCCAGTAAACCTAAATTATAGTAAACTGTACATTGCTTAGGAAACACCCCATTATCACCACCTTTATATGAATGGTTGCTTACTGTATAAGTAGGAGACAAACCACTTAATAATTTCCAGGCTAGTGAACTTTAGTCCAACTTCAAAATAAAGTTGTTATTCTCCTTTCAAGAAATGTTTAGGATATATCAAGCTTACTAAGAAATCAGTTGCCAGAAAGAAAAAAAAAAAAAAGGCCTATGTCATCAATATGCAAACATAACAATGTCAGATCAAAGAGTTCCAAGTGCTTTATTTTCTACCATATGCCTTCATTTGAGTTCATCTCAATGAATACTTAGGTTTGGGTGGCCAGAGAGCTACCATAAAGATGCTTCTACTCTGAGACTGCATGAAGATTTTTTTTTTTTAAGAATAAAGAATTTCACAGTAACTTTAAGGTATCATTCTTGGGGGGAGGGGAATCCAAATTTCTGCACTATAAATTGCCAAGAACTGAGATCAAGTCTTGATGCCTCCACTGATATGCTCTGGAATTGGAAACAGATCAATTTCTCCCTCCCTCAAGGTCTTGAAATTAATGTTTTATCTGGATCACCTACGTCATAGTCATCAAGGCTTCCCAAGAATAAAGTGGAATTATATGGCATCTTAGATTCCTTCCAAAGGTGGTGTCACTATTTCTTTCTCCTTAATTAGTTGATGATATTGCCAATTTTTCCCCAAGGCATCATATTTATTCCAGCAAATTCTTATTTAGAAAGCTCACATTACAATGATCCTGTACACTTTATCTGGATTGGCAAATTTAAGGCCCCATCCACTAATTTATGTTTTATTAAAACTGTTGATTCAGTTGAGGGAGCATATCTAAAAGTACTGCAACTAAATTCCTTGAAGGCAAACTGCAAATTAAAGGCTATACCAAATCCCATTTGTAAGAATAAATACATGTGTGTGGATAAGGAATCTATGCATGGTTGCACAAAGGCAGGGAAGTAACCGTGGTGTGAATTAGAAATATCCTTCATAGCCAGTGTGCTGATCAGGTCAACTTTATTTTAGAAGAATGCGTTCAGTGACGAGCCCAAAGTAGCTGGTGCTAAGGTAAAGCTCAGGCCAACATACAGCTGATTGTTCCATTTCCTGACTCAGTGACAACTTGTTATAATAAGGCCAAGAAGAGTATGATTCGCTCTTTGTAGGTTTGGAAGATGCATTTAAGTTAGATGAGAAGGAGATGAGAAGCACTGCAAGATTTAAAAAAAGTTGAAATCAGGTATAAAGGTGGGCAAACATTCTTATAAAGGGAAAAGGATGAATGTGAAAAAGGAAAGAAAGGAATTCAGGCAGCTTTAAAGAGGGGAACCAGAATACAAGGTAAATACATGTGAGCAAAAATGAGAATGGAAATGTGAATTACTAAGCAAAGAGGATGGTAACAGGAAAAGATTAATGAATGAAGAAGCTTCTACTTTCTAAGCCTAAAAATCAAACACTACTGCTAGTCACTATATATAGGAATTCTAAAACAAACAAAACAAAACAAAACAAAACCCCTCAATGTTCAAATTGGCTATTTTACTTCATCATTTTTTGAACAGTATCAAAAGAGCAACTCATTTTGAGCTAACAGAGACTCTTACTGACACTGTTGTCTGGCTTAGTAGAGACTTTTACTTTTGTAAGACATGAACATTATCCTAGATGAGCAACAGAGCATCTTCTAGAAACTTCCAGGCTTGAGAGCTCAAGAACAAAGTGAGTCACTGTCACTCTCCATTGTTTTAGCCTTGAATTCCAACTTCTTCACCAAGAATGGTGGCACATGATGCTCTATTTCAGGAACTGCATTTAGTCAAAATGTTTCCTTTACTAGCAAACAAGTTCAGTGACCCAGAGCTAGCCCCCTGAGGACTACCAACCTAAGTGGTGTGATATACAGGCAAAAAAAGTTGCAGCTGACAAGTATTCTTTACTGGTTATGCCAAGATGCTATAAGTCACTCACAGCAAGAAGTTTTTGTTGAAATAAGGCAGGAGAAGGGGAAATATATACAGCTATCATTGTTCACGATCTCATCAGACATATTAGTTCAGTAGTATAGGTGGCTGTCACCTAGAAGACGACTCTGGGGGGATAAGAGCAGAGCTGGATGTGTTTATGTGTGTGTGTGTGTGTGAGAGAGAGAGAGAGAGAGACAGGGAGGGAGAGAGAGATAGGATGGTGAGAAGGTCTACACAGGCTTGCTACTAAACAGGGCTGGCTTGAAGGGGTGGGGTGGGACAGTGGGAAGGAGAGGCAGTGAGAGACTGAATGAAAGGCAATGATTGGTACATGGCACGTGGTGGGGGTGTATGTGTGCAACATGCATGCCTATGTGTATCCTCCCACCATGCGCACTGCAACTAAGACTCTGCATTTGTGGGATATAGAAAGGAGGTAACACATACCAAGCCCAGAAAAGTCTCCACTGTGTTTTAAGAGTGCTCACAGGTGACTCTCATCTTTTTATAAGCCACCACAAATGCCAGCTTCATCACAATGCCAGTGTGCTTAATCCAGTTTGTTTGACAACACAGACCTAGAGGCATCGTCCACCATCATCTCTTTCAGAAGTGTCTTTAAATAAATGGAGGTGAACGTTGCTCTCTCAGTAAGCTTCCCTTTGTGTGAAACAGTGTCAGCAGCTTACAATACACCTCATAAATGATCATAGCCCTGACAGAATATGAATGCTGTGCTTGGGTCTTTGCTACCATTTTTCTAGCAGTTTCACAGATATATCATAATTATATCTCAGTGATATAATTATTTACATTTTGCAAAGGAAGAAATTAAGGGAAAAAAATAACTTGCCCAGACTGCTCAGGAAGCTTGGGTCTTAGGTATGAATTAGGACTCCTTACTCAAGCTTTGAGTCTCATTCTCACAGAGATCACAGTGAATGCTAAGAGTTTTTCATTTGACTCTGAACATCATGACTTCACTCAGATTTCATAAGAACAGGAATAATTGTTAAGAGTTTATTTTTATGTATGATTCTCCTGTTTTCTGAACTTGATGTAATAAGTTGAATCTTGCATATTGCCAAGGACCAATTGCCAGATTTACCACTAGACTCAAGAAAAGATAAAGGTTAAGGTATGTGAGGTTAAGGAATGCCAAGCACTCATCATTTGGACCCAATGAGGAGACAGAGCTGCCCTTTCTTTCAAGTGTTTCCAAAAAGAGAAATTGCTTAAGGAGAAAACTTATGGGAACTAAGCTGAGAGCCTTGCCTAATTTATTTAGTGTAAAGAAGTAAGAAGATGAGAACATCTGGGCGGTTGCATTTACCTGATATTTAGGAGTTTATCCCAATTGAATTCAGATCCTAAATAATTTTTGAGATATGCATCTCTAATGTGTCTAATTGCTGAAATCTTTACAAATGGGCCTAATTTTTAAAGAGAAAACTGGAGTGCTATACACATTGTGTTAGATTTTCTTGATAGATAAACTTCTGTATTTTAAAGAAAGAGGTACCTTATTAAATCATTTGATCAATTAAAGGAAGAGAACAAGACAATTAAGTCCAAGTAAGCACATGGATGGTCTTTGCAGCCTGCTACTGTATTTCAAAATGCTGATAGGAACACTTTCCTCTCTTGCTATAAAGAGTACAGGGGCGCCTGGGTGGCTCAGTTGGTTAAGCGACTGCCTTTGGCTCAGGTCATGATCCCGGAGTCCCGGGATCGAGTCCCATATCGGACTCCCAGCTCTGCGGGAAGTCTGCTTCTCCCTCTGACCTTCTCCCCTCTCATTCTCAGTCTCTGTCTCTAATAAATAAGTAAAAAATCTTTAAAAAAAAAAAAAAGGAGTACAGAAAATCTCACTACAGGATGGAGAGAAGGAAGAAATAGGAAATCAGAAAGATTAATAGAGATAAAGGAGACAAAAAGTCAATGGGTGAAATATTTAGCAGGAACTTAGCAATGAGAAGAATTACAGTAGTTAAGAGGACAAAAGTAGGGGCACCATACTTTTAAGAGTAATACAGATATTCTTCAAATATATCAAGGTCAAGAAAGACAAAGAAAGGTGGAAGAACTATTATAGATTAAAGATTAAAGGAGACTACAGAGACAAAACCACTAGATGCTGTACATAATCCTAGACTGGATTCTGTACAGTAGAGAAAAAAATCCTATAAAGGACACTATTGGGATAATAAAAATCTTGGAATATAGATAGTAGTTAAGGTTTAGTATTAATGTTAATGTTAATTTTCCTGAAACTGATAACTGTACTAAGGTTTACATATATACTTATATATGTAAAGGTTACATATATATGAGGCTTATATATATATTTGTATATATGTGTATGTATGCATGGATACAGACACAGAGAATGATGAACTAAATAGGTTAAACTATAAATAAGCAGTGAATTTGGATAAAGGACATAAGGAGTTCTTTGTCATATTTCTTGTAACTTTTCAGTATTTTCAAAATTATAACAAAGTAAAAAGTTATAAAACATTAACAGAGTAAAGGAACTAACTAATTTCTTAAACACACAGCCTACTGTATGCTTACACACTCCTGAACACCCTGACATCAAAGTTTTCACCCACGCATTAACAGAATATGCATTGAGAGCACCAGGAAAGCAAAGACTCTAGTGTATGCTCTTAACATTTCCTATTGACTTTCAACAGCAATTGCATGCCTTGTCCTCACCTGAAGTTGCCATTTCTTTATCTTAAAAATCTTAAGATTCTAACAGAAATCCTTTGTTTCCAGTCCTAACCACTTTGACTCAAAGTATTGACAGTTGCCGAGGACCAGAAGACAACTCCAAGGAGGAAGTAAGCCTAGAGCTCTCCAGATGGCTCAATGTACCCCCACTGTTTAAGAGGCCAGGAAAGTCCAATCTTCAATGGCTACAGAAGTCTCACTCCTTGGTGGCACAGCAAGCCATCATACATGATGATTTCTTCCAGCAGTTGTGAGGGATTCTCTCACACTCTTAGGGACATGATGTCTAATTACCTTCCAGAAAGCCAGCGACGGTATTTTGTGGTCATGAACAGATTACACACAGAGGCACAGATACACATCCTCTCAGGAAAGTGAGTTTCTGAGGCTGCATGACTCACTGTCTTCAATTCAGATAGGTAGCATATTATGTTTGGCTGGAACACAAAAACAGGTAGCTTAACCAGTAGCATGAGAATGTGGCCTTTGTCCATAGCCCAGAGGAGATCACCTGCTGGGCCCTCAGTGGAATTTCCACTCCCTGTCCAAGTCAAAAACATAATTGCAAAAAGATGTCGTTGGGCTCCAGGTGTTTCTTTGCATTGGCCAACTTCTGCCTTCTCTGCAGTGTCTCACAGAAAGGAGAGGTTCAAAATTGAGCGGCAGCTGGTGAGTGACTGCAGGGAGAGTTGGATTAGAAATGGCACCCGACAAGTTGGATTAGAGGTCTCTTCTTGAGGACACTTAGCAGCTCTTATTCTCTTTTACAAGATTTGCTCTTTTTAAAGACTGTTCATGCCCACGATGCGTTGGTGGCTAAGTCAGTTAAGCATCTGCCTTTGGCTCAGGTCATGATCCCAGGGTCCTAGGATTGAGTCCCACATCGAGCTCCTGGCTTACTGGGGAGCCTGCTTCTCCCTCTGCCTGCCTCTCTCTTCTCTCTGACAAATAAATAAATAAAATCCTAAAGAAAAAAAAAAAAAAGAATGTTCATGGCTTCACGAACCAGAACCAAGCTGGATATAACTGACAGGCCTATCACCTGCCCTGCCTTCCCAACCTCACCAAGCTTATCCATGTCTTTCAGTGCTTTCCAAACCCTATGAAAACATACTTCTGGGAAATCTCTACAGATGAACTTCACTTGAACCTGTTCACTACTCTCCTTAACATCCCCGCCATACTTAAACATAGGTGTATCTTTCCTTACAAAACATACTCCCCTAAAAAGTTGAATGTAAGTGTGATTTTTTAAAAACTCAATATGTATTAGTCAGGTCTTGGTTGCAAGCAATAAATATACATTCTGACTTCCTTAAGCAAAAAAATGAAATTATTAAGATACTTTACACAACATAATCAATACGAAGGCTGGAGAACAAAAGGTTGGGAGAAAAAAGGCCGGAACTCAGGAAGATGAAGAACCATGGATGGTCCCACGTGCATAATCGGTGTACGACACTGCCACTGGTATCCCCCCCCAAGGCCTCAGCTGGACACTACTACACTAGACGATAGCAACTGCTGTCCCAGGAATAATTGCTAAACTGTATTTTCGTGTGTCTTTGCATCCCACCCTCAAAATTCAGAGTCCCTCGTGGGAGTACCCAAGAGGCTCAGTCTAGGTCATATGCTTCAACAGTAGGCATCTATTCCCTCACCAGAAGAGGTTCAGGTTCTGAGGAACAAAAACAAGTGCAAACACACTTCAAAAACTTCAAGGGAACCAAAATTGAGGAACAACATCTCTAATTCATTGGCAAATTGAAAGTTTTTGTTTTTAAATATCTGCCCCCTTGATGAAACTCTTTTATGAACTCGTATTTTTGGCACCGTAGATTTAGTCACTCAACGCCTTCCCCATTTCTGTTAAATCCTTTATTCTCTCTGTGTTCGCTCTAAAATAGGGAGAAGATTATTTCAACACTTTGGTCTTAGCTTACTAAAATATTTGAATATTTCTGTCCATTTATCATTATGTCAGTGGGCTAAAGAGCAGGAGTAATGTATCTAATCAGAAACAAAATGAACCGACGCCCTCCATTCTATTTCCCTGGCAGAGGGTTCAGGATTAATAGGCTTTCTAATGCATCTTCTCTTCTGTCTAGTAGAGGTTGAAGCTGAGTTCACAGTAGTTTTGGAGAAAAATAAAAAACTAATGTATTCCATTTAAACCTTTACTGAATATCTTTTTCACATGTACACAGATGAGGCCTCAAAATATTTTAGTCAGCTTTCAAGGCTAGTTTTCAAATTACTAAATGAAGATACAGACTTTAGGATAACTATTTTATAATCACCTGTCCTCCTTAGGGAGGCATCATAGGTATATCTCCCCTATGGACCTAGAACAAGCTTATGAAGTCAAGGAGAACTTACCAATATTGAGTATCTACAATATCCAAGTTTTGTGCTGGGTGCTTCCTGTATATCACACTGAATCCTTAGGATGATAAAAGGAAAATAATAGTATGTTCTCTCTCCTCAGATATATCCACTTAAGCTAAAATAAGTAAGTTACAGAAGTCACAGAGCAATGAATAAGAAAGTCAAGATTCAAACACATACTCCAGAACCCCTGCTCTTTTCACTCATACTGTGATGCCTCAGAAATGCACTCGCTATAGTCAGGTATTGTACTTGATCTGGTCTCAGGCATTTTCTCTATAACTTGGAATTCCTATGAAATGCAGCACTTTTTCCTTTACCAGAATGTTCAGCATAGCCAGATCCCGCAAAGTTTGGAAACGAGAACAATTGTTACAAATGCCAATTCAGGCCAATCGCTAAAGTGATCGCATTTCTTGCATTCATTCACAAAGGGTGTTGTTTTACTTCTCTCCTATACAGCTGAATATGCTATTCAGGCCCTGAAAGGAAGAGAATTAAGTTATGCCTTCTAAATGCCACTTTATATTTGAAGTCCTAGGTAGGGTGGTTAATGTTTTCACTTTTTTTTTTCTGATTAGAAAAATATACACATGATACAATTTAGAAAATATAAAAATGCGTAAGAACAAATTAAGTTTTCCATAATTGATGGAAGAATGGTTTTGATTTGGTTAATATATATAAATACAAGAAAAATCACAAGACTATAGTACTACGCAAATGTTTCTAGTATAGAACCACACTCAAATTCCTCTAGGTTGTCTCTTCAAGTCCATCAAGACAAGAAACAATGCGAAAGCCTGTAAGAGCCCAATATCAGAAACATAATATTCACTTAATAATAATCAATTAGTTAATCTTACCTAATTTGATCCCTGGCCACCGAGGCAAAATGGCAGTTTTCATGATGAAAGGCTGACATAAATCTAGTAGTGGTGCAATTAGTTATCCTTTCTTCAGTTGAAGAGGTTGCCAGTGGAAGTCAGCCTAGCCTAACAATTGTTGCCAGGACTGCATTTTTCATCTCATAATCGTAAGAAGAGATAGGTGACTGAGATGGATTCATTCATCCACTCAACAAATATTTATTGAGTGCCTACTACCTGCCAGGGCCTGGCAAATCTTCTAGGTGCTAGGGCTTTAGCAGTAAGCCAGAGAGACAAAACCCTGCTCTTGAAATGAAAAATGTTTTCAAAGGACCACAGCACTTTTATCTGAAATTTTCAAATGAACTTCAAGTCTTTTTGTGCTTTCTATATTTATGCCAGGAGTAGAGGGACTAAACCCCCTCACATCATTTGCTGAAAGGCAGTGTCCACTCAAATACTGTGTTGAGACAAGGAAGCAGGCTCAAATTAGAGTGACATTTGGATAAAAAGAGGCTCTAGGTTGGAAGGTGATTTAAACCCCCTAATGCCAAGGTAATGGGTCCGCTGGTTAGGTTTTTTCCCCTCTCACACACTTATGGACTTAGATGAAGAAGATGGCATATCCAACTCAAGAGAAATATGAGAAAGGGTGACTATTTCCCCCAGCAGTCTTGGACACAAGGTCTCTTTTTCCATGGAGACTTTCTTGATGCCTTTTATATGTGTGGGCACTTTTAGGCATGTCTTAAGCTGATTTTTGGGTGTAGCACGTTTCTTCCTTGTCCAATACAACACACCCAAATTACCACAGAGAGCTTCTGGCTTCAAAATGTTGGATGCCTTTTTGAAGAAAGGTCCCTTTGGCCTTCTAACACTTGGAAATTAGAGAGTTCTTAATGCCTTTTTTATTTTTCCATGACTGCCCATCATGGACACGTTATGCAGCTTTAATTTGGGAAAACCAACCTCATCAAGTCACACAAATGCAGGTTCACAAATTATTTATCTACCTACCAATTAAGTTTCCATTTATTTGTTTCAGAGATTATCTGCATCTTTCTCGAGCAGCCCTCTGTCTTCTGTTTTTGAGCAGAGGTTGCAGGGTGGCCCTTGATGTCTAGGTATGAAGATGCTTGGTGATTAGAGAATGTCAAAAAGGCACTGTGAGTTTTTGTCTGGCATCAACTTTCTTCAGCAGATGTTTCTAGTTGCTAATGAAGGATATGGAGAAACTTCTTTTTTACTGTCTTTATCCCAGTTCCTTTCACACTTGTGGATGACTGACTTTGTTGGGGAGATTTATATGGAAGAAGATAAAATAAATGCAACCCCCTCCTTGCAGTATATAATCCTTTAAATTGAGCAACAAAGAGAATGAATAAGGTGCAGTAAAATAACATAATTTCAAATTCTAGCATTGTGATACTAGATCACTAATTCTTAATATCTTTGCATATGAAGGCCATTTTTTTTTATCTTAAACAGTCATCAACACATACCCCCCCCCCCCACAAAACTGTGGTTATGTTTTTGGTTTATGTTATTTAGGAAAATACATAATCAGATACTACTACTAGGTATTAAGAAACATTTAAATGAATTTCTATTTTAACTCACCATAAGGCCATTTATATACATTTGAAAAATCATAAGGCATCTATGTAGAAGATATTTTGAAGCCACAGGCATATTTGATACACCACTGGATTCACAGACTCCTGATAATAGCATTAGGGTTTTCACAGATTCAGATCACACAGGAGTTGAAAAGTTCAGAGTTGGGGAATCAACACTGCACCGACTTGAGTTGGACCAGAGCCAGAATAGGCATCTAGGGACCTTGGGTTTGACTGTGTCTGTGCCATGTGGCTATGTAAACTTGGGCATGTTACTTAATCTCTTTGGGCTGCATTTTCTTCACTTGTAAAGTGGTGATGATAACATCTAATAATGTTAATGCGTTTCTCAAATCAGATCATAGATTCCTAGGACTGGAGGTACTCTTTTTATTTCTCCCAAACTTGGTACCACAGCACAGCATAGCCAATATGTACCTGCCTCATAAGGCCAGAAGTGGACTTAAGTGCTATGAGACTCAAGGCTCAAGTCATATGGGTAGTGACACTTATCCACCACTGGCTGTGCTGAATTTACACCAATGACCTATCCATGAAAGCCTTGGTGTCTGTTGTCCAACCTACCAAGTCATTTCCCAAACAGAAGCTCTGCTAATCCCTACATCTGCTGATATGATATGCAATGCTGCTCTCTCAAGAACTGACCTTTCTACTCATTATAATTCATATGAGGATTTGCAGAGTATGAATTCACTACAAAAATCAACTAAGGAAGTATCACATTCATAGCCGAAATTTTAGCATTTTGAGTCTGTAAATAGCGCCCCTTATGTAATCCATTATTCTCAGCAAGAATCCATGGGCTCAAGTCTATTTATTTTAATTCAGTTTTTCTCATGTCATCTGGTAAGATTTAGCTATAACTAGAGCAGCTGCAGTCCAAATTACCATGCTGCTCGAAACAGACTCACAGGGTACCACTCTGTGATGACTCTGTCATTTTTCTCATAACAAGCTCAACACTCTGGGTCCCATTCTAGGTATACATTCGTATCCCAGGAAGAGTGAGCAAGGTGGCACAGGGACAGGTAGCACCCCTTAGAACATTACTCAGAGTGCTGCAGCTGCTCGGTCCTTGCCCCAAAGGCAGCCAAAACATTCAGATCAAAGGAAGTTCAGAAAGAACGAAGGCACTACCCTAATTCAATACAGGAAAATTGCCATGACTATAGTGCTTAGTTCATTCTTCCAAGAAAACAACAACAAAAGAGGACGGGGGAAAAAAAGACAAAAAAATCCCTAAGATCAGGCTCTGGCATCAGGAATTAGTCTGCCAAAGCGGAAGGCATCCCCACTGGGGAAGGAGGCTCGTTTCCCTAGATTAATCAGAGTGCTTTGAGTCTGCTTTCATTTCTAAGTGTACTCCTGCCAAAGTACAACATAAGCCATTTAATTCCTTCCCACAAACTAGAATTATTAGCTGTCATACAAGCTAACCAGTTTTAATAAAACACCAGGAAGAGTGAAATCCATCTACAGTGGAAGAGTTAAACCAGGAGATGGGTAGTCAGAGGCTGGGGTTTTTTAACCTCGTTAAGAGCCTAATATAAATCCATCCTCGGGTATTAAGAAAAAGCAGTGACCAAGGTGGTTACATGTTGACACTTGTCTGATCTGATAAGGTAGCTGATAAATCATTTTTGAGCTGGACGGAAGGGTAAGGTATAGCGGCCACCATAAGAGCCAAGATTGTTAATGGCCAAAATTTCTCTATGGAAAGACCAATATACAGAAGACCTATGAAAAAAAATTAACTTTCCACTATAGGAGCATCCTTTTCAGTCCAGTTTTGGGCAATAATGGGTCTAAAACCAGGGAAAAGAGGTAGAAACATTTTCTTTGGAGACTTTAGACCCAAGTAGCCTCCCACAGTGACTGATACTGAGTACCCTTCCCCCACCTCCATTAGTCACTCCTCAGAGTGAAGACAAGTTTCCAGATGGGATGTTAAAATGCCAGTACGATTACCTGGGATGATGACACATGAGTATCCATAATCACATCAGTTTACCAGGTTACTTAGTGATAGAGCAAGGCTCTTAGCCTAAGAGGAGCAAAGCCAGCACACTGCACAGGAATAAGAACATTGCTGAGGTGGAAAGTAGTGCTCTCTGGGACAGGAATTCCTGTGGGAAGTGCTCCAGGAGGAGTCCCCTCCCACTCAGGGGAAGCAGGGAGGCCTCAGGCAGCATAAAGGGGTAAGGAGCAGGATACGAAGACCACAGAAGGGGCGAAGAAAACTCAAGGCTCCAGAGTCAACTGTACTGACTCCTGCTTTACTCTAGAACAAGAATGCACAACAGAGGCTGCAGTGTTACTCTGGGCTAGGACTCCCGTTCTCTTCCAGAATTGCTACCTTTCGTGGTTTTCATCATTACATGAATCAGTTTGGTTGGTACCTCTACCAACTCAGACCCAAACAGATCATTTAAATATAGCAATCCTAACTAAAAAGACACTAGTGCATGGATTAGACCTTTTCTCAATATATCATTTTAGATCAGTGAAAGATCTGAAGGGAAATACAGATCAACTATATTCATAACCACACAGTGTAGCTCCTCTGAATTTACCTAGATCCAGTAATTTCTAAAGCTGCATTTTCTTTTTTTTTTTTTTAAAGATTTTATTTATTTGACAGAGAGAGATCACAAGTACATTGACAGGCAGGCAGAGAGAGAGGAAAGCAGGCTCCCTGCTGAGCAGAGAGCCTGATGCGGGGCTCAATCCCCGGGGCTCAATCCCCGGACCCTGAGATCATGACCTGAGCCGAAGGCAGAGGCTTTAACCCACTGAGCCACCCAGGCGCCCCTAAAGCTGCATTTTCTATATACTATACATACTGGCAAAATTGAAAAGTTTAACTTGGAAAAAAAAGTGAGAATTTTTTTGTTTGTTTTAAACTGAAGCAGCACAATTTGTTTCTAGTTTCACATTTGTCTACCACTCATTCAACACTACAGAATAAAATTAAATTAGGAAAAGATTCATATTCACTGTTTTGCTGGGAACTGTTTTCCTATCTGTATTTAATGTTTTTATTGTTATTTATCTTTCCTACCATTCATATAAGTGTTTCTTTTTATACACAAGAGAAATGTGAAACAGAGAAAAAATAGAGAAAAGTTGAAACAGGGAATTGATGATGTTACAGCCTGGGGGTGAACAAATCCATCAGTATTGGATGAGATGCCTTTCTTTTCCAGCAAGGGTGCTAGCCTACATTCCTCTTCTTTTCTGGATGGACTGTGTGGTTTCCATCAGCTCTACTTCTTTTGAGAGATTACAGCATTGTGTGTCTTGAGGGAAAGTAAGTATCTACCACAACATTTAACTGGGAATTCCTATTCTTACTAGGGCAGAGAAAGTGTACATTGAAAGGCAGGATTCTTCAGGATTTTCTCTCCATGTTTCACTGTTAATTGAAAGAAAGGAAGTTGGGACTGGAGGGAGAAAGAAGGGGAACTTGAAACAGCCCTCACCTTGACACCTTATCCTCAGAATTTGCAGGTTTGGCCCTGCACAGGTGAGACACAATAAGGCTTAACAATAAGGCATAGTACAGCTCATTACTCAACCTTCTATCTGGCCAGCCCCCGCCCAAGGCTTCTGAAACAAAAGTATCACCCTTAGAGCCAAAACCATCCTCTTTCCTGGTACCTTGAAAAATTAGCCAATTTCACTGCCCAAATATAGCATCCAATTATCATAGACATTTCTATTAATTTGCATAAAACAGCACAAGGGAAGGTTCTGGTATCCAAACCTTTCCCTGAATTCATTAGTTATGTTATCTTAAAGGACTCCACTCTTCAAAAAGATTACTGCCTTTTTTTTTTTAATATAAGATTATTTATTTATTTATTAGAGAGAGAGACTGAGAATGAGAGGAGAGAAGGTCAGAGGGAGAAGCAGACTTCCCGCAGAGCCGGGAGTCCGATATGGGACTCGATCCCGGGACTCCGGGATCATGACCTGAGCCGAAGGCAGTCGCTTAACCAACTGAGCCACCCAGGCGCCCAAGATTACTGCCTTTTGATTAGATCTGAAAATAGGAAGGTGCATGCCATAACAAAACAATGAGATTGTCTCCAGTGGGTCTAAGAAAAAAATTAGTTCTTCAGAAGCTAACTGAAGTCTTTAGTGTGGGGGTGTAGGAATGTCATCTGATCCAAACTCTTACTCAGTGGAGTGAGAGAATCTTCCATACCACGTCCCCAACAGATGGCTAGTCTCCACTTCAATACTGTCAGTGTACAACACATACAACCCACGTGTTTGCAGAATGGCTCACTTCTATTTTTCCACAACTCCAATGTTTTGGTTTGTGTTAACATCATGCATTTGTCTGCTTCTCTATATTTTCATTCATCTGATTGTTTCCCTCCCCTACTCGAAACACTGATAACCCTCCAGGGCTTCAGAATAAATCCAAGTTCTTGAGCATCACACTCTCAGAACTTTATTGTCTACATCTCACTTTTTTTTTTTTTTACCCAATTCTACTTCCATTCCCCTATTCCAACCATCTACTCAACGAAGATATTGAACCTCTTTATATGTTGGGCATTGTAGATCACAAAGATGAAAAAACAGTCTTTTGAACTTTAAGAACCTCATAGGAGCTCCTTGCATGTATCCTGAGCCCTAGCAACACCCAGCTGTTCACAGTTTCTCAAAGATGTCATACATTCTCACAGCACTGTGGGACTGTTCTCCCTTCCTGAAGTGTACTTTCTACCTTACTGCTGCTGGCATAAATCCTACTTATCAGTGCTCCCTCCCATGAGAACCCTTCTCCAACATCAAAGTCAGAATTGAGGACTCTCTTATCTGCACTCCCATAGCACTTTACCTTCTAGGACCACATCCCTCTTGTTCACTAATATATCTCCATTCCTAGTGGATATATCCACCTGTGGGGTGCCAAGTCAGCAGTAAACAATCACTTGCTGAATGATTGCTTGTGATGAAATAATGAGTAAACAAATCTCATAGCCAGCACTTGGCAGAGTGTAACTTGTGTTACTACTGAATATCTGTACATCTTCCTCACCAGAATTGAAGCTCCTTGTCAAAAGGGACCATGCTCTGCTCCTGTGTCCTCTATCCCTAGCACAATGCATAGCACATACTGAGTACTAAAGCATGAATTTGAACTAATTCATTTAGTAAATATTACAGAATGACAAATACATGTGCAAAACACTGTTGGGCTCATGTGTCTTCAACTCCATTGAGAACTTGCTCTTAAAAGAGTATATAATCTAACAGGAAAGACAAGATATCACAAATATAACAACTAATATGTCAAACTGGCTTTTATTATCTTGCACATTATTTTTCTGATGAGTCATCAGAAGAAGTCATCAGAAGCTTCATCTTTTACTAAGTGCAAATTAAAGCAACTTTTAAAAAAAGATTTATATTTTGAGAGAGAGTGTGGATGCATGTGAGCAGAGGGAGAGATGAAGGGAGAGGGAGAGAATCTCAAGAAGACACCCTGCTGAGTACGGAGCCCAGTGCCGCTTTATCCCATCACCCCAGTCATGACCAGAACCAAAACCAAGAGTTGGTCGCTTAACCTACTGAGCCACCCAAGCATCCCTGAAGCAACTTTTATTTAACAAGATCTGTTATGTTATTGGCTGTTTTTCCTCACTATGTGCCAGATCCTATTCTCAGCTTTCTCCATGTCTTCTCCTATACTTCAACAACTACCTTGCAACACAGAGGAGAGATAAATTAAGTAACTTTCCTAAGGTCACACATACAGTAAGTTGCAGGGACAGGATTTGAATTCAGCCCATACATCTGACCATGTATACAGCCTTTTGGCAAAAGAAACACACTTCACATTAGCCAAGAGTCTCCTGATATTTAGAACAGCTGTCACTGCTTGGGAGACTTGGAGCAATGTCTAGTTGCTAATTTTCCCAACTCTAGTAGGACACTTGCATTGACCGTTTCTATAGGAATCGCCTGGAGGATACTAGAGCTGATTCTGAAAAAAACAGAACATCTAAATATACCAATGGAGGAAATCTAACATAAGCAAAGATAGAAATTTTTTGGAAGGATACAGAATAACTCTGAAAATGAAATGGAAGTTGAAAACCAGATTTCTGAATCAACAGGAACAAGCGTTAACTCTTTGGCTGTAAGGAGCGTACACTAAAGGTGTTTTCTGGCTGGCCAAGGAGGGTCAAACATTTTGATTGGCAATACTAGCCAGGCTGAATCCAGTGGGGGTAGGGCTGTTCTCTGAACCACAGTGCACATTCTGTTACCAGAGGAAAAAGACGTTATGGGGCAGAATGGCAACAGATGCCTATTCAGTAAATATTATAGCTGTAGGAGTTATCAAATTTTTCAGGATAAAATTACTTGTAAATTCCTGAAATCCTGAATTAAATGTAGACGAATTCATATATAGTAGATCCGTAATAGGAGGCTAACAAAGAACAGATTATAAAGTATGGCCTGGAGAAGTTTTTATTGTATATATGCTGTAACAATAGAACTGCTGTATATTGCTGTGACAATAGAAAACACTTTTAAAAGGCAAACTCACCCATTTTAAAAGGCAAACTCTCCCATATTCTCCTCTAACATTTGATAATATATATAAAATCCTAGCACAGAGTTATGTTTTCTGAATTTCCCCCTTTTCCTATATCATAGACTTTCTCCAGGTTCCTTCACAGACTTTATAATTTTCATTTTAATTATTTTATGGTATTCTGAATTTTCCAACATAATTTGCCCACTGACTCTCATGAATGTTTGGAATATTTCTAATTTTCATCCTCTATATAATTCTATAATTAATGCCACCATCTATACAAATTTCCCTTTCCTTGTAATATTTCCTTAGGATAAATGTCAAGAAGTGCGATTTGGGTCAGATCTACAAAGTATGAACCATCTGTGGTTCCTGAAATTCTTTGTCACATTACTTTAGAAAAGGTATACCAGTTCAGATTTGCCATTAGCAATGTTTCGTCCTCCCAACTAAATGGCATCATCATTATTTTGTGAGTCGTTATGATTTAAAGTGGTACTTTGTTGTTGAAATTTGCCTAATAAATGGAGGGATTCTCCACAATGTATCACCTTATAATACCAATAGAGGAGACAGCTTGATCTGAAACCACCACTTACCACTCATGATGTATTCCGTTTTGTTTTGTTCTTTTCAAGTAGGCCCTACCACAAGGTTTGAACTCACAACCCTGAGATCAAGACCTGAGCTGAAATCAAGAGTCTGATGCTTAACCAACTGAGCCACCCAGACGCCCCTCTTTAAATTCACTTATCTTCTTCATTCTGGCAAAACCAATTTGCTAGCTTTTCAATGTACGTAATTGCATGAATATCACTTTTCGAGCTCTGAAGTATTTTATTGGGCAGAAAAAATTACTTGTAAATTCACTTAATTTTTTAAAAAAACTATCAATTTACTGAAGTTACAAACTTAAAAACCTAAAGCTTTCACTTTTTACTTTTACTTGGAAATCTTATTTTATTAGCCTAAAAGCTTTTAGCGACTTCTTAAAAAAATATTTAGAATTTATTATTTCATTTCAAACTTTGCTAAATTAAACACTTTTAAATCATTTTAAATGCATTAGTGCATTTAACGTATTTTTTAAAGTACTGTTATTGTGACAACAACTTTCTGAGTACTTTTAGAATCTTAACATTCTAATAAATTAGATTTACAGATATGATGGATTTTATGTTTTCTCAGGTCTTCCAATACTCTAAATAAACTTAGTAAGGTTTAACTTAAACGAACAAATCTAATCAATTACACAAGTATACATTTTAAATTGGAATTATAAGGCTAACCTGTTATTGAATAGATCAAAATATTCTTAAATCTTCCAAAATAAAATAAAACATACACCAGATTATTTATTTAAAAAGGTATTAATGCGGGGCACCTGAGTGGCTCAGTGGGTTGAGGCCTCTGCCTTCGGCTCGGGTCATGATCCTGGGGTTCTGGGATCGAGCCCCGCGTCGGGCTCTCTGCTCAGCAGGGAGCCCGCTCCCCACCCCACCTGCCTCTCTGCCTACTTGTGATCTCTCTCCCTCTGTCAAATGAATAAATAAAATCTTTTAAAAAAAAGGTATTAATTCTCTGTGATTGATTTTCTTAATCATCGATAATTAATGCTAAATACGCCCACTAGGAAACCTCCTTGACTAAGTGAGTTCACTTCTCCACCAGAGACTTGCCCTGGGATGCTGCAGGGTTCTTGTTGGCAGCTCTCAGGGAACACACTAAGCCTTCTTCTAGCCTATAACAGAGACCACATACTTGAAGAAGGATTGGTTTCCTGGCCATCCTGGCCTTCTCTTCGATGTGGTCCTTATCCCTGTTCATGTCAAAGAAGTCTGAGACTACTACCCAAACTGGCCTCTTGATTGGCCTGGGCACCCCTTTAACTTCCAACTCTAAAACCATTTGAACCTCATTCAATCCTGTCTTCTTTTTTCCACTTCTATCCAATGGTCTCCACAAGTCTTACGGATGCTAAAATGGTATCTAACTGAAAGCATGGTATCCTTCATGGTTTTGCCTGACTTCTCAGTCACAAGTGACAAGTTCATTCTGACAATAACAAGTTAATACACACTTTCATTGAAGTCAATTTTATCCTCCTTGGAATTCATTTTCTCCTATCCACAACCCATCTTGCAAAATTTTGATTAACCAAAATTTGAAAATTTGGTAATCGACTAAAGGACAGACACTACATGACTTCCCACTGTAGCTCTCATACTGTTAGGCTTGTTAACTAGTTACATCTTTATAACAATGGTTTGTAGCTAAAGCATCTGGAAGAAAATGCCACATAAAAAGGTACAGAGATTTCTTGGGACTAGAATAAAATACGTATCATTGTGGCACTTACAATATCCAGGGCTTCCAGGTATTTGATGAATATAGGAAGGTTTTAATGACCATATAATTACAACAGTACTTATCATGATTTAAGCATTTACCCAAATACCAACTGTTTTGCATTCATATTTGAGATGGTCAGTCAGGTCCAGCCACAAGTGGAAACAGATGAGAGGCTCAGGGCAACAAAATGTATTGTACTCACAGGTCCTAGAGGCAGGAGGCACAACATGGCACACAGGACCACATGGAAAAGACACCAGGAGGCAGAAGACTGGAGAGAGTATGGGGAGCATGTAGGCCACACCTTTATTTGAGTTTCAGCTGGAAAGGCAAGGCATGGCAAATTAGGTTAGGATTGGCTATCCTGGCTAATTTTCTTGGGTATGGGGCTGCTGTAATAGGGTGGTCTCTAGTTGTCTGATACCCAGCCCTGGAATGAGTAAAGAATAGGAATATCGCCTACTGGGGTCCTTGGGCCAAGAAAGGAAGTGTGGCTCCAGACTGGTTAGTTTGCATATCAAAGACATGCTCCCTGCTGGCCCCCTTGCTAAATCTAAGAACTGGTCAACCCAGGGAAGGTTATCTCATGTAACCTAATTAACATAAAGTCTAGGAGGTAATGGGTTTCACAACCTGGCATTTTGGGTGTCAAAGGGTGAAAAAAGATGTAAGGACAGAAACAAACAGATATTAAACACCATTGTGTCACCTAGCTCTAAGAATACTTAAAAGTTGGTAAACAAAATGCCACAGGAACAGGTGTGGGGTGTTTTTCCTTTGTATGTTAATCAGCAATAAGCATTCTATGCAAATCAGAAGGTCTGCCACTGTGTAGTCATTTGAATCTTCAGAATCCAGGGTCCAGGCCCTATAAGAGTTGAAGGAAGAGCCAATAGTGTGTCTAGTTACAAGCAATCCTACCATATGTCACTTCACATAATCGTCCCATCATGGTTGTCCCAGGGAGGGATCATCTGTAGGCATCTGCTTCCATCCTATGGGCGCTGGACGGCTGCCAAAGAGAAGGGACGAGAGTGAGGAAGGGGTGGGGTAAACCCCCACAAAGCCACTTTATTCTTGTCATCCTCCAACCACCCCACTTATTAAAGTATTATCACCAACACCTGCATTTTATACACCACCCTCCCCCAACTCTGTCTTCCTCAGATCATTTTCCCTTTCCATCCTGAAATAACCATGAAAAGCACCATGTATGTGACAGCTGAATGACTTAACTCTTTTGTGTATATAAAGTCCTATGTGTAGCCTCTGCACAAAACTTTTCAAGCAAACCAGATTGGGGGTGGATGAAGAGAAGAAGAAAGGATAGAGGCTGAGACTGGAGGGGTCAGGGGAGCGGGGTCCTCACTGGCAATTCTAAAGTTGGAGTGGGGCAGCTGACAGGAGGACAAAGTTTCCTCAAACAAGCAACCCAATTTTAACGTAGCTCACAGGTGGGTTTTAATAACAAGGCTGAGCCATCTGGTAGCTTTCTATTTTAGCTAATTATTCTTGGTTAAGTAAGTGCTAAGCTTTTAAAATTATTGTTTAATTTTTTTTTCTTTTTGTCACCCTTCCTCTATATTTTGGTTCCCTGAGGTAAATCCCTGTCCCAGTTACTTTTCTGGGGAAAGCCTGACTTGCCTACTTTTCTTAGCAGAAAAGCCTCTAAGGAAACCTCAAAAATGTTTCCTTTAGCACTCTGATTCTCTACATCTTCCATCCAAATACACTATCCAAAACAGCAGAGTTAATTAAGCATATACCCCTAGGGTCTAGGGTTGTACCCAAAGCAGCTTTCACTAGCAATCTTATGCTACACCTTAAAATTTCACACCATGCTTGCTTCTTTACCACCTACCCCTTATTTAGATGCCTTTCGGGAATATTTTTTAAAATGGTGGGCACCTGAGTGGCTCAGTGGGTTAAGCCTCTGCCTTTGGCTCAGGTCATGATCTCAGGGACCTAGGATCGAGCCCCGCATTGGGCTCGAGCCCTACACTGGGCTCTCTGCTCAGCAGGGAGCCTGCTTCCCAATCTCTCTCTGCCTGCCTACTTATGATCTCTGCCTCTCTCTCTCTGTCAAATAATTAAATAAAATCTTTTAGAAAAAATAAATAAATCTTAAAAAAATGGCTCAATTATCATTGAGTAAAATTCAATCTCCAGTAAGATACACAAAATTGTCCTGTGACATCATACACCCTTCAGAACATTGCCACACTGCAAAAGCGCATTAAGGAAAATGAGTTTAAGAATGTAGGGAAGAACAGGAGAGAGAGGTCTTGGTCATGTGGTGGCAATGGAAACAAAATGTAGATATGTAAATCCCTGAAGAAACAATGAAGGTATCTAGAAAACAGCCTAGAACCAAGAAAGATCAATAGAACCAAGCTGAAATTATATCAGCTTGAGGCCTTGGCCTCAGTCTTCACTCCACAGATGAATAACCTTCATCCCTTCACCATTGGGCTACCCTTTTCCCTTGCCCAGAATAAAGGAGATAAAGGGAATATGTGATCCAGATACCCCAAACTGCAACTGTGAATTCTTTGAAAAAGCATACATTTCAGAGCACCACTCATGTTGATTCAAATCTCAGTGCTCTCCCTCTGAAGCTGTGAAATATGGGACACAATTGCTCCAATTTCCTCATTTGGAAAAGCATAATATATATTATCAACAGACTTCGTCTAAAGATTGAAGTGACGCACACAGTAGGGCTTTTAAAATGATAAATGATTTATATATATCAATGAGAAGTATAGAGATATTGAAAGACAATAAATCTCCTTTATTTCCTCTACCTACTCTAATTCCCCAATGAGTCTCCCCCCACCTGCACTCTGCTAGGGGTGGGGTGCAATAGCCAGAAATGAATCTCACACATTTGTGAAGTGGCAGTCACGGGGCATCTTCCAGGGGTCTGGGATCTGTGTCTAACCCCTTGGTTTGCACCGCTCTCCACAGTGGAGTTTCTGGGCACGTCCCTGTCAGGGACATACCACAGGGAGTATGCCGAGGGCCCACTGGTGAGCCCGAGATCTGTACTCCCCGCTTCGTTGGGCCCAATCAAAGACAGTTGAGCGGTTGTCTCCCTGCCAGAATTCAAAATGGCGCCTGGAAGGAAACCGCCTCCCTTCTGGTTTTTCCTTTAATCCATCTCAATCCCTCCTCGGTCTTTAACATCCGGGTCTAAGGACTCGCTACCCCGCCCCTTCTGCCTCTCCTGGTCCTGCCTGTCTCTCCTCCTCCGCGTTTCTCCACCCTTCCTGGTGTGGGAGGCCCTCTTCCTTGGCACTCTGAGCTCTCCCCAGCCTTGGCTATAGCGCCTTCAAGGTCTAACTCTTTGTAGATACGGGCTTCTGTCATGAGTGGTTAATAAACTAAAAAACCCTTTCTCTGTTGATAAATTCTAGATTCCACGCATATAGTCTCAAAACTTCGATTCCAGTTGTCAAAAGCTGAATAACAGACTCTTCGCATTCCTGCGGTAACAAGCCCCAACCCCCCTGACACCAACGGATGCCTCTGGCAAATCAGAGAGAAATGCAGACAAGAAAAGTACACTGATAGATTTTAAAATATATATTATCCTCATGACATTATTTCTTTTTCCATCGAGGCAGTATTTTAGTTGGTAAAGCAGTCTCAGAGCACTCTACTATCAATACCAAACTTCGGGTGATGAGAGTTAAACCGGATTTTATGGGTTGGCTTAGGAGTGTAATCATCATAAATAACATTGTTTCTATGGGAAAATGTCTTGAGAGTGCTTAATAACTGACTTACAAATGAATTTTTGGAACATATGTGGTTTGTAAGTTGAGAATGGATACTATTCCTTTTTAATACCAAAAACTTCCCCGAGTTATACAAAGTGAAAGCTAAGGAGGATGATTATCTTGGACTAGAAAAATTAATATTTCTAGTTTCTCTGCTTTTATAACTTACTTCCTCAGCTTTTTAGCACAAATATAACAGATCAGAAAGGCCAAATTTGAACTATAAACTTGAGGCTGTGGCGAATTAAATGTATTTGCTTTGTTCTACAGATGTTAAACACAATTCCCACAAAATTTGAAAGGTGGAGTTAATTCTGACTTAGACGAATCTAATGAGCATCTGTTTTGATTTTTCTAACCATTGATCTGATTTTCTTTTAACTTGATACTGGTTGGTTTACACAAGTCCGTGTGATAATTGCAAATAGCCAAAGGTGAAGTCATTCCAGAACCCCCCAGTTTTTTTCCTTAAAATGTCACATGATTCTTTAGAGACATTTAAAAATTTTGTATGAATGCAGAGTAAGTGATGCATAAACACATGTACCTTTTTCTCTGACAAATGTGTCTATACAAAAACACGTAACTAAATAAAAATTGAGAAGTTGGGTATGGCTTTCTGGAAGGGAGAAAGTTTCTTTAACAAGCATAGAGAATATCAGGGAAGCTCCCCAAATTGTGTCCCCCACAAAATTCATATGATAAGGCCCAAATCCCAGTACCTCAGACTAAGACCATATTTGGAGATAAAGAGGTCATTATTAAGTAAAGTGAGATCATGGTGGGAGGTGGCTTCCAATTCAGTAAGATGATGTCCTTATCAGAAGGGGAAACTTGGATACAGACACAGGGACAGAGGGAAGACCTTATGAAGACGCAGAGACTAGACTAGGCCACAATCCAAGGAGAGAGGCCTCAGGAGAAACCTATCCTGCTGACACCTAACTCTTCTAGCCTCCAGAACTGTGAGGAAATCAATTCCTGTTGTTTTAGCCACCCAGTCTGTGGTACGTTGTTATGGAAGCCCTAGCAAACTAATATCCTCCAGAACCTAAAATTATATCTAGAGGTATAAAATATAATTTAGGCTACTTGATGGAATAGGTACCTTAAACTATATGGATAGATCATGGGTTTTCAAAATAGGCTACAGGATGATATTCTGGAGTCTGGCAAATGCTTAATTTGAATTTTACTTTAAGGTATATTTTAAGTGTTTTAAAGCTATGATAAAAATATTCAGACATAGTAAGTATCAAGATTGGACCCATTGCAGACCTTCATTCTATTATGCTGCACGGCTGGGTTACATGAATAGTGTGTAGTACTCAGAATGAAGCTTTTCCTCATATCACATCATGTCTTTTAATTACCTGGAGATGTTATCATAAATGCTGCAGCTTTGCACCAGAGTTTTAATGCAGGCCTGAATAAAATGTCTATGTTCAGTAGTAATTCTTTAATTTTACCACATTAAATAAAGATTAGAGAACTATCAAAAATATTGCATATTCCTATAAGAAAACCTAAAGCGTAGTAGGAAAAAACATTCCTAGATTCTCGCTCTGTACTTATATTAGTGATGTCTCTGGGGGCGCCTGGGTGGCTCAGTGGGCTAAAGCCTCTGCCTTCAGCTCAGGTCAGGATCACAGGGTCCTGGGATTGAGCCCCACATCGGGCTCTCTGCTCAGCAGGGAGCCTGCTTCCCCCTCTCTCTGCCTTCCTCTCTGCCTACTTGTGATCTCTCTATCTCTGTCAAATAAATAAATAAATAAAATCTTTAAAAAAAAAAGCGCTGTCTCTGTAATTTCTTGTTATGCAATTATTTTTACATTACTAGAGTAGAGAGACATGCATAGTGAGAATTAAAAATCAGAAAAATACAATTTCCAAAACTTGATACTCATACTGTAAAATATCCTGAAAATGCAGAAAATAATAAAGAGGATAAAACTCACGTAGAACCTTCCCTATTGACCCACAAAATCCAGTTCTACATAGAACTGCTTGCATAAAATTATATTACTTTTTCTCTGGAGTCAAGTACAAGTATGCTGCATTCAAATGCATGTCAAGTAAGGCTCCAACATGTTTGTTCAGTGCATGCCTTTGATACACACACACACACACACACATATAATAATGAATTGTACAAAAAGAAGAATCAACCATGTTGAGTCATAGTGACAAAAACCTGAAAGATAGCTTTGGCACATACTGTGAGCTTTCCATTTGATTTATGAGGCATTTTAAGAAAGGTAAGCAATTGATAGATATTATTGGCAGTGAAATTTTGAAACAAAAATGCCCCGTTAATTCTCTTCCAATCATGCACACCAATTTAATTAAAGAGAATCCTCAGATTACAAGGAGAATTGCTTTAAAAAACTAATAGTATTTGTAACTCAGAATCTCTTCTTTACAGAAGATAACTGGATGGTGATGCAATTTTGCAGCAAAAGTCTATAAGCCTCCATTTGGGGCGCCTGGGTGGCTCAGTCGTTAGGCGTCTGCCTTCAGGCTGCCCCGCATCGGGCTCCCTGCTTGGTGGGAAGCCTGCTTCTCCCTCTCCCGCTTCCCCTGCTTGTGTTCCCTCTCTCGCTGTGTCTCTCTATCAAATAAATAAATAAAATCTTGAAGAAAAAAAAAGTCTATAAGCCTCCATTTCAATTTCTTTTTAGTTTTTAATGTGTAGTCCCATTACTATCCTTAATTGACTTTACAATAAGGACATATTATAAATGTAAACTTATAAAATAACTATACACTAATTAAACACTGATTTCACCCTTTATTTCAATGTAAGATTTCGTTTGAAAAAAAATGTGTGGAAACCACTGACACGGAGAAGTAAAGGAATTGGGGTCTTCACTCTGGAGAAGAAAACGTTAAATGGAGACATTCAAGCTGTCTTTATAGTATCTGAAAGAGAAGCAGTCTATGCTGTTTGCTTCAGAAAGCAGGACAGTGATTTGAAGATATTACAAACAGCAAATCTCAGCACAATGTAAGAAAGAACTTGGCCACAGTTCATTCTTTTGAAAAGTAAAAGGGTGCCTCTGAAGCTCCAGAACCCAGGCATGAGAGATATTCGGGCAAAGGTTAGGTCTTTAAGGAGTTCTGCATGAGACAGTCCTCCTTTGGAAAGGAAAGAATAACTCCAATCCAGAGCTCAGAATCCAAGGAGGAACAATACTTCTAGAAGAAAGCAAGCATGTTAGTCTTCCTCTTTTAGGGATTTGAGAGAAAACCCTTCACTTTTCTGCACGCTTAATTTCGTAAACCAGGAGATTAGAGTCACATATGGCCAGACTGCCCTGCCTGATCCAGCAGCGCTCTGCAGCACAGAGCAACTTCAGCAAAGCTCCCTCCTTATGTGGGGATAAAGTAGTGCTTGGAAACACTAAACTTCAGGAATTGGGGTTTGTAAGGTAGGAAAAACAAGAGAAGGGATTCAAGAAATTACACCCTGAAAAGGGAAAATAGTAATTTAGAGCTGACTTACATAAGAGCATTTGATATGTTCAGGTTTATGCAACTGAAGGGAGCGCAGAAAAGCCTTGTCAATGAGGATCCTCCCAAGGCCACCCTAATATTAATGGCTTACTTACGTTCTTGAATATTCGCTTTGGGAGAAAGTCGAGGCATGCGCCTTGCAGACTGTGACTGACTATTGAACTCACCCAAGAGAGGTTGAGGAACCTAACAGGCAGCAGTGAACCTTCTGAACCCCAACTTCCTGGTTTCCATTCTTGACCACACTGAGAGAGAGACCCATTTGTCCTGGCTTGCAAGAGACAATTCTGATTTTAACGCAAATCAGGACATCTGGTCACTCAGGTTCTACAACCGGCTAGCTGGGAAAAGGTGCCTAAATTCTGTGGGACGATAAAAGTACCTACCTCAATAGTGCCATGAGGATAAAGTGAGTCATGAATATAAAGTGTGTGGCAGAGTGTATGTGTTTACATTCAATAAACATGAGTGATTTTTATTATCAGTGATCAAGGTCTGCTCAGCCAACGATGCGATCATGTGACATGTCTGTTCTATGTAAGTGCTAACTTGTGACTATTTAAAACAAGTCCCTCCTTTTTTAGATCACTGTGTTATGAATCATTGGAACACCAGCCACACACACACACAAAAAAGGATCCATCCATTTTTATATTAATCTATTTGATAGATTATATTAATCTAATTGATTGACTATTTATATATCCACATTAACCTATGAATCCATCATTTAAATCCATATATTTAAATCCACATATAAACCACACATACAATGTTCAAATCCACAGCTCAGGGGACTATATTCTTCAGGAATTTCACATCATTGCTAGGTGCTTTCTCTGTAGAAATACAATGGATCTTGGAATCACCTAAAACAGTCCAAGTACGGTGTTAGAAAGTTGGGGAAACAGACCGGAGACGGAACAGATTATTCAGCGGGTGAATCAGAGTGATGATGTAGTCCCATGCCAATGCTGACAGCAATGAAACACTAAGAAAAAGGCTAGAGTGTGATGCTCATCTGTCATCATTTAAATAACTTTACGATGTTCAACTTGGAAAAAAGAAAAAGACTGAAAATGTAGAGTATATCCCACAATGATCACACGAATGTGTCATTCACAAGAAAAGACTCCTTGTTCCTAAATATATTCAAAGTCAATAGACAGATACAGCTATACAAAAAGAAAAAAAAAAAAAAGAGAGAGTATACATTCTTTAGTACTAGTGGGCCAGGCTTTCCTATTCGCCCTGAAAAGCAGCCCAATCCTGTTTAGTGTGGAAAACTGAAAGTGGGAGAAACCATATCATGGCAGAATTACCCAGGGCACCTCATCTGCTTTGATGGGACGGCATTGGACCCACTGCCTCATGATATTATATCTATCTTGACAGAAAAGGGCTAGATGATCTTTGAGGACCCCTCCAGGGATAAAAAGAAAAGCAGGGAGGTGAGGGAGTTTGCTGATTCAGAGCTAAGAAAGTTAGTAGTGGTCACATTTTAAAATAAAGCAGTTTAAGAAAGGTCAGTGAAGAGCCTCATGTGTGTGGACAGGATTCATACAAAGCACATTTGCTGAAGGACTGGATCCTGCGTTCTGCCTTACAAACAGCTGGCCTGGGCATGAGGAGCTGGGGTGTCATACCCCCCACGCTTCCCTCCCACTGCCAGTCCTTCTGGGGACAGGAAGTTTGCAAGTTGCTGGGCATTTATTTTTCCTTCAGATTATGCAGAGGTAACAGACCACATGAATTTTGTTCATTCATGGGATAGTTAGTTTATTCACCCTAGAGATTGGTTTAGACAAAATAAAGCCTTAGTCAACTGGAGCCTAACTTACTACAACCTTTAATTAACATTTTTCCTTTTCATTTAGCTTCGATGAGAAATGAAGTGAATCACAAGAAAGTAATTTGACATGAGGGATTTATCTTTGAACCAACTAGTTCCAAGGCGTAACCAGGTATTAGTCAAGATTCTTTTCTGGCTCATCTTGTTTATCTTTCCTATTTATGATCAAATAAAGAGTATGAATTTATGCTCAGATCCATGACCCCTAAGCATAAAATGGTGTGAGATATTAGCCTTTTAGAATTGGAAGGAACCTTCAAGTTAGGGTTTGCATCTTGTTCTATTCATGCCCCTTTCCCTCTCAAGGATGTCCAGGTTTGGATAATAAATTATTTGCTCACCATATTCTATCATCTATCAGTAATTTAAAAAACGCTTTCAGTAGCAGGATCCTTTTCAGAAGCTAAATCTTAACACAGAGCTCTGATATATAAACGGAGCCACCGGCCACCCAATTTGACCAGGACATTTGATCAGGTTTAGGATGAACATTCAGTGCTAAAACTGGGACAATCCCAGGCCAACAAGGATAGTGGTCACCCTATTATAAAATACCAAAAGGTCTGTTCTGCCAGTGTAAATATATTTTTATACATAAAAATTCATAATATTCATTTATTATTAAGCCAACCGATGGGGGGAAATGGGTCATTTCAAGGAGCACAAAAAAGAAAAAAAAATTCTATCGAGAGTGACAGTTGCACTCTTACATGAGACTCAGGACCCAGTTTATTTCCGTATTTGTTTTGGCTTCATAATATCGAGGAAACCCTGGTTTGCATGAGTGAGTAGTTGTAAGTGATCGTTTGTTGTTATTGTTCTTATAACAGTCCTTCCTAGGAGCTCAGGATTCTTTCTCATTAGACTGATCCAGAAGCTTATAAGAAGAAAACCAGAATATGATTTTTTAATGTCAGATCACTAACAATATCTAACACGTCTTTTAAGACAAACACAAAAGTCAGATTAGAAGCATCTAAAATATATGAAGAGCATAAAAACTCTCCACTATACCATATGGGTTGTGATGTGACGCAGCAGAGGTCCACTTGGTATGGCTCGACCACCCCAGCATCAGACACTGAAATGCCTGGACCTGGCTGGCTTTCTTGTCATTTATTTACTTTTTAAAAAGAATTTATTTATTTATTCATTCATTCATTCATTCATTCATTTATTTGAGAGAGAGCACAGAGGGAGAGTAAGAAGAAGCAGACTCCCCACTGAGTGGAGAGTCCAATGCAGGGCTTGATCCCAGGACCAAAGGCAGACACTTAACCCATTGAGCCACATAAACACCCCATGGTTTTTTGTCATTTAATTGAGATTCTGGCATGTGTGCTATAGTAATGCATATAGTAATCCTGTATAATTCTGTACCAGAAGGATATGTGTAGGCCTAGATCTTAAGAAACACTAACATTTTTTTTTTAAGATTTTATTTATTTATTTATTTGTCAGAGAGAGAGAGAGAGCACAAGTAGGCAGAGAGGCAGGCAGAGAGAGAGGGGGAAGCAGGCTCCCCTCTGAGCAGAGAGCCCGATACGGGGCTCGATCCCAGGACCCTGGGATCATGACCCGAGCCGAAGGCAGCTGCTTAAGCAACTGAGTCACCCAGGTCTCCCAAAACACTAACATTCTTAATCAATATTAATCACCTGGGTGATTCAGTCAATTAAGTGTCTGCCTCTGGCTCAGGGTCCTGGGATCCAGCCCCAGGTTCGCTCCCCCCTCAGTTGGGAGTGTGCTTGTCCCTCTCCCTCTGTCCCTCCCCCTACTCATGCACTCATGCTCTCTTTCTCTCTCAAATAAATAAATAAGATCTTAAAAAAAAAAACAAACACACAGTCACAAGATCTGCCAGAAGAAACTTTGTCCCCATGCCACACAGAAAATAGTTAAACGGCACAAATTTAAAAGTTGTCATTGTCAGTGTGTTGCATGTTGACATGTAACATATTTTTGCTCTCATGGGTTATTTTAGCAATCAGAAATACACTTCAACATGATATTCAAATTACTGTATTTATAGAACCAAGTTCCAGAAAACACATAAGTAACCATGACAGAGAACATTTCTTCATAAAGAGTCCCAGGCTCTAAGAGGTAACTCATTTAATTCTCATAACAACCCTATGAGACAGCCTCTTTCCTTGTTTTACCAAAACAAGGAGGCTCTGGATTAGTGATTTGTTGACGGTCACAAAGCTATCAAGTGACAGCCAGACCTGAGTCCAGAGTTTCAGAGTCTGTGTTCCTCGTCCCAAATTTATACTACCGGTCACCTCAGTTTGAAAACACTACTGTGATGTGTTTTACAGGAACCTTGCTCCTGAGTTGGTGAGGCAGGAGGCAAAGGCCATGCAATTTCTAAAAAGAAGAGGTCTGGAATCTGCCTCCCTGATGCCCATCTCCACGTTCCCCTGGACACACTCGGCCTCTCTCAGGGCACTCTGCCTAGCCCAAATTGTACAGACACTAATAACAGATTGTTGACCTATCTATCTCATGCCACTAATTCGGGAAGGCTTGACTAATCAGTGAATTATCACATGCTGACCATTTGCTTAGCAGGACACACAGCTGCACGGTACCCAGCCTCAACAGATAGTTACAGAGCGAGGGAACAAGGTCCTGGTTCCCTTCTAAAAAATAAAGAAAGTCCCTTTCCTTGTATAGATTATCTCAGCTATAAAGGATCTACAGATCTGCTTACAATTACACAAATAGTGCCTGTTTTGTTCCTGGCAGGCTTCTTTAAAACATCATAAGCAAGCCGCTAAAGCCCAGAGGGTGGCCCCATTCCCCTCTGAGCATTTAACAAGCACATTAACTTCTAGAGAGCTAGACTATCCCTTGTCATCAACAGCTACACTGTCAATGTGGTGCCCATCGCTGGATGAGCTGTCATACATATCCAAGAAAACAGACTAATGAAAAATCACAACTACTTTTAACATATGTATGCTATTTCTTTGTTAATGTGCTACAAAAATTTGATTCTAAAGTGGTTAATTTCTAATATTTTCCAAACAAACATTACCAACAGTGGTGTGAGTCCCAGATTATCTTCTTTCCCTCACGTATTTGATCCACATGTAGCTGAAATACTGCATATTTGCAATCAAAAAGAGCAAATGATACTCTGGAGAAGGCATTGCTTTCAACCTAGTAGATGTGTATTTGAACCTAGACCTTGTAAATATACATCAAAAATAAATATATATAGTAATTTCTGGAATGCATTGAGACATCTGTCGTCAATAGTGTTGAAAACATAATTCAATAACTGGCCTTAGTTATCTTTGATTCTCACGTTGAGGAAACGGGAGAAGACAAATGGTGAGTGGCAATAGTAATCGTGATAGGAATCCCCGGGCACTTTCAAGGGTTTAAGACTAGTAGGTGAGAACATTGGTTTTCCGTGTCAAATTTTATCTCAAAACAGAGTCTTACCTTTTCCTTCTTTCCCAAGTCACACCAGTCATGACGGTCATTTACTGCCTCACACTGCTTTCTCCTAGAGCACTTCCTCCCTGCCTGTGTCTGGACTCCCCACGGATGCTCAGGGACATCACTTGCTGGCCAACAGTTAGGCAGGGTCAGTGTGGCCTCAGACAGACCCATTTCATGGTGCTTCTGGAGGCTGGCCGACACAGATGGGGTGAGATTCTGTCAGCATGGGCTAGACGCTGGACCAGGGCCATAGTGCTGCCTGCAGGACCAGTGGACTCTGGCCATGTTGGCCCCATCCCCTGCCTTACCCCCAGGTAGTATCCACAGCCAGTAAACACTAATACTCTCTGGTTATAGTCACAGGGTAAGAAGAGGGGTAATAAAGAATCTAGGCTCATTGAAACGCAATTATCCTTGCTCCACCGAGGACAAATATGAAAAAGTGTATGCTTTGAATATAACTTTCATAGACTGGAGACTGAAGAAAAATCCTAATGGCTAGGACCCAGGACCCAGAGCAAATCCTCTGATCCAGGTGCTCAGTTTGACAACCTTTCTGCTCAATGTAGCTTCCTTTAGGAACCCTACCCTGTTCTTCTGAGACAGGTAAGGGGACCTCTCAAGTTCTTAGATAGCACCTGCCTTCCTGTGACAGATCAAAGTCCCTCTCAAGATCTTATATAGCACCTAATCAGAACTTCCATCATGCTGTTTTGTAATCCCAAACCTGCTCATCTCCATTCCTCCCTGGACACTACAGTGTCATGGTTAAGAACATGATTTCAGATGATCTAGTCTCTGATCTGCCCTTTTCAGATCAGAGCTATTTCATTAATTTACCTAAACTTCAGATCCTTTATCTGTAAAATGAAGGTAATAAGACAACTTACTTTATAGGCTTATTATTACTAACACATCCTATTAAAATTATTCAGGTTTCTTGAGGAAAGGAGCTCCACCTTTTTGCTATTGTACCACCAGCCCCTCTCATGCTGAGTCAGAGAGTATTTAATAAATATTAGTTAATCACAATTCATAATTCCAGTTAAGGAATGGAAGAAAGTTCCAGATACGAAAAGGTGCTTTTACATAGGGCATGTGGTGCTAAGAGTTAGGTTGCCCGGAAGGCATTCTCAGAGCTGACGTTTCCTCTAATTTTATGGATTATAAGTGGTCTCAGCTATTTCAAGTGTCAAAAAGCATCCTTGCTCTGAGAAATGCTGTTTCACAAACAGGCCACCATCTGCCACAAAGATAAAAACGTTCGGTGCTGAATTTCTGTGGTTGTCAGTATCGACATGCCTGATATTTAGAACACTTACTTTTTTATGGAGCTGATTTGGGAGCACAGAAAGCTTCTGGGAATACTGCCCTACATAGCCGCCCTTCACAACCAGAACAGCTGTGCCACAGTTTTTACTGTTCTGAGGCACAGAATAGGGAATTCAAGAATCCCAGCAGCCAGGGCTCCATTTCGGAGCCCTGACCGGTTGCTTTTCCAGGGCAGCGAACACTCCACTCTGCCCACTCGCTTTCCAGCTTTGTTTGCATTTTTGTTCTTCACATTGCATGTCAATTTCAAGTTTTTAAATTTACTGTAATGGATGTCTATCTCAGGCCACAACACTGATATACAAGGAAATTGTTTTTATTTGGGTTATATATATATATATATATATACACACACACACACAACACTTTAATTCCTATTTTGAGTTCTAGTGCTTGGGGCTACAGAAATTTGATTATTAGTTCAGCTGAAATCTCCTTTTCTAAGGGTTACAGGGGAGATCTGAGAGTTCACCCAATATCAAGCTGCTGTAGGGTCTAAGGAAGTACCTGGTTTTCCAAGTGCTATGTCCTTGTTTAGCAATCTATGGGCCTTCAGGCATTGATCTCCCCCTCAGCCCTGAGACAGCATGAGCCCTTGTCTCCTGGCCATGTTAGGTGAGCTCCACCCTTTGGAGCAGCTCAGTCATTCTGTGGCTTCCCTTTAAATTAGAGTATGGGATTCTCTGTGGGCCTGTGGCCCTGTTTGCCAATACTCGCTGCAAAGCAGTTCCCTTCTAAAACTATGTAGCTTTTGGGGATTCTATCCACGTGTCCTCTTCCTGGCTTTTACAGCTCACCTACCAAGGAGGCCATGTGGAACCTTGCTGTTCAAGACCAGCTAACCACTATCTCCATCCCATCTTTTCTGGGGGCAATCCAAGAGATAATCTAAAGAGTTCTAACATTATCAGACTCTCAAACATTTGGATAATTCCATAGTCTTTACCATTCCCCTAAGGCTGTGGGATTTGGAAACAGGAAGAGACTCCCTTTTTTCTCTTTGTGCTCTGCCACATTCTTGCCCTGAGACAAGGAATAGGCCTCGCTACTGCAAGGAGAAAGAGGTAGGAATAAAGACAGAGAAGGGGAACTTATGGATGGCAGTAGGGGGAAGGACTTCAGCTAATATTTAAAAAATTATCTTGCCACAATACACTCACTGTTTCATTTGATTCTCCTAACAGTTCTTTGAGGTAAACAACCTCACTTTCCAGGTGAGGAAACAGATTTAGAAAGCTTAAGTAATACATTGGGCATCTCTGTCCCAGTTTGGCACTGTTTTGTTCTCCAACCAGAAGGCTGGGGACCCAGACCCTGTCTCCATGCCACAGACCTGCTCTTTCCACCACACCCTGCTTCTGCACACACTGGATTTCTCTCCATCTTCCATTTATGGCTTATTCCCACTTCTTTCTGTTCTCATCACCTTGCAAAAGGTTCTCCCCACCATTTCAACCTGACAAAACCCTCCCCATCACACATTTTCCACAAAGTCTTTTCTGATAAATTCAGGCAGCAGTGACCTTCCCTCTCCAAATCCTTATGACACTGGCTCCTTCTTTGCGCTGCCCCTCCCACACTATTCTGCGTCACCATTATTTATGCTCACATCTTATCAAACCTACTAGACTGCTAACTCTTTGAGCCCAAGAACCTTATCATTTTTTCTTGAAAGTAATGAAAAAATGTACCAATGAATGAATGGATGTATGGAAATAGATACTCCATGACTCTGAAGAGGAAGGAAGAGTCTTAGCAGCCTCACATCTAAAGTTGCTCTGTAGGAGGAACAAAGAAGAAAACTCTGGAATTGTAGGGTGAGATGGATGGTTAAGAAGCTCTGTGGACTGTCAGTTGGCTAGTCTAGCAGAAAGATGAGGGTCTATGTATGGAAAGAGAAGAAAGCAATCATGGGCAGCAAAAAGAAGTCTGTATCCCAGACAGGGTGGCCCTCTGACTGAGGGGCTCTCCTATGTCTACTGCTTATTACCCTGGGATTCTCTGTCCATATGTAAATGCATAAACAACAGAACATGATCATTAGCTGCTGTGAAACAATTATGAGAGGCTTGTTTTGAGAAAATCATAGTAATAATAGTATTATAGTAGCTTCCATTTATTGGTGATCTATTGTATACCATTCCTATGCCTAGATTATGAAAGAAAACAATTCCTCAATCCTACCTACCAGTGGTTAAAGACTTAAAAATAGCTATCAGACATTGCTTTAATAACTTCTAGCCACCAATATGGAAGATGTTCAAAAGAACAATGGGGAAAATTAACATTTGCGAGACTCTAGGGATATTTTCTAAGTGGTCTACAGGAAGACTAAAAAAAGGAAAATAAGTAGCTGGCTACTAAGCATCATTTTTCCATCAGCATCCCTCCACACTCTATAACATCAGATGAAACAAGATTTCTGTCTGGGAGTCATAAACTCAGGGCTTCTCTGAGGGAGGTTCATCCCAGGAGCCTGGCATGTTAGGAATTTATTTAGCCAGCTAGTAGGAGGTTGATCAACATAAACCATGGTTACAATCAGATTGTATACAACCAGGTGCTGTATCCTAAAAGATATTTGTCTTAACTGGTTAGTTATCATTTGAATTCCCTTGCCCTTAAATGCAGCAACAGCTAATAATTTTTAGAAGGAATACAAAGCTCATTCTCTTTCTGCAATCTAAAGCCTATGACAGAGAAAAAAAGGTTTCAGGTAAATAACTGATGTATGTAAATTTCCCCTATTTTTTTAATCCTTCTTCATGCATGCTCTCTGGCAGTCCATCCCTCCCATTACAAAGATGTGGGGCAGGCTGCTGCCAATAACCTTCCACTTTTTGTGGGTGTCATGCTTTGGTAATAGCTATTACCCTAAGGAGGAAGAACAAAAACAACACCGTGTAGGTAGCTGATAACTAAGAATCTCTCATACTTTCCAGAACCAAGAAAAAGTTCTTAGCCATAAGGGTAAGTATCTATTGAGGCAGATGTCATTCCATGCATTGAAAACACAAAAGTTAGGAAGCTCCAACTCTCCTTGTGCTAGGCAGCATCTGAGATGGCACCCATGGTCTCCTCCTCCTGATATTCACTACTCTGTGTCATTTCTTCCCCTTGAATGTGGACTGGACCTAGTGTATTAGACCTTGTGGTCTAACAAATAAAAGATATAAAAAATGATGGGCTGATACTTCTAAGATTAGATAACAAAACAAAAAACCAAAGTGGTAATTTCTGTCTTGGACATCCCATCTCACTGGCTGGTTACAAAGAAGGCTAACTGCCATATTGTGAGCTGCCCTATGGAGTGGCCCAGGAAACAAGGAATAGAGATCTCAGGCCAAGAACGGCAAGGATCTAACACCTGCTGAGAGTCACATGAGTGAGCTTGGAAGTGTAACCTCCCCTAGTCGAGCCTTAAGATAACTATAGCCCCAGCCAGTATCTCAATTGAAGCCTTTTGAGAAACTCTGAGCCATAAGCACTCAACGAGGCTATACTTAGATTCCTGATCCATAGAAACTGAAATAATAGGTGTTTGTTGTTTTAAGCCACCAAGTTTTGCGGTATACTTATGAAACAATAGATAACTAGGGAAGTAGTTCTATATAAACAAAAAGTAGCATATGCCTTGTATCTACGTGTCAGAAACTAGATTAAATATTTAATATGCATCATTTCATTTATTTATCAAAATATCACTGTAAGATATTGCTACTAACCTCATTTTACAGATGAGAAAATTGAGGCATAGAGAGGTCACTGATTTGCATAAGGCTATACTGCTAGTAAATGGAACAACTAGGACTTAAACCCACATCCAATTGGAAAGTCCTTGCTCCAAAGCCAGTGAATACTGCCTCCCAGACATAGGCAACAAGTTTCATACAACAGTGAAAACATATAAAAACACCAGAAATTATTAAGGAAAAGAGTCAGCAATGATATCTAAAGGTTTTAGAGAAGTTTTTGTGTTTATTTTGGATCTACAGAGGTCAGAAGTTGATCAGAACTCTAAAACTTGAAAGTCCATTACAGGTAGAAAGACTAACATACAAAGGCATATAGAGTAGAAAAAACTCTTCAAATTTGAGAACTTCTGGTATAAATTTCAGAGCTGTGGGAATTGAGGCTAGGTAAATCGATGAACTGATAAATCAAGCGGGCCTGCAAAGGGGTTTTTTCCCATTAAACAAAACCCTAATTTTTAATTGAGTTCCTCCTCCTTTATCTTTCATCTCTTAAATATACATGAGATGCCATTTCAAAGTCATATCAAAAATCGAATTTAAATTTACAGACTAGGGAAGTTAGACTTTGCAACTGCCCAGAATTTTCGTTTAAGGTTTTAGACTCGGACCAAAATACAGTTCTAAGAAATGTTTACCTTTTTTTCTAATGCTTATGACAAGTAAATATACAATGAACCTGAGCTAATAAGTGTTTGTTGACATGAATAATTCTATAAATATTATCTCAGCCTTTATGATTTCGTTGATCTCACATCAAGCCTGCAATTTCAACCGAAAAACCTATCTCAACAAGCTGCAGATCTATTGTAACCTATGTGGGGAAATCTGTGATTTCAGGTATTGAAAAGAAAATACTAGTGATGTTGAACTCCCATGTTTTGAGACAGTAGGTTTGATTGCAGAAATATGTGTATAAAAGTTCAACTGATATTCACTATGTCAAACATTACATTTTTGTATGCTAGAATAAATAGATCCCAGATGGTTTGAGAATTGTATGTAATCTTGCAGCAGAAAAGCTATCAGAAATTCTAATATTGAACAAAACAATAACTTCCCCAACTTTAAAACATAGAGGAAATAAAAGCCAAAGTAGAGAGCTCTTAAAATGTAAAATTCTTCTACTGTAAATTGAAAATAGAAGAACAATATGTTGGGGAAATTATTACCACCAAACAGGACATAGGGTTAACATATATAAAGAACTCTTTAACCCTACAAGGAAAAGATCAGTATTTCACTGCGATAATAGCTACTCCTAAAGACCTGTCATATTCCAGATGTTTTATTCATTCTCTCATTTAATCTTTCCAATAATCATGCAAGGTTAAGTATTGTTATTCTAATGTTGCTGTTGGGAAAACTATACTTTAGCAAGATTAAATCATTTATCCTAATTTATATCACCAACAAACGGCAAAGTTGTCTTGTAAATGAGACTCTCCAGTCTTATTTCTTTCTGCCTTGTCCTGCCATAGAGATGAAAGCAGGGAGACCATGAACAGAATCTACACAGATACTATACTATCCTCTAAATAAACTAAAACAACTTGAAGTCAATTTTAGCCATTCTCAATTTTTTGAATTTAATAATAACACAAGTATTGATATAGTTTTGAAAATGTAGGAAAAGAAGGAAACATTTTATAATATCAACACTGTGACCTGATGAAGCCTATCTGGAAAGAAATTTGGCAAGCATTTTTTTCATTATTATTATTCTTAGGGACTATATTTGAATATATTTGAATATCATATCACCTGTGAAGCCTTTCGTGGTATTTCTTTGCCCAAGAAAATTATGCATTCCTCTGGATTTTGAAAATATTTACCTCTGTGTCCTCAGTGCATAGCCTGGGACTGGCATATTCAAAAAATTATCAGTATTTATTGACTAAATGAAGAAGTAATTCTTCAGAAGAGAAAAAAGTTACATGAATGAAAGCATTCTTTACAATAGTAAAATATTAGGA
The DNA here is from genome assembly GCA_028533885.1 of Nasua narica. Taxonomy (NCBI): domain Eukaryota; kingdom Metazoa; phylum Chordata; class Mammalia; order Carnivora; family Procyonidae; genus Nasua; species Nasua narica. Next base: position 50,033,394 of record CM052807.1, on the reverse strand, counting down.
ACAAGGTCAACAAAACTGAAATGGTTAAGCAAAGGACATTATAGCAACATGACTGACTATTTTTTAGGCTGAAAACAATAACATGAAGTCATTGGTAAAGCCTGAAAAATATTTAGCCAATGAGAAAAAAAAATGCAAAATACAGTGTGATTGCCCTAATATTATAATATGTTTGCATAAGGGTGAAAGCTAGAATATGTTTAAAAAGTAAAAGTTGTTCTTCAAGAGAGGTGAGAATGAGATTTTTTTTTATTTTTTTATTAACATATAATGTATTATTTGCCCCAGGGCACATGTCTGTGAATCATCAGGCTTACACATTTCACAGCATTTGCCATAGCACATACCCTCCCCAATGTCCATAACCCTACCCCCCTCCCACCTCCCAGGCACCCTTAGTTTGTTTCGTGAGTTTAGGAGTCTCTTATAGTTTGTAAGAATGAGATTGTTTTTACTCATTTCTTACAACTTTCTTTAACGTGGTTATCAAATTGCTTTTACTCTTAAAAAATGATCTAAATTGCTCAGGTTATTTGGAGGACAAGAATTTTTTTTTTCAAGTTACCAAAACTTCCTTTCTTGACCATTAAGAAGTTCAGCACTATAGTAACTTCCTTCCCCATTTGTTTCTGATATAATTATTTCCTCTTCCTCTGTTACTATTAATACTTAGTTCTTACCTTTTACTCTTTTGTTAATGGTTTGAGGGGTTTATTATATCTATATCTTTTATTATAAACTGCATCCAAAACTTTGTGGAAGTATTATAAGTGAGTAACAATAAAGATTACCATATAATAAGTAAGCCATGTATAATACTAGGACATTATTCAAGGAGTTAGGCAGATGCCATTAACTGTCTAGAAAAGCTATCTGAATGCTAATTAAAGCGAACTCCTTTACTCCTTCAACCTTCACTTCCCCTCCCTCCCCGAAAAAGAACTAACACCCTTAAGATAAACTCTACTACATTACTTACTCATGATGTCTTTTTATTTTAAACTTGTCACAGCAATAACTACCTCAGCACAGGATGTACTTTAAGTATTAATGGCTAGCTGAACTCCACAGCATCACTGGCTTCCAGATGGACACTACCACCCCCATTCCCTTCCATGCAACCACCCCCTTCCTCCCCCACAGCCCTTTTTTCTCTCAGGATGTGACCTGTACTTTAATCCTTCTTGCTCCACTTCAATGCTTTGTATTTTTAGCTGTTTTGTCATTCATTAAAAGCAAGACTAACATAATTCAGTTGTTCATTTTATAAGTTATTCCACTCACAGAACCAAGTCGCTCATTTTAATACAGCTCTGAGACTTACCTAGTATGAGTGATGTGAATTCATTGCATCTGATTCTCTTTCAAGGTTTATTAACACCCTTTTCCAAGTAGGTCCCTTTAAAAGAAATGCCTTCTAAATAAAACTAGCCTGACCAGTTTAAGTACAATATCACAAGATGAATTATCTAAATAGATGAAGGCAGATACAGTGAACTTGAACCTCTAGAACAATTACCAATCCTGCCTTCCACCTTCCCCATTCATCCTACCACCATTGGTATAAACTGATATCAGACAGAAAATCAAAAAAAAAAAAAATCAGTAGTATGTTTTGCTGTCTCATATCAAAGAAGGAATTGGAAAAGTAAAACCCAAACAATATTTATATAATTCAATTCTGTCCTACTATGTAATTTGAAGATCTTTTCGGGGTTTGAAAGATTAAATATTATTTTCAGTATGCAGAGGAAATAACTTACTTGATACCTGGCAATTAAGCCTTTGCAAACTCTTAGGTTGACATGTTTTATTTGATTTATACCAAACAGAGTAAAAGTTGAACCGAGTTGAAAGAATATATTTTACAAAGTAAGTACAATTCTAAGCAAACCTAATCTCTTCCCTAAGTATCCAACAATATTTTCCCAACTGCCTCCATCAAGGGGGATAAATGAAGAGGAAGCCCATACATTCTACATTGTATTTCAGAACAGGGATTACATTTTTAATAGGTTAAATAGAAAGTCTTGATAGTAATTTCAAAGGAACCACTAAAAAAAAAGGAGCTGAAAGAATACCTATTATGAGAATCGCTTCTCGGCCTTTTGGCTAAGATCAAGTGAAGAATACCTATTATGAGCATGTTCTTGCTTCTAGCTGGCTGACTAACAATAGAAAATACCATTTGGGATGTTCCCATGAAATGAGTACCAACATGATTTTTCCTTAGCAATGACTATACCTAGTCCCCTACCTTTTCTTTATGGGTAAAGAAACATGGGTAAGAGAGGCAAAGTGGCTTGCCCAAGGTCAAACGATTAGTGATAAACATGAGGGCTAGGATTCCTCACGCAGTGTTTTAGCTACCATGCCATACTATCTTTCCTCCATCCTGCCATCTGTCCATCCACCAAGCCATCCATTCAGTGTATTCTACAGGCATTTGTGAAGCATAACTACGTGCCAGAAGCCACTGTGGCCCCAGGGAATCACTCCTCCCCATGTGCATGCTCCTGTGCAGTGGGACTTTGCTGTTCTGACCATCAGGAGGTACAGATTATTGTCTCACCTACTGAATCCGGACTGACCTTGCCATTTGCTTTGGTTTTATAAAAAATGTGACAGAAGGGACATCATACAGCTTTGGAGTCTAGACCTTAATAGGCCTTGCATGTTCTTCTCTTACCCTCTTGCTGCTTTGTGACTGCTACACAAGGAAGCCTGGGTGAGCCATCCCAAAGATGAGAAACCATGTAGTAGAGAACAAATACACCTCAACCAACAGCCCCAGTCAACTGCCAGACATATACATGAAGCCATATAAAACCACCCAGTACCCTACTGATGTGCCAATTTACTGCAAAGGTTTGAATGGGTTCAGCCAACACCCTATCGTGTAGAAACCAGACATCACAAATGAGCTCTGAACCTGTTGTTGACCAACAGAATCATGAGCAAGTAAGGAAGTGCTGTTTGTAGCTTCCAAGTTTGGGGATGGTTTGTTCTGTAGCAACAGATAATTGATAAGTGCTAGACTCTAGAGAGATAACTGAAGAGATGAGTAAGACAATCTTTGCCATCAAAGAACTCATGATGAACAGAAACGTAAAGCCACCCATTAAGAAATAGAGTCATACATTTCATGCAGGTTTTCTAAGCAAGAAATTATAAAGAGCTAAACCCAGGTGTTGAAAGTATTCAGTAGGGTTTGATGACTGAATAGATGACTGAATAGGTGATTGAAGTCTAGTTTCATGTCCAACTTAGAACACCTAACTGATAGTGGTGACAATTAGGTTGCAGAAAGCCTGAGGAGGAGTAAGTTTAGGGAAAGGAGGAGGAAGATAGGAGTTCAGATTTGACATGTTAGCTTTGTTAAGGAACACAGAAGGTTCAAGATGAAGTTCAGGCCTATTTGACATCCAGATAGAAATAGATATACGAGCCTGAATTTCTGGAGAGCAGACTGGATAAGAGAACAACCTTGTCAATCATCTATAGCTACTAATAGTAGTTTAGTCCCAGACAGGGGTTAAGCTGACTAGGGAGAATGCATCAGGTAAACCAGAGGTGGAAGTGGAAACAATTAGTGGGGTATTCTTCCAAGAAATTATCTGAGGTCAAAAGGCAAGAATTTGTGGGACACAGTAGGTCCAGGACAATTTATTTTTTGTCCATAGTCAGACTTTTAGTAAGATTCTATACTTCTTCACCATCTCCTCACAAATAAGAACTACTACATAGAGCATCAGTTAAACATATAAAATTTTTTAAAGAATTTGAGATTGACCATGGGTAGTACATCACTGGGGACATAGCATTTTTTGGTAACCATCCTCATTGGATAAGTCTTTCCAAGTCACTCAGCAGATCACTAGCTGTTGAGTCTCATTCTCTCTTTCTGGACACTTCCCTTTCATGGTGGTTGCTTACATCTTCCTCACTTCCTTCTTATCCAGAGCAATTTATCTCTGACCCTATTCTCTCAGGGCACTTCATGAGTGGGCTCACGAGGGCATTTACCACACAAAACACTTCATGGGGTTACGGCTAAGAGGAAAAAAAAAGATTTATTCATCTTGGGACCTAGTAAAATGGGTTTCCAGAAGGCATAGTGGAAAGAGAATAGATCAACAGGAGGAAGCATGGGGCAATATCAATCTGTGCATTTAGAAGATAGATAATCAAAAGTTCTGCCATGGGGTCTTGGCTCAGGATGACAGGGATGAGAGGCAGAGTGGAATAAATTGGCCTCAGGGCTTTGAATTAGGCATTGTTGATTCTTATTTAAGTAACTTGACCTACTTTATTTCTTTCTAATTGAAGTATGTTTTTGTTCCATGAAGAGCTACAAAATTAAATGAGGAACTTCCTGTAATTTGAAATTTAACTTAGAAAACCATGAATAATAACTAAAAACTAAAGTTCTCCTTCATTTTTTAATCAACATTGCATACTTACAAGGAAACCATATATTCAACCATTCTAGCTTTTTAATTAGCATTTCCTCTTACAGTAACAAATAAGACTGCACAAATTGCTGAGAAAATAATTATCACTATTTTCTTTAGCTACTAGACCATATTGGAATTTCCAAGAATCTCTGGCTCTATTTCCTATACACTTTGCAAAACAGACATAACACTGGAATGAACTCTGAACTAGAAACTGCCCCTTATAGAATGAGAAAAATAATTTCTGGTATAGAAATTAATTCCAGTCTGAAAAAAAAAATCTGCTGAGGTAAGAATTAATAGAAAAGTCAAATTCTCCATCTTTTACACAGAGGAATAAAAACTATCCCATATGTATCCCGTGCATCTCAAGGGAAGTTTTGTGATGTTTTCATATTTTTCAAACCACTTACGAGTTTTGTGATGCAAATGAAAATAGTAATTTTAGCTGGCAATAAAAATAATACTTTAACAATGGAAAAATTGGCTAATAATTATTACACCAATTCGGATTAAGAAACTATGCTACTTCAACAAACATCTTAGAGTCTGGTATAAATATTATTATAGAAGGTTACATTTTTCCCACAAAGTATTAATTTAAGTAATTAAACAATGGATGCACACTGTTGTTAAGCAGTTTTCAAGCATCTGCTCCTTTTCAAAGGTCCAGAGGAATAGAAACACAAGTATTCATAACATTTCTGGTCCCAAGCAAGCTGTTAGTTTTGGATGGTGGGAAGAGTAATTTTTTTTTTTAAATTTTATTTATTTATTTGACAGAGAGAGAGAGAGATCACAAGTAGGCAGAGAGGCAGGCAGGGAGAGGGGGAAGCAGGCTCCCTGCCAAGCAGAGAGCCGGACGTGGGGCTCGATCCCAGGACCCTGAGATCATGACCTGAGCTGAAGGCAGAGGCTTTAACCCACTGAGCCACCCAGGTGCCCCGGGAAGAGTATTTTTTAAGAGAAGAAATCCAGATATTTTCAGAAGACCTGAAGCTCTACCCACTTCCCAATATTTTCTACCCAATCTTTAGGCCTCATCTTTGCTACTAACATTGCCATAAGAAGGCTTGGGTCATCACAGTCCCAACAGACATCCTTATAGCTCTGAGAAGCTTCTAACTCTCCATACTCTATAACGCCACACATGTGACTGGAAGTGTAAAGGTTCTCTTTCCTCCAAATACTTTGCATCTTCATGTCACAGTAACTGAAATTTTACCATGAGAGATTTTATTCTTTGGTTAAAAAAAAATACCACCTTTGTTCTCAATGAACAAATATTTACTGAGCACTTACTAAGTTAGATGCCTAGTTATATGGCATACACCATGCAAGTTACAGGAAAATACAAGAGAGGCTTGGTGTCCCTCAAAGAGAAACATCCAAGCTGGGAAGCCATGAAGATATAGTACATGGCAATTTCATTGTGTTGGTCTCTGTGATCTTTTGGTATGTCTGTCAGAAGAAAAAAGACACCTAGAATACAGAGAACTCTGAAGAGCCAGGAGTGTGTGATGCAGCATAAGAGATACTCAAATAAATCCTCCTGTGCCACAATTCTGCCTCGGGCCAGAGCTGCCACTAACCACAACAGGTCCACAGTCAGAATGATTCACCTGGGAGGGTCAAATCTCAATGTATGGGTTTCTTTTCATGGAAAGATGTGCTGTCCATGTCTTGTCAACCTCTGATCTTTTTCCTACCTTCTACTACTCTCCAGTCCCACCCCCAAGTGTACAACTTCTAGAAGTAGAGGGGGTAACAGAATTCAGGGAAGGCCGGCCTTGAGAGAAAGAGCGGAATGTGTAGGTGGTCTCAAAGGGCCCTGGACAGAGCCAATTAGCAGAATAGTCTTGTATAGATCTGAATATTAGATTTTTTTTAGGGTTTCCTGAGTCACCCCAGGATCAAAGGAGGTACTGTCCACCTACTTTCTTCTTATATCCCTGGCAGACAGAGAAAATGAATTTCATGGCAAAAAAATGAGGGGTAGGAGGGTGAGAGAAAGGGAGTGGCTTGGGGCAGGTGAGGATCTGAAGTAAGGAGGATGACTCGGGCACTTTTGCAGGTGCTCTGTACCCGAGCTTGAACGTCTGTGGCCACCTCAGTGATGCTGAGCCTGGGCCAGGCCAGGCAGCTAAGACTCATACGTCTTTGTGGCCAGAGCTCAGGCCTGGGCTCATAATGTAATGTGAAAATAAATAAAACAACACCTCAGCCTGTGGAAATTTAATAATGTGTTTTATTTAAAGATAATATTAAAATAAAAACACAGTCCTCATTGTGGGTTCACCCTTCTCTTTTTAATGACACTATAAACTTAAATAGAAAAAGTGCTCTACCCTAGCTGCAAAATATGAAATGGGTGGAGTCAGAGAATTCTGTAAATACATTTTAAAATGTGTTTCTAAAACAGGTTCCTGGTTTATGAGTTTATTTTACCAACCTTTGGCTTGCTGATTTACAGATCAGCTTTGAACAAACCTAAGAACAGGCCTCAAATTTGGCTCTGCTTTCCTAAGGGAAGGGGCTTCAGTTGCAGGTGCTCACAGTTTGGGGGTGAAAGTGATGGGAGTAAAGGTTCATTAGGGGAGTTGACATGGAGTGCAGATTGATGGTAAAAGTAGATCCCCAAATTAGAAACTATTGAAAGCCCCAAATTATGACTTCAAAGAAGTCTGATAAATGGGTTCATTCATTGCCTTTGGTCTTGTAAACACAGGGGACATTCTGGGCAGCATGTCATGGGTATTATGAAGCCTGGCCTCTCTCTCTCTCTCTCTCCCCCCCGCCCCCCGCCATGGAATCAGTCAACATCTTCACTGTAATACTGTCCCTTCCTAGATAACATCTACCTCCATCATTTCTTTCTCAATAAGCCATCTATGTAGGACCAAGAGGATGACTGTTATGGAGGCCCATGAGAGAGAGACTGCTTTCCACTCTCAGTTAGGAATAAGAAAATTACAGAAAAGATCAATGATTTACATGCTCCTACCTGCACCTCCCATCCAACCACAAATGAAATACAGATCTCTTGCTTCCTGAAGAGGACTTCTAGTAACTTCCCCCAGTGCTTTTGCTCTTTCCTGGTGTGAAATACCCTTCCTTCCCCCTGCTCAAGTCTGTTCTCCTCCCTGTGCTCAAAGCCTCAGCAACCACCTGGCCTAGGATGAATGCCTTCTCCTTCAAACTCTCATACCATGACCCCCTCTAGACCCACGTTACATCTACCACAAATCACTGACTGTTGTCAGAGATGCGTCATTTTAAATGGATTTCTGGGTCTCTGAAGCTTTGGTTTGCAAAAGATTTACCTAAGAAGCATAGTATACCTGTAGATTTCTGCAGATTTTCTATGGTGGAATCTAGGAATGCACGTTTTTAATCAGTTGCCCTGGTGATTCTGGTGCAGTTAATCCAACAATCAAAGTACACTTTGAGAGACACTGTCCTAGACACACACACACACAGACACAAAGACACAGAGACACACACACACACACACACACAATGGAAACCACCCTTGGAATTTTCTCATACCATTAGTAAACAAATAAATAAAAATGAAACACTTTCATAACATCTACTTAAAAAAAGGAGAAAAAAGCCCACTATGGAGTCCAGTATTTTAATGCATTTCTTTGTTTGCTAATTTTCTAATTACTGGTATAATAAACATCTCTAACAAAGAGAGCTTTAGTGTCTTCTTCAACTTATCCCACTCAAATCGATCTCCATTTACCGAATAGTTACTCTATAATCAAACCCAGAACATTAAAATGAAAACTTTTGCCTTTAGAAGGATAGACCAGAAGCTTTTCACTATCTGGAGACAAACAAGAAGGCTTTTCCCTACTCCCCGAGGACTGAAAAATTGGGGAGAATGATATTCTGATTACAGACTCTTCCCATTCCTCAAAAATCATTACAGAATTATAAGATCACAGGAATTAATGGGGGGGAAAAAAACCAAACAACTATTTCCATGCTAGAAAATAACGGTTTGGTACTTAGATCAAAATGTAAGCCAATCCACCGTAACATAAAAATTGAGAATTGATGGGAGAGATGGTCCTTTTGCCTTCCTTGTGATTCCATATAGAGGGAGCTTACTGGACAACAATTTGGACAGCCCCCTGCTCACTCCCATTTCTCCTGCTCCTTCTGGTCCTTTGGAGAAGAACCTGAGCATTTCCCCTGGGTCTGTTCCTTTCTCCATGTGCATTGAGTTGAATGGGGCAGGTCGTCCTCCATGGGCCGCCTGCAGGGCTCTCTATTGTGCCCCAGTACCAGAACCAGATAGCTGCATTCTTTAGTCAGGAGTCCAATGGGAGCAAGCCCATTCAACTACACATCTACAGCCACTTGTCCAATCAGCTTCTCAGTAGTAAGGCCACATTTTATCTCTCTCGGACTCCCGTGTCCTCTTCTCAACGAGGGAAAGAAAAAAAAAGGACAGTCAAGAGAGGTCCTTCCATTACTGTATTTACTACAAACAATAATTAGTAAGTGATTCTGGAAGTTCCAAGCTGGATGATGATTGCTCTGTCTCTGATTTCTGTGGCTTTATCTTTCCTAATAGAAATTTCCCATGCATATATTTGTTTTCCTGGTCTTTTTAAATAATTTTTGAACTAAGGCCCCCACATTTTGATTTTGCAAGAGATTCTGCAAATTATGTGTCCAATCCTGGTTGTAGTAGGCACGAAATATTGCAAGATAAAAGACAACACAATTTCAAAGACTGACTGCTGATTCTGCCACTTGTGATCTGTGTGACATTGGCAAGGTTATTTAATGTCCCCAAGCCTCATTCTCTTCATCTCTAAAAATGGAATAAGAATAGAAATAATAGGGACTCCTGGGTGGCTCAGTCAGTTAAGCCTCTGCCTTCGGCTCAGGTCATGATCCCAGGGTCCTGAGATCAAGCCCTGCATCAGACTCCCTGTTCAGCGGGGAATCTGCTTCTCTCGCTGTCCTCCCCCATCTCCCCCTCCTCGTGCTCTCTCTCTCTCTCTCTCAAATAAATAAATAAAATCTTTAAAACAAAGAAATAATAACAATAATAGCTATAATGAAAAGCAAATTATATGCTCCAGGTTAGGTACTTGCTCCAGTGCCTGACACATAATTAAAGTCCCAATAAATATTCAATACTCCACTTCCTACTACTTCTACCACTACTAATTCGATACTGCTACAACTAACATAAAAATGAATTGGATCCGAAAGAAGATATTGACATGGGCACAGAATGAACATCTTCACGAATGTTCTGTGCTTATGTGGGTTCTAACTCCTCAACTTTGCTAACTGTTAATAAACCTCTGTGAGAACTCAGGGGCACCTGGCTGGCTCAACTGGAAGAGCTGGGACTCTTGATCTCAGGGTCACAAGTGTGAGCCCCCATTGGGCATGGAGATTACTACATAAACAAACAAATTTTTAAACAATCTCTGAGACAAACTGAAATTACCATTTCATCTTTTAAGAAATAAGAGACAGCAAAGAACATTTGCAATTCCCATCACAAGCAATAATTAAACTAGATCGCTTAAAAGATTTCTGACATCTACTATTCAGCATTATTCCCTCCCATCCCACAAGTGAACATTTGCATTCTCTTCCCCTTTATCTCATCCAAAAAACAAAAAAAAAACAAAAAGAAAGAAAAGAGAAAGAAAGAAAGAAAGAAAGAAAGAAAGAAAGATAAGAAAAAGAAAAACGAAAAAAGAAAAGAGTCTTTAAAAAGCCCCTGGTGGTATGGGGAGGAGAGGGGGAGAATGGGGGAGAATGTAGCTCCCTTAGGGAGGCTGGCAGAAATAAGAAAGTAGGTCACATGAGGCATTGTGCACCTCCGTTAACTTAGGGACAATACTTTTCTTGGTAAATTAGTTTCTCTTTTTCTAGCTTTTTAAAAATTTTCAGAATATTTAACTCCCAGAAGGGTCATGTTATTTGAAGTAGGTTTTCTTACAATGTTCTCAATTTGTCACTTTCCTGTTAATACTCTTGTACTTTCCTGAGTTTTTGGGGTAGCTCTGAATCGCAATTTATCCTTGACCAATTGGATCAGGCAGACCAATTAGATCAGGATGATTAGAATCAAGATTTTTCTCCAGAATTGGTTGGTTAAAGATCTTTACTCTGAAACTATGAGTAAAATGAGAAAAATGAGATTTCATTCTTTCTCTATCTTGGTTTGGGAAGAGCAGAGGATTTCAAACATATATGACATAAGTCTTTGCAAGCTAATATTTATGCAAATTTAGAGTTTATAGCTTGCCTCATCAAATCTTGGCTCTTAAATATATCCTATCTATAATCTAAACTTAGTTTACCTGCATTCCTCCTCAGTTCCCTAACTTCCAACAACCCAAGAGAGTTATACAAAGCATAGATTTTTTTTTTTAATACGCTAAGGGCACTCACTTATTCTTTCTGAATTCAGGACAATGATCTCTAGTTCGTTCTTCATGAAAAATCTACAACAGATCCTCATTTTCATAAAATTTAGATTTTTCTCTTCCATCTCCAAGAACTCCTAAAGTAAGGTAGCAAGAGCAATAGGGTACACTGAAGCCTTGTAGAAAAATGATAACTGTCTATGATTAGTACTTCTCTAGAGCACTACAATTATTAATTTCATTGAACCTATATTTCTCAACACTCAACACCATCTATATTTTAATTTCACTCCATTTTTGTATCTGTCTTCCTATTTTTAGTTGCTCTCAATCTAATGGACACTTTTAATCACAGTTAATTATAACATATACTTGAAAATATTTCCAGATTCTTTTTGTGACTTTAAGGCCTTCCTGAATAAAAATATTTAAAGGTAAGGTGCGCCTGGGTGGCGCAGTTGGTTGGGCGACTGCCTTCGGCTCAGGTCATGATCCTGGAGTCCTGGGATCGAGTCCCACATCGGGCTCCCGGCTCCGTGGGGAGTCCGCTTCTCACTCTGACCTTCTCCCTTCTCATGCTCTCTCTCACTCTCTCTCTTTCCTAATAAATAAATAAATAAAATCTTTAAAAAAAATATTTAAAGGTAAGAATAAGACTATATTCTAAATACTGTTAAAAAAAATACAGCCAAGTTACCAGGTGTCCAGAATATCCATGGTGGTCTTGAATCTTTGTCCAGAAACCCAGCTGTGAAAGAGACGTAACTTCCTGTATTTTTGTATATTTGACCTTAATTTTCATTATAAACTCTCATGCTTCAGATGGGAGAAGCTTAAGCCCAGTCAGTGTAGGCCTGTCATTCTCCCCCTGGAGTTATGTCTAATTTTTAGGAAGTCTTATGTGGTACCAAAGCCTAAGAGGGGGTGGGTATCATTTTACCCGCATCATCACTTATCTATGATGACATTTCTCCTGCTGTCCTGTTTCTATCTCGTCTTTGGTTCCATTCATACAGGTCACTGCTCAGTTGTTCTCCCTTCCTACTTACAAGGCTCCTCCGTGTCTGTGTGTTTAATCTGCCTGCCTATCTGTCTATATCTTTATATCTGTCTGTCTAAGTCACTCTTTGCCAGTATCCATGCTTCTCCCTTTTTGGGGCACAGGATCCTTCTTTTTCTCTTACAAAAGGCTACAGAAAACCTGATGGGACTGGGAATAGGCCATCTCCATGTCTGAACTGCTCTCTGGTAGCTCCAGAACATGTGGAAATTCTGTGAGGCCATCCCAGTTCCATCAGCCTGAACATACTGTATAGCAGACTTTCTTCTTGCCACCTTCCTCAGTTCTGGGGAAAGAGAAGCCAGGCCTCCACGACTCTCAAACCCCCAAAACCAAATTGAATTTCAGTTGGCCTCCTCCTGCAAACTTGAGAGAGCAAGGCAGGAAGCTCTCTTTCTCAAGGACTCACGCCTTGAAGGGAAGTGTCAGTTCACTTTCTGCTTCCTCTTAAATTTCCCCCACTCCCTGGCATAGGGACACTTTGCTCATGTGTGTACTTGTAGGAGAATGCCACAGGAATCCTCCTTTATGCGTCATGATCCTTTCCCCAAATCTATTTCATTTCCTCTGCATGCAGCTTTTCTTTCTCCTCAAGGACCTAAGTTCTGAAACTCAAAAACCAGGAGAAAAAAGTTCTTACTCTTCTCTTTCAGGTTTGTCATCCTACCATTGAAGCAGTTACTGTAGAATACCAGCAACTTCCTGAATGAAAGCAGAAATCTCTAGAGCTATGCATCCAGTATGGTAGCTATAGGTCACATGGGCCTATTGAGTTCTTGGAATGTGGCTAGCCCAAACTGAGATTTGAAAAGTATACATTGAATTTCAAAGACAAAAAAAAAAAAAGTACAATATCTTGTTAATAATTTTTTATGATAATACCAGGTTGAAATGATATTTTGGATATAGTTAGTTAAATAAAAATACTATTAAAATTAATTTTACCTGTTTCTTTTTACTTTTTTTAATGTTGCTACTAGAAAATTTTAAATTATATATGTGGCTTATATCTGTGACTTATGTTATATTGGACGGCACTTATTCTAACAGAATAAGTAATGGAAACCAAAAATAAATAAGTCAATATTTTAAAACTATTATCACACATATGCAGCATATCCTGCCCAAATTTGCTGTTTAAAAAAAATCTGAAATTTAGCAATTATTGAATATGTGTTATGTACCACATCTGCACAATAAGCTGAGTAATAAAGATGAATATTATATTATCCTTTCCATCAAGGAATTCAGTTTGGTAGGACAGACTCATGACTATGTAACTAATGACCAAAAATGCCATATGGAGGCATTATTTCTTCTTTCTGGGCAGGATGGGGAATAGTAAGATGAGAGACAGACTCTCATGAGAGAAGTTGCTATCTGGGATGCATAGACCTTGGTGTGGAGAGGGCATTCCAGATACAGAGAACTACACGGAGGAATCAATGTGTTCAGGAGATAATGAAAAGCTTTGTGTGGTTGCAGACAATCTGGGTCAGAAAGGAAGAATCTGGAAACTCTGATTGGGATCAAATTATGAAAGATCTCAAATGTCAAGCTGAGGGGATTGGACTTTATCTTCTAAGGGAATGGGGACCCATCAAAGACTTTTAAGCAGAAAAAGAGCACGGTTAGACTAGAATTTTAGAAAGATAACTTGGCAGAAAAGTGGAGTGTAAATGAAAATAGGGAGAGAAAAGAGGCTAGCAGGGAGTGAGGTTTAGGTTCTTATCACTATTTTCCCGTGACTTTGGGATAGACTGATTCCATAGCAGATCCATTCGGTCTTATTGCTCATACTTGAAAATAAAGGTTAAAAAAATGCCACTTTTTTCAAAATCCTAGTTAAAACAGAACTTCTCCAGTCTTCTATTCAAAGCTAGCTTGGTAACATTCTATTTCTGGTTGCTCAGTAATCAAATATTCAGGAAAAAAGCTTTGTCTCTTCCTAGGGAGCACTCAGTCCACTAATGGCTTCTTAGAGTTATATGCAGTTAACTTGAATTTTCTTAGTTCCGTTTTCAGTGTTGATACAAAAGAGCCATGAGTAAATGAGAGGCATGTATAAAAAGTCTACATATTGAGCAGGGTGTGTGTTTTCTCTTAATTGGTCTAAAAGTGATGCAATCAGCTCATCCTCCCACCTGCTAAAATTGGCTTCTTCTCAATCACAAGGCACAACGAAGGGGCAAATATCAGCCCCACTCCACCCCGTAGAGAAACAACAGCTGATCAACGCAGCTAGAGAAGAAAAAGGAGCCTGGAACCATTATTTAATAATCTCAATTTGCATCTCTGTCTTGGTTGAGGGATGAATCTAGGAGAACACATCAAGTTCTTTAAAAAAAAAAGGGGGGGGATCCTTTCTGAATATGCTGATTTGTTGGCTGGGTAGATGATATGTATTCACTCTCTGGAGTTAACTAAAAGCACTATTGATAGTAGTAGAATAAGTCCAGCTGAAACAATGTTTAGAAATCAGCAAAATAACATTTAGATTCTCCCAATGTAAGATGCCTCTTAGTTCTCCTGCAGCTAAATAACATAAGTAATCACACATCCATCCTATATTGTATCACCTCACTGCTATGAACAGCATGGTGCCCTCCAAGTATACAATTTAAATAATGGGAGAGATTATACGACAGCTGACTCAGAATTTAAATATTTTTTCCAGTAAATATTTCTAAAGATTTTATAGCATGAGTCAGGAGATTCTTGAGGAAAACCCTTGGGTCTAGGTAAGTCTGAGAATAACAACTAGTATGCTCAAACCTGTGTTTAAAGGGGCATTTTCACCTAATTGTCTGCACTTAGCTGGTCAGAGGCATAAAACTTTTTGGCCTTCTGGTTCTTAGGCTCAAACAAAGAAAATAATTTAGAACAAATCGGAGATCAGTATCGGTAAATAACATGCGACCATAAGAGTTAAATTTTTTAAATTGGTGTGATCAAAACCCAAAATGCAAGTCTTATGGTCCCAGGTGAGTGCACAATCACTGTGTTTGCCTCACTACTCCTCTGCGAAAGGACATGTAAGCTATTCTGAAAGCAAATAATACCTTGACATATTTTGGGAGGTAGCACATAAATCAAGAATAAACTTGCTCAAGTTGACCCAGACTTAAAAACTTTTGCAATTATGTGGTGTGACTAAGCTTGCTAAATGTTTAATTTTTACATAGTACCATAAAGAATCTTACTTAAGAGCAGTGAACTATAGTAATTTAGCACAATGGTCAGGTTTGTTAGCAATAGGATAGGCCTACAAGGAAATCAGAAAAGGACAATCAAGGATAGACAAACCCAACAGCTTTTAAAATAAGCACCTTGGGGGAGCCTGGGTGGCTCAGTTGGTTAAGTGTCTGCCTTTGGCTCAGGTCTTGATCCCAGGGTCCTGGGATCTCCTGTGATCCAGTGCTGCATTGGGCTCTCTGCTCAGTGGGAGTCTGCTTCTCCCTCTCCCTCTGTCCCTGCCCTCTGTTCATGCTCTCTCGTTTTCAAATAAATAAAAAAATAGATCTAGAAAAATAAAATCAGCATCTTGGCTGATTTAACTCTAAATTATCCTCTTTTGTTTTAAATAGAAAATAATTTATTAAGCAAATGAAATTTACTTCATTGTTCTGACTTATTTCAAATATTGTTCTTTGATATATTTTAGGTAGCCAAAAGTTTTCAGAGATTTTTTTTTTAATTTTTTTCAGAGATTTTTAAAAAGTAAATATTGATATCTTTTTTATTTTAAAAACTGAAATACTTGGTTTAAATTCTGGGGAAAGTTCAGAGAGTCCTAGACTGGAATGTTAACAATAGCAGAGATCCTAACTGCATGGAAGTAAAGAACCTTCTTTTCTTCTCTACTTAAGCCATATTTGAGACCATCACAGATTCTCTTACTATATTCAAACAACACAGAATTAATGTGTGTAAAACAAAATCCTTAATGTCAACCAAAATCCTAGTTCTTGACGGTACACATTTGGAAATCATTTCATACTTTTGTTGTGGAATCTCCCATCTCTTTTTCAAGCATAGGGTTTGCATATCTTCAGAATTAAAACCACTTCAAGCTTTATAATCTCTGTAGATCATTGTTTTGTTAGGACATACCATGCTGGTTTCATCAACCCGATCAAATCTTTGCCTTCAGGCAGACATCTGCAGTTGTTGGCCTCCAGGTGCTTGAGAGTCCCTGTACTTCAAGACACTCCCCCTAAAGAAAAAAAAAAAAAAAGAAGAAAAACCTCCAGGAAGTCTGCAGGTGCAAGTGTGTTTTAAGGGAAATTAATGATGGATTGCCCTTTTATGTTGTATATTCAAATAGGCAGTTATGTGTTTTTGCACTGATGTAGTTCTGACCTTGAGTACACAAAACATGAACTCAGAGGCTTTTCTTGGTACTTATGATGGAGTTCCCCTTTCTTTTGGGCAAAACATGCATCTTTAAGAGTACTGACTAAAGTATTGATGAAATTTAGTTTTCTGCGGGGAAGAAAACCTAAAGAAACTCTGTGAAGGACCATTGCTACTAGAGGGAATAAATTCATAGATACCATTGCCACATCACTTTGAGAATTTATCTATGACAAAGACAAGATTCGCAGGGCTGTTTTGGCCCCAAAGCAGAAGATAATGTGAAGTAGATGGCTTACGTCCAAGATCCCAGATGCTCAATGGCATGGATTGTCACATACTTCTCTGCAAGTTTTTGTTCTTTTTCCTTTTGGATATTTTCTGCCTTATCTACAGGTTCAGGAATTTAAATTATTAGTAGACATTCTTATTCTTAACCATTGTACACCCAATATCCTTACTCCCAACAATTAGTAGAAATAGGCTTCAACCTCCAGACAGCGACAAAGTTGAACTACCTCTAGCAAAGCAAAGGAAAAGGTCATGTGGCTATTGAAAAAAAGATTAAAGTAACTTAAGAAACATATGGATCATGTTTGCTTACATACTTTTTTGTCTCGGTGTTTCTGTATTGCAGTAACTAAGTGTGAATAACTCTAGAGCTACTTTCCCTCCAGAAGATGCTATAAAAATAATTATCCAACAAGAAGAATCAGAAGGACTGTCAGCTGAGATAGCAATGCTCAATACAAGAGTACAACCAATTGAACAGTGGTACAGATTTGGATTCATCATTTCCCTGAAGGAGAATGGCATATCCTTCCAATTAGATGGAGGAATGACTGGAAGGAGAGACAGACAGATGAAAACCGGCTCTGCTGGCAGTTAGTTAGTGAGGAAGATACTAAGAATTGAGACATAAATCACAACTTGCAAATCTGTACAACTCAGAAAACAGATAATAAAAATATGATGAAGACAAAATATCTCAGCTCAAACTGTCTTAACTCCAGCTCATTCAGACCCCATTGCTCTAATAGTAATTCCAGGTAGATTCACATGTTCTAAAGGTAAGGCCACAGAGTAGTCTAATAACACCTAGTTTACAAATTCTTGAGCTATCCCTTGAGCTAAGGACTCATGCCCTTAAAACCCTTGAAGTACCCTTCCTTAGTTTCCACTTTTGAGCACGTTCCCCTGATATGCATTTCCCTTTCTTCAGCAACAAATGAAGCCTAACTTCATTCAACACAGTTATGCTTCTTTAGTCTATGGACTTTTTCCTAAGTACACAAGGATGGGAGTGCACTATGGTATTATGCTTAAGTGCATGGAATCTAGAACCAAATCACCTGGGTTTGAATCCCATCCTACTACTCACTAGCTGAGGGACCTTACTTGTCTGAGGAAACCTCAGTTTCCTCATCTATTAACTGGAGGTAATAATTGGATCTACTATAGAAGTTTGTTGTGAAGATTAAATGACTTAATATATATATATAAAGTGCTTATAAATAATGCCTGGCACGTAGTAAGTTGCTGTTACCACCAGAGGTAAATCAAGGGTTTAGTAATCACTGGTGAAATGCAAATCAAAACCACAATGAGATATCACCTCACACCCGTTAGAATGGCTGTTACCAAAAAGATAAGAAATAACAAGTGTTGGTGAGCCTGTGGAGAAACAGGAGCCCTGTGCACTGTTGGTGGGAATGTAAATTGGTGCAGCCACTATAGAAAACAGTATAGAGTTTCCTCAAAAAATTTAAAAAAAAACTACTATATGATCCAGCAATTCCACTTCTGGGTATTTATGCAAAGGAGATGAAAACACTATATTGAAAAAATATACACCCCCACATGCATTGCAGCATTATTTATAATAGCCAAGACATAGAAGTAACCTAAGTATCCATGAATAATAAATAAATGGGTAAAGATGGATAAATGGATAAAGAAAATGTGATATATCACATTTATATATACATATATATATACATTTATATATACATATATACAGATACATATACATTTTAATATATCCATATATATATTTTCTTTATCCATTTATCCATATATACACATTTATCCATATATACCCACATTTATATATACACAAACACATTCACACAATGAATATTATTCAGCCATAAAAAAGAAGGAGATCTTGCCATTTGCAAAAACATGAATGAAACTTGAGGGCATTAGGCTAAGTGAAATAAGTCAGACAGACATGAATATGATTACACTTAAATGTGGAATCTTAAAAAAAGCGAGCAAACAAACAAAAAACCCCACAGAACTTAGAAAGAATAGCTTAGTGGTTGCCAGAGGTGAGGTTGGGGGTTGTGCAAAATGGGTGAAAGTGCTCAAAAGGTTCAAATTTCCAGTTATAAAACAAATATTTCTGGGGATATTATGTACAGCATGGGGACTATAGTTAATAATAGTATGTTACATATTTGAAAGTTCTTAAAACAGTAGATCTTAAAAATCTCATCACAAGAAAAAATGTATAACTATGTGAGGTAATGGATGTTTACTAGACATACTGTGATGATCATTTCACCATGTATTCCAATATCAAATCATTATGTTGTACACCTGAAACTAACATAATGTTAAAAATATCATTATATCTCAATTTTTAAAAAGTTTGGAAGTGAGAATCCATCATTTTGGGAAAATCCTCTAGGCAAAGAGAAAAATAAACCTAGAAAGGCATTGATTGAACTGAGCAAGAGAGGGTGGAAATCTTCCTCTTGGACATCATCTTGGGCCGAGCAGTGTTCCTACGACAGCCATGTGTAGTAGCTGCTGTTTCTTGGCTATTTAAAGACCCTTCCAGGTCCCCTTCTCACTAGCCACCTCCCACTATAGTCTGGAGAGCTATCTACTCCCATTCCCAGACTTCCTTGCAGCTGCGGTAGAATGCCAAGTTCTGGCCAAGGAAAAGCAAGACATCTTTGGAGGGAGCTCCTGGGAGAGATTTTTCTTTCCAGATTAAAAAAAAAAAAATGAACCATTCATTCTTCATCTTGCCTTACACATGAATGCGAAGCCTGAAGCCATGTTGGCTTTATTCAAAGTTACAAGTACGAGGAAGAAAACAAGCATATGAGGATAGTGGAAGATAAAGGCAGGAACATTCTGAAGGCTTGGTGGCATGCAGAACTACTGAACCAATGCCAGCAGACACCGAACTTCAGATTTCTTGTTAGGAGAGAGGGAAAAAGTGCCTATTGTTTAATCTACTATTAATCAGATTATGTTGTTGTTGCTTGCCCCGAAAGCATTTCTATCAGATACAGCATGTTATTCAGAGTCTTTATGTATATGCATGTGGAGAATTAACATCAATGCTTCATGTCCCATCAGTTCTAATAACAAGTTCCTCACCCTCTAGAGCTGCACAAAATTGAATACTCATCAGAATCACCTGGACATCTTTTAAGAAATAAAGATTATTGGAAATGATACCCAGAAATATTGCCTCAGTAGATCAGAGGTGCAGTCTGACATGGGGCTCATGGTTTGGGAACCACATCAAGATCCACTCCAGCTCATAAGCCAAGTGAAAAAATTCTAGTTTTTGTGAGGTAGTCCCTCTCTAAAAGAACTAAGAAATTCTAATAGCTAAGGATAATCCATAGCTTTATCCAAGAATATTCAATCAATCAAGAATGGAACACACACTTTAGGACTTTGTTTCTCAGTCTAGAGTCTTAGAAGCCCATCCCAAAAGTACTGAGATATTCTGAGATTGGGACCCAGAAACTGGCATTTTAAACAAACACCAGATGGGTTCCGATTCCTCTGCTCTAGGTGATTTTACAGACTACCACTCACTCCTTCAACAATATTTACTCATCAATCACCATATAGTAGGCATTGCTCCAGGCACTGGGTGTCCAACTATGAACAAGACAAACTAATCCTATAGGTTGGTATGGCCTACATGATGGTGGGGGTGGAGGAGGTACACAGACAAATTAAGAAGGAAAGAAACAAATCAACAGAATTTCAGATAGTACATTCTATTAAAAAAAAAAAAAAACCCACCATGGTGATGGAATAGACGACGTATGCTTGCAATGGTACGGAGGAAGGCGTCAAGGAAGGGCCCACTGCAGAAACAACATTGAAGCTAGTTCTGAAAGGACAGAAAGGCTCAACCTTGCAATGACTAGGGAGAAGAACTTCCCAGGAAGCAGCAAGGCAGGGATATGCCAGTTGGCATATGTGAGGAACAGAAAGAAGGCCAGTTTAGAGGGAGAGGTAAGAGAGGAGGTCAGAGTAGAGACATAAGGTTGTTGGGGAGGAGGTCAGAGTAGAGACGGAAGGTTGCTGGGCCAGTATAAGAAGTTTGAGAGAAATACAATTTTTATGGGAAGCTAGAAAAAAGAATCCTTTTGAATAGCTTTTGCTATGCCATAAATTAGTTGACAAGGAATTAGGTCCAATCACATAGAAACCATACAGAAGATTGCGCTGGTGAAGAATGAGGCAATTTGGCAAGTAAAGGTATTTTTCTCTAAGCTTTTGTTACTCAAATCGTGGTCCATCAACCAGCAGCATCTGCATCATGTGAGAACTTATTAGAAATGCAGGCCTTACTCCAGACTTTGTAAAATCAGAACTGTATTTTAAGATTTTCAGGTTCATGTGCACCTTCAAGCTTGAAAGGTACTGCTATTAAGCCAAGGGTCATTAACCCTGTCTGTACATTGAAATCACTTCTGAGGTTTAAAAACACTGATGCCAGGGCACCTAGGTGGCCCAGTGGGTTAGAGCTTCTGCTTTCGGCTCAGGTCATGATCTCAGGGTCCTGGGATCGAGCCTCGCATCGGGCTTTCTGCTCAGCGGGGAGCCTGCTTCCCCCTCTCTCCCTGCCTGCCTCTCTGCCTACTTGTGATCTCTACCCCCGCCCCCGTCAAATAAATAAATAAATAAATAAATAAATAAATAAATAAATAAATAAAACCACTTATGCCTGAGTCCCAACATCAGAGATCTCCTTTGGAAGAGGGAAAGAGGTAGAAGGTAGAGGGGACATCAGGATATTTATAAGCACAGCAAATGCTTAAGTATGATTGATGTCCAAAGCTCATATAAGAAGCTCAAATAAATGTGGATTCTTGAGCCTTCCCCAAAGATTCTTTTTTTTTAAATTTTTAAATTTTATTTTATTTATTTATCTGACAGAGAGAGAGAGAGATCACAAGCAGGCAGAGAGGAAAGCAGAGAGAGGGGGGAGGCAGGCTCCCCGCTGAGCCGAGAGCCCAAATCGGGGCTTGATCCCAGAACCCCAAGATCATGACCTGAGCTGAAGGCAGAGGCTTTAACCCACTGAGCCACCCAGGTGCCCCACCAAAGATTCTAATTCAGAAGGCCTGGGATGGGTTTCAGGAACTTGCATTTTTAACCAGTACAACACAATTTGAGAAACACTGCATTAAGAAACTGTTGAAAGTGGGACACCCAGGTGGCTCAGTAGGTTAAATGTTTACCTTTAGCTCAGGTCATGATCCAAAGGTCCTGGGATTCAGTCCCATATCTGGCTCCTTACTCAGTGGGGTCTGCGTCTCTCTCCCTGCTTGTGCATGTGCATGTGCGTGCTCTCTCTGTCTCTCTGACAAATAAATAAATAAAATCTTAAAAAAAAAAAGAAAGAAACTGTTGAAGGGAAAAGAAAGAAACACTATGAAATGAGGATGTCAATTAATTTAATTGCTGACTGATGTGTATCTCTGGGTCAATCTACGTAGTAACTGCACATCTTCTGGAAGCATAATAAAATAATGTAGATGTCTGATGATTATCATCAAGATCAGAGATATCCTCCTGTCAGAAGTTATCCTGGATGTAAAGATTTTATAAAACATTCTGTAATCTAAAAAAGGGCCAAGGTCATGCACCAGCCTGTACTAAGGAAACCTTACATGTAGGGAGAAGTTTATTTCCAGGCTATAGAAGGAATTTTGCTTTTAAACCAAATACTGTCTAATGATTGACAATTAAATCAAGAAGTTCCTTATAGTTTCGGAGAGCTTAAAAAGCAGGATGGTACGAAGAGAAGGGCCATAGCTACTACTCTGCAGTGAGCCAGCTCTTCCGAACTCTCTGAGGTCCCGACTTTTCCAAGAAGATTTTGTGCAACACTCACACTTCCATGATTCTTCTTGTCTGAACTCCAGTTGGGTCCTCAGACTGAGTATTATTTGATTCATTTCTATTGCATTCCTTGCTAGTTAGTTCCTTGAAGCTAGTTCTGAATTGTCTTGTATGTGACAGCTTCATTTTCTTAACAAGATTGTTAAACAGCTTAAAGACAAGGATGATGTCCATCTCATACTTTTATTTCACACAGTGCCTGGACATGGCTGACTACACAAAAGAAGCTTAGCAAATTGTTGTTTGGTTGAATAATGGCAATTAATACTTTATAATGTCTTCCTGAATGGTTTCATTGATCATGATGAGTGTTCCTTAAAATAGCAAAAGCACACTCATTACTGGGAGATCCTAAAACATAACCATCCATCAGTATTAAAACAGCAATAAGAGGGGCGCCTGGGTGGCTCAGTGGGTTAAAGCCTCTGCCTTCAGCCTGGGTCATGATCTCAGGGTCCTGGGATCCAGCCCCGCATCAGGCTCTCTGCTCAGCGGGGAGCCTGCTTCCCCCTCTTTCTCTGCCTGCCTCTCTGCCTACTTGTGATCTCTCTCTCAAATAAATAAATAAAATCTTAAAAAAAAAAAACAGCAATAAGAATAGCAACCAAGTAGTTGTGTTCCACTTTAGTTTTTTTCAAAGATTTATGGGAATTGTATCATTGAATTCCCATGACAACCTTTGACAACTGTTGAAAGAATTTTTTTTAATTATTGTGGTGAGAACACTTAACATGAGAGCCACCCTTTTCTACAAATTTTTAAGTGCACAATACAGTTGCTAACTATTGGAACCAAATTGCACAACAGATCTCTAGAACGCATTCATTTTGCTTAACTAAAAGTATATAGCTGTTCAACAGCAACTCACCACTTCCCCAAAACCTCCAGCTCCTGACAGCCACCATTCTGGCTTATTTCACTTAGCATAACATTCTCTGGGTTCATCCATGTTGTCACATATGGCAGGATTTCCTTCTTTTTTAAGTCTGAATACTCTTCCATTAAATGCATATACTATATTTTATTTATCCATTCATATGTAGATGGAAATTTAGGTCATTTTCATATCTTGGCTATTGCAAATAATGCTGCAATGAACATGGGAATGCATCTATCTCTTCAAAATACCAATTTCAATTCTTTTGGATATATACCCAGAAATGGGATCACTGGATTCTGTGGTAATTTTATTTTTCATTTTTGAAAGAACTCCTATTATTGTTTTCCATACTAGCTGCATTCCATTTTACATTCCCATCAATAATGTACAAGAGTTTCAATTTCTCCACGTCCTCGCCAACATTTATCTTTTGTTTATTTGGTAATAGCAGTCCTAACAGGTGTGAAGTGATATGTCACTTTCATTTACATTTCCCTGATGATTAGTGATGTTGAGCTATTTGTCATATATCTGTTGGCCACTGTATGTCTTCTTTGGAGAAATGCCTACTGAAATTTTTTGCCCATTTTTAAATGGCTTTGTTTATTTATCTATCCAGCTAATTATTTATTTAGCTATTTAGCAATTGAGTTTATGAGTTCCTTATATATTTTGAATATTAACCCCATATCAGACATGTGGCTTGCAAGTATTTTCTCTCATTCTATAGGTTGCCTTTTTACTTCATTGATTCTTTCCTTCATTGATTCTTTCTGTGCAAAATTTGTAGTTTGGTATAATCTCACTTGTCTATTTTTACTTTTGCTGTCTATACTCTTGTTGTCATATACAAAAAAAATCATTGCCCCAAGACCAATGTCATGAAGCTCTGCTCCTGTGTTTTCTTCTGGGAGTGTTATAGTTTCAGGTCTAATGTTTTTGAGCTGATTTTTGCATATGGTGTACAAAGTGTCCAATTTCACTTTTTGCAAGTCATTATCTCATTTTCCCAATACCATTCCTGAAAAGATTATTCTTTCTTCATGATATATGCTTGGCACCCTTGTAAATTATCAGTTGGCTGTATATGCATTGGTTTATTTCTGGGATCTCTGTTCTGTTCCTTTGGTCTATATGTCTATCTTTATGCCAGTATCATACTATTTTAACTATGGTAGTTTTGTGATATAGAAATCAAGAACTGTGATGCCTCCTGTGAACCTCTCTTGTGGTTCCCTATGAATGTTAGAATTTTTTTCTATTTCTCTGAAAAAAAGGTCATCGGGATTTTGAGATTCCATTTAATCTGTAGATTATTTCAGTTGTATAGACATTTTAACAATATAAAGTCTTTTGGTCTATGAATACATAATGTCTTTCCATTTATATCTTCTGTAATATCTCTTACCTATGTTTTATAGTTTTCAGTATGTAAGTCTCTTACCTCCTTAGTTAAGTTTTTTGGGTTTTGTCACTAAATACTTTTTTTTTGATGCTATGGTATTATTTTCTTAATTTCCTTTTCAGGTAGGTTGTTGTTAGTGCATAGAAATAATTTTTGTATGTTTATTTCATATCATACAACTTTACTGAATTCATTTATTAGTTCTAATGGCTTTGTTTGTAGTCTTCAGGGTTTTTCTATCTATAAGATCATGTCGTCTACAAGCAAAGATTATTTTACTTCTTCCTTTTCAATTTGGATGCCCTTTATTTCTTTCTCTTGCCTGATTGCTTGGCTAAGATTTCTAGGACTATGCTGAATAGAAGTAGCAAGAATGGATATCCTTGCCTTATTCCTGATGTTAGAGGAAAGGCTTCCAGCTTTTCATTGAGTATAATATTAGCTATGGGCTTTTCACATAAGTCTTTTATTATATTGAGGTAAATTCCTTTTATATCTAGCTTATTGAAAGCCTTTATCAAGAAAGCATGCTTAGGGGGCACCTGGGTGCCTCAGATGGTTAAGCATCTGCCTTCGGCTTGGGTCATGATCTCCAGGTCCTGGGATCGAGTCCCATGTTGGGCTCCCAGCTCAGTGGGGAGTCTGCTTCTCCCTCTTCTCCCTCTCCCTCTGCCTCTCCCCCTGCTTGCGCTCTGTCTCTGTATCTCTCTCAAATGAATAAATTAAAAAAAAATTTTTTTAAAGTGTGCTTAGTTTGGAGTCCCCCTCCCCCTCAATTTGAGGTTGATGAAATTGGTCAGAGAGCTCTTAATCAGGATGCCACTGGCCAATATGTTGCCCACGTATGAATTAGGAAAAGATGATCCTTCCTTCACGGGGAAGAAGCGAGGACGCCAATCTGGCAAGTGGAATACCCACTGCGCCTCGACGAGGTGACCTTTTGTAAAGCGTAACTTCTAAAATTGCGGCAGAGGTTTTACTTGCAAAAACTCTCCCATTGCCTCTTGACACATCAAAATAAAACCAAAGGCTTAATGTTCCTTCCACTAACCACACTGATCTGGCCAGGGTATATCTGAATGTTTAAGAAGGTAAGAGAACAACATTTCCAACCTATACCAGAGAAATCAGTCATAAACAACCTGAATAGAGGAAAAACAATTTTGTATAGAATAGATTTTGCAACTGGAAAACTGTAGGGGAAGACATAACAACCAGGTACTCTACCTTGAGAGAAAATGATTGTGGTAGATTGCAAAAATGGCCACAGTACTTTGTATCTCCTCCTTGGAAAGGTGGAGTCTATTTCCTCACCCACCGAATTTAGGGCAGACTTGTGACTGACATGATGGATAGAATATGGAAGAAGTTGCAACATGAAGAGTTCTGCACCTGGGCTTCCACAAGCCTGACAGCATGCAGACTATTGATGACAGGCATATGGCCCAGTCATCCCCAACTTCCCCACAGTGAGACAACCACTAGACACATGAGTATGGCCACCTGCACTCACACATGATCCCCAGCCAAGTCACCAGCTGACCCCAGAGAGGAATGAGCCTAGCTACTCACATGTCTGCCTCAGATTAGCAGAAGCACCCAATTGACTCATAGTTCATGAATTACAATAAATGGTTGTTGTTTTAAGCCACTGTGTTTTTAGAGTGTTTATTTAGAAACCGATAAAATGAGTGACCCTGGAAACAAAAGAATCAGGCAGATCATGAAGCTAAGATGACATCTGCAAATAGCAACAACCATTGTCAACAGCAACCAGGCTAAAAAACAAAAAGACAGTGCATGGCATAGAGATTACTAATCACATCAGCTCTTCACATCATAGTGTCAGAGTTGGTAGTTGCCATTAGTGGCATATCTAGAAAGAAGAAAAGGCACCTAATAAATTTTACATATAGTGGCTTGTTTTTTAAAGTAATAGCAGAAAAATCACAAGTAGCTACAGATGCTTCAACCATTTGATTTATTGATAACAAAAAACATGTGATTTACTACTTTTCCCAGTGCACCCTTCATAGAAAGCTAAGTTGGTGATGCAAATATATGAGGCAGCACTTCTTGAAATGACCAGATTCAGCTCTTCCAACAGTAGATCCAACAATGGATCGTTACTTATAATTTTTAAAATATGAAATAAGAATTATGGTTTGAAGGCCAAAAGGAGAAAAGAACAAAAAGAAGAGGAAGAAAATGTTATGTCAACGCTCATTCAATACTGAAGATGGCGTGCTGAAGCATGGTATATTCCAACATTTCTTCCAAACCTCAAACCAACTCAAGTTATCTTGCTAGAGGGTGGAAGAAAGGATAGGGGATTACATAAGGGATAGAATCCATATCCATACCAAATCCCACAGTGACTGTTTTTAGAAAATCATCATACAATGTGAGCACTCCATAAAGAAAGTTGCTTAGAAGCTGAGGTACCTAATTAAGTATATATTTTTCATACCCTAGAAAATCTATTTGCAAAGAAAATTATGTTTGAATGCAGAGTACCTCTAAATTCCCACATGTATCCTTGACCCAATCCTGTCCTTCTGGAATAATACTGGAGTTCATGTATTAAGTTCATGTAACCATGGAATCTTCTACTTCCCCATGCTAATGGTTCCATATGGTCCCTGAGATATATACAAACTCTTAAACCTGAAATCCAAGAATTGTCACTATCTAGCTACAGTGTTCCTTTCTGAAATCCCCATAAATGTGCAATACTTTTCCCTCTTATCCAAACACAGGCAATGCTTTCCTGTCTCCAGACTAATTTCTCTGCTGAGAACATCTTCTGTACTCATCTCTACTTGTTAAAAACAGCATCTAAACTTTGAAATCTACCTCAAAATCACTCCTTTATTGAAGCATGGCTACTTTTCTACAATTTGGGATATACTCATGTCCTGAGTCTCATCTTTCTACCTCAAAAATTAGAAATCATGGGGCACCTGGGTGGCTCAGTGGGTTAAAGCCTTGGCCTTCGGCTCAGGTCATGATCTCAGGGTCCTGGGATCGAGCCCCACATCGGGCTCTCTGCTCAGCGGGGAGCCTGCTTCCCTCTCTGCCTGCCTCTCTACCTACCTGTGATCTATCTCTCTCTGTCAAATAAATAAATAAAATCTTTAAAAAAAAAATTAGAAATCACATCCTCAGACTCCTTTTTAGTTAGGAAGAAGTCATATGACTGAGTCTTGCCAATCAGGAGTACCCCCTTGATAGACTGATTCAAAAAGAGCAACATGAGAGGTAACTGTGCTCAGAGGAAGGAACCTTCTGGTAAGTGTAGTAGAGAAACATCTAGTTCACCAGTAACAATGAGATCTGAGCTTCCAGTTACCAACTTTCATTGGATCTAAGATGTTATCAACTTAAAAAGGGACCATTATTTCACTTTAAAATAATTTTTAATTCTTCCAATAAAGCTATGATATGATGTGTTCTTATAACTTAGAATGTTTATTTCATACTTATTGAAAAACGTGTTAGACACACATAGATTTCTTTTTTCATAAAATATATTGAATAAGCTTTTAGCCTTCAAAGTCTGACCTTTTTTTTAAGATTTAGTTTATTTGAGAAAGAAAGCTCAAGTTAAGGGAGGGGCAGAGGAAGAAAACCTCAAGTAGACTCTGCGCTGAGTATGGAGCCCAATGTGTAGCTGGATTTCAGGACTCTGAGATCATGACCTGAGTCAAAATCAAGAGTTGGATGCCCAATGAACTGAGCCACCCAGGTGCCCTTCAAAGTGTGACTTTTCTAAATGACTTTCAGACCCAGAATCAACCATGTCCATGTTCTGGCACACAATATCATCATTTGTACCATTGGGGATTGTTAATGATGCAGTTTTTCTTAAAAGAATGCTCCACTATTGTTCCTAGGAATTTCTTCTAAACTGCCAATGACAATTCTATGAGTTTTGGTGCATGTGAACAGGCAACGACAGCTATATCCTAACTGCCACTTGGCCAACAGCAATTGTGAAAAGCAGTCCAAATTTAAAGAGGTAAATATGTTAGGAAAACAAGTGTTTTAGAAAAAAAAAATGAAGTATGTTCTACCTCCATTGGTGATTCCAAGGGTAGGAGTCACTTTCCAGTGTTATGATATGTTATAGTCCATCCAATGAAAAACTGGTTAGTGGTGCCTAAAATACCATAAAATGGAACAAATACCTCTACCTCTGGCCACTTGTCTTACAGTTTCCACCAGCCTAACACATAAGACAATGACACATATTCAAAGTAATTTACTCAGGGATTATAATAAGCAGTCTCAGAATGGAGGAACAAAAGATGTAATTTTAGCTAATTTGGAGTTTCACTCTATCACACTAGGAAAGACTATTTATTTATCTGTTTATCTGAGAGAGAGTACGCATTATGGGGGGGTGAAGGAGGGTGAGCAGAGGGAGAGGGAGAGAGAATCTTAAGCAGGTTCCACACCCAGTGAAGAGCCTGACACTGGGCTCAAGGTCACGACCCTGAGATCATGACCTCAGCCAAAAATCAAGAGTTGGAAGCTTAACCAAATGAGCCACCCAGAGGCCCCCAGGAAAGACATTTTAAAACTTAGATTCCCATGTATGTCATGCCCCAAAAGTCTCCCAGACCAACTGACTTCAACTCCTCCTTCAGGAAAATTTTACTACTTCCACAGGATGAAGTCTGACATTTAATTGCTTTCTGAGTTCTCCATCTTAAGGTATATTCTGGGCTTCAATTAGATGAGCACTGACATTCACATCTGCTGAATCTCATGGTACCTGGATAAAAAAATGGGCTTCAGATATAGGCAAGGGTGAAAGTGGGTTCTTCTGGACCACAGAACACCAGTAAGAGTTATAAATACACTAGTACCCTCACACAATAACTATATCTGCTAGAAATTTCTCAGCTGCAAATAACAGAAAATTCAACCCAACATGTCCTTGTATTTATAACATTAATTATCTCTCCTCTTAAAATTTCATAGATAGGTCAGTCTTCAGGTGTCACATAAGTGACCTTGACTCTGCTTCTCTAAGACCCTCTTGAGTCTGCCTCTGTAGGCTATTTTCATCCTCCGACTGAGAACAAGACAGCTGCCATAGAGCTAGGCATCATATCCAGATACACAGTGTTTACAAAAGTTAATTATGACTCTCTCTGCTTCTCTTAGGAACAAATAAACTTCCCAGAATCTCTCAGTTTTCCTCCACTTAACACTTTATTGGACAGAACTGGATCACAAACCTATACTGAACCAATCACTAGTAAAGGGTTAGAAAAACTATGATCAGTTTTGACCAGCCAGGACTCACCACCAGGGCTGAGGTCAGGACTGGGGTTTATCACAAAGGATAAAGTCACACAGTGGGTGGCCAATGCCTGAATAAAATCAGGGTCCTATTAGAAAGGAGAAAAAAAGATGTGTGAAAAAAGATGTTAGCATGTTAACTACACTGGAATTTTTGTAAAAATTAATGAAAAACCAAAACCAAAATCAAACAAAACAAAAAAGTTAGGTAACCAATGGTATCTCCTAAGGAAATAATACCTCTAAATTATAAATTTTTCCTAGAGACGGTACACTCTAATCATTAATGCTGAAAGAATAGTCATTGATGACAGACCTCTGCTCCGCTCTCTAGGAATAGGTATTATTCTGCTTTGGCACATCGGGCTCTGTCTGTCCCACCACAAGCCTGGTGCCATCAAAAAGAGGTAGAGGTCTCTAAATGTCCCTTTGTCCTTACTGGAAAATGACACTGCATTTGATTGGATTATTTTTATTCACATTATCCCTCTGATAGAAAAGGAGTAAAAATGGAAAGCTTAATTATTTTACATAGGTCCAGTCTTTCCCCCATAACACACAAATCTGTAAATCCCTCCAGGGAATAAATAGTATCCTTTTCATATTTACATATCCCATGAAGCTAGCCTTATATTATAGGAACTCCATTCAATAAAGAAATGATGAATTGTTAATTTCATTCTTTCTTTCCAGGATTAACCTTTATGACAGCTAATTAAGTCTCCAAGGTAGGTGTGGTCCATATCCAATGTGTGTGAATTAGCAAAGATCCTTTGGTTTTAGGATACTTTCCTCTCTGTGTCTCCAACCACAAGTATTGCCCAGAAGCAGGGACTTTCAAGCTGGAATTCTAATGCTCTTTCCAGTCGTTGGTACAGGCTTAGGTTGGGGTGGGGGGAAATGCATTCCCTAAATCAGACAAGCACTACCTAGAGAAATTCAGACTCTGATAAAATCTTACCAATCCATTTCCGTTCAGCTTTACCCAGCAGATGGTTCCTCATTCTTAAGAATTAGTGGGTTTAAAAAAAAAAAAAGAAGAAGAATTAGTGGGTTGAAAATCCTCTAGGAGAGAATATCAAAATTGCAACATGTTCAGGCGGATATACATACAAATAGTACGTTTAAGTGAAATTCTCTATGTGATTTCAGATGTCTACCTTTTTCTCTTTACTATTCTCTTCTCTTATTTAATTTCCCCTAGTTAAAAGATTCGGGTTCTTTCCCCTTCCCTTGTGGCACAGTATATTTGCTGAATATACGGATTCATGCCCTTTGATTCTTATTCTTTGACTTGTAATTCTTATCTCTCTATTCTGTCCCCAGACTCAAAGTTTGTTGTTATGTCTGAGAAGTCCTTAAATACCATGGTTACCCAAAGTGTCAAACTGTCTCTCCCCTAAACTGAACGTTGCTGATTCATGGGATGCCTCAGGGACTGTCATAGCCACAGCTGAAATAGCTATCCAAACAAAGATGCTTAGGTAACAGCAGTTAGTGAAAATGACCAATCCCTGTTACAAATCAATTAGCTACCCCTAATTTGAAAGATATTCAGTATGGTATTCACTCTGGGAATAAAGGAGGATGGTATTTCCTGAACTGATTCACCCACAATGCTAATATTTGTCAAGTCAATGAAGGAAAATATCAAGAGAGTAAAAAGTCAAACAAAAAAATCTCAATCTTAAGGTCATTTTCATTGTCTAATTATCCCAGTGTGCTATCAAATGCTCATCTGAATGTCTTAGGATTGAATCATTTAGATTAATATCTATGTTTTTCTATATAGAATGACGGCCAAATGTAAAATATGTGTTTAATTACATATTTCAATAAGGCTTTACAGCCTATAAAGTAACTTCACATGTACTATTTCATTTGATCATTGTGACATCCCCGTGAAGTATGTGCTAATGCTATTTTCATTCCACCAGTGAATAAAACTCTGAGAGATTCTGTGACTTTTTAAAATCTATAAAACTAGCTGATAAAAGAAGAGACAGGACTAAAATATAGGTCTTTCACTCACTCTTTCCATTGTTGACATTGCCAATATACATTCACGATAAACTATAGTCCTCATTCCCTAAGCAATTGTACCAAAAATTAAAAGTCAGCAGGTTGTAATTCAGGTGTCCCTTTCTTTATGTGGGGACTATGGCTTTGCCTTCCTGTCTATTTCTCTTTGGTTTAATGTAAGATCACAGTAATGTTTCTTTAAGGAGCATTTGAAAGTACCTAATGAATGAGCAATATTCCCATGGAGACTTGGAAAGGACAATGTATTTAAAGGCTGGCTGAGTGACACCAGGGAATATTCAACCATTGAGACGGTTGAACACTCAATTTCCCCCTTATTGTCACTATTTATGCATTCACTGATGCTCTCATTATTTGAGCTTCATCTTTAAATCAAGAATATGATGCCTTTTAAACATAGGATTGTCTAATGTCCCTTTTAAAACTAACACTTAAGGTCATGCTGCTCTATTATCTCCAGTTTATAATAAGAAAATGAGTTTCTGTGACCCTTGGCCCTCTGTGGAAAAATGTTGCCAACTTTTATTCTTCTAATAGTATCCAGTAGAGCTTGAGATAGGCTCCATTCAAACACTGTTCTTGCCAAGAACTGTTGGCCAAGATCTATGGTGACTGAACAGGACAGCGACTATTATTTTCAAGTCCTATCCAATGATGTGTTTTTGACAGGCAAGGTAATGTTGCTTGCATTTTAGGTTTTAACTTATGGGGCTATGCAATAGCCTTTCTTGTCAGGATTGGAAAAAAAATAAGGTTTCATGCATTTACAGATGTCTGAAGCTTCAATGAAAGGTAATATATAGTATTATAAAGATAGGATTTTGTAGATCAGATTTATTTTAGGTTTTTAATATAATTCTGCATTCTTTTGAATTAACGTTAAAAATATACCAAGCTCAGAACTCCATGGTGAAGTGGAAGGCTCTTGCTCAGAGCTATTGTAAGGGAAATGTAGCACTTAAACCACAGCTATAACAGGTCATTTGAGGGGAAAATGTGGTTTCAAAAAATAACTGAAAAATGCATTCATAGGCATTATTATACAATTGAATGTGGCAGTTAGGGAAAGGAGTGGGGCACTGACTCAGGTATGATACTATTCTGTCCAACTCATCTGCCATGACAATGAAATGTATTTATTTACTGTAGGAAAAAAAAGATAAATTCAACATACATAAAGCTTTGGTTGATTAATGATTCAGCTATGATGGAACCACTTAAAGGAAAATAGCCAGCCTTTCCCACTAGCAGGAATCCTTACTGAGGTGTGGCAAAATAATATTCTCCGTTCTGGCTATGTGATCTGATAATAGAGACTAATCTAATTGTGTTACAGTTCGGGAGGTAAAATGAATACACGCAGGAACGAAAATAGGACCTGCCTTTGATGGTAAAAATAATTCATTTCTGGGCAATTCTAACTTATTATTACATAGGATATTTTAAAACATCATTGTCTTTAACCTGACATTATTTTTATTTATTGGTAATTCTTTACTGATATAAGTGTGTGACACTCATTAGGAAAATTGCCAACTCAGAGTAGAAATCTGTTTTATTTAAAAAAAAAAAAAACTGCAGATGTTGGCAAGGATGCAGAAAAAGGGGAACCCTCCTACACTGTTGGTGGGAATGCAGGCTGGTACAGCCACTCTGGAAAACAATATGGAGGTTCCTCAAAAAGTTGAAAATAGAGCTACCCTATGACCCAGCAATCGCACACAAATGTAGTGATCCGAAGGGGCACATGCACCCGAATGTTTATAGCAGCAATGCTCACAGTAGCCAAACTATGGAAAGAACCCAGATGTCCATCAACAGATGAATTGAATAGATAAAGAAGATGTGGTATATATACACACACACACACACACACACACACACACACATATATATATATATATATATATATATATATATATATACACATACACACAATGGAATACTATGCAGTCATCGAGAAACAAAATCTTGCCATTTGCAATGACGTAGATGAAACTAGAGGGCATTATGCTAAGCGAAATAAGTCAATCAGAGAAAGACAATTATCATATGATCTCTCTGATATGAAGAATTTGAGACAGGGCAAGGGGTTGCAGGGGGTGGGGGAGGGAAATGAAACAAGAGGGGATCAGGAAGGAGACAAACCATAAGAGACTCCTAAACTCACGAAACAAACTGAGGGTGGATGGGAGGTGGGGGGGTAGGGATAGGGTGGCTGGGTTATGGACATTGGGGAGGGTATGTGCTATGATAAGTGCTGTGAAATGTGTAAGCCTGATGATTCACAGACATGTACCCTGGGGCAAATAATACATTATATGTTAATTTTAAAAAAAACTACAAATATGTAAATGTACCACAATTGGTATTTCAAGGAAAACTACTTGAATTTTTTAATGTTCATTCATCATCTCCTTCTTTGAAACATCTATTGACTTCTGGAGGTGGGGGGCAGAGATGGGCTAAATGGATGGTGGATATTAGAGGGCACCAGTTGTGATAAGCAATGGGTATTACATGTAAATGGCTAATCACTAAATTCTATTCCCGAAACCAATACTACCTATATGTTAACTAACTTGAATTTAAATTAAAAAAAAATTTTTTTTATTGACTTCCAACCATGTGTCAAGTGCTGCTCTAGGCTTGGGAGGTACAACAAAAACAGACAAAAATGTTGGCCTTTGCAGAGTTTGTTATTCCAGTGGGACGAGATAGACAATAAACAATGTGAGTAAAATGTTTAATATTTCAAAATTTAAAGATTTATAATAAAAATATTAGTCAAATATTTAGTAAATAAGAATTAAGAGGTTCAAAGTTCTAAAGAGACTTTAAGTCCCATGTCATTAGTGTAACCCCAGAACCTACCACAATATCTGGCCTACTAGATATTCAAGAAATATTTGTGAAGGTTTAATGAAAAAATGAACACTTTATGTTCTCTGAAAATAGCCCTAACACTATATCTCAAACTCATACTAGATTTTCCTTTTTTTATCTGCTTACTTACAAAAAAGGATTTGAAGTAACTTATAACGAAAAGGTAAAAAGAATGTAGCTTAAGCAATAGAGGAAGAAATAGAATCAAGTTGTATGGCTTTTTTAAAATACAGGGCTTAGGGCACCTGGGTGGCTCAGTTGGTTGAGCAGCTGCCTTTGGCTCAGGTCACGATCCTTGAGTTCCAGGATTGAGTCCCACATCGGGCTCCCAGCTCCACGGGGAGTCTGCTTCTTCCTCTGACCTTCTCTCCTCTCATGCTCTCTCTCACTTTCTCTGTCTCTCAAATAAGTAAATGAATAAAATCTTAAAAAAAAAATACAGGGCTTAGACACAGTAGGTGATCAATAGCTTAAGTGAAAGTATATTTGATAGCAATTTCCCCAAAGATACATACATATTTTTCACATGACTTTTTCAAAAATACAATGTATTTCCAAAATACACTATATCCTTTATCAAAAACTAAGAGGGGGGCAGGTCCTAGTGTGATTTTGAAAGAAAAGGGTGGAGGGAATGTCTTGATAAGGCGTTTCCATGGGCACTAGGGCAATAATCCAAATGCATGTAGCTTTCTTTAAAATTCCAAGAGTAGGGATGCCTGGGTGATCAGTTGGTTAAGCGTCTGATTCCTGATTTCAGCTCAGGTCATGATCTCAGGATCCTGAGATCAAACCTGAGCCCTACCTCACCCTCAGTGCAGAGTCTCCTTCCTCCTGCTCCCTCTCCTTCTGGCCCTCTGCCCCCAACGCCTCCCTCCCCCCCCCCCACTATTGCTTACACACTCTTTCTCTCTCTCTCAAATAAATAAATAAATCTTTAAAAAAAAATAAAGTTCCAAGAGTAGAACTTAGCATGAAGTAGAATCTCAATAAGTGCTGATATAAGACCATCAGATAAAATTGATTCCTAGATTATTTCTACAGTGTGGTAATAAGATCATGCAATCAGTATCAAAAAAAAAAAAAGAAAGGATGTTCTTTTTATTTTTATCTGTTAGACCATGCTATGGTTTGCTTTTCAGCAAAGATGTTTAGCGCATCAATAACCCTTGATTAAAGAAGGGTTCTTCTCAATCTCTTCAACTAAATACATAGCTTTCAAGAACCTATATGGGTGGGTGAGAGAGAACAACAGTTGCCTAACTAGTCATATCAGCTAAATCAACGCTAACAGATTTATGGATATGAAATGTAGCAGCCAGCGCCAACATCATACCAGACGCAATGTAGTGTCAGAGAAAAC
This sequence comes from Nasua narica, assembly GCA_028533885.1. NCBI lineage: Eukaryota > Metazoa > Chordata > Mammalia > Carnivora > Procyonidae > Nasua > Nasua narica. The sequence goes on along the minus strand of CM052807.1, from coordinate 49,997,041 downwards.
TGAATTCAAGTCCCAGTTCTAGTAATTTTCTACCATAGTTGGGGCAGCAATCTATTATAAATGAAATGAAGTCTTTGCCATCCTAAGAGCTCAATAATATTTGTAATTATTATTGAATGTAGATAACATCTGGGATATTTTGGAGACTAGATTTCCAGGACATCAACAAGAAAGAAATTTAGGAAAATCATATGGCAAGGTGAAGAGTAGGTTTCCTGAGACTTTGGAGTAGGAACTACACAATCATCTCAAGAAAGGGGCAGGTGTTGCTTACACAGAAGAGAACAATTGAGATATTCTGGATGGTGCAAAAAGAGATTAGAATTAGAAGCTGAAGTTAATTGGTCTACACAAGTCCAGATCAGCAGGTATGAAGGCTCCTATAATATCCTGCCCCTTCCTCCCTAAGTGTTTGGAGTTAAGAGACTTTCAGCCAGCAGCCAGGATAGCTCATCCCCTTCTTTGAAAAAGGTCTGAAAGTTAACATAGTAAGAAAAATACCTTCCCATGTCTTACGAACAATGGGAAGAATGATGGTGTGGGCATGGGGGTTCTTACTGATAAAGAAGACCTACCTTAAATTCCTTCTTTATTTCATTCTTCCCCTCCCTTCTATTCCTTCCATCTTCTCTTCCTCTTCCTTCCTTCTATTTTCTCTTTTTTTCCCTACCTCATTCTATGAGGGTCTGAGATGGAGTGATTTCCTCATTGTTATATGCCACTGGATTCTGGATAAGTCAGGTGCTGAAAGATGCTTTCAAGTTTTGGTTTGCTTGGATTAGATCTGATGTATTTTTCATTCTTCCTTTCTACATCTCCTAATGTAGAAAAGTGCAGCATTCAGATGAAAAATACATGGGTCATCAAGACAAGTTCTCCCATTGGAGAACAGGAAACGAAACTTGTGATGACTGTGAATGAACTCTCTGAGAACCAAATGAAAATCACAGAAATAGAAACCAGATGTAAGCAATCATGAATCCAGGGCAATACTCTGCCTCCAATTTATTTTTAGCAGAAATGTTATTAAAATCTTTTCAGTACCATAATTAATTTTCAAGGATTGCCATTAGCTTCACAGTGTAAAATGGGACAAATTTTTTTTGCATATAAAGTTTAGTGGAAAATATTGATTTTTAAAGTAGTTTGTTGTGTGTTTGATGGTTGTTGGGGGTGTTCTATGGTTTTTCGTTTTTCCCAGCTTGACCTAGGAGTAATGAATCTCTCACCAGAATGTAATTCGTCTTTAGATAATAGTGGCTGTTTATATATTTAGGATGTGTCAACCTCCTCAAGGCTGGGAAGTATCATAGCCTAATATAATATTTGGCTTTCAAGTTTTGGGTGTGCAACAAGAGGACCAACAGTTTTGTTGGCTAAAATCAACCCAAGGTATTAGAGTTTGGACATGAACCTGGCCTGCCCATGCCAGAGGGAATACAAGTACCTTCTTTCAGGCTCTGAATGAAATCATTAATTATGTCAGCAGCTCCAGCGATAGAACTGGAGACACTTTGCACTACTTAGCAAACAAGCTAGCTTCTCAACTGTTTAAGTCTGGGGAAGATCTTAAAGATCTGTACTCACACACAGCCCTTTCCCTGCAAATCCTCAGACTCTCCTTGATCTGTGTCTCTGGTTTTACCACACCAGGGTTGGAATGAGATGAGGGAAATATGTGGCTATGATGCCCAGACTGTGTATTATAGAACTAAAAGAACATCCTGGTGCACCTCGACAATGAAACTCTTTTAAAATGAGGGGTTTTGGAACTATATCAACCACACTTGAGTTCCTGCTCCATTTAAGGCCATCATAGGTCTTTTAAGGAGTAATTTAACTGCTATAGACATGTACATTTTTGCCTGTTAAGAACAGCTTTACAAAGAATATGACCTGTGTTATAGGACAAAAAAAATTTTTAATCCTTTCCACAAAAAGCGGCTTCCCTTTTTTTTTTTTTTTTAACCATTAAAAATACTTTGGCAGTTTTATGTATAATTACAGCTCAGCAGGATGAGAATTAAAGGAACAAAGTGCAACAAAATTCTGCTAAGGTCAGTTTGAATTTTCTTAACATAAGTACTCTCACACAGTAATTGATTTCAGTATATTATGATACATCAAAAGTCCACATTTCCCCCCTCATTTACCAGTCTCTGGGAAGTAAAGCACAAATGAAATGAAGGGGGAAATATCTTGAGGAAAACCATAAAATGCATGCACTAAGCATTCAGGAAAGAGAAGCTTTTGAGACTGAATGAGACACAGGATGCCCCCAAATCCACCACGATTTTAAAAAGAATATGCTTTATGAAAGGTTCCCGGTAGCAGATCAAAGAGCTTCATAAACGAATTTCGAAAAACAGATCTAAGATAATTAAAACTATGCTTTCATTTCTCAAAAGTGCAGGTAGAAAGAGCTACAATTCAATTTGATTCCACAGATATCTTTAGAAGACCAACTCGGAGCGTACAGCAGTGTTGGGCACATTGGGAAGGTAAGCACACAAAGAGGACTTACAGATTTTTTTTTCTTTTTTAGCCATAGACAATTACAGCAATTGAATATTTAACTACTAAAAGGGTGGGGGGAAGTCCAGCAGCTTTAACAGAGCTGCTGGTGAGGATTAAAACCCTCTCTAATAAATGTACCAAATTTACAGGATAAAAGAATGAGATCTTAAAAATCTAATAAAATGAGCAGTTGGGGAAAACTAATTTTTTAAAAATAAAGAAACTGGGGGGAATTAGATAAAATTTGAAGGGAGAATTCTCAATTGTTATAACCATGGGAGAGAGGAAAATACTAAGGTACCAATAGAGGGGAAGCAGGAGGAAGAAGCACCTTAAGTTATAAGCAGATAAAGGATAAAAAAAATGAAATCTATTTATATCATTTTATTTTTTCTCCTTTCTATGAAAGGAGAGTAAAGTGATGTATGGAGGAGGTTCACTATCAAAGAATTAATAGAACAAAACTAATCTTCTGAGTTATAAAATAATGATACTAAAATATTATTATTCCAATTTCATAATTTTCAAGGAACTGGGTACACATTTAAGTCTTATTTAATTTATTTTTATAAATAGTCAAAGAAAGAGAAAGTAAAGTTTTTATATCAATTTTATTGACTCAGGAAAATGTTTAGAAGAACATATAGAAAGATTCCATTTTTCTTTATTCATTATTTTTATTTGTAGATCCAGGTACCAAGAGAAAGAAAAGCTATGAAAAATTATTGAATCATCATACGTTCTATTTTACATCAGGCATTCTCAAGGTTGTTTATAAATACATACACTATCTCTTTTTTTTTAAGTACTGCACCACCATAAGAAAGAACAGTAAAAGCAACAAGCAATGTGTTTCAATGTGATGTCTTCTGATTTATACAGAAATATATAAATATATATATCTGTTAGGTACTGGATGTAAATTAGATATGCCCCCCATAAATAAAAGGCATAAAATTCAAATAAAAGCTATAAATGTTTACAATATTTTGTAGTTTTTCATGTATTTAAGGGAATTTGTTATTCAGATGGAGATGGGATGGCTAATAGAGGTAAGTGGGGGGACTTGCCAAGAGATACTAAAAGACAAAAAGGTCAAACATGGTGACAAAGAAGAAGGCAAAATGTTTTTTGCCTTAAATATGTACAAGAGCTTAATTAAGTTCATAAACAGTCCTTCATAAGACTATGTCACAAGATCTGGGCAAAATGAACCTATAAAGTTGCATATTACATGGGAATTTGTTTCCTCTGCTAAGAAGTGGAAATCACAGGGTCAGGGCCCCAGTGAATAATAAAGAACTCACCTCTCTGAGCAATATTTTACAAAGAGCCCCAACCACCGCTAGGAAAGCCCTAAGATACCTGGCAATCTCCAGCAGCAGTTTCCCCAGTCAATAAAGTGGTTTTGTGGACATTCCCATAGCGATACTCTCCAGCGTTCAGTTCATCGATGCTTTGAACAAAGAGGGGAAGCATTAACAAGACCATCATGCTAGTTCATTTGAGAATAGAACCTTAGAACAGGGAAGGAAAGAAGGCTGCTGGATGAACCAACGTTTCTCAAAGCAGGCTTAATGTTCCCTGAGGGGGAAAGACACACTTTCAGAAAGGAGCTAAAAGAAAACCCAAATTTGGACTTCAGCGTTTGTTTCCCTCTATCTCTGGAATTCTGCCTCTGCGACAGCGCGTCCCGGAGTTGTGCAAACGAACACATCCAGCCTCGTGGCCGGCGCTCACCGGCTGGGTCGCCAGCAGCCTCGGGCAGGAGGGTGTTGGAGCCCCTGGTTGGGGTGGGGGAGGGTCCGGGCCTCACCAGGACGGCCTGAACACGCCTGTCAAGGACTCTTAACCACCATGGACAGCTCACTGGCTTCCCCCAGCCAGCTCCGCGCTGTTCACAAACTCCACGGGAGCCACCAGCTAGGTTGATTTTTATACCCTGGAGAGATGCCATGTGTTCCACGGTCTACACCCCCCGCGATCTCCAACTGCAACCACTGAACAGCTATATATAGACAGAGCAGGCTTCGAGAATTAATAACCCTCCTTGCCCTCACACCAGTCCTCTAAGGTACCACTGGATTCTAAGATCAGATGGAGAGAGTTGGCAGAGAACTTTGTTCCACGTCCCTTCATTTCCTCTCCTCGCCCCGTGCGGCCCGTCACCCCGCCTTGGCTTTGCGGATCGTGTTAAATGAAATAAAACAGACAGGCCCCGGGGCTCTAGGAGCTTTACGGACGGGAGGCGGGCTGGCAGAGGGCTACTCCCAGGGCTTGGGGAAGAGAGAGTCGTCCCTGCACACTCGCATGGGGACTCGGACCTGGACCGGCACAGGGCCCAGGAGGGAGTGGTGGTGGAGAAGGGTGGGGTAAATCTGACCCCACCCTTCTCTTCCCCCACCCCCACTGGTAATTTATCGTCACCGTCTGACAGGGGCTTATGTCAAGTTTGAGTCATAGATTGACCAGGAGGGAGAAGGGAGGGGACAGCCCCGCTTGGAGGAAGTTCGCTCGCGCCTTCAGACCCTGTCCTGGGTCATACTGTTCCCGAAGTTTCCTTTCGCCTGCAGCCAGGAGCAGGGCCCTCCTGCGAGGGGGAGGGCTGGGCCGGCGACTCTGACTATACCCAGGATCGAATCCACACGCAAAACCCAGTGGGATGGGGCGGGGCGCGAAGGCCTCATTTCTACCGCTCCGGACAGAATGGATTCTGCGCGACAATCTGGAATCCAAATTCTCAGAGAAGGAAACCCCAAAACCCAGGAAACATAGCTAGGCTGCCAAGGGGCTCTCAGGCCTCTTAACTTTCCAGCAAGCCTAGTATCCCCGGGATCCAAGCCCGGGACTGCTTCCCTGAGACACGCACCTCGCCTCGCTGAGTCCGGCGCACGACCACCGAGCAGGAAGACCCCAGGGAGGGAGCGTGCAGCTTTCATGCTTGCTTTCCAGAGCCCTTAATTCTGACAAGAGCCCCAGGAAGGGCAAGCAGAACCCGAAGATTAGCTGAAAGCGAAAGAGACACAACGCCCGTCTGAGGGTGCAGGATGTCTTTGTGCCAGAGGGATGGGCACCCTACTCCGGGTGCTGCCTTGGGGAGAAACTGAGAGCTGCCTTGTTTTGCAGGGGTGGAGAATGGTGTTAGAGAAGTAAACAGTTTTAGAGGTCCCAGTGACTCCCCGGGGCAGCGCTTTGCAGACAGCAGGACTCACACTTTAAGAAAGGATGATTCTTCTACTCAGAGAGGAGCTGGGAACCAGCCAGGAAGGCTGTGTGGCAGCGCCCTCCCTCCCCCCAGATCAGTTGCAGGTTGAAGGGTTGTCGTCTGAGCCAGGTGGGACTCTCCCTGTGGTCTCGCACAAGTTCAGAGCTGCCTACTTCCAGGAGCCAAGAACTCGGCCCAGCCAAGGGCATCTGTCAGGCATCGGTCCAGGATATCAGGACTCTTGTTCCTAATCGCTCCCCCCTACCCTCCTACACCACCCCCTCGCTCAACACACACAAAGGAACACCATCCCTGGCCAGAAGACTCCTCAGAGGAGTTATGATGGTCATGGGTTTGGGAGGTGCACAAGTACTTGACCTTGGAGAACTAGCTCCTAGAGACCTCCAATTCCTAAAGACCTTCTCAGCTCGCATGGGTTTGTGGCCTCTGGGGGGGGGGGGGGAGTGCCTCACTACTGAACTTTCTGGTCATGTTTGGGGAATGCTGAACATGGCCCAGGATGAAGGGAACGGTGAGGATCCAGTGAAACCCACTTTTCCAATGAGAAAATCCCATCAGCCCATTGCATGTCTAGGCATTTCTCCCTGAGGCAGTTCCTGCAGATGTCAGCAGCCAGCCCAGTTCCTGGAGAAGACAGCCTCTGTTTGGGTCTTATCACCTAACTAGAAAGAGATTTAATACTCCCACACTCTTTCCTAAACCTACTTGGAATTTAAATGCACTACATCCCCTTTTTTTGCTACCTTGAGGTCAGCTGGGAACAGCTTTCTCTCAAGTCTCAGACCACATCCTAATAGAATCAAATAATTTTACTTGAGGTTATTTTTGCAAACTTCTCTATTAAACAAAGAAAAAGTTAGGAGAAGGGATGAGTTCAGTTGTTTGGTTTCATAGGATTCTAGAAAAATAGCTTGGAGCTACAGACTGGCAAATGTTATTGGTAATAAGATAAGGGATGCTGATTGGTCACATAAGGGAATTTCTGAGCCCAGGTGCACTGTTTAAAAGCGTTATGGGCACCTTTTTGGTTTGTCTGTTTGCTTGCTGTTTGGGGTGAGAAGCGAAAAGAGAGATGAAAAAGCTAAACATAAATATTAGGGTTTTTTACTCAATTGCAATAGGAGATATCCCTGGAGATTTTATTAATTGGTTATTTTAACACGAATTTAGGATAAAAATGCCCTTAAAAGTCTAGAAATTCTCTTCTTAAAATTGGCATATAATGCTGCCATTGGAGACTGCAAGATGGAAGTCTGGGACTGGCTCACGGGATAGGCATTCGTGTAGGTGTAGATCTCACAATGCTAACCTGTCTTCACATGGAAATACTTCAGATTAAAGACAGGCCTTCAAATCCTCCTATTTGCTAAGGTGCATTTAAGTGATAGCAAGGCCTAAGCAAGCATTCAGCCTCTATTGGCACTCACTCCGTGCCTAAGCAACCCCCCCCCTAAAAAGCCCCCAAATGCTCCTAGTGTGAAGTCATCTCATTTGTAGTCATGTGTTCTCAGCATTATCCTGGAGGTTATTCAGTTATACTGGGAACTAGATTATGATGTCAGAAAATACCCTTTTCAGAAAGGCAAAAAGTCAGGGTCCTGAGTATATATTGAGGAGAATTTCTACTCAAGGTAAGGAACAAGGCAGCTTAGCACAGGTACCTGCTTTCTAATAATTGCCTTTAGTGAGAACAGAAAAGCCTCATTAGGAAGTTTTTAATTCATTTAAGATTTAATTTTACTTTTCTGAAGAATAGCAACAAAAGTTATTTCTGGAAGAGACCGCTAAGAAGATCCCCTTCCTTTGGCCAGAAGAGCAGAGAAGACTGTAAATCAAGGAAAAGGTGAAGTAATACATTATTAGGAAGCTTCAGGATTCCAAGTATATAAAGACTATTTATTTTTCCTGTGTCCATATTTTCTCTTTTTGTGGAGGAGAGGAAATTCTAAAAATATTTGATAGATGTTTTTCCATTAACACCAGAAAAGTGTGTGGGGAAAAGAAATGGGGGGGGTCTATTTTGTTTCATTAGTAGAAAAAGCAACATAAATCAAAGCAGTCTATTGATGGCAGCCTCTAATTTATAACATTCTGAGAGTATAATGAATTTATTTACCGCATAAGTGATTTGATATTTTCAACCTGACTATGTCTTAAACTTTTATTGGGAGAGGGTTGACTTTTTAAAGCCTGGGTAGTTTGAAATTTGGCTAAGTACCTTTGGGTTTTTTATTATGGAAGCAAATATTATCATTTTAATATTAAACAACTTGCAAGTATTAAATAGATCATTTGTGATTTACTACATATATATATATTTACTATATATAGTTATATATATATATATATATATATTTTTTTTTTTTTTTTTACAGATTTCCCCCCTTCAGATTTAATGATTACATTAAGGTTCCTGCTTCTTTTTGGAAAGAATTTATTATAAATCAGAAAGTGTCAGAGGTTCAAAGGTTGACATTTCTGAGTGCTGATACTTTGTCTTTTCATGCCATGCAAACAGATCCAACATTTAGAAATTCTTAAACGAGAGAAATTGTGGAAATTCCCAGATTTTTTTTTTCCAGTGTGAGGAAGCCAAGTTTTTTAAGTATGGAGTTTAGAGTAACCAAATGAGGGAGAAAGGAGCTTGTGAGAAGGGGTGACTCTCACCCAAACTAAAGAGCTAATATTAACTGCTAGCTATCTGCACTTAAAGAGGGGAAAAGGGAGCCGAAATCAGCGAGGGAGAGGGCGCTGTTTCACCCACCCTCGGTAAAAATTCGTGGTGCATCAGCCAGGAAGCCAGGCTTGATAAAGATCTGGCTCCCTAAAAAAAACCTCAAATCTCCGAATCGCACTCGTCTTCTAGAGAGCATTGAAACGTACCAGTGGGGTTGTCTGTCTAGAAGGCAAACATCCCTTGAATGGTTCCCAACTACCCGCGTTCATTTCAGAGAGATAGAGGAGTCCGTGGGGCGGGCGTTCACATCCGCTGCAATCCTTTCCTAGATGATACTGCCCAGTAATTCAGAGCAGTTTTCCTCCCCGCCCAATACTGTGGGAAGAACCCCCTGCTTTCCCTTCGTTTCTCCGAGGCAGAGCCGCGTACAGCGATAGTTCCGCTTCATCTGCGGGCTGAAGCGACACGGATAGAGTCTTCCCAGAATATGTAACAGGGGACTGGGCGCGGGGGTGGGGTGGAGTGGGGGTGAGAGAGTAGGTTGTCCGGGAAAGGGTGGATTAGACTCTTGTCGGTGGGCGAAGGGGCCGCGTGCGCTCCCCAGGAGTGTCGGTTCACCTTGGCAATTGAAAAGAGGGTCTCCATCAAGTATGCGGGTTTTCTTGGACCAGCTCCAGATGTCCTCAGCTGTTCTAAGACAGCAAGAAATGCAATCTCGACCTGAAGTCTGAAACCTTTTGTACTCTTCTAAGCGAAGGCTCTCCCCCTCCTTAGTCGATGCGCCCCACTCAGCGGGTCCCCGAAAAGGGCCATGGAGGAGGGTTCCCATGTCGCTCCCCCAAGCTCCCGGGCGGACTTAAGGGTTCCTTAAAGCCACGGGCCAGCCGCCCGCGAACTCCCCGCGGAGGATTCCGGGCATCCGCGCTCTGCGGCGCCTTGCTCCTCCGCCTCCGCCTTGCCCGTTAGCCCCGGCGGCCTCGGCGGCCTCGGCGCCCGCGCGTCCAGCCGGGCGCGGCTGGCGCGGCGCGGCTGGAGCCGTGACTGTTTCGGGCAGCCCGCACGCCCTCGGGGGACCTCAGCGCGCAGCACCGCCGTGCAGCTTAGGGCCGGTCGGACCCAGCGGGAACTGACAGATCCGCCCAGGCCCCCGGCCCCTGAGACGGCGCGGCTGGACCGGCGCTCCGGGGTGGGGCTCGGCGGGCCTCCGGGCAGCGCCGGGGGCGGCCGAACCAGACGCGCGGGAAGCTCCGCCGCTCGCAGTACACTCCCAGCTCAGGGCTCCCCTCTGCTAGCTCGGGCCGCACGGGGCCCGCTCGGGCCGCCCGTTGCCGCCCCCGCCCCCCGCGCGCCCGCGCCCTTGCTCGCCCCGCGCGCGTTCCAAGGGCGCCACCTCTTTGCGACTAGCTCACTTCTCCGGCAGGTTTGCCTGGGAGCGTGTGAACATTCCTCTGCTAGGCTTTCAACTCGCCTCCAACCTGCGCCGCCCGGCCAGCATGCCTCCCCGCCCGTGAAGCGGGGCTGCCGCTGCCCTGCCGCTCGGGCTGCCGCCTCCCCTCCGCGCTGCTATTAACCCGCCCTCGTTGCCACCTGGCCCTCCTGATCGACGACACACGCACTTGAAACTTGTTCTCAGGGTGTGTGGAATCAACTTTCCGGAAGCAACCAGCCCACCAGAGGAGGTAGACAGACAGCTATGTATATATATGTGGGTCTCTACAAGTGGCTCTGGAACAAGACGGCCTAGTTCGCAAAGAAGCTGACTTCAGAGGAGGGAAACTTTCTTCTCTTTTTAGGAAGGGGTTAGCTCTGCTCCCCGAACCTGGGAGAACTGCGGGCCAGATTTAATTAGACATTGATAGGGAAGACGTGTAAACACGCTGCTCATCATTGATGCATATATAAAAGCATTTCATTGTGGTTATCATTGCAGAGGAACGTCTCTGATTTTTGTTTTGTTTTGTTTTCCTTTTGGTCCCTTTTTGCCTGTGTGGTTTTGGAAAAAGCACAGTTGCAGTAGCTGATTCCTAAATAAGTAAGTGCTGAGGGGCTTCAGAGAAACTTTTTTTTGTTTGTTTTCTTTGCAACTTGGGAGATGCCCTTGGTGTCGAAGAGGCTAATTGAGAGCCAGCTAAAACGGGGAGCGTGGTAGTCCCGGGAGATGGAGATTCCGGACTGACACTTCGGGCCCCTTTCCACTCTGTTGCAGGTCCCGAGAGCGAGAGGATACGATGCTGCGGAGGCTGGTTCAGCAGTGGAGCGTCGCCGTGTTCCTGCTGAGCTACTCGGTGCCCTCCTGCGGGCGCTCGGTGGAGGAGCTCGGCCGCCGGCTGTAAGTGCCCCGTCCTCCTCGGGGCGCCGGGTGAGGGCTGGGAAGGCCAGTGGGAGAGGCCGCCAGACTGGGGCGCTGCCGAGGGCTCGAAGCGGTCACTGATGCTCCTTGCCCGAGTTAAAAAGCGGGGAGAGCCGGCTACCTGCGGGAGGCTGAGACTGTGTCCTCAACCCCGGCAGGAGCATTGGTTGAACCTCAAGGGGAGAGAGGCAAGAGACAAATTTTCCATGAGTTTCCGTAAGAGGGAGCGTAGAATCTCCTCTAGACAAAGATCATCTGCCTGTAGTTAAAGGAAAAGGTTATACTTCCAGGACCTGGGAAGGTTTTGAAACCCTGAGGATTACAAGAGACGGATAACTCGGAAGAAGCTGAGGGAGCCAGGGGACGTATGACTGTGTGCATTTGATTTACAGACTGAATGTGGGTGGTAGTTTATGTGTGAAAAGCAAAAGCCTTACATCTAACTTTATTATGAATGACATAATTTTAAGCATATAAAATGAACCACATTACATAATGAAGGCATATTATATAATAAAGTAGTAACAACTTTGCAATGGAACAACTCCAACTTTACTATTGATACAGTTCAGGAGCGCTAGAATGCCTCACTCCAAAATGAATATTGGGCGAGGAAACTTGTTTTTTCTTGGAATTATTGCTAACAGTTCTTTAATCTGGAGTCAAATATTTGCATTGTAGACTGAAAACTTGTATTTTGGCATTCTCATTTGGTGGTTCTTTTAAGGATAATTTTGACTTTAATATAATCATACATCCAAGCACACCAGAGAAATATTACCATGTTGTATGACTGCAAAGTTGGAAGAGCAATCGAGTAACACTATCTTAATAATCTTTTGGACCTAGTAGTACATTAATGTGTGTAATGCCATCGTTGGGTGATCTTTAAGCTGCAGATTCAGGGTTCAGGATGGGAAAACCGTAAACTTTGAGAACTGAGAGGTGTTTGCCTCTGGAGAAGGAATTAAGGAGCTTTTACACTAACAATAAAAGTAGCAATATCCAATATTTACAATCAAGTTCATGGTGCTTCCTTGTAAATTCCCGAGGGTGTACAAAAAGGCAACTGTTTTATATGTGCCCTTGGTCTATTATTATTAGAGCAGAAAATCCTTCAATGAAATTACTTTAGACATGTCTGAACCTTGGCACCAAAATGAAAATCTATTACGAATCTCCTAAGGCAAATTGTGTAGAACACTGTACTAAAGATAAAGCTGCATTGTATTCTTCAAATCAACATTTTGCTGATGTATTTCTGAAAATTGTCTTCAGACTTTTTGCTTTTTTTAAGACTTGTATTAAATTATTTAAAGTATACATATGAATATATATGTGTGTATATATATATATAGAGAGAGAGAGAGAGAGAGAGTTTTTAAAAGTACGCTTAAATACTGGCCAAGAAATACTGTCTTGGAACAAAGCCAGATTTTTCTTTACAGTTGCTTGAGAAATACCTGTTTTCTCTTTTGAGAAAGAGTAAATGGACCATGATTATATCTAAAGTTATGACATAAAAATAGTGCTAAGTTGTTCTAAGGGCTATTTTTAACTCTTTCTTTGTTGCACCTTGCAAAATACACATCAGAAACCATTTAACAGCCAGAGACTCTGTTATAGTTTTGTTTGTGGGTGAAATATAATATTGTAGTTAAACACTCACACTCAGCAGATGGTTATAAAACTACCACAAAACATTCTTATAGTTAATGGCTAATAGATCATCATATTACAGCCATGGTTTTTCATGAAGGCTGAAATCATCAGTAGATGAGGATGTTTCATCAAATTATTACAGCCAAATGGAGTTTAAAAAAACAAGTCATTATTTTTGCATTGCTGCCAAGTAACAGTAAATTTTGTGTGCTAGACAAAACATTAGTCTACTATTACACTAAATCAACCTAATTTCTTGAAAGAAATGTTAACATATAATCAAATCATATTACTCCCCAATTACTTTTCACACCAAGTATTAGGGAAACTGCTTTAGATGTTTTTTCTAACTAGGGAGTGACTTTGAGGGGAGGGGGGGACTACTACAACAATAACACTTCCTAAGACATGCAAAGGAGGCAATTATAAGTTGTCATAGTCCAAAAGATTTTAATTAATGGGGCTAGAGCATGAATAAATTGGAGGTTGGAAAGTGAGCCCTATAGACATTCTTGTCCCAATGAACATGACTTTCGGCAGGTAGCAACCTTTGTGTTTAAGTTAGAGAGGGAATTCCAGTAGACTCAGAAACCTAAAACATTGGCTGATTTGCTTGGGAGCCAGACTGGGTCTATTCCACTTAATGAAAAGCATAACTTTTGACTGAGTCATTTGGGTTGGAAGGGACTTGTGGTGAGTCATCTTCACTCTAACACCCGAACCCTGACTCGTGCATGTACCACAGAACTTTTCTCCTCAAACCCAGACTCCTTCATAAGTAGCTGAGCCTCAGCACAAGCCTGCTGTTCCTTCCTGTGTTGGAAGAGGCAGTCCCATCACTCCCTTTGCTCCCTGTGTTCCTTGATAGCTCCTTCAATTTACTCTTCTTCCCTGAAAACTCCCTTGAGAGTGATTCTTCTTTAGAGCAGAAGAGCTATATTTTGACTGAATTTATAGTTAGCTGTGTTAAGCATTTCTATAATATTTCTGAAAATTTTTTTACAATAATCAAAGGAGACCATAAACATACCGTATTAGGATTGCAACAAACACTGTGTGAACCACTGGGCTAGGGGATATTTGTGGAATAATAGACTATTATTGAGGCCATATTTATCACTTAAATATTTCAGAATTATCTAAATGGAAAGCCTCCTTAATTAGGATTCATTGCTCCCCTCCTATGTATATCTAGTTTGTACATGCTAGTTATTTACCCTTGTGTCAGTGCATGTCTTGTTTTGAAAATAAGTAAAATGCTCTAGGGATCTTATTCCTTCTTGACGATAAAGATAGTATTACATTCCCGATCTTCCAGTGCAGTTGCCCAATCAGAAATTCATTTTTCACAATATTTTAAATGCAGAAGTCTTTGAGCTGTTCCTTGTGTTTGAGATTTAGCGTTTAAGAAAATCTGTGAGATTTAGCATTTAAGATTGGAGATTTAGCATTTAAGGAAATCTGTGTTTTCTAATATTATGTTAACAATTGCCCCTAAAGGCAGAAAGAAGCTTGGTACCTCATAAGAGAGACACTATTTTAAACTGGACAGAGTTGTGCCATCTTTGTAGACTTTTTATAAAACAGAAGGATAAAGTGACCCCTCCTTTTCTCATGAGAACCATCCTGGGAAAGTGCAGTGCTTGGGTTAAGAAGGCACTGTGACTCACAGTTGACAGGCCGTCCAAGATGACAGGCATATATGCCAGGCAGAGGGGGCATAAGCAGTGGTGGCCTGATTAGAACAGACCAACCTTTAAAAGTTTTGGCTTCGGGTTAAGCTAGAATGGGCTGTATTATACATTTGGAGAGCAATACAGATGGGGTGGTTATCTGCCAGGAACTGAGAAAGAAAGAAAACCCCCAGATCCTATAAGTGATCACTGGTTAAGAACTCCTTTAATGTGACATTTTGCTAAAGGATATTTATTAAACTGCAACACTTAATCAAATACGCAATTAATTCCCACCTGTTCTTTAAGAATGTTATTAGAGAGTATAAATATATTGTACCAAAACCTCAAATTTGTATATTATTAAAAGTTTCCAGAATACTAACTGTTGCCATAAAGTAAGTGAATTTTAATCTAGTCACATGTGGCACCTTCAGAAAGGAAGAGAGACTCCTTCATGCCTCATTTAAACCAGGCTCCTGTTAAATTCCTTTCCATTAAGTCATGTCTTTTTTGAACAAGCTGCATGGCTTAAAGTCGTGCAGACACTAAAATACTAAAAGGAAGCTGGTATTCTGGCTATAAAGTCTAGAGAAGTAATGCCTGCATTTTCATGTCTTATTCTACTTGGACTCACAGTATGACTAGAAAATCTCTCCATTTCCCCAAGTGATAATCCTAACTCTAGAAATCCTAGTTCCTTATTCTGGGGGATGAAAATGGCCTTGTTGGAGCAGTAAGCTCGATCTTCAAGGAAACTGATACATTGCTATCCAGTTGCCCACTGTCCTTCATGGTTCCCACCGCAGGCTTTTTACTCTATGCCCTTCACTTCTTGTTTCCTCAACATATACTTCTGCTTCCACAGAAGAAAGGACTGAGGTCATTGAAAGGCAATCTTTGGTTTCAGAATCAGAGGAACTGGTTTTTGGATCCCTGGTTCTGTCTGTTTTCATTTTGTGGGCAAGGGCAGGTCATTAGATCTCTCTGAACCTCAACTTCCCCATCTATAAAATGAAGTTAATGCTATTTTTATCGTCATATTTCTCTGAGGAGTTAAAGAAATTGTACTAATGAAAGCAAATAAGGGACCCAGATACTGTGTGTGAGAGAAGTAAGAATACATGGGAGATAGCCCTGTGAAGTACCCTCAGACACTTGACAATGAACCGCTTTGACGAGTTACAGAGTGGTAGAAATTCGAGTAAGGTAAGGCACAGCTGAAGCAGGCATGTTATGATGGATCAGTGTATGTGATCCCTGCATATGGTTAATAATATACACACAGAATAATACAAGAATATGTGGATGGACATTTAAATAAGAGTCAGGGTGCCATCTACAAGGATTGATGGGACACTATTCTTTTCCACTAAATTTCATTAGAGTGTTTTTTAAACAGAAAAGTCACTTCATACTTGTTCCTAGAGACATTTTATAAGACAAAGAGAACAAGTAGAAAAGTGACTATCTCAATTAAGTACTAAGGATAATACACTCTGAAATTCTAATTTAAAAAAAAAAAACTTGATGCATGGAAAAAGTAGAACTATCTCAATTTAAACACAAAGAAACTCATCTTAAAGGGATCGCCCACTACTTTACAGAAAAATACACATACTGTCTCTGTGACACCTGACTTTCTTTCTTTTTTTTTTTTTTTTAAGATTTTATTTATTTATTTGACAGAGAGAGAGTGATCACAAGGAGGCAGAGAGGCAGGCAGAGAGTGAAGGGAAAGTAGGCTCCCTGTTGAGCAAAGAGCCCCATACAGGGCTCGATCCCAGGACCCTGAGATCATGACCTGAGCTGAAGGCAAAGGCTTTAACCCACTGAGCCACCCAGGTGCTCCAACACCTGACTTTTAAATATAGGCTCCTGGTAGCCTACACTCTACTCCTTATATTAAAATTCAGTCTGTTAGGTACTTCCCTAGACAGGCTCTACTGCTCCCTTCATCTTCAGCCTCTGTTTGCCTTTACTCTTACACTATGTATGTAGGTGTTCTTTGAGATTCAGTATTATTATTTTCTCAATAGGGGATTAGTGTGTGTGGGTATGTATGCACAAGTGTGCACTTGGGTGAGTACTCAAGTAAATTCAGGGGCGCCTGGGTGGCTCAGTGAGTTAAGCGTCTGCCTTTGGCTCAGGTCATGATCCTGGGGTCTTGGGATCGAGCCCCATGGGCTCCCTGCTCAGCGGGGAGTTGTTTGCCCCTGTCCCTGTCCCTCTCCGCCGCCTCCCCCTCCACCCCCCCTCCGCTCGCGCGCTCTGCCTCTCTCTTAAATAAATAAATAAAATCTTTATTTTAAAAAAAAGTAAATTCAGCCTCCTTTTAATTTCACGGACTAGGACATCTGGATTTATTTTCCCAACACAAGTCTGAGAAACATGAAAAGAAGCTCAGTTTTTTCTGTCCATTGCTGAGAATAACAGAATCATGATGTTTTGAGAAGAGAGTATAGAAATCTCTGAATCTGACCCCTGCCTTTTAAATGAAGAGGCGCATGTTCTCACCAAAGCCACAGACCTAGGGAGCAGCATAAATGGGATTTGGGGCTGTAGACTCCGAACTGCCTACACTTCCCTTCCCTCTCTGCTCTTTCCCCACTCTGCAAGCTTGCTGCCCTTCCAGCTTATGCTTTGTGTAACCCAAGGCCTTTCCTCTTGTCTTTGAGGTCTATATCAACAACTAAAATATTCTCATTTTCCTCTCTTTCTGTTTTTTCTTAAAGCAAAAGAGCTGTGTCTGAACATCAGCTCCTTCATGACAAGGGGAAATCTATCCAAGACTTGCGGCGACGATTCTTCCTTCACCACCTGATCGCAGAAATCCACACAGCTGAAATCAGAGCTACCTCGGAGGTGTCCCCGAACTCCAAGCCTGCTCCCAACACAAAGAACCATCCCGTCCGATTTGGGTCTGATGATGAGGGCAGATACCTAACTCAGGAAACCAACAAGGTGGAGACATACAAAGAGCAGCCACTGAAGACACCTGGCAAGAAAAAGAAAGGCAAACCTGGAAAACGCAAGGAGCAGGAAAAAAAGAAACGGCGAACTCGGTCTGCCTGGCTTAACTCTGGCATGGCTGGGAGTGGGCGAGAAGGGGACCACCCATATGACATCTCCGCAACATCGCTGGAGCTCAATTTACGGTAACTGGCTTCTGTTCCCCATAGCCTCTCCTTGGTGCTGCTCTCAGCTGGGGTGTGTAGCATCCCTTCCACCCACCGCAGCTTGAACCAAGCTAGAACGTCCTCCCTGTCCCTCTATCCATTGCTTCACAATTTTAAAAGCTTACAAAAGCTAGACGGCTCAGCATCTCTGCCCTCAAGCAGTGTCCTCCCACCACCTAAACACAAACGGGGCTTGGATAACCTGTTTCTCTTCCTCCCCCATCATAACCCAACACCAATCCTTTACTACGGTACCAAAGAATTTCTCTTTCTGAGTCCGGCTTCAGAAGCCCGGGACCACCTTCATCATTTGCTGCGCAAGTGTATTTATTTCCCTGCTCTTACACCGTGGCAAACTTTATTGATCATTCTGTCATTTCTCACTTTTTTTCACTTCAGGGGCAAACACAGAAGGCTTTGATATGATCTACAAACACTACAAAACAATTCTGAGCCAGTCACATTTTCCGTTTAATTATATTTAATTAAACCTTAAATTTATTTTCATTTAAATAAACATTAAACATTTAAACACACACTCTCAATTTATTTAATTAAATTTAACTCTAATTTCTACCAACTCATGAAAAAAAAGTCATGAATTCGGAAAATTTTCAAGTTTTGACTTGGGAAGGATATAAGTTTTTCTCATGTATCTATTTATCCACTGGGAAGTTGAAATAATTTTCCAGTGTATTGCGGTAGGAATAATAAGACTTCACATTTACATGGCTTGTTCATTCCTGGCTCACAGATGCAGGTAGTAATGGCATTCACTGACTTTGGGGTCAAATACCTTAAGTTCAAGGCTTGGGTCTGAGCCTATTAAAGTTCACAACCTTGGGCAAGTTACATGGTCTAAGACTTACTTTCCTCTTCTGTGAAATGAAGATAATAATTGTAACAATCTCATAGGGCTGGGTGAAGATTAAACAAGATTTCATGGGTTAAATGCTTGTCATAGTAAACAATAAAGTGTAACTTGTCGTTTGGGTACTTTTAGATCTAGTACTGATCGTTCTATCTATCTGGATATGTGTGTTTCCATGAGGCAAATAAGCAGCAAATATTAACCTCATTTTATAATTTTATAAACCAGAAAAGCAAGGTACTCCATGGCTAAAGGACCTGAATATCCCTGGGAACTGGGATAGGTAGTCCTCAGAACTGTATTTGTTTCCCCATTTCTGGATATTTGGTCCAGCACTGTGCTTAGTGCTGCCTCTTGATTCAGGCATTTCCACCAACACGATCTTTTCTGTTTTTTACTTTTCAGTTTAGCTCTTCTGTGGAATTTGAAAGAGGAAAGCACACAAGGACGTGTCATATGCAGCTAGTGATCTCATTAATTAGAGTCCCTTGTTACTTCTTCAGGTCCTTCCTCTTACTAGTAGAGATAGGATTATAGGGTGATGTTTCAAAGGGGAGTATGAACCTACTTTGCATCACTTCTCTCTTTAAGTTAGGGTGACAAAACTCATCATTAAATAGCATATAAAATGATAATTATATTGGACAAATATTTCCACTTCAGTAATTAAGGAGTAATGACACTAGAGAACCTTTAGCAGAGTGAATGACCTATTCTGCAAATATCTAATGGATCTATAATGGGTAACAAACCCTGTAAATCTTGGTTCAAAGCACATATTCAGTGTATTTTAAGGCAGGATCCTAACTACATATTTATAACTAATGCAAGGGCTTTATTGCCAGAACCCATTTTTATCCATTGTCTTGCTCTGTGTATGTACATACATTTTTTAGAGTTCTGAAAACGAAAGTATACTTTTTTATAGATTTCATTTATTTAGGATTTGCAATGCTCTGAAGTATCTGGGAATTTAATGAAATTCAGCACTCATCAATTCTTATGCCCAAAGCTACCACTATGTTAAAAGAAATCTAGTAAAAATTAGGCAGCGGCCTAATCAAATCCAGACCTAGGACTGAAAGAAATAGAATGTTTCGGCTTTCTCCTTTCTGTTCCCTGGTTATGAGGGACGTTCATGGAAAGCACCGTTTGGCAGCCGGATGTTGGCCCTCTCCCAGTACAACCCAACAGAAGTGCAGGGAAGATCGGGGAAATTCAGGAGTATACCGATGAGACTCGATGGGTCCATGCAAATGTTCTAATCCAAACAGAATGTTTTCAGAATAACTATTTTACAGTTTTGTAAGCAACTGACCTTTTATTAATGTCCTCTCTTTAGGTTCTTTGCATTATTATATAGTGATCTGATGATATGGCAAGCATGAATTTTAGTAAAATATATGTAGTATTTCTTAAGAGAAACTACTGAGCTAAAACTGTCTGGCTCCTCAAACATGAACCAGTGGGAAGTATATAGTTCAAATGTTGGAAATTACATTTTGGAATTTTCGATGTTGTAAATGAGATGTCCAGATAGGGTAGGACTCATTTAATTGAGACCATATATTTCACCTTGGTAAATATTGACTTAGAAATAATACAAAAGGTTTTCAACATTCATAAGAGACTCTAAAGTGTTGTCATACACACACACACACACACACACACACACACACACACAGCATACACATATACTTTCAAGTCCTGTTACATGTTTTACTTGGCTATTCCAAAACGTGCCATTATAACAAGCAAACTGCCTGGACAAGGGAAATATAATTAAAAGATCTTTTCCTTGGTCCTTTATCTCTTTTCTCTTTCCTTCCTTCTGAGGAAATAATTGTTCAGGATAGTCATCATTCCGTCCCCGTTTGCATTATTCTTAAGTTCAATTCACTAGATACTGTTCGGTATAAAAACATTTTAAAATTGATACAGCACACAAATTATTGAATTTTACAGTCACCTTTTAGGTTTTCTTCATAATATACATCCACCCACCATTAAAAATGTTAATCTTAAATTATTTTCTCTGCAGTTAGGAGCTATCTTGCCATGCTAATCAAAATGATTGGTGAAGATGTCAATTTCTTAAGACATTAAAGCACCCTAAATATTCAACTTGCTTTTCTTCCTTCAAGTTGCACAAAAAGTTCCTAACTTGTCAAATCTTGGCTCTTATGTGGGTCTCACCCCCATACAGGTCTGCCATATAAAAAAAACTCTGCCCACACTCTGGCTGTTAATGCAATGGCACAGCCAATCCAAGTTCCATTCTACAGGTGCTTCCTTTAGAGACCACTGAAAAAGACACACAAAGAGAAGAGAAAGGGAGAGAGAAAGCAGAGAAAATGCTGCTGGCCCATCTTAAAATACTGTCACTATGATGTTTAGGAAAGGGTTAGAAAAGGTGTCAATCCCAGGTGGTAATTTATTCTGCATAATAAACACAGTGAAATACTGCTAGTTTATACTTTGAAATCAATTGATTCTTTTTCTGTAATTTAAGATGGGTTTTCCTAATTTCTAATTCCAGATCAATTCCAAAAACTATCATAATGAGAGACAAATAGTTCTTAGTTTTGACTTCAGAAATTAAATGCAAAAATAGTTTTATTCATTAGTGTTTAAGGACAGCTAATGGCATGACTGATATCATCAAATAACCAACCAAACATACTGTTCAATTACACATCCTTCCAACATTTACTCCAAATCACACACTCTACTCTACTAACAGCCGTTATTCTTAGCCAGAGATTGGCCAAATGGAAACCTGAACAGAATAGGCAACCTTTGGATCACTCATGTCAGGCATCGCTGGGGAATAAACTTTTAGCATGGTGTATTTGATGATGGATTGCACAACCCAGCCTTATTTCCAGACTCTCAAATGTGTCCCTTCTCTTCCCAGACTTGCCAATTGGCAGCTTGGGAAAATTCTCCCAGGGTATCCTTTTTCAGACAGAGTATATAGAATTAGAAATGCAAGCCCTTGCTCTTCCTGCACTACTTGATCATTAGATCATGTTGACGACCCTGCCTGTAGCAAAGGTTCTGGAGAGTCAGGTGGATCCCACCAATACCTACTATTGGGAATATTTATAAGAAATCCCTGGAATCTTTTCCACTGTAATTCTGTCCCTTTATTTTTTATGCCTTTTCACTTGTTAAGGAGAATTAACCTATTTTATTTCTCCTCTTCTCTCCTTTCCTTCTCTTTTCAGGAGGCATTGAAATTTTTACCAAAGACCTTCAGAGGACGTATTACAGGATTCTGTAATAGTGAACATATGGAAAGTATTAGAAATATTTATTGTCTGTAAATACTGTAAATGCATTGGAATAAAACTGTCTTCCCCATTGCTCTATGAAACTGCACATTGGTCATTGTGAATATTTTTTTTTGCCAAGGCTAATCCAATTATTATTATCACATTTACCATAATTTATTTTGTCAACTGATGTATTTATTTTGTAAATGTATCTTGGTGCTGCTGAATTTCTCTATTTTTTGTAACATAATGCACTTTAGATATACATATCAAGTATGTTGATAAATGACACAATAAAGTGTCTCTATTTTGTGGTTGATTTTAATAATGCCTAAATATAATTATCCAAGCTCATTTTCCTCTGTGCATGTAAAAATAGCAGTATTTTAAATTTGTAAAGAATGTCTAATAAAATATAATCTAAATTACACCATGACTCAGAAGGTGAATTATGTATATCCTTTAAAATTTCTACTAGAAGGAACATGATGTAATATTTTTAACTGTATTTGAATATAGCCTTAAGTATAATATGTTTATATTGGTACATATACCAACATTTTCACATTAGCTTTTAGTTAAAAAACACTTAAAATATATTTCGTCCATTATTTAAGTTCAATTCAATAGAATGGTTGAACTAGGTAGACATCCTTTTATGAAATAGGTCCAATTTGAAGTGAAGATGGAAGAGGGCAGGAAAAAAAGCAAAGAAGTCAGGAGAAAAGATTAAAGAAACTCAGTCCAGAGAGTCAGCCAGATCTGAGAAAAGGGAGAGAGGCAGATCAGAAACCTTAAGGCCAGGGGTAACTTTCACCAATGTAAAATTAGATTTGAAAGATCTTGCTTTTACTGGTAACAACAACAAGCATAAAAGAGCTACTTGAGAATTTTACCAGGGAAAGGGACTGAGATCTGGGAAATATATAACAGCTCAAAAAAACCTTCCCTGAGGAAGACTGCTTTCCTGTTGTATCACTCATGGCTCCAGGGACTTGGGTTGCCAAACAGCATGGTGTGAAGCCATATGCAATCACTTTTCCACTGTGAGTATCATCCTACTTGTTCCCACCTCTGTGTTCAGATGAAAACAGACATCTTTTCTTCTATGGAATTTTTTCATTAACTGTCCACAGCTTAGGACCCACCCATCAGTAAAACAATATAACAAAACAGAAAGTCTATGAATCAAGCAAGCACATACTTAGGAAGTATTCTGTGTATGCTCCCAATCCTGTTAGATATCTATTAGATGTTTAGAAGATGCACAAGAAGTAAAATACCATTTAACTGTCCCTCAAGAATCTCTCATTCTGGGCGCCTGGGTGGCTCAGTTGGTTGAGCGACTGCCTTCGGCTCAGGTCATGATCCCAGGGTCCTGGGATCGAGTCCCATATCGGACTCCCGGCTCTGCGGGAGGTCTGCTTCTGCCTCTGACTTTCTCCCCTCTCATTCTCAGTCTCTCTCTCTCTAATAAATAAATAAAATCTTTAAAAAAAAAAAAAAGAATCTCTCATTCTAGTGGGTAGATTATACACACATCTATAAGAAACAACTAAATGCTGGATTCAAGAAACTGTTACATGATCCAAAGTTCTATGAACATTTTAAAAAGGACATACACACAAATGGAGAGACTGGTCTGAGCTCCATGTGATTAGAATAATGTTTCTGGGATATTTGAATATTTAAAGATTGAACTTACCCATATTTTCATTTGAGACCCATAGCCTTCAAAACAGGACCTATCTTCATTTTTTTTTTTTGGTAAGAAATGTAAACCTATGTTAATAAGCAAAATCTAGAATTTGTGCTTAGCCTCACATATGAATTTGTTAGATAGTTTTTAGCATTCAAAAATTGAAGGCCAATATGCTACACCTGTATAAGGCACCTAGTTTGGGGTGCCATAACAACAGATATGACCACATTCTGTAAAACTCCATCTAAAACTCAAAATCTTAAGATTGCACCAAATCCATCTAAGTTGTTCCCATGAAAAATATGTTTTTTAAACACTGGTTTGGTAAATACTTGAACATTAAGGCATGGAAGTATCAGATTCAGTTCATCTTTAAGTTTTTCCTCACAAGTAGCACATCCCTTAAAAGGAGGAAGAGGGAACTTGGGAATTTATGGTTAGCAAGTCTCACCAAACCATTATTAATACAATTATTGCCTTTAGAGTCATACGAAAGCCTTCTAGCGACGGTAAAGACTAAAATCATAGGATAAGGGATGGAGTGGAAAGATGAAGGAAGCAAAAAAGACTGTTAAGAACAAATGGTGATTTTTTTTTATGACATTGTTATTTTCTATGAAGGAAAAACTGAAATATATAATTTAAGATAATAAGTGTTTAAATATAAATAAACTCTTAGCAAATTACTGTCTAAATGAATATGGTTCAGCCTTGACTTAAGCAATGTTTATAAAGCAATAACAATTTAAATAAGAGTGAGTTGAACTAAGTATTCTAGAATTAAGAAAATCTAATCCACTAAATCACAATTAATTTCCTCCAATTTCATTCAGACAGAAATTTGGTACTTAATTAGACAACTAAGATACAGTCATGGACACTGGGGAGTCCAACTCCAAGCAAAAGACAAGAAATGATGGTTAAGTGTGAAGCCCCTATTCCTTTCCTCTGTATTTCCTTAGCCATTGTTGTAAAACAGATACATTCTAAAGGTTTGTGCTTACAACACAATGAATATATTCAGAGCTACATTAGGTTATGAACCAAAGTCCATGTTGACATTATTGGTCCTGAAATACTTCTCTCTCTTTTTTTTTTTTTAAAGTAAACTCCACACCCAATGCAGAGCCCAATATAGGGCTTGAACTCACAACCCTGAGATGAAGACCTGAGCTAGGACTAAGAGCCAGATGCTTAACCAACTGAGCTACCCAGGTGCTTCTGGTCCTAAAAAATTTAAAGTGAATATTGGCATCTCCTTTCCTTCTTACAAAAATTAGTTTGGAATGCAGGTAGCATCAACACTAGAAATAATGGTGAAACTGACACTTGTCATCGAAGATGGCATAAGCATACATTTTGATGGTTATGAATTCTGTTTTAATTTTCTATTACCTATTATGAGTACCAGTTGGGCAAATCAAGCATTTAAAGCATTTTATTTAAATTTATTTTATTTATAAAAATATATAAAATATATTAATAATTGATATATCTTAAATTTTATTAAATTTAAATATTTAAGGCATTGAACATTTTTCCCTATTTACCAAGCAAGAACAAAGGGAGTTAATATTTTAAAAAGTCAAAAAGCTCCTTCTAGTCATATACTAATGGACCCAACAAAAACAAAGTCAAGTACAACTTCAATTTTATCTTATAGTCCATTCATTAAATACTGAAATATGGTTTAATAGGTGCTCATTAGTGGTTGAAGAACACAAGTTAATGCCTTTTGTAAGAAATTAGAAAATATGTACACAATCACAGGGTGTTACCTTTAGGATAATCATGAGTTTAATTCTAGAGCTTAATTCTCAAACTGTAAGATACACTTTAACTATTTTTCCCTTTGACGACAAAGTCCACAGAAAAATACAATCAGCTCTGGGCAGAAATAATGTGTTGAAGTTGAGAGGGTTCATCTTCTATAAATAGTATGCACTTTTATTGAGAGTCCTAAGTTTTCCCAGAAGAGCCACCATTCCTTCCTCAAACAAAAGGTAAGAGACATTTCAATCACAAATGTTTGCCACTTCCCTTTACTTAATAACCCACCAGGTGTTAAGAACAAGACTATTACTAAAGAGTCTTTTATATAGTTAGCAAAATGCTACTAATAGTAAGCTACTCCAAGGACTCAACTGAACATTCCAGAGGAGGTATTAAACACTGGTAGCTACTAAGATTCCAAAGGCTAAAGGTATCACTTCAGTGAATTATATTATCATGGGTCCTGGGGTTAACTCCTAAAGAGAAATGCTATTCCTTTTAAGTTACCAATGTTACTTCTTTAATTTCCTTGTGGACTTCTTAAGGACAGGAATCTTATCATTCAACACATACTACACAATACCAAACAATAGGATTAGTACATAGTGGGTGTTAATAAATAATCACTGAACAAAATTTAAAAGTTCTTTCAGCTTCTTAATGAATCAACTGAAAAGCAGAGTTGAGTAAAATGTCTGCCAGAGGTAGGAGATGAATCAGAGTTTTGAGTATTTCAGATTCCTAGGTCATGCCATTTGCTTATTCCAGTAACAAGAAGCTTGGAGATAACTGCTCTAAGTTGTCAACTGTTCGCCAGAGTGCCCTTTGTTTTTCAGCCTCTGATTTAATAGGAACTTTTTCAGCTCTGTAAGTACAAGAAGCAAGGGTTTTTTGTTGAGTACACAGGGACCTCCCAGAGGAAGGGAGGAGAATTTAAAATATCAGGTTTTCTTCCTATGAATACACTGCACAGAAGTTACCCACAGGGCCCAGTTGTGCAAAAGAGGCACACTGCTATTTAGTCAAAAGATTAATGTACACAGTTCCCAACCAGAGCTACCCTACCCGACATCAGGATGAGAACATTCACATCTCTGTGTAAGTTCCTGATATGCTCATGTTTACAAGTGCAAAGCAAAAGGGATATGTTTTAAAACTGCATTTTAATTAAACTTCATAAATGTCTTCCAGAAAATGTCTGACATTTTCCTACAACCTGGAAGACATTTAAAAATTGGAATACAAAATGTGTCATGCCTGAAAAAATGGATTGTTAATGGTGACTCCTACTCTTTGCCAAATCTACATTGCTTCGGGGTCTGAAAAGATCATTCATCCATCTTCCATTAGAGCAAGGTAATTGTGGTTACAGCTTCCTGGGTTGCCATTGAAAGACTGATGGGAAGTGGCTACGTTGAGTCCCATGTTCTACAAAATATTTGCAAAACCATAAGAAACCACACCATGTTGGATTTAGTAATCCTATATTCACATTACTCTTTTTTTTTTCATTTATCATGAGTTTTAGTAGGACCCTTGAGTCAATGTATAATACAAAACAATATACTGAAGAGTTGCATCATAGATACCTTTAGGTAAAAGAAACTAGAAAACAGGTATGTTTTCTTAAGGAGGATGTTTTTCTCTTCAGATGACAGTAAGAGATTCTAATTGCCCTGTTCCTCAAGAATTAGAAATTTTATTCCATAACAACATTTTATAACATTATAGCAACCAGAATGGTAGAGAGAATAAATTAGCCTAACATTAAGCCTAATATTATTAGGCCTAACATTATAATAGAGCTCATATTGTTCTTTTACGAGCTTGCACTAATCAAATCGACACTCTCTTATTTAATCCTTCCAAGCATCCCTGAGTTGATACTATTTGTCTCCGTTTGACAGATGATAGAGCTTTGCATTAGAAGTCTTGCCCAAGATCACCCAGCGGCTCAAATTGCAAACAGGACTCCAAGCAAGCCTGACATGCCCTCCCAAGTCTGCACACCATGGGCCAAATACAACTCTTACAGTAAAGCTTACTTCAAAATCAACATCTTTTAGACAAAACCATGTCTTGCTTTCAGTGAGTTCAGTGAAATCGCAGGTCTGACACAATCCTATTTTGGTCCATTCTCTACCTCCTCGGAAGGCATCATTTCACCAGCATGTGCCTTTCAAGGCATCTTGGAAAGCTAACTATTGCCTTATATTCCGCAAAACTCATAAAGTGGGCCCTCTTTCTCTCACAAACACACAGGGCGCGCGTGCAGCCAAGAAGCTCAGGTGTTTGCACAGTTCCATGAATGAGCAGCTGTTGCTTTAAAAGGAGGGAGGCAGAGGAGGGTGAGGGAATGCTGGCTGGCAGGCGGGTGTGTGAACGTATACAGAGAGCCACTTTCTGTAAGAAGGCTAAAACATACTTAAAATGGGACCACCTCGGAGATGAAATCTTTCCCCTCCTGCTACTTCTCAACCTGCTCCAAGACTCCACTATTCAGTTTTTCCAAGCCTCACTCACTCTCTCTCCCCCTACTTCTCTGGAGAATGCTGATTTTCTATGGGAACACTTGGCACATCGTAGAGCAGTTCTCCTCCTTCATTTCGCAGGCAGAAATAATCTCAGCAGTTAATTATTTCCCCAGCCAACAGAGGAGTGGGCCCGCTCTGCATGTTCCTCTATCCACTGCCCACACGGGGCAAACAATGAGTGTACCGCCATCATTTCTTTTCAGCAGGCTTTCATCTCTAAACTAGCTTTTGGTTAATGATTTATTTATTTTAAAATTACATGGAAAAGGAACAAGAAAATGTTTCCATTGAGATCAACTTGATTTAGGAAAAAAGAATGCCATTCGTCATGGGAGGGGGCTGTGGAGAGAATGAATGGGACTGACTGGAGTGTCAGCTTCTTTCCATTTGGAAACCAGCTGGGGGCAAAGGTGAAGATAACATACCAGCTCCTGGAGGTCCTGGCCTGACTTGGTTTTGAAAGGACTGGCTGATGCAGCCTCTTGAATTCTCCCATTTTCCTCAGTCTGAAACTGCCTACCTTTTCTCGTCAATTACGTATTCTTCCATTTTCATAGCCCTCAATCTAATTGTGAAGAATCCTGCCTGCTCAAAGCTCTCATTCATTTTGTACTAAGTGACTCTTTTAAAGAGATATGCAATTAAATATATATTTTATTGCCCAAAGGAATAAGGACACAAGTCTTAGGGTAATGGCCGCACATACTTTACTGATGCACTGAATGGGGAAGATGATATTTTTACCTTTTACTATGTTAGACTGTTCGACCATGTCGCTCCAATTGGCTATCGTTCTCATTACAGTTCTCCTTGTCCCAAGAAGACAAGGAGATTCTTTTCCAAGAATCACGTCGATTCATATGCCCAAGCAATGAAGGCTACTCTAATCTAAAGGCACATCAAATTCTATCTTCTCCTGTGGAGGACAATTACCCTGGTTGTCTGATTCTGTCCTTATTTCACCATATCCTATGGTGTCACAATTAAGAGGTGATTGGCTTGAAAAGTAAATGTCCAGCAGACTATGTTAAACTTATTGGATTGTTGGGCTTGCAGTTCTTATAGTATTTATAGTATTTATTTCTCTGGATGCCATGTTGAATCTACAATTGTTTTATCTTTCATATATATATGTATATATATATAGCCACTATTTCCTATTGAACTTATGTTTTTCTTTGAGACTTGGTCTAGCAGCAGCAAACTGGCCAGTAAATATGTATCTTACTGGTTGGAAGTGACTGGGTCATCTGGAAACAATCCTACTCACTGGAGGTAGAAGTTGCATTTCTTGTATTTGACATAGACTGTACCTTAATGCAAATTCCAGACAGTTCCTATCATCTTTTATGGTAGTTACAATCCTAACAATAATAACTCCTCATGCTTGTTTAGTGTTAATGTAGCCAAATATCACAGAAATAATATCTCCATAGAACCAGAGTCTACCTTGAATAATTCATAATACAGACCCAAACTTCTAATGTTTTAAGTAAATGCAATAAATGTTGTAGGAATAAAAATTACAGGGCTTTTCTGCTAGCCGAGAACTAAGAGCTTCAGAAAGGTTCTAGGTTACATAAAGGTAGGAATACTTTTCTATTGTTCCAGAGGAAGTCCACACAGCAGGTGCCCTCTTTAACACTCACTGCACACACTTAACAAACATTTCTCATGTGTTAGGCACACAGCACACAAAGACAACTAAGGTACACTATTACAAAGAACCAATAGATTACCTATTGCAATCCAAGTTCGGTAAGCTTTCTACTGGTACCACCTGGTATTAGGAGAAGTATTTCTCCTTCAAATACTGCATCCCTTATTTCAGGAACACATGTTGTTTGTCCTCCAGTGTAGGGAAAATATTTGTGTTTCCAGTTGAAAACTATGCAACTAGATTCCAACTAGAGGAAACTCCTCTAGGTTATCAGATTCTACTTCTGTGGGAAGTATTTTATAAGCTGTGAATGGAAGGTAACCAACAACAATGTAAAATAATTGTTGTCTACAATTTTGTCCTGTCTGGTAGAGGTTGAACTGACTTCTTTCCCCACCCTTGGAAAAAAGTTTTGCCTCTTCATTTCCATATTCATTTCAGTTGAACACGTTAAAACATCCATCTGTCCTCTCATTGATTAGTGCATAGAGTAAATCTTTAACACATGTTCTTTTACATACATTAGACTTATGCTTTTTCAAATCATCTTGTAAGACAGTATCTTCCAAGTAAGGTGTCCACCCTTTCTTTAGTCCATTGTTTTGGGAAGAAAGGAAAGTTAACACAATCTTCCAGTCCATGGGCAAATGACCCAAACATGGTCAAACAGAGAACTCCATTATTCCTGACCATAGTGATTGGTTTACAGATGGGCACATGATCAAAAGTGATCAATCAGAGTTCTCCCTGGACATTTCGGTTGGGCATTATGGGAAAATGTTACGGCTTTCTTTGCAGTCCTAGGTTGTAAGAAAAATGTCTATATTTTTCTTGTATTCATCATTGAAGGAAACTAGTATAGGAGGGAAAGAAGTCAACTTATAAAGAAAAGCAGAGAAAAGAGATGAAGAAAGATAACCCTGAAACCATGGTTTGTGCCTTGGATCCACCCATTCCTAAAATTTTTAGTTATATGGCAAGGGGCAGAGGAGGAGGAACAACCTCCTTTTTCTTAAACTAGTTTGGTTAGATTTTGTCGCTTGGATCTAAAAGGTTCTAAAAAGGAAGCCTGACTTCTGACTTTTCCTGATTTTCCCTTTTTCTACAACAGCAATCCATCCACTTCAGAAAATGTCTGTGAGCAGCTAAACTTATTTGAGCTGCTAAGATCATTTTAAGATAACAGAGATGAGTGAGATAAAGGCGTAACACAATTCTCATTTATATTAAGACAAGTTTAAAGCAAAAGACAGTCTCTTCTGGGATTTCTTGCTACCACACATATTTCAAGGCTACAATAACTTCCTTTGGCAATTGACCCCTGAGTTTATAGTTCTTTTCTATCATCCCAGACTACTACATCTTTAAGCACTGTCCACCTCCCTTCCCAGCCCAGTAACATAGAGTGCCTGTATTAGTTGAGTTCTCTAGAGCAATAGAACCCATAGGATATATGCAGGCCTTTGATGTCAGATTGGAACTTACAATATCAGTTCTTTTAGGTCTCTAGCTTTCCAAATGCAAATTTTGGGTTCCTCCAAAATTTAGCCTCCATAATCCTGTGACTCCATTTCTTATAGTAAATCAATTTCTCTCTTTAAGAGACTTTTTTTCTCTTCCTAAATATTCTTGCCTCCTTCATAACAATTTAGTTGATTTATATGTATATATAGATTATGTCATAGATTTATATAGATTATATATAGATTATACAGACATATATAGAGAGAGAGAGATGGAGAGAAACAGAGCTTCAAATGTAAATCTCATCCAGAAATACTCAGATATACTCAGAAATAATGTTTAACTTCATGATAAAAACTCTTGGCAAAGTGTGTTTAGAGGGAACATACCTCAGCAGAATAAAGGCCATATATGAAAACACAGCTAACATCATACTCAGTGGTGAAATACTGAAAGATTTTCTTCTAAAATCAGGAACAAAGACAAATATGCTCACTATCACTGCTTTTTATACATAGTTTTAGAAGTCTTAGCTGTGGCAATCAGATGGAAAAAAAGAACTAAGAAGCATTCAAATTAGTGGGAAAGAAGTAAAACTGCCACTATCTGCAGATGACACAATATCAAAAAACTACTAGAATAAATGAATTCAGTAAAGTTGTAGGATACAAAATTAATATACAGAAATCTGTTGCGTTTCTATGTACTAATAATGAAGTAGCAGAAAAAGCAACTAAGAAAATAATCCCTTTTACAATTATATCAAAAAGAATAAAATACCTAAGAATAAATTTAACCAAGGATCTAAAAGACCTGTACTCTGAAAACTATAAGACATTGATAGAAGAAATTCAAAATGACACAAATGGAAAAAAAAAAAAGCCATTCTCATGAATTGGAAGAATTCACGTTGTTAAAATGTCCATACTACCCAAAGCAAGCTACAGATTCAATGCAATCTCTATCAAAATACCAAGAGTATTTTCCCACAGAATTTGAGCAAATAATCCTAAAATTTGTATGAAAACAAAAAAGACCTTGAATAGTCAAAGCAATCTTGAGAAAGAAAAACAAAGCCTGGAGGTATCACAATCCCAGATTTCAAGATATACTGCAAAGCTATAGAAATCCAAATAGGGTAGTACTGGGAGAAAAACTGACCTATAGACCAATGAAATAGAACAGAGACCCCAGAAATAAGCCCACACTTATATAGTTAATTAATCTATGACAAAGGAGGCAAGAATATGCAAGAGAGAAAAACAGTCTCTTCAATAAACGGTGTTGGAAAAACTGGATGGTAACATGCAAAAGAACCTGGCAAAAACTATATCAAAATAAAAGCAAAGGAAGCCATCAACAAAATGAAAAGGCAAACTATCAATTTGTAAGTAATATATCTGATGATTAGAAGCTAATACCCAAAATATATAAAGAACTTCTATAACCCAATGCCAAAAAATAAATAATCTGATTAAAAACTGGCAGAGAACCTGGATAGACACTTTTCCAAAGAAGTCATCCAGATGGCCAACAGACACATGAATAGATTCTCAACATCACTAATCAGCAAGGAAATGCAAATTAAAACTACAATGAGATACCACCTTATACCTATCAGAATGGCTAGCATCAAAAAGACAAAAAATAACAAGTGTTGGCAAGGATGTGGAGGAAAAGGCACCCTTGTGCACTGTGGTAGGAATGCAAGTCGGTACAGCCATTGTGAAAAACAATTTGGAGTTTTCTCAAAAATTACAAATCAGAATACCAAATAATCCAGTTACTCCACTGGATTATTTACCCAAAGAAAATGAAAACACTAATTCCAAAAGATACACAGACCCTAATGTTTATTACAGCATTATTTACAATAGCCAAGATATGGAAGTCACTTAAGTATCCATCAATAGATGAATGGGTAAAGATGGGATATATAAATACAATGAAATATGACCTGGATAATAAAAACAATAAAATTTTTCCATTCATAATAACAGATGGACCTAGAGGGTATTATGCTAAGTGAAATAAGTCAAACAGAGAAAGATCAATACCATATGATTTCATTTATATGTGGAATCTAAAAAACAAAACCAATGAGCAAATAAACAAACCAAGAACAGACTCATAAATACATACAAAGCACAAACTGATGGTTACCAGAGGTGAAGGGGATTAAGAGGTATAAGCTTCCAGTTATAAAATAAATAAGTCACAGGGATGAAAATTACAGCATAGGGAATAGAGCCAATAATATTGTAATGACTCTGTGTGATGCCAGGTGGCGACTACGCTAAAAAAAAAGAGGCAGGGGAGAAGGTGGAGGAAGAGAAATGTTTAACCAATATCTGGGTGCCATGTCGCCCAGTCAAGTTGACACAGAAAATTAACCATCACAGTGCCCTACTCACGCACTCCCATAGCACACTGCAGAATGGAATCAAGACCAAGAAAAATGAACCAACAGTGAGTGCCTCTTCAAATCTACAATTATTAAATAGAAGAGAACCTGTATGCTATTGTGGGGGAAGAGCAGAGAGGGAAAACCACTTGAGGTAGCCCAAAATTAGCTTCTCTTACATCGCCTGTGATCGGTTCCCCTGTATCAGATTTGCAATCTCAGTTCAGCAACAGGAAAGCCCCAAAGACAACCAGCCTCATCTCCTAAGAATGCAATTTAGTGATCCGTTATTAGTATTCAAGCAGAGTCCGGAGGTGTCTCACCTACCCCACTTCAAGATGCTTATGAAAATAGTCCTTCAATCACAATCATACTCCTCTGAGTTTTAAAAACACAACTTGTTCCCTCTTGTACATGTTCACTG
Source organism: Nasua narica (assembly GCA_028533885.1). Classification (NCBI taxonomy): domain Eukaryota; kingdom Metazoa; phylum Chordata; class Mammalia; order Carnivora; family Procyonidae; genus Nasua; species Nasua narica. The sequence continues at coordinate 49,963,647 of CM052807.1, read as the reverse complement.
ACGTTTAACACCCTACACAGCTACACTATCCCGTGAGTCTAGCTCTGGCTCTCTGTATTTTTGCTATAGACATTCCTCTTACGCTGTGTTGTAATTGCTCACCTACTTCTCTGTATCCTGATAGACTGTAAAACTCCATGAGAACTGGCACCATTAGAATATGGCATAGTCTGGCCAGTATCAGGTGTTCGGTAAGAATTTGTTGAATGGGTACGAATGTGTTACTTCGAGATTTTAAGCTCCCTATAGGCAAGGATCTTATCTGCCTCACCTTTTTCTCTGGAGACTTGTCAGAGCAGTGCCTGACACACAAAAATATATATGTGTGGGTATGTGTATATGTTATTATTCCTCCTGACTTTTCCACAGGAACTCTCCAACAAACCACCCTCCTGACTGTGGGCACTTACCTTATTACCTCGGTTTTATAAACTGAATTGTCTGCCCCCCATTGGCATAACCTATTGTTAACTCACCACTCGATAAATACAACTTAATATTTTCAAATAGATTACATAATACATATTTTAGGGTATATTATGCTCACAGGCTACAATTTCTAAAGTCATTTCTCTTCTCTTTTTGTTTCTCTTGTTCATCACTTTGACCATATTCTCTAATGAACTGTAGCCTTACGTGGATTTCCTATTACACCGTGAGCCAAAACACAAATTTCCGAGTATTTCTTTCAAAGGTTCCTCCCAGGTAGACCCACCCTTTCTAACTGTTTTCATCTCCTACTCTAACCTAACCTTCACCTTCCAGATCAACTAAATTTATTGTCATGTGGTTCCTTCCACTGGTTCTTCCTCTGCTGGCCGTGAGCCTTTGCTCAATTTTTTCCAAATCTATGGAACAACAACCAAACCACAAGTTTCTCCTCTTTAAATCACAGCTCAAGGACCAATTGCTCCAAGAAGTTTTTCCCCACCCATCTTCCAATCCATCAGATCATCACTGACCCTGACTTCTACCACAATATAACCTTGAAATGACTGAATTTATAAGTACGGTGTGGCTGCAGTCCAACTTCTGGCTTACGTCAATACTAATGGCCTAATCTCACTATTAATCAATGTTAGATTTAGAAAGGACCAAAAGAAATGTTTAATAGTCATTAAATCAGCACTGTAAAATTTAGCATTTTGGGGTGAATACAATTAGGTGTACTTCATTGGAGTTTCATGAATTTATTCCTGCCTTGTTCTATGGGAATTTGAGATTATAGTAATAAATAGCATATAATGACAATTAAAAGTAGTATCAAGAGCAGGGAAAATGTAGATATAGTAAAATGCCAAGATTATGGGGAAAACTGAAATGTAAATAATTGGGCCATAGACTCCTTCATGGTTATTAAAGTTGAACTGCTCATTTAGCTCTGATCTTGGCACTAGATGATTAATCATTAAGCCCTATTTCTTCCTTAATAGTTAAAATTAATCCATTCTCTTTGAATGATGTGAAAATACGTTACTAGTACTTTTCAGGGTTGATAACTATAGCATAAATTAGTGTTTCTCAAACTGTTTTGCCTGAAACATAGTCCCAAAAGACATGGCATAAACATGCATGAAAAAGGGGGTCCTGTGTTCAGTTTGGGAAGCTTTGAGTTAGCCTGCAGAAAACAATCCTATTTTATTTTGTTAAAATCCAGTACTTCCGAAATGAAATAGAACACAGTTCCTCAACTTTTTTCTCACGTAACACCTTTCCCCATACAACACCCCATAGAAATAGCTTCTACATGGCTCACTTGGAAAAAGCTGGCGTAGGACAATACCAAAGAAATCAGAACCACCACATCTTAAGATGCTTCAGCAGTATTTGTAATGTTTTAGTTCTTAAGCCGGGTAGTGGGTATACAGGTATTCATTATATAATTGTACGTTCTTTTTGATGTGCTTGATAGATTTCCTAATTGCAAAAACAAAATTAAAAAAAAAATCCTGTCATAGAACTCTAGGTTCTAGCAACTTCCCCCAGGCAGTGCACAGCAAAAGGGCTGGTGACTTCACCTGCGGAACGGCCCCAACTGCATGTTTCCATCATTATTTGGAACAACAATAAATCAACAGTAACCATAACAGCCAATACTTACCGAGTACCTACTATGTACCAATCATTCTTTCAGGGCTATGAGTTCATTTAATCCTTGACGCCCCTTGCATCAGTATTATTATCCACATTTTACACGTGAGGAAATTAAGCCATAAAGAGGGTTTAATGCCTGACTCCTGAATTACATATTTTACCAGCACCCCATCCTGTATAAACCTTATGTTATCCAGGGTGGTCAAGGGGGAGTTCCCACATGTGGAGACACTTGAGCAAAGGCCTGTTGGAATTAAGGGAGAAAGGGATGTGGGTATCTGGAGGAATAGCATTCCAACCAGAGGGAATGCCAATTGCCCATGGGGCAGGTGCGCTTGGCGAGTTTGAACAATTCTATTAACAATATACGACCCCTCGTAATCAAAGACCTGCCAACCTCCACACACATGTTCATTTATTCATTAGTTCTAGTTCCCTCAACGTACCTTTTACTCTCTCTTGCCTCTAGAATTTTTCTCCTCTAGAACTACCCCTCCCTCCCAGTCCCCATGTCCCTATCTTTGTCAAGCTAACTTCTTTGGGTCTTATGTTGCATCTTCTATCAGATCTTCTTTAGCTTCCCCACAAGCAGACGCTGTCCTGTATATCTCATACCTCTGTGTTTTTCCTAGCTAACACGTATTAGGTACTCCCCGTGAGCCAGAATTATGCTAATAATTTGGCTAGCATCATATCACATAAATTTAATAATAGCCTAAATGAGATAGGTTTTGTTAGTGTCCCCATTTTACAGGTGAGGAACCTGAGGCAAAACAAGTTCAAGGAACTCACCCAAGGTTACATGAGAACACGGGTCCAGATAAGGCCAAAACCCTTGCTCTAAGCATTCTGCTATAAAGCCTATAGAACACTTATCACAGTGCTCTGTAATTGCAGGTTCACATAGCTGTCACCACCAAGTTCCTTGAGGGAAAGATTATGTCATGTTCTTTAGTGTGTGGAATTGTTTCTGCTACATAATAAGTTAAGTAAACATGACTAAATAAGTGGAATAGAGAATCTCTCTTTATAAGCAGTGCATTCTTGTCTTTGGGAGCTCAGAGTCTAGGTCAGCACACACTGGGATCTGAGATTTAATTCTAATGTTTAGCAGAGGCACCATCCAGGCATACTTTCTTTGGCCAAACCACACCATGTATATTTCAAATTCTGCATTTCTGCTCGCTCCGACTCCCCTGCTGGGCTACCTTGCAGGTCTGCCAACAGACATGGCAACTCCTCCATACACCAAGCCTACTTTGACCAGCCTGACCCTTGGTCAGAGTCTCACTCAGTCCATGACAGTCCACAACAGAGTCTCCAACAATCCAGAACCTTGCCAACATAGCACCTTCCAGAACATTCCACAGATGACTTCCTTATTCCATTCCTAACTCTAAGCTTTTCTCTGCATCTGTCTGATTTCTGTGCTCAATTTATACTGTACATATTTTTACTTCTGGTATGTTACATCATGAAAGATTCTTCAGTCATTCTGTTTCCCTAGTTAAACAACATGGCGAGCAACAATCAATGCTTTAAAAAACCTCAAATGATATTTGGAAGGCTTGTTTATTAAAATGACTTTCAAATTTTCACCAAATATTGTTTAATTCAAGAGTTATTAAAGCTTTACTTAAAAGGTACTGATGTACAAGGGATTTTTTTTTTTAATATTTTGGACTAGGAATAAACTTCATGTAATATTTGAATTACTATACCCTTTTAATTAAAACTCTATAACAGGTCTTATTCTGAGTCATTTTCTTGTCTCTATTCTGAACACTCTGTAGAGGATGGATATCTAAGGAAGAAGAGACTCTGGTATCCATATGTGATCATCATTTCTTCCAAATAACTCCTAAATAAAAGTTACTGGAGTTGAATGTCAATTATTCAACATAGAGACATACAAAGCTTTAAAGAAATCATATCACTGATATGGTGGAAGATTTTTGAATAATCCTGCTTTTATAATTATTGACCTATTTCATTAGCATAGATTTTCTTCATTTTTTTATTGTAAATAACTACATTTTAATGAGAATTCACCTCAACAGTAAGTCTTTATAGAAGGCTTAATCTCCATAGCCATATATTACCAAAGTTCAGATTCTCTTCATTTGTAATAATGTTAGCTAAGATTGCTTGAGCATTTCTTAGAAATCAGGCACTGTAAGTGCCTTGTATGCATTATTTCATTTAATCCTTCAAAATCCCTACAAGTCAGTAGGGTTTTTATCCCATTTTGCAGATGAGAACCATTAGACTCATTTGTCCAAGCAATATGTATCCACAAAGGTCATAGTCAGAACTAGAAGCAGACAGTCTGAATCCAAATCCTCTGTTTTGGGGGTTTTTTTCTTGGTAAAATATGAATTAATTCATAAATTGAGACATCCTTCAGGAATTTAAAAAGTAGAAAAGTTTGCTACATAGTTTTTACAACTGATAAACAGGAAAAGGAAAGGGGGGGGGAAATTCCAGATGCAGAAGTAAGATTTTGAAATATTTTATATCAGTTTGATATGTATGATCTATTTTTTCTTATGAAAAAAATTAACATTTCCTAATAACTACAACATAGTTTTAAATTATGGGATAAGAACCTTACTTTATTTCCTATTTAAAAATTATTAATTAGCAAGTATCACAGACTTTCTTATATTAAAATATATTTTTTTGAATCTCAAAGTATACCATTTTTGGTTCTTGAGGACTATATGATCATATACTTTAGGAAGTTTCTAATTGCAAAATAACAAGTTGGCAAAGAAAATAGAGAATTTGCCAATTTTAAAAAATTTAGCCGTTATAGCTAGATCTAAAAAAATCATTAGTGTTATAAAACCTCTCGTGTCTTTTAATTATTAAATATTGACATTTTAAAAGCCCTAAACAATAGAATTTATAAATGTGAATTATGCCATGTTAATATAAAATTTCCAGATTTAAAAAAACAAAAAATATTCCTAATTTAAACCACATCAAAGAAAACTGGAAGGGATTTAAAAAGATCACAAGGTTCATCCTCCAACCACTTGCAATCAAGACTAATATATAGAGACATACTTTAAGGTTATTTACTAGAATAATGTCAACCATATTCTTAGATTGGGCTGTGATTATTCGACATGAAACAAAACGTCATGGGCATAATCTTAATTCCTGTTGATAGCTTGGAAGCCACCACTAGGTGGCAGCACAGGAGACACTCAGCCTCTGAACTGAACTTTAATTGGCTTGACTAGTAAGCCAAGCCAGAGAAAGGTATAGAATTATGTTATAAATTTCAAATTGTGTGGCTTTGCTGGCTACACCCTTTATGGGTTAGAGAAGACAAGAATAAGAATTTTCTTTTAACAAAGGAAAACAGACACCCATAAGCTAATTCCCTTTAGTTTTTTCCTTCGTATGCATGTTTTTGCATAGTTGTAGTGAACAATTTTATATTCATCGAATCCATTTTTCACACTGTAGTCAGGCCCATATCTTCTAAATGTAAATGGAATCATCCTCTATCTTTGCTTTAAAATTTTTTTTTTTTTTTTTTTTTTTGCTTTAAAATTTTTCATGGCTTCTCCTTGCTCCTTCCAAATGGCCCTATATGGACCATGTGGCCTTTACCTCCCCAAAGTCACCTTCCCTCCTGCTGTAGAACCCAGCACAGTGACAAGCACTGAATTCGTATTTACTATTTTACAAAATTATTTAAATTGTGAAAAAAACACATAATATAAAATTTACCATTTTAACCATTTTTAAGTGTATAATTGAGTAGTGTTAAGTTATATTCTTATATATAACTTATATTCTGTCACTGTTGTGACAGAACTTTGTCATCTTGCCAAACTGAAACTTTATAGCCCTTCAACAACTCCTCATTTCTCACTTCCTCACCCCTGACAACCACCATTTTACTTTCAGTGTCTATGAATTTGACTACCCTAGATACTTCATAGAAGTAGAATCATACAGTACATGTCTCTTTGTGACTGGCTTATTTCACATAACATAATATCTTCATGGTTCATCTAGGTTATAGCATGTGACAGGATTTTCTTCCTTTTTAAAGCTGAGTAATATTTCATTGCATATATATATATATATATATATATGCTTATTTCACTGCATATATATGCAAAAGAATATATAATATATATGATATCACATTTGGTGACATCATATATATGTATATCATATATATGATATGATTATATATTATATTATATATACTATATATTATATATGCATATCATATATATTATATTTGATTATATATTATATATATGATTTTATATATCATATATATATCAAATAAAGAAAATGTATAGAGAAATACATATATAAATGTATAAAGAAAAACTATATATCACATTTTCTTTATCCATTCATCAGTTGATGAACACTTAGATTGTTTTCATGCCCTGGTTATTGTGAATAATGCTGCAACAAATATGGAGGGGGAGGTGTAAATATCTCTTCAAGATTCTGTTCTTTTCAGTTCTTTTATCCATTTTCTCCTCTTCAGAGAAATTCTATTTAAGTCTTTTGTCCACTTTTTAGTCAGGTTGTTTTCCTACTGTTGTTGAGTTTATAGGAACTCTTAATATTTTCTGGATATTAATCCTTTATCAGATATATGATTTGCAAATATTTTCTCCCACTCGACAGCTTTTCACTCTGTAGATTGTGTTCTTTGTGCACAGAAGTGTCAATTTTTTATAAAAAGAAGCTCCATAGTCTTCATAATTATCATTCTTTATGGGGCAGTCACATCCTTCTACCCAGCAAGTGGAATCATAATTTACTTAACCATTCTTCTAATGGAACATTATTTCTTATTCTAAATAATGCCATAAAAATAGTATTAGTGATTATTTCCTTAGGATTTATGTTGCCAGAAGTAAAACTACTGGATCAATTAATAAAAACATTTTATTGTTACTAATTGCTTATGGTCTTGTTACTTATTGCTAAATTTCTGTTTCTTTCTTTCTCTTTCTCTTTCTTTCTTTAATTTATAAGACCGACAGTAATATTATACTAGTTACTCTTTGTTGAACAGTTATTACATGCCAAGCACTCAGCTAGATTCTTTGAACTTAATACCAGTCCTCATATCAATGCTACAAGGTAAGAATCATCACCATTTTATAGTTAATAATACAAATTCAGGATTGTGTTAGTTACCCAAGACTGCATAGCTTATAAGTGACAGAATTGTCCTTTGGTGTTAATCTGCCTTACATTGATTGTCTCTGCTTGCGAACATACCACTTTCACAATTCCTTCACATCCTCTTTAAGACTTATAATGTTTGCTAATTTAATAGATGAAGAGTGGGTAATAATTAAGGCACATACCTTTGATTACATGCATGGATGAATATTTTTCCACATTTTGTTTACACTACCCCTTACTATTTCCCTCCCCTAGACTGAATAAGTATTTCTTTTTTCTGTGCAACCACAGCACATATCCTTTTATAAAAAATGTTATTATGCAACTTTTATCCTGCCTTGAATTGTAGGAGTTTCTCTTTAGTGAGTTGATGGTTTATATCCTCAACCCTATTTTTATATCTTATCAAATTATTTTTTCTATAATATATTAACCCTTGTCAATCATACTTGTGCAATATGCAATGCCAATCTATCTTCCCTTTGTTAGTGTTTTTTGTATATATATAGCACATATTCCTTCATTTTTACACATTTGTTTTTAATGTGGTCATTTTTATATTGATCATTTAATTTGTGGTTTCTTCTATTGTTTCTAAGTGTAGGAATTTATTTCTATCTCCATATATAAATGCCCAATATTTATTTCTACTTTCTTGTTTTGCTTTCTCTATGATCCAATTTTGATGCTGAAATCATTAATCCCTCTGAAATTTATTTTGAAGCACAGTGTAGATACAAATTTATTACCTTCTCAAAATTGTAAAGTAGATGGTCCCCATGCCATTTATGAAATAATCTTTCCTCACTATTCTTAATGCAATTATATATTAAAGCCATTTATATGAACTGACTTTAATAACAAGTTTATTGAAACATAATTCACACTAAAGTGCACAACTCAGTGGGCTTTGTACATTCAGAATTGCACAACCATAATCACAACCTAATTCCAGAACATTTTCATCACCCCAAAAGGAAGCCACCACCCACTGTCAGCAGTCACTCGCCATCCTCCCCTTCCCTAGCTTCAGGCAACCATTCATCTACTTTCTGTCTCCATGAATTTGCCTCTTCTGGACATTTCATGTAAATGGAATCATACAAAATGTGGCCTTTTATAACCGATTTATTTCACTTGCTTCCAGTATTCATCTATGTTGTTGCATGTATCAGTATTCATTCCATTTTATGGCCAAATAAGATTCTAAAATATGTAGGGGCGCCTCGCCTGGGTGGCTCAATTGGTTAAGCGTCTGCCTTCAGCTCGGGTCATGATCTCAGGGTCCTGGGACCGAGCCCCGCATCAAGCCCCACATGGAGCCTCACATCAGGTTTTCTGCTCAGCAGGGAGTCTCCCCTTCTCCCTCTCCCTCTGCCTGCCTCTCTGTCTACTTGTGCTGTCAAAGAAATACAATTTAAAAAAAAATACATTTATTTATTTATTTAAAGATTTTATTTATTTATTTGTCAGAGAGAGAGAGGGAGAGAGATCACAACTAGGCAGAGAGGCAGGCAGAGGCAGAGGGAGAAGCAGGCTCCCTGCTGAGCAAGGAGCCTGATGTGGGACTCAATCCCAGGACCCTGGGATCATGACCTGAGCCAAAGGCAGCAGCTTAACCAACTGAGACACCCAGGCGTCCCTAAAAAAATACATTTAAAAAAAAGATTCTAATATATGTTTGCACATTTTGCTTATCCATTTATTAGTGGATGGACATTTGAGTTACTTCTACTTTTTTGGCTATCATAAATAATGTATCTATAAACATTTGTGTACAGATTTCCGTGTGCGTGTATATATAGACATGTAGATATATAGATATTTTTTCTCTTGGGTATATACCAAGGAGTAGAATGTCTGGATCATATGGTTTAACTTTTTAAGGAACTTCCAACCCATGTACAAAGCAACTGTATCATTTTACAATCTCACTAGCAATGTGTGAGAGTTCCAATTACTTCACATCCTCACCAACACTTGTTATTATCTCTTTTTTATTATAGCCATGCGAGTGGATGTGAAGTTGTATTTTACTGTGGTTTTAATTTGTATTTTTCTAACAACTAATGATGTGGAATATATTTTCATGTGCTTATTGGTCATTTGCCTACCTTCTTTGGAGAAATCTCTATGTAAATCCTCTACTCATTTTTTAATTAGACTATCTGTCCTTTTGTATTTGAGTTAAAAAATTTATTTCTATATTCTGGATACAAGTCCTTTATTTTTTCCCAATTGGTGGGTTGTCTTTTCACCTACTTGATGTCCTTTGAAGTGCAAAAGGGGTATTGTTTTTTTAATGAAGACCAATTTACCTATGTTTTTCTTTAGTTGCTTCTGTTTTTAGTGTCATTTCTAAAAAACTATTACCTAATCCAAGGTGACAAAGATTATGCTTATGTTTTCTTTTAAGAGTTCTATAGTTCCATTTCTTTCATTTAGGTCTAAGTTCCCTTTTTAGTTACTTTTTGTATATGATGTGAGGTCCAACGTCATTCTTTTGCCTACTGATATTCAGTTGTTTCAGCACCACTGGCTAAAAGGACTATTTGTTCCCTATTGAATTGTCTTCGATGAATTTCTGGACCATTTATTGATTCTAGTGATTTCCATGTTCTTGAAGGTCTACTATGCCTTAATTATGTTTGCTTTAAAATCTGTTTTACATCTGGTGGAGTTACCCTTCCCTTATTAAATGCCTCCACCACCCACCCTCCTCCCCAACACACATACTCAGAATATTCTTTTTGATTCTCATCCACTTATTATTCTAGATCAGTAGTTTACAAACTTGCTCTTTCAGACAAAAATTCAAAGTTTATGGTTCACTGCTTGCATTTCTACTTAGCAATCATTTCCTTCCTCTTGAATTGCTGCTAATAATGGTTTATGTATTTTTCTCAATCTATTGTTCTCCTTAAGCAGGTATTACCTCCATTTTAAAAAGTAAATAAATATTTAAAAATAAATATACAGCACAAAGAGGTAAATTCTGTGACTTGCCCTATTTCACCCAACTAAACAGTGGCAAAGACATTTGACTATATCAATTGCTATAAAGTATATTTCTGAGAATGTTTCCCCTTAAATCTTACTGTTTTTGATCTACCAATCTGGATTTTTAAGAAAAATTGAAATGTATATCAGTTAATCTAATTCTACTTTTTTCTACATACTGATTTATTGTTGTATATCACCACACAGATTTATAATTTGATAATCTCTGACCTGCCAAAGCATCTGCAACTTGGATAAAGCCAAAAGCTGTTGGCTGTGTCCAACTGTTGTTTAAGTTTTAACTTAGAAGTATTCCCAAGGGATGGACAGTATGGTACCCTATGGTGATGGAAAGACATGTAGTTTAGGATAAGCAGTTTTATATTGTTCTTCTAATGCATACTACAGTTAGTAAATCTCAATAAAATCAGGGCTGGAAGAATATACCCAAGATTTAATGGGAAAATACTGTAGTGGACATGTATCTACCTCTTTCAAAAAAATAAAAGATAAGACACTATTTTAGAGAATAATGTTGCATCTTTTTCCATCTCCAGGTCTGTATAAGCCAAAAAAAAGTTATGTAAATTTATGCAATTTGCCAATGTTCGGGCAATGCAATCTGCTGCCTTTCAAATACACAGATCATTCTCTTAGTACCAAAAATAACTCCCCACAAATAGTCTAGGTCAGCACTTTATAATAGAAATAAAGTATGAGTCACATATAGAAATTTTTAAATTTTTAAAATTAAATTTTTGAATTTTCTGGTAGCCACAAAACAATAATTAGAAAAAGTCAAAATTCATGTCTCTAAAGGCAAAGGAAACACAAGCAAAAATGAACTTTTGGGACTTCATCAAGATAAAAAGCTTCTGCACAGCAAAGGAAACAGTCAACAAAACCAACAGGCAACCCACAGAATGGGAGAAGATCTTCGCAAATGACACTACAGACAAAGGTCTGATATCTAGGATCTATAAAGTACTCCTCAAACTCAACACTCACAAAACAGATAATCACATCAAAAAATGGGCAGAAGACATGAACAGACACTTCTCCAAAGAAGACATACAAATGGCTAACAGACACATGAA
>CM052807.1:49556072-49951772 GCA_028533885.1 Nasua narica | reverse complement strand
TTTTGGAGGGGAGGGGGTGGGAGGGGGGTGAGCCTGGTGGTGGGTATCGAGAGGGGCACATACTGCATGGAGCACTGGGTGTGGTGCATGAACAATCAATCTTGTAACACTGAAAGATTAAAATAAACAAATTTGGGGAGAAAAAAAAAAGAAAAAGTCAAAATTACTTTTAATATATATTATTTAACCTAACATATCTAAAATATCATTTTAACATATAATTATTGTGAAAATTATTGGTGAGATATTTTCCATTCTTTATTCATACTAAATCTTTGAAATCTAGTGTGCACTTCACACTCAAAGCTCATCTCAATTCAGACTAGCCATATGTCCAGTACTACATGGCTACATGGGGCTGGTGGCTGCCATATTGGACAGCATAGGTCTAGACAGAAGACCTCAAGAACCTCTCCAAGCCAGAGGGCCACCAGTAGAAGGAAGGTATGGGAAGGAAAGGAGAAAAGATGAAAATTGGCAAAAGGAAGAAAAATGGAAGGAGAGGAAGAGAAATGAATGAAAAAATAAGAAAAAGATAAATGAAAAGAGAAAGGAAGTGAACATTTTCTGAACACTTGCAGTGTGCCAACAGTTAAGCATAATGGAAGTGCTTAGAAGCTACTTAGAAATAATCTCTAGCATCCTCTGTAAGCAAAAAAGTCACATTGGTAGTGAACTATTAATACTGGTGATGACTCAGTAAGTTAGAAAAGTACCTTGACACTCAGTCATAAGAAGATGTTATTCTGGTTCACATGCTCATAGTATGGAGACAAATTTGCCTCTGGCCTGGAACATAAACCACAGAGAGGGCTGCCTTTGAGAGAAACTGTTTCTCACATTTTGTTTCTTTCCAAGACATCGAGATGCAATACCAGACATCTCCTAAGAGGAGATATAGGACAATGGAAATTGCAATGCAATGGAAATGAAAAGAGGGATGAAGAAGGAGAAAGAAAAGAAAAATCTGTGATTTTAGGAGTAAGGAATTCTTGGGCCCACTCTGTAGGTAAGGATCAAATAAAAATTGGGCATATATTAGTACATAGGACTTTCATATAGACTACCCATTTTAAGCATTGTGTAATAGCGTAACTTCTATTTGAGTGGGAGAGACAGGCCAAGTTTCTGCCTTAGATTTGGGTCTAAGAAACTTTATCTGATTTGGGGAATGCACAGAGCTGACCTTCAAATGTGAGGTAAGAGCAAATGGTAACTGAAATGTATTCTCTAAGTGAAGATGGTCCAGAAAGCAAGAGAACATCTAAAGCATCAACACCACAGTGGAGAACAAGACAAGAATCCAAAATAAAAGTTGGCAAAAGCAGAGAAGCAGGCAAGAAGGAGCAGGCTTCTACCTCCAAGCCTGGAGGCCATCGTTATACTTGTGGAGAGACCTCTGGCTGAGCCTATGAGGGGAAAGAGCTTGTAAAGGGCATAATACCATGTCTCCACTCCAGCTTAGTGGATAATATGTGAATTGCTGGCAAAAATATTAAGTATCAGTTTTTTAAAAATAGATTTTATATATTCACCAAATAACTTAATAGTCCTAATACATCTGCCAGACATATACTTTAAATGTCCCACACAGATGAGTTGCAGTGAACTGAGCAAACCAAAACTTTCCATGCTGGTTTAATTCAAGCCTGGCATCTGGTAGAGGCTGTATGTAGGATTAGCGCATTGTAAATTCATGTTGTTTTTGCTCATTCCCTCAACTGGAGCCATGCTCTTTACACCCCCATCCAACTTTGAAACATGGAAGCCCTCCCCTTTCTTAGACCACCCCAATCCCAATGGAACAAGCTGAAGCGCTCCCAGCCAATGGAATTACTGCTTTAAAAAGCACTCAAGATACTATTCATTATAAGTATGGAGACTTTTCTTTGGGATATTTTATTCCTTTTTTTTCAGAATCACTTAAATTTGCTCTTTTCACTCTTGTAAATTTTTCTGGAAGCATCACTCAACTCTTTGTTTTCTACTTCATTTAATCAAGTTGGATTTTTTTTTCATTTAAGTCTTCAGATATTTGCTGTCTTTCTTCTTGGGAAGCAATGAAGACACCCTGTCACTTTGGTTGCCATAGACCACCAATGGCCTGTAATCATCTCACAGTGCTGTTCTTGGCAAGAGCAAAGCCTTTAGAAATCAGCACTCTAATAAGTGCAAGTTCTCTTCCATGCCTGAAATCTGCTTTGAGGATGCGCAAGAAGTGTTATCATTATTTAAGCCCACTGGAGGTTTGATACAGTCTACCTGAATGACTGGCTCTGCTCTTGAGCCATCATGAAACAACACATATGTGTCTGCAAACTCAGAAGAGTGAGAAAAAATAGTGATGTTCTGTGTGTTTTAGATTTTACTTTTTTAGACTGTTGTTTAGTTAATGTTACCATTTGGTTCTTTAATTACCTGATGGGAGTGAAGGACTGTAGGTGAGGAGTGTGGTGGAAAGAAAGAAAGGAAGAAGAGTCATGTAGTGCCAGGAAAGAGGTTAAAGAGGGAATTTAAGGCAAGGCAGAATGGCTGAGTGATTATCACCATGAAATTAAGTCATGGCTTCAAGTCCTGGCTTTCACACTCTCCAGCTGGGTGGCTTGGGTGAGCTATTCCTTTCTTTAAGCTTGTTCCCTCAATTCTACCTCATGGGGTTGAGTGAACTAATTAAAATAAAGCATATAAAGCAATTAAATGTCTGGCACACAGCAGTCACTAAGTGCTATGGATTATTAGCACAATTAGTAGGAATAATACAGATGGGATTAAACAGAATGAAATAAAATCAATGCTATACTTTACTCATTTCATTCCTCCCATTTTTCACACTGACTTTTTCTTTTTGGTGTCCAGGGAGAGATGTGGTTGTAGAAATTGGATGGGTAAGAAAAGTGCTTTCAGAGAGCAAACTTTTTAAAAATAGCATGCAACAAGCACCATAGGGCTTCATCACAATTTTGGGAATAGAACATGGCAAAAGAAAAGTAATTGTAAGAATGTATGTCTTCACAATCACCTCTCTAAAATCTTTAACCAGAACTTTCACTCTCATTACTACAAAATGGAAATAAAGATAATTTACAGAACGATTTTTCATTTGACAAATCTCTGTCCCTGACACTGTCATCTCTCCTCTCCTCTACCTCATCACTCCCAACAGCTGGGGTCAGGTCCAGGGTGACTGTTCTGGGGGTTAATGAACCTCCATTGCCCCCAACCTTGGCTACCTCCATCTTGGGGTAAACTGTCTGAACAAAACTGGAATAAGAATGGATGAGGGCAAGAAGGCTAAAAGAGAATCTTGATCCTTTTCCAGAAACACTGCAGTTTCTGGCAAGAGGAAATTCTGAGTATATTTTATTCAGATATTAACAATGATAGCAGTGACTTTCCTGCCTTTGAGAAAGGCAATGTCCCAGCTAAAGAAACGCAGTCTAGAGCATCCCACTCGGTGAGTCTGAGAGCAATGAGCCTGTCTAGGTGTGAATGTTCTACTGAAACTGACTGACGCAGTTAATAGTGTTTTCAGCTGGGTTACTTACAAATGTTGCTGGTCCTCTTCCTAACACCTAATACCTTCTTTTTCTGGCAGCATCAGTTATCTGTTGGGAAATTTAAAATGAATACAGATAAGCTGGATGCAGCCAACTGTCAGGGAGGTGATATGCCAACCATCCGCACATGCTGCTCAATTAAATTTATCATTCACATATCTACAAACAAATACACATCGTATGTGGTCCACGAGAAGATGCTCTTTTCAACTTCTATTACATGTGAGAGTAACACAATAACTATCTTCACAGAATAAAATGTTTCTGTATATTACTATACTGAATAACATGTATGTATGTGTGTATATACATATGTGCATTATATATGTGCATATACATACATATATATATTTCATACATTGCAACATATACTGAAATATATTTAGAATATACCTAGAAAGTATGCTTCAGGAGGAAGGAGTTTGTCCATTTTTTACAGTAGATACCTGATAAATCTTGCTGAAAGTACATACCATAAATTATTTCATTTGTCCTCAAGGCAACCATACGAATTAGGAATGAAAAGTAATATTACTGCCAATGTGTTATAGGTGAAGAATTCCAAATGGCTTGTCCAGAGTCAACCAGCTGGAGAGCAACAGAGTTGGACTGCAAGCCCAGGTTAAGTGGCTTCTCCTCCAGTGCTTTACAGGAGATAGATCTAACTTCTATCACAGGAGGAAACAAAAGTTGCTTGTTTTCCTCTTTTACCAAGTAATGTTGCTAGACTAAATCCATTTCACCATCTGTACCTCATTTTCTTGGATTGGGTTTAGCAGGCACCTGGGGTTGAGAGAATTAGTGGCCAGTTCTTTCGGGGTTTACATTCTTCTCCACCTCTGCGCCAATCCAGAGCCCCAAGGACCCCCAATCACTTTTCTTTGCATCCTTCCACCCTCTTCTTCCTCCTCCCTTGCTTTTGTTTCTCTGTCTTCCTTTGTGCTCTACTCACTCAAGTAGTTACCAAATAAGAGAAAGTAAACACTTTTTTAGTGAGAAAGAACCATGTAGAATCCTATCTGTTACTTCAAACCCTTGAGATCTCTTCCTCATAAGCCACACTGAAGGAAAGAAAGAAAAAGAAATAAAGAAAAGCTCCATTTACAGGATAAGATGGAAATCTTAGTTGACACGTAACTTGCTACAGATACACGTATGTGCCCACACACGCACACGCACGTGTCTACCCCCCACACGCACACACACTCATTAATCCTTAAAGAACCTTGATCTTGGAGAGAGATGTTTGGATTTAGAGTGAATCATTAGCCTCCCATTTCTTTCTTCTTTCCATCAAACATGAGGAACACTGGATAATGTGTCCAGTCAGTGGCTTTTTTATTAACCGCTGAATGTTAAAAAAAAAAAGAAAGAAAAGAAAAGAAAAGCCATGTATTATATCCACAGACCTACTCAGGACACAAAAAGATGATGGAAAAGAATTGAGGATTTTCTTGAAAACATGTCTCATTTTAGGGGAATGGAATAAATGTCTCTGAAAATCCTGATGTCCGTGGGTATGAATGCCCACTTAGTATTTAGCATGTTCAATTTCTTGCTTCCAGGCCCTCCTGGCCAAATTTATTGCCCATGGCCGAAGAAAGGATTTTTTTTCCCCCATGAAACTTGTTTTGGCTTGAAGTAAAGTTCAAATAATATTTACCAAGATTATTAAAAAACTCTAAAACTTTTTTCTTCTTCAGCATTCAGGGATGGAATGTCAGAAAGTGTTGACATTAATTTTTAAATTAATATTTTTGGAAGAATTTTCTTTAATAAAAGATCAAATGATGACCACAATGCTGGATATGGGCTGCTGATTGGTAACAATGCTTGTCAACAGCAAAGTTCAGAACTTCAATGCAAAATCTCCCATGCGCCTGCACACAATGGAAATATAAATTATCTTAAATAGAATTTTTTTAAATTTTTGTTCTAGCTCATCTTCGGCTCTGAGGCTGAAATGCTGACCTCAAAAACGTCTTTGCTTCTAGCAGGAGAAAGAGCATTTCTTAACCGAACCATATAGTGTACATTCGTTCTCTATTGGCATATGCTAAGGAATTCTGTCACTGCCCACCAGGCAATTAGAAAAGACTTCTGAATAAGAAATTGTCTTGCCCTTTTCACTTTTCCTTTGTTTCAACACACAGCTACTGCAGAGAAGTATAAAGAAAGTGAGCAACAAAAAGCTAAAGATTTTAATCATTTATTTTATAGAATGACGGTGATAACAGATGGTAGGACTTTTTTAGTGTCCTTTACTCTAAAATAAAAAGTTGGCACTTCATAAATTAAAAAGAAAGATTATGAGCTTCATTCAAACAGAGCTGGTTTACAATTGAAGCTCCACTACTCAGCTGTGTGTTCAAGAACTGAACTCCTCCTGGCCTCCGTTTCCTCACCTGAGAACTTAAGATAGTAAGAATACCTTTCTCTCAGAGTGATTGTATTGGCACTCCCAATCCCCACTTTTTTTTCCTGGAAGCCTGTACCTGTACCAACCCCTTGTTTTTTTTTTTTAACTTTATTTTTCTTCATGACAGTTATTGTCTTATAAAATAATCTATGTTATTTACTTAGTTAATTGTCTATGGACTCTCCCTCCCATTAGAATGTAAGACCCAGGAGGGCAGTGACTTTGATTCCTCACAGCTGTATTCTACCCAGCATACAGCAGGTACTTGAGAACTATATACTGAATGTCCAATAAATGAAAATAAAGTCCCAGCACAGGGCTGGGGTGTAAGACCCCCTTCCTCTGAGTGCACCAATGAACCCATTCCTGTCATTGTGAGGGCCATACAAGGAAATCGGATGGAGACTTTCCAAGAGTACTTGTTTTTCTTCCAGCCTCCTCACCCTCCTGCTTTTTGTCACAGCACACCTGGTGGAGAGCTCAGCTTTCTCTTCCCGCTTCCTTTAGCAGTCATATTGCCAATGTCTATGGAAGCCCTAGAAGATTCTGAATCAGGATGGAACCACCCTGGGAAGAGAGTGAGCTAAAGTGGCCGCTTGCCAGACCAAGTGGCCCCATCTGACCTGAGTTTCCCTCTCATTCCTTTTTATTTATTTTGGCTTTTTTCTGAAAAGCAATATTCTCAGTTTCTCGAGATAAAATAGGGGGTTTTCTTTGTCATTCTTAAAGCTTGGTGTTGTGCCCAGGTCTGGAGACCATCTGCCCTGAATAATCTGACACATTTGCCTGGACCCCACAAACCAGGGACACTGCTTCTCTCAATGACCAGGCATCAGGAATGCCCACAGTTTAATCCCCCTGGGCGAACAGCTCTTGTTTTTTACTGGGGTACATCTGGGATGCCTGAGAATGCAAGCAAAGCAAACCATCAGAGGAGATGTGGACAAACTTGATTTCATAATGGACAAAGTCAGATCCTTAACTTCTCTCCCTCCTTTCAGGATGACAAGATCATAATCTTTGCGAACAGCTGGATTTGGGCTAGAATCCTAACTCTCCACATCTAAGCCTCTATAAAATTGCAATTTCCTCATGTAAAACGGGTTTGTAACACCTATCTCCTAGGATTATTATGATAATTCAATGAGTTAATGCTTATAAAGCATCTTGTACGGTATTAGGTACCGTGTTCCATAAATGTTCATTTGCTTTTCCTTCACTCACTTTCCTGGCCCAGTTATCTCTTAGTGTGTGACCCTGAGTAATTCATGTCACTTTCCTAAGCCACAGGGTCCTCAGTTCTAAAGTGGGCTAAGTCTTGCCCCCTAGGTGACAGTAAACATTACCATGTAGCGACAGTCTAGAGCATCATAGATGCTCAATGCAGGTAGTTATACTGATCACGACTTGCCCTTTAGTAAGCACCAACTTTGTGTCATGACCACACGACTCATCCTCCAGGCACTTCAAATACATGACCTTGTTAACTTAATCTTCAAAGCAACCCTCACTGTGAGGTAGGTGTCCTTATTTTTATATCAGAGATGAAGAAATTAAGACCTAAATGTTAAGTGAACTTGGTCAGGATTACAGATACTAAGTGTCACCGCTGTCATTTGAACTTGTACCTTCTTAACTTCTAAGTTTGCATTCTCCCTGATAACTATGCTACAGTGACTCCCAAATTATCACCATCTTCATTATTGTCTCTTCTATTTATCTTTTCCCAGATCGGACCTACTTGATCTGACACAACTGTCTCAGGGGGTCCAATCATGTCACCTAAGTAGCATATGCCCTCATGGTTCACAGGGCCTAGAATACCAAGTCCTAATGTCTTTGGGGCTGGAGAACAGGCTACTTTGCCCATTCCTTGAGTTTTTGTCTTCCTTGCAAATGCCTTCTTGCTTTGGAATATGTAATAGAAAAAAAAATGCAGAAGGCTAGCAGTCATCTTCTAGATGCCTGCCTAGTGATTAGAAATGCAGATACCAGCAAAACCTTGCAGGAGGTAAGAGTAACATAAAGCTATAGCAAACTACATCCAGTGTCAGCTAAAGAGAAAGGGAGTTCAGTGGCATAATAAAAAAAATCCAGGCTTGTTCAAGAGAGTCAGTTTAACGCTGGTAGGAAGCAGCACAGGCCTGGCACACACCAAACATTCAGTAAATATTAGTTGGATAGATGAAGAAACCATGTTCATTACATCAACTGATGAGCACTAATCCTTAAAATCACAAATAGAGAACCTAGGTCCTTTGCATGATGGTCAGATCCTGGGTGTGTCCCAGGATTACCAACCTTGCCTTGAATCCTCAGAGTTGACCGTCATGACTTCTCTAGCCATACCCCACTATTGAAGGGACATTAGAGATCATGCATTACGTTTGCTTACTGGTATGTGTGTCCCAAAGTTTCTAAGTCAAAGGTGAGGTTCAAAGGGACCAGGGTAACATGAGAGATGCCAGAGGAGGAAGCAAAATGGGGCCACCTCCATTAGGGGATGCTTGAAATTAATGACTGTGCTAAAAATTCCCAACAGGCTGTCACAGTATATATAACTTTCATCGTTCCATGCTGCATAAAATCTAGAAAAAGGAGAAGGGAGATGACTTCTCAGAGAGAGAGTCTGCATGCCAGAACCTCCCCTTGGATGTAGTTCCATCCTGGCCACTGAGCCACGCTAGCCTCTTCATGCTGCTCCCACCTGCAGGCCTGGGAGCACTATTCCAGAGGCTGCATTTTGCCTTGGCAAGAGGCACACCTGAGGCTTCTTGGAAGAAGTAGTTGTCTTGGTTTCAAGACATCCCTGCTGCTGGTTCCTGCTGCCTTGTTCCTGACTCTTGCTCCCCACCCCATTTAGCCTTCACCTGATGAACCCAGAGTTTCCTGGCTTCTGCCTAACTCTTGGCTCCAAAATCTGTTGTGCTTGCCAGATTCTGGGCACTCCCAAATCCAGCCAACCTCCCAGGCTTCCCCTGGCTCTTTTGGTCTTGATTCTCCACCTCTGGCTCATCGCCTGTCAGCCCTTTACAGCTCTGGTTGAATACCCACTCACCCAGCAGCCAACACCTTACCTATTGCCCCTTGATACTGCTTTTTTAGAAACCTAGTACAGGGGCATCTGGGTGGTTCAATGGGTTAAAGCCTCTGCCTTCGGCTCAGGTCATGATCTCAGGGTCCTGGGATTGAGCTCCACATTGGGCTCTCTGCTCGGCGGGGAGCCTCTCTTCCTACTTGTGATCTCTCTGTCAAATAAATAAAAAATTTAAAAAAATATTCCTTGTTGGAAGATTTAAAAAAAAAAGAGAGAAAGAAAAAAGAAACCTAGTACAGAAAAATCTAGTACTATGACCTTCTTCATTATACTCAGGTTAGGATAAAGCTAGAGGGGATGCTAAGAGTTTTCTTTGTGATTAATAAGGGGCCTGGGAGAGTTATTTTGGGAAGCAGATTCCTAGACTTTGATGTCCTTGTAAGGAAGATCTTCCATTACCTGCCCTTCTCCCCTCACCACACTTCTTCCCTCTTAAGGAACCTCCATTAGAGCAACCAGGCATAAACGTTTAGGGCTAAATTCATTCACCACACCTTTCAGACCTGATTTCTCACCACTGCTCTCCACAACACCAATAATTTCAACATTTTAAATATTTCCCCCACTCCTTTATTACATATTAATTCTTCTATTCACTTACCAAACATTCTTTATGTTCTAAAATATACAGTTAATGGCTTAAAATCATCTGTTTTAAAAAAATGTTTCTCTGATCAGGTGCCTGGGTGGCTCAGTTGGTTGAGCAACTGCCTTCGGCTCAGGTCATGATCCCAGAGTCCTGAGATCGAGTCCCACATCAGGCTCCCAGCTCCACGGGGAGTCTGCTTCTGCCTCTGACATTCTCCCCTCTCATGCTCTCTCTCACTGTCTCTATCTCAAATAAATAAATAAAATTTAAAAAAAAGTTTCTTTGATCAACAACAGACATTGTCATTGAATCGATACTTGATTGAGCTGGGGGAATATGAACGTGGAAATACAGAGGCTGAAAGTGGACAATGTGTTGTTTTCACTAGGCAAGGCACAGCTTAGCCATCGCAGTGCTTCCTGAATTTTTAAATACCCTGGCACACAGGAAGTTGGCAATATTATGAGGGACATTGAGATAAACAGAATAGGCCACCTACAATAAGACACAGCTGTCCAGGTCTTCTGCTGCCATCGACCCTGACCAGCTGCCTCAAGGGCTGAGATGTGTCAACATCTCAACACATCTCTAACCCATTGGTAGCCCATCAGAGTATTGTGATGCAATGATGGGTAAGCTCTGACTTCCAGTAGTGTCCAACCATTCACTCATTCCAATATTTCTGAGTTCCTACAAATATTTTGAGTGGTTATTCTAGTTGCTATTCAAAGAACTTGGGATACACCAGTAAACAAAAAAGAGAATGGGGCGCCTGGGTGGCTCAGTTGGTTAAGCGACTGCCTTTGGCTCAGGTCATGATCCTGGAGTCCCAGGATCGAGTCCCATATCGGACTCCCGGCTCTGCGGGAAGTCTGCTTCTCCCTCTGACCTTCTCCCCTCTCATTCTCAGTCTCTGTCTCTAATAAATAAAATAAAAAATCTTTAAAAAAAAAAAAAAAAGAGAATGATCCCCGTCCCCATGAACTTTGATGCTAATGGAACGAAATGAGGAAAACCTATATTAAGCACAATACATATATAGGGGCCATAGTTGTGAGAAGAGCTGAGTGCTATGGAATAAAGAAGCAGAGTGAGAGGATTGGGAGTAAGAGGACAGGCCAGTTTGCTGAGTTAAACAGGATGTTCAGGATAGGCCTCACTGAGAAAGTGAGCAAAGACTTAAAAAGAGTGAGGATATTACCCAATGATTATCTGGGGCAAGGGCATTCCAGGCAGTGGAAACAGCTAGAGCAAAGGCCCTGAGGTAGGAAAGTGCTCCTTGGGTTGTAGAAACACCAAGGAGGCTAGTCTGGCTGGAGAAAAGAAAGTGAAGAGAGAGATACAGGATCTGGGTCAGGGAGGCACAAAAGGTCTCTGCTTTCATTTATGTACATATGTATGTGTGTGGCAAATATCTTCCCTGGGCACATCTTCTCAATTAGGTTATGTATCTTTGCTTTGCCTTACAGAAATTTTAAGTTTAATATAGTCAAACTTACTTTCTAATTTTGGTTTGCAGTTTTCTGTGTCCTCTATAAAGAAAGTCTTCTGAATGGAACATTACATTTTATTTAGAAGCTTCAAAGTTTTGATTTTTCCCATTTAGGTCTTTAGTAAGCCTGGAATTGAGATTTTAATATGGTAGTAAGCAACATTCTTTTTTCCAAAAAAGATATCCTTTCCACAAGGATAATCAATCATTTTGCATCTCTTCTTGATAGTCCATATTTTCCTCCACTGATTTTTAATGCAACCCTATCATTTTAGATGAAAGGTATTCTTGGTTTTGCCCAGCATATCACTGAAAGGCAGAATATTGTCTGCCCTTGCCTTGTTGTCCTACCAGTTAAGACAGTGAAACAAACTATGAAATGCATGGTTTTTATAGTGAAGGGGCAGGAATCTCAGCAAAACATGAGGAGCTTAAAAACTGGGACTCTCTGACCTAATCAAATTCATATAATACAGATGCTTTGTAATGGGGAGTCCTGACTCAAACAACAAGGAGGTGGCTAATACCCTGGCCCAAACGTGAAGGTCTGCTACTGTCCCACTCAGCCCCATGACTGACCTCCTCCGGATCAAGTCCAATAGATAAGGAAGGCTTCTGATGTGACAGGAGCAGGTGAACAGTTACTTGACATATGGAGGTCAGCAGGAAGACGGAGATGCCCCGACACACTGGGAAGAAATCTCAGGATTTCCAAGCTTCTGCTCCCCTTGCCGAAGCTTCAAATTTTTGAATAGAATCGCATATACCTCTAGGATTATGACTGAGAGTCATTGGTTTATTTTTTTAATTTTTTATTTGGGTATCGTTGACACAATGTGATATTAATCTCAGGTATACAACAGAATGTATGTTATCTCTATATGTCATGCTCATCACAAGTGTCACTACCATCTGTCACCACACAACGCTATTATGACATCATTGACTATATTCCCTAAGCTGTGCCTTTTATTCCCAAATAGTTTAATTTCTTGAAGAGTACGTGAAGTGAACTTCTACCTCACATACTCCTCAATGGCTCACTCCAGCATCCTGTCCCGAGACCCAGGGCAAGTCGCCAGCTCAGCATTCAGACTCCCTGAAGCTCATGGTTCTCTCATCACCCAGAGAGCAAGGGAGTTATAAAGGGCACAGAAGACGTTTTTCCCAAACGTGAAACCCAGTGGTAGGGTCATGAAATCTGTTCGGGTTTCTGTCTCTCAATTCAGAAAAGCCAAAGCAGCTCTGAGCAGGGGCGTGATTACAAGAATGCAATGTTCATGTCTGCTGTGGGCCCACTGTTTGCCTGTCTGCAGTGTCTGGGAAGGAAGCACGATGCTTACAGCATTTATATTTTCCATGCTGTGGTGAATTTGGAACCTTCACCCCGCTAAAGACAGAATAAATTTACTCTAGCACAAATCTCTTGATCATTTCTCCTTCAAATGTGGGAAAACAGCACTGAGCATGTGGAAAGTGTAGAGCACATCATAAATCCAGAGACACAGGCACTCAGAGAGCTGCATGGAGCACATAAAGGAAGCTCTGTGCTTTAATATTATTTTCTGTTTAAAATCGACATGTGTGGTTTCGGACAAAGGCCTTTTAGTGTGGAGGAGAGAAGGTTCAGTGTTTCTCTTTTTGAAAAGCAGAGGAGTGTCTAGGAGAGACAGTAAAGAGATGTGCTCTGGGGTATAATCTGAAGGAAACTAAAAATAAAATGACCGTACTTTCGAATAACTGCCCTTAGGAAATAAAAGCATGAAGCTGGCTTCCCAGGACGTGAGGATGTGTCTTTGCACGCCAGTGATTTCTGTCTTGGTGTGTTCCATCTCAATGGGAACAGGTGTTTATTGATAAAATCCTCAAGTTGGGTCCATGTGGGAGGGATGATTAACTATCATTTAAAATGTCTCTGTGTCCATCACTCCCTCTCCCAAACACAAGAGAGATTATCAGAGCCCCATATTTTCTTTAAATATTTTGTTATAGAAGCGTATTTTGTTATCTGAAGTTTCGGCGGTAGACGGCATGGTGGATAAGAGCACAGCCTGACTCACGCTGCCTGGGTTTCAGTTCATACTTTGTTACATATGGCCCCAGCTGTGTAGTCTTGGGTAAGTTACTAAACTTCTCTGGGCCTCAGTTTCCTCCTCTGTAAAATGAGATTGATAATAATGCTTACCTCTTTGGGTTGTTGTGGGGAGTGAATTAATATATGGAAAGCAATTAACATATACTGACTCATCAGGTTATATCATGTTTGCTATTCCTAATCATGGAATTTTCTTGTCTGATGTCTTGGTTTGCTGTGTTTAAAAAAAGGGGGTGGGGAGGGCACTACTCTCACTAGACAGAAATTCCTTTTTAAAAATGAATGAATGGGAAAAAAAAAAAAAATGAATGAATGGGGCACCTGGGTGGCTCAGTTGGTTAAGCAACTGCCTTCGGCTCAGGTCATGATCCCGGAGTTCCGGGATCAAGTCCCACATCGGGCTCCGAGCTCCATGGGGAGTCCACTTCTCACTCTGACCTCCCTTCTCATGCTCTCTCTCACTCTCTCTCTTTCCTAATAAATAAATAAATAAAATCTTTAAAAAAAATGAATGAATGTCCTGGGACACTTGGGTGGCTCAGTCAGTTGAGCCTCCGACTCTTGGTTTTTGCCTCAGGTCATGATCTCATGGGTCGTGAGATCAGCACCCCAACCCCATCGGGCTCTGCACTCAGTGGGGAGTCCGCTTGAAGATTCTCTTCCTGTCCCTCTCCCCTTGTAGGCGCACACATGCTCTCTCTTTCTCTAAAATAAATAAATACTTTTTTAAAAATGAATGAATGTCCTCATTTGAATCTTATTTCTCAACTCTGGGGGCCAGTGGCCCACTTAGCATCCAACACCTCTTCTTTTGATCATAGCCTCATGAGTTTACTTGGGAGACCTCCCCTCCACTTCTGGATACCTACTGCTTGGGTTTCCATCAAGGGGCCTAAACACCCCTGTCCTCCCAGTGCCTCACCTCTCACCAGTGAAAGAGTAAGCCTATGACCCAAGCTTGGCTCATCATATTCTCTTGCTTTGGTGTTTGTATCTTGAGCAGAGTAAATGCTCACGGAGAAAATGGTGGCAGTATTTTATCAGGCCACAGTGCCTCAGGGAACCTGTACCTTAGTTCCTGCTGCCCAGACCCCAAGAACTTCCCTTGTGCCTAACCCTGTGGTGAGGACTCTTTGTTTAGCCTTTCCTTTGAGCTACTCCAGATCCTTTCAATAAATTCCTTTCCCCTATGTCAGAAAGTATCTCTTTTTTCTTACAACTCAAGATCCTAAGTGATGCACCTCTTGTTCCCTTTAAATCACTGTGGCCTATAATTGCCTCTACCCATCTAATTCTACTGCAAGTTCATTAGTTCATTGTTATTGATTTGGGACTTGTATGTAGCTACAAAACGACTTACAAGGAAATAAATACTCTTATTCCTTTTACTCAGACACAATTTTTTAAAAGCTGACAGGTATTAGAATGCCAAGAAAGCCAAATTCTAGAGGTGATGGGCTACCCTGCACTCTAGCAGCCATGGAGTTGTCAGCAAAGAAGTACTAGGAGCATATGGTGGGCAAAAGTGAGAAGAAAGTACTACTGCAGGTACTTGGTACAAAGAGTTTGAGAAGCTGGTGATACCAAAGCAAACGGCAGGGAATGGAAAGAGAAGGAAAAGTAAGAAGGATGGATAATGAAGAGGAGGAGGCACAGTGAGAATGGGAGCAATGGTACAATTATTAAAATGCAGATACCACAGAGGGAGAGCTCAGTCTTATTATTTCCATCTCATTGTTTCCATGAGTTCAGCAGCCCCTCTGCTCCCAGGAAGCTGCCACGGCGAAGGGTAAGAAAGCACCTCTGACAGTGAGGAGGAGGATGGAATAAAGGGGACAGAAATGGGGACCAAGAGGAATCCTTTAACTTCACACTTGGGCCTTGGGCCCCCACATAGGTGAGTGAAGCATGGTAGGGAAAGAACAATGTGACAGAAGAAAGTGGGTAAAGGCAGAAATGGGAAATGGGGAAAATGGCAGAGAGGAGAGCAAAGAACTGAAGTAGGAAAAGAAGTAGCAGAGTGGCATAAGCACCACCAAGAACCAGACAATGCTGCCAACACAGTACTTTCTTCACAGTTCTGGGTGAGGAGCCTCTTTTAGTAGTAGGGTGTCTCTCATGTCCGTGCTGTGAGGAGAACAAACCTCCCCGTTAATGAATGACCACGGTATTCATAATAATGGCAGTGACATATTAGAAATGCTTGGTTCAGTGGAGATTTCTTGAGCATTAATATTCTGCTTTTAGTCTACTTAGCACTGTCTAAAACCTTAATGTTTCAGAAAGCCCATGAGACCTTTGGATTTTCTCCTGGCCTACCAATAGGTTCTCTCAACTTATCTTGGCATAACATCTGAGACAAAGACCCAAAGTGAAGGTTTGTAGAAGAAAAGTAGCCATGCAAAGAGCAAGAAATACAGCAAGATTAATTAGAGGATGCAGGGCCTACATCCCATTTGAGGAGGAATCTGATCCAAATAGAGAGGGCCAAATTAGGCCCCAGGGAAGCCAAAGCTGCCAGGGAACAGATGTTCTTTTATTCTTTTAGTGTGAAGACAAGTCCCTCACACAGAATGGCATGAAGCATGGGCAATGTGGTATATTTTCCAATTATTAATGATGCACATGGTATCCACAAATCGACCTTATCGTGCCATTGAAACAGTGGATTATAAACTTAATTTAAGCTTTTTTTTCCCTAAATGCTTTTTCAGTCTCTCTCTCTCTCTCTCTCTCTCTCTCACTCACACACACACACACACACACACACACACACACTCTTCCTGCTGAATCACAATAATAGAACAGAGCTCGGGTAACATTATCTGCAGCTATTATGATCCCTTTCTCCTAATAATGAGAGCAGAAACTAAAACAGAAATTAGAAACAGCACAGTCAGGGAATATGCTATACGTAAGAATTTTCATTTAAAAAAAAAAAAACATTTGGACATCAATGCTCTGCTATTTTTAACCTGGCTTTATCACAGGTTTTTAAACTAGATGTACAAATATTTCATTACCAAGAACAAAAACTGTCTTTTGTTCATAGGACACATAAAAGCCACTTTTCCCTTTGAAGGGAAAAAATAATTACCCTGTGTTGAAAGGAAGAAAAAAAACACCCAGCTACATTCTACAACATGAAAGACAATCAGAGGGCTACAATTCCCCTGATTGCCTCCCGTCAGATTTCACTTAAGGCTTCTCAGAAGGATGCATGTCTGTTCCATTTTTGAGATGCCTACAATAGTCTTTTCCGGTAATCTGATACTTAATGACCTTTTATTTTCTAGGGCATTTGTCCCTCATTCAAACCTAAATTCATTCCTCTCCTGTTATTTTTTCTTAATATTTTCTTTGTAAAATTAAAATATGATATGGATCTCTAATTATTAGCATTTTACATAGAAAGGAATAATTATATTAAGAAAAGCATTAATCCTATTCATAAAAATGTCATGTTATGCCATGTTAACTGACATATTTGTTTTATAACTAATTTTTTTATTCCATCACCCTTTTCTATATTTTTTATTAATGAAAAAAGTCAAAATACACAAAAGTTGAGAAAATGTATAACAAAGCTCAAATACTCACACCCAACTTCCACAATTATCAACTGATGTTTCATTTATGTTCCCATATCCGCTCTCCCTGTACTGATATTATTTTGGAGTAAATCCCACCCATAATATAATTTCATTAATAAATAAATATGTCAGTCTCTATTTCTAAAAGATAAGAACTCATTTTTAAAACACAGCCATAATAAAATCATTTTCTAAAGGAAAATTAAAAGTAATTTCTAAAAGAAATCAAGATATCAATCCCATTTGTAATTGCACCAAAAAGAAGAAAATACCTAGGAATAAACTTAACCAAGAAGGTGAGAGACCTATATTCTGAAAACTATAAAAAACTGATGAAAAAAATTACAGATGACACAAACAGATAAAAGATATCCCATGATTAGGAACTGGGAGAATCAATATTGTTAAAATGCCCATACTATCCAAGGCAATCTACAGATTTAATGTAATCCCTCTCAAAATATAAACATTTTTCACAAACTAGAAAACATAATCCTAAAATTTGAATCAGAGAAGACCTCAAGTAGCCAAAGAAGTCTTGAGAAAGAAGAATAAATCTAGAAGTATCAGAATCTCAGATTTTAAGATTATTACAAAGCTGTAATAATCAAAATAGTACAGTATTGGCACAAAAATAGACACATAGATCTATGGAACAGAATAGAGAGTCCAGAAATAAACCCACACTTATGTGATTAATTAATCTATGACAGAGGAGGTACAAATATAGAATGGCAAAAAGGCAGTCTCTTCAATAAATGGTGCTGGGAAAACTGGACAGCTACATGCAAAATGAATGAATGAATGAATGAATGAGTGAAATGAAGAAATGAATGAAAATGGACTACTTTTTTTTTACATAATACACAAAAATAAAATATAACACCTAAAACCATAAAACTCCTAGAAGAAAACATAGGCAGTAGTCTCTTGGGTATCAGCTTTAGCAACATGTTTCTATACATGTCTCCCAAGGCATGGGAAACAAAAGCAGAAAATAAACTATTAAGATTACGACAAAATTAAAAGCTTTTGCACTGTAAAGAAAATGATGAACAAAATGAAAAAGAAACCTACTGAATGGAAAAAGATATTTGCAAATGATACATCCAAAAAAGGATTAATACTCCAAATATATAAAGAACTTATAAAACTCAACACCAAAAAAAAAAAAAAAAATAGTCCAATTAAAAAATGAGCAGAGAGACTGAATAGACATTTTTCCAGAGAAGACATACAGATGGCCAACAGGCATATGAAAAGATCCTCTACATCAATAGTCACTGGGGAAATGCAAATTAAAACCACAGTGAGCTATCACCTTACATCTGTCAGAATGGCTAAAATCAAAAACACAAGAAATAACAAGTGTGGTTAGGGTGTGGAGAAAAGGGAACCCTGTGCACCGTTGGTGGGAATGCAAACTGTTACAGCCACTATGGAAAACAGTATGGAGTTTCCTCAAAGAATTAAAAATGGAATTATCATACAATCCAGTCATTTTACTACTGGTTATTTACCCAAAGAAAAGAAACTAAAAACTAATTTGAAAAGATACACACAACCCTGTATTTACTGCAACATTATTTACAATAGCCCAGATATGAAAGCAACCCAAGTATCCATCAAAAGATGAACGGATAAAGAAGATGTGGTGTATGTATACAGAATGGAATATTACTCAGCCATAAAAAAGAATGAGCTCTTGCCATTTGCAACAACGTGGATGGATCTAGAGGGTATAAGGTTAAGTGAAATAAGTCAGAGAATGACAAACACCCCAACTTAGCACTACTTTGAGGAGCCATCCCAGCTCAGTGCTTCCTGCGGGCTTGGCAGAGGCCCTGCCATAACTACAACACAGCCCAGCTTCTTCCTCCATCCAATCCTGGGGCTTTCCCTTCCCCTACAGATGTTGATCTCAGGAGTGCTCTCCAATAAATTTCCTACATGCTAATCATTGTTACAGAGTGTACTTTCCAGAAAATGAAACCTACACTCAGATTTCTGTCTCATAATGTCATAAACTTTTATGTTCATTTGGTTTTAACAGATTGTTCTCTTGGATTAAGATCCAAATAAGGTCCAGAGGCAATTGATTAGTATATGTCTTTTAGGTCTCTCTCAATGTGTAGGTTTCTCCCTCTTTCTTTTTTCTCCCCTTGCAACTTATTTGTGGGAGAATGAGAGTCATGATCCTATAGTTTTCCAAAGACGGGACCTTGCTGATTGCACCCCATGGTGTAGCTCAACAAACCTGTATTTCCTATAAATTCTAGTTGGATCTAAAGACCTGATCAGATTTAGCTTCAATTCTTTTGGCAAGAGTATTTTATAAGTGGTGTTAAGTTCTTCCACTAAGAATTATATAACTTCTGAGTGTCTCTCTTTTTGTGATGTTAGCCACCTGTGATATGAAATGGAATGCCTAGATCCACAAACTCTTTGGGAGTTACATCATAGGGATACTCTAATCTTATCATTTCTTCTTCACTTATTAATTACAATGCTTCTATTTGGTTATACAGTAATACAATTTACATAGGAAAGTCCAGATAAATGCTCAATTTTTTTTAAGTTTTTAAAATAATGGGGTGGTTTTCTAGCATCCTCCAATGGGGAGCAATTTTTTTTTCCTACAATGATTATGAACTAACAGTTCAGAATAATTGCAGTCATTATTCTTATTAATACTTAAATTACCACATCTATCTAGTAGCAACCTCTTCAATGTAGCCCCTGAGTTGATAGCTTCTCTTTGCTTTTCTAAGCAACAGTTCTCCAATTGTCTAGCACCACCTGAGTATCCTATAGTTCTATTCAATTCTGACACTACCCACAGCTAGTGCAGACCCCACAGGTTAAGAGCTCAGTCCCTGGGGCGCCTGGGTGGCTCAGTGGGTTAAAGCCTCTGCCTTTGGCTCAGGTCATGATCTCAGGGTCCTGGGATCAAGCCCCGCATCGGGCCCTCTGCTGAGCGGGGAGTCTGCTTCCCCCTCTCTCTCTGCCTGCCTCTCTGCCTACTTGTGATCTCTCTCTGTGTGTGTCAAATAAATTAAATTAAATAAATAAATAAATAAATAAAAGAGCTCAGTCCCAGAAGACTGCCCCCCTTCAAATAAAGCTGCAAATAGGGTCCTCAGACTATAAAAACTTCTGCCCAGCTGACTATGTATTCGGGGTTCCCATGACCTCCTTCTCCACCTCATGAGGTTCAAAAATTTGCTAGAATGACTCACGGAACGAGGAAAGCACTGTGTGTACAATAAGAATTATCAGCCAGATACAAATAAATGGCCAAATAAAGGGATGAACAGGATACAGGGGGAAGGGCACAGAGCTTCCAGGCCCTCCATGGGCATGCCATCCTCCCAAGCCAGTTGCTCCCTTACCCTCATTCTTTCCGTTTCTGTCTATGTTTCATTACGTGGGCAACACTGATTAAATTGTTAGCCCTTGAAGAAAAAACACCACCTCCATCCACCTTCCTCTCCTTGGAGGTCAGAAGGAAGTGAGGTTGAAAGAGCCGACGCTCTAATCTTGTGCTCTGTTCCTCTGGCAATCAGTCACCATCCCAGTTCTATCAAGGAGCCAAACAAAGAGTCAACTCATTGGCATAAACTCTGCTGTGGTTGAAAGGAATTTACTCTGAATAACAAAAGACACTCCTATCAAGAAATTGCAAAGGTTTTAGGAGATTTGTGCCAGGAACCAGACACAATAACCAAATCTATGTATATATTTTTTGTCCCATAACTTTCTTCCTTTCTTTCTGATATAACAAAATATTCTAGGCTTGTCTTATACAATGCCTACCCCAGACTTGGGTTCAGAAATTTCTACAAGGTGCCAAAGTTCCTTTTACTGGAAAATGATATTTAAAAACAACAATCTGGGCACTGAAGGTGTTCATTGCTAATAGGTTAGCTACTGTTTCTATGCCTTGTAACTGGACAAAGTTGGAAAAATTTTTGAAGATAAAATTTCTCATGAATTCAGCTGATACTTCTAATTTAAATTTGTAAGTATTTTTACTTAATCTCTTATATCTCTGAAGCTAAGAATCCTAGAATTTGATTTAGAATGTCACATAATTATTCATTTGCTTTATGTCACAATACACACACAAGTCTCAGGTGAAGAGTATGACTCTTGTAAACTATTTATAAAAAATGTTCTCTCCTCTGCTTAGGATATATCCCACTAGGGATGTTTTGTCCAATTACCAAGTTTAAATTCACTTACTATAATTCCTTTCTGCCAACAACTGATTACACAGTAAGATTAATTTTGTTTTGTTTGCTCTTCCCTGTCTAGGGATTGTTTTTTCATTTTTTTATTATTTTTCTTTTTAGATTTATAATAAACATGTTTATTTAGAAGAAGAAAACAAATGAATGGATTCACTTATGAAGTACAACTAGATAAACCAAACACTACCCAGCAAAGCAAAGAAAATGCAAATGGAAAAAAACCAAAAAACTCAGACAATAGCAGCATAGTCTCTCCTTTTCATAGATTCCACTTTGATCTGTGTTACCACGGTTTATTTCCAGCTATAAATGACATGCTAAAAAAGGCTAGGATTCCATGAGATTTTTAAACTTAATCTTGTTTTATAAGTATATGAAATATTTTCACAGTTTCAAAGTCAAATAAATAACAAGGATGTTCAAAGCCTGATTTCTCTCTTTTGCACTATATGCTCTCCCATCCCATTCCTTAAAGAGAAAACATTTCAAATTACTTTATCCTCTGTTAAAAAAAATCATACATATGTGTGTGTATAAACTCCTTTCTATAAAAAAAATTTTTACTCATCTGAATTATAAGAGATTCTAAGTTATAGAATTTTGTGTTTTGGGGCTGCGGTAGCACCCCACCTTGGAAGGAAGAAGAGAGAAAGGGAGAACGGAAGGATCCTCGTATTTATGGAACACTTGTCACACAGCAGACACATTCCCAGTATATTTAATCCTCATTATAATTCTCAGAAGTATTATAATCCCTATTTTATAAATGAGAAGACTTAGGTACAGAGACGGTTGTCCAAGGTGACTTGCCCAGCTAATTACAGACAGAATGGATATCAGACCCCAGATCTCTCTCACTCCAAAGGCATGGTCTGTCAATACATTTTCTCTGATATTTCTTACCTAGATTTCTCCCCTTAAGGCTAAAGAATATCCTTTAACATTCATTCTCTCTCCTCCACCATTCAGAGTGTCCCACGAGATAATGCATTTCATTTCTATTTCCATGTGCATGGTGTATAGTTTCACATATTTCAAATATTTCTATTTATAAATAAAAAACAGAGATGGAATACCAAAAAGATTTGAAAAGATTTGAAAAGCCCTGCTGGCAAGTATCAGGAGTACCATACACTTTAGCAGAAGGGTTCAGACTCAAGATGGAAAAGAAATTATGTTGTAAGAAAATTTCTATTTTTAATTTCAACATATCAAATCAGCATTCCACAAGATTTTGTATTTTTAGGTTATTGATAACAACATGATAATAATATCATCAATGTCATTTTAATGTAAAAGAAAAAAGAAACCAGATTCCTTCCTGGAGGAATTCTTGGCAGGAACAGGAGAGCATGTGTGGCAGATATGGGCAGACTGTTTACGAATTATATTTGGCCTAGGCAGAGGAATACTGCCCCCAATTTTTCCAGATCTATCAATTCTGTGTTTGCCTTTGGAGGAGCTTGTTAACAGGCCTTCTTAGGTTATGTAAAGTTTGGCTCAGAACTGAGGAAGAAGGCCAGAGTTGAACCTCTCCCTTTTGTCTGGTAACAGGGACTTAGAGTTTTCAGATGGCACCCCTTAAGAGACTGGATTAGAGACCCAGAGACCTCATAGCAGATAAGGAGGTTGTAGAAATTATCTTGGTAGAACAAGGGTATCTGACTGAATGGAGGCAGTGGGACCTAAGGAAATGCCATCCCCCAGATGCCCTGCTGAGATCCCCTCTCTGGATTCCCCAACTGCAGCTTTGCTGTACTGGGCTTTGGAAAATGACAGGGAAGGGCCTGGAGGCAAAGCTGTGTGTACAGAGAGAAGCAGTCAGAGGCAAAGTCATGAGGAGGGTCGCACGTTCACATGGTATTAGGACTGGGAACCTCTTATTCCCTCAGAGCTGGAAACACCTACCTCATTTTCCAACTCCCACCTTGGGCATCCTCAGGATCCTTAGGAAAGACACTGATCTTCCTGTGGGACATCTTATATGAATGTTATAAGAAGGTAGCTCCACCAAAGTCAAAGGCTAAAAACATTAAAATAAAAGTAGAAAAGTAGAAAGTGAAGAAGACTATCGTGGTTTTTTAAAAATTGAGGATTAAAGTTATAATTATCTTTAAAATTACAATACCTATGATGAAGAACTTTTTTTACTTAAAGAAAAAGAGAGGTCAGTATTCATTTTCATAACTGGGAGCTACAACTGATTTACTCCAAAATACTATTGTGAAAAGCTGAAAACTCATCAATCAAGAGAGACAGGGTCTGGGCAGCATACAAAGTTCTGGGATGAAGCCGTGGAAAGATGCAGAGACATGTAATAAGCAATTCAAGGCCGTATATTACTTTATGTTAGGTTCAGTGACAATACGTTCAAGTACTGAATACCTAAAGTGATATCGATCCATCCCTTTAAAAGCAAAATGGGCTGCAAGAAGCTCAAAAGAAGAAGATGATGTTTATTAAGTACCCACATATACATTTCCACTGTACTAGATGTTTCCTCGATCCTGCAAGGAATAAAATAGGTACTTCTTCACCAACTAATGGAGCTGTTAATATGTGTATCTATAATTCTCAGAAATGGCCTATCAAGGGGTGCCTGGGTGGCTCAGCCGGTTAAGTGTCTGACTCTTGATTTTGGTTCAGTTCATGATCTCAGGATTGTGAGATGGAGCCCTGCATCAGGCCCTGAGCTGGGCGTGGAGCTTGTTTAGGATTCTCTCTCTTCCTCTCCCACTGCCCTGCCCTGCTAAAAAATTTCCCATCAAGATATATTCTAAAAATATTCTCATGTGCCTTTAAGAAAAAGTGGGGCTATTGGTTCATAGACAGATCCGTTTATGATTTTCACTGTTTCCGACAATGAAAACAAATCTTTGTTGTCGGTCATGGTATACTTGCTATAATGTTTTCTATTTTGTTTCACGAAAGTTAAATTCATATTATGCCATGTATTTCTTATTTTTAGGGCATTCCATGCCAATGGAGCCCTTCCTCAAAGAAATTAATCCTCTACTTTTATAAGCTATTTTTTAAAATTTTTTTTTGAAGATTTTATTTATTTGTGAGAGAGAGAGAACAAGCAGGGGCAAGGGGCAGAGGGAGAGAGAAAAAAAGAAGCAGACTCCCCACTGAGCAGGGAGCCCAACATGGGGCTCAATCCCAGGACCCAGAGAGCATGACCTGAGCTGAAGGCAGACACTTAACTGACTGAGCCACCCAGGCACCCCTAAATTTTTTTCTGAATATAACTTAAGGATTCTTTTTCTTTGTCTGTCTAAGTCAAACCCTATCTTTGTTGCCTAGAATTGCAAAACTAGGTTAATAGTATGAGTTAACATTCAAGGGCTAAAATAAATGGCATACTCTCTTGGCACAAGAAGCCCTATTTGGCATGAAGAAGTGATAGTCTAAAAATGAATTTTTTCCTCATGCAAAAAATAGCCTAAAAGTTTGAAAGGACATTATAAATCATCTGATATTATTCCTATTTAATGAAAGAATCTGGCATATAATATGGTTGGCAACTAATAAAGGCTCATTCATTTATGAAACCATTCATTTTATTAAACAAACATTTATTGATCACCTACCATGTGCTAAGCAACATGCTAGATGCTGGGGTAAGATAATAATCAGCAAAAATGGTCTTGGTCCTTCTCTCTCTAGGGATGGCAGCCCAGTGGGACATAGGGGCAAAAGTTGCCTATGGTAAGATCTCTAAAGGAAAGTACTTGATGATGTGAAAACCTAGAAAGGGATATTTGACCCAATAAGAGGTTGAAGAGAGTTTCTCCGAAAAAAATGTTAGAGATGAAATTTGAAAGGCCAGAAGCTTTCTATGGTGACGAGGGAAAGGAAAGGTCTTCCAAATAGAGGAAATCAAATGTGCAAAGGTCCTGTGGCAAGTCTGTTTGTTTGTTTGTCTTTTAAAAAGAAAAAATCAGGGGTACCTGGGTGGCTCAGTCAGTTAAGCATCTGCCTTCGGCTCAGGTCACAATCCCAGAGTCGTAAGATTGAGCCCCATGTCTCGGTCCCTGCTCAGTGGGGAGCCTGCTTCTCCCTCTCCCTCTGCAGCTTCCCCTGCTTGTGCTCTCTCTTTGTCAAATAAATAAATAAATAAATAAATAAATTTAAAAGAAAAATCAGTGTGGCTGGCATGGAGAAAGCAAAGGGATAGGTCATGACTGAGAGGCTACATGCATGCAGGACCCCCAGGCGGGGTAAAGGCAGTGAGGAGCCACTGAGGGGACTTAAGGAAGGATACAGTGAGACCAGATTAGCATTTGGTTGCCGGGGAGAGGGGAGGGAGGCATCTCTTAGGCCAAATGTTGCAGAATAAGAACTATAAATTGTTCAGTGTCTTGAAGATTTGGAGATCCCTGCTCCCTTGGCAATAGCAACTTCATTCTAGTTTTGTGGTAGAGGAATGAATAGGACCTGAGAATTGGAGAAATGCGGGTAATAATACATTAATATTCAATAATTTGGGGCCTGGGTGAGAATAGGAGAGATGGGGTAGTTCTTCTAGGGAGGCTAGGGATAAAGGGAAGATTTTTTTTAGGAGAGAATGAAAAGAAAGGAAGTAACAGAAAAGCTGTTCTCATCACCACCACCTCTGTTAGCATCATCACTCGAGGTGAAGATACATTGTCTTTAGAGCACTTGGCCACAGTTTTATGTAACAAGCATTGTGCTAGAAGGCTTTTTGTGAGTTTCATGACAACTATGCAAATTGGGCTTATCTATTTCCTTTTTTCAATAGAAAGAAACTGTTGCCTAGAGGTCGCTCAGGGCGTAGGTAATAGACCCAAGGTTTGAACCCTGGGCCAGCTGACTCCCAAGTCAAACTAACAATGACTCCAAAGCCCATGTTCTTTCTAAACACCATTGTACATTTAGAATAGGAGAAGTTACCAATACAGAAGAGAGGAAGGATAACTAACTTTATCCATCTATATTGTTGCAAATGAGAAGATCTCATTCTTTGTAATAGCCAAGTAATATTTCATTGTATAACTATACCACATCTTCTTAATCTATTCACTTAGGGATGGACACTTGGGTTGCTTCCACATCTTGCTTTTTTAAACAATATTGCAATAAACATACGGGCATATATATCTTTTTGAATTACTGTTTTTGTTCCTTTTGAATAAATATGAAGTAATGGAATTCCTGGATCATATGGTAATTCTATGTTAATGTTTCTATTCTTTTTTAATATAAGCCAAAGGGTTTGTTTCTGGGCTGTCTATTCTGTTCCATTTTTCTATGTGTCTATTTTTGTGCCAGTAATACTCCTGCTTGCTACAACTTTGCAGTATATGTTGAAATCTAAGACTATGATACGTATCTCCAGCTTTGTTCTCTTTCAAGGTTACTTTATTAGGGGTGTTTTGTGGTTCCAGGCAAATTTTAGAATTGTTTGTTCTATTTCTGTGAAATATGTTGTTTGTATTTTGATAAGGATTGCATTAAATCTGTACATTGCTTTGGGTAGTATGAATATTTTAACCATATTGATTCTTCCAATCCAATAAACATGGAATATATTTCCATTTCTTTGTGTCATCTTCAATTGAATATATGTATTTCATCAATGCTTTATAGTTTTCAGAGCACAGCTCTCTAATCTCCATGGTTAAGTTTATTCCTAGGTATTTAATTCTTTTTGTTGCAATTATAAATGGGATTGTTTTCTTAATTTCTCTTTCTGATACACTTCATTATTAGTGTATAGGAATACAACAGATTTCTGTTTATTGATTTTGTATGCTGCAACTTAATTCATTTATCGATTCTACTAATTTTTGGTGGAGTCTTCTGAGTTTTCTATATATAGTATCATGTCATCTGCAAATAGTGACAGTTTTGTTTTTCCTTTCCAATTTGGATGCCTTTTTTTTCTCCCCAAATATGTTTATCTTTTCAGTGTTACAAGATTAATTGTTCATGCGCCACACCCAGTGCTCCATGCAATACGTGCCCTCCTCAATACCCACCACCAGGCTTGCTCAACCCCCTCACCCCCTCCCCTCCAATTTGGATGCCTTTTATTTCTTTTTCTCATCTGATTGCTGTGGCTAGTACTTCCAGTACTATGTTGAATAAAAGTGGCAAGAGTGGACATCCTTGCTTGTTCCTGATCTTAGAGGAAATGTTCTCAGCTTTTCACTATTGAGAATGATATTAGCTGTGGGTTCTTCATATGTGGCCTTTATTTTGTTGAGGTATGTTCCCCCTTAACCTACTTTGTTGAGAGTTTTTCTCATGAATGGATGTTGTACTTTGTCAAATGCTTTTCCTGTCTCTTTTGAAATGATCATGTTTTTTATCCTTTTTCTTGTTAATGTGATGTATCATGTTGATTGATTTGCAAATACTGAGCCACCCATGCATCCCTGGAATAAATCTCACTTGATCAAAGTGAATAATTTTAAACATGTTGTTGGATTTGGTCTGCTAACATTTTGTTGAGGATTTTTGCATCTGTGTTCATCAAAGACATTGGCCTATAGTTCTCTTTTTTTGTAGTGTCTTTATCTGGGTTTGATATCAAGGTACTGCTGGCCTCACAGAATGAGTTTTGAAGTCTTCTTTCCTCTTCTATTTTTTCAAATAGTTTAAGAATCAGTATGAACTCTTCTTTAAATTTTGGGTAGAATTCACCTGTGAAGCCATCTGGTTCTGGACTTTTGTTTGTTGGGAGTTTTTTGATTACTCATTCATTTCATGGCTAGTAATCAGTTTTTTCATGTTTTCTATTTCTTCATGATTCATTTTGGGAAGGGTGTATGTATGTGTCTAGGAGTTTATCCATTTCTTCTTGGTTGTTCTCAATTCTCTTACAATCTGTGTATTCTGTGGTGATGGCTGTTATTCCTGCTCTATTATTTCTGATTTTGAGTCTTTTTAAAAAAATGAATCTGGCTAAAGGTATATCAATTTTGTTTACCTTTCCAAAAAATCAGCTCCTGGTTTCACTGATCTGTTTGTTTTTTAGTCTTTATTTATTTATTTCTGCTCGAATCTACATTATTTCCTTCCTTTTACTGAGTTGGGACTTTGGTCTTCACGTGTTAAATTAGGTTGCTTGAGATTTTCTTTGCCTCCTGAGATGGCCTATGTGCTATAATCTTCCTTCTTAGAACAGTTTTTGCTGCATCCCAAAGATTTTGGACAGTTTTGATTTTATTTTCATTCATTTATCTCCATGTATTTTTTTAATTTCCTCTTGTATTTCTTAGATTAACCCAGTTGTTGCTTAGTAGCATATTTTTTTAACTTCCATGTATTTATGCTCTTTCCAGATTTTTTCTTGTGATTGATTTCTAGTTTCATACTGTTGTGGTCAAAAAATATGCATGATATGATTTCAGTCTTTTAAAACTTATTGAGACTTGTTTTGTTACCTAACATGTGACTTATTCTGGAGAATGTTCCATGTACACTTGAAAAGAATGTACATTCCACTGTTTTTGGATGGAATGTTCTGAATATATCTGTTAAGTTCATCTGGTCCAACGTGTCATTCAAAGTTACTGTTGCCTTTCTGATTTTCTGTTTGGATGATCTATTTATTGATGTAAGTGGGATTTTAAAGTCCCCACTATTATTGTATTACTATCAATTCCTTCCTTATATCTGTTAATATCTGCTTTATATATTTGGGTGCTATATCTTAGGTGCACAGATATTTATAATTGTTATATCTTCTTATTGGATTGTTCCTTATATCATTATGTAATGTCTTTGTTTTTTTGTTAATCTTTGTTTTACAGTCTATTTTGTCTGATGTAAGTATTGACACCACAGCTTTCTTTTCACTTCCACTTGCAAGGCAAATATTTTTCCATCTTTTCTCTTTCAATTTGCATGTGTCTTTAGATCTGAAATAAGTCTCTGGTAGGCAGTATATACATGAGTCTTGCTTTTTTATCCATTCAGTCACACTATGTCTTTTGATTGGAGCCTTTAGTCCATTTCAAAGAAATTATTGATAGATATGTATTTATTGCCATTTTGCTACTTGCTTTATGATTGTTTTTATAGTTCTTCTGTTTCTTCTTCTCTTGCTCTCTTCCCGTATGGTTTGATGGTTTTCTTTAGTGATATACTTGGATTCCTTTCTCTTCTATCACAGGGGTTTTGATTTGTGGTTCCCATTAGGTCCATATATAAGATCTTACGCATATAGCAGTCTATATTAAGTTAATGTTTGCTTAAGTTTGAACCCACTCTTTACTCCTCTTCCCCCATGTTTTAGATATATGGTATCATATTTTACATCCTTTTATTTTTTAATGCCCTTACTGATTT
The DNA here is from genome assembly GCA_028533885.1 of Nasua narica. Classification (NCBI taxonomy): domain Eukaryota; kingdom Metazoa; phylum Chordata; class Mammalia; order Carnivora; family Procyonidae; genus Nasua; species Nasua narica. The sequence goes on along the minus strand of CM052807.1, from coordinate 49,922,355 downwards.
TTATAGATACATTTAATTTTACTGCTTTTGTGCTACCTACTTCTCTTACTCCTGCTTATGGTCTTTTCTTTCCAAACAGTCTCCTTCAACATTTCTTGTAGGGCTAGCTTAGTGGTCATGTAGTCGTTTAATTTTTGTTTGGGAAACTCTTTATCTCTCCTTCTATTCTGAATGATACCCTTGCTGGGTAGAGTATTCTTGGTTGCAGGGTTTTTTCCTTTCAGTACTTTGAATATATCAGGACCCTCCTGGCCGGCAAAGTTTCTGATGAAAACTCAGCTGATAGCTTTATGGGATTTCTCTTGTAACTATTTTATTTTCTCTTCCTGCTTTTAAAATTGCCTCTTTATCACCACTTTTCACCGTTTTAATTATTTCATGTCTTGATGTGGACCTCCATAGGGTGATTTTGTTGGGGGCTCTCTGTGCCTCCTGGATCTGGACATTGGTTTCCTTCTCCAGATTAGGGAAGTTTTAAGTTATTATTTCTTCAAAGAAATGTTCTGTCCCCTTTTCTCTCTCTTCCTCTTCTGGGATCCCTGTAACATGAATGTTTTTTTACACTTGATGACATTGCTGAGTTCCCTTAATCTAGTCTCATTTTTTTATTACTCTTTTTAATTTTTGCTGTTCAGCTTGGTTGCTCTCCATTACTCTGTCTTTCAGGTTGCTGATCCATTTTTCTGCCTCCTATAATCGCTATTTATTCCTTCTAATGTATTTTTTATTTGTTAGTGAATTCTTCATTTCTGATTGGTTTAATGTGTTCTCTTTCACTGAGGTCTTTTTCTCAAGTCTATTACTTTGAATTTTTTATCAGACATATTGTTTATCTCCATTTCATTTAGTTATTTTGCTATAGTTTTGTCCTGTTCTTTCATTTGGGACATATTTCTGTCTCTTCCTTTTGTCTAACTCTCTACGTCTGCTTCTATGTATTGGGACAGTCAGCTACATCTCCTGATTTTGAAATAGTGGCCTAATGAAGAGGAGGTCCTGTGGTGCAATGTGCCCTATTCACAAGAATCAGGTGCTTCAAGGATATTTCCTATGCGGCTTGTGTGCACCCTACTGTTATGACTGAGCCCTGTATGCTTTCCATCCAGTTGGCTGCAATGACCCACTTTGCCTGATGTGGGCACATGGGTTGGGCAAAGTTTGTTCCCTGTGCAATTAAGGAGCTGGTCTGGGGCTGCCATGGGCTAATAGTTGGGTAGTGCAAGCAGTCAGACCAGATAACTGCCCTCAGATCATCTGCTAGGGCTGTGGTCACACCCATCTGCAAGGCACTCTCCTTACATTGTCCCCTAAGAGGCATTCATTGTTAGGCAGGACTGGTAACCAGATCAGATGCCTGCCCCCAGTCTCAGCTGGGGTTGCTTACACGATGTGTGGGCAACAGAAACCACCTTATAGGGATGTCTACCAAGTGGGGTAAGTTGGATGGGATGGATCTGCAGGAGATCATGGTGGGCAGAGCACGTGGTGTTAGCAAGATAGGTGGAAAGTGTTCACACGGATTCCCAAAAGTGTCCAGCCATTTAGGCTGGGGTGGGGGTGGAGAAGAAATGGCACCTGCCAGGTCTTTGGTTCTCAGAGGCGCCTCCTAAAGATCGCTGCCCCTCCTGCACATGTTTTGAGATTAGTAAACAAATCCCCTTCACCTATAGCCCAGGCAGTTTTTCAAATTGCTGGTTCTATGCCTTATCTCTGTGAAGTTGTTTATTATGCTGTCCCTTTAAGGGCAGGGTCTCAGTCCCATCACTCTCTGGCTCTTTCAGAGATAAGCCTGCTGATTTTTAAAGTACCAGGAGTTAAGCACCACTAATTGTAAAAACTTGGGAAGTTAAGCCTGGTGCTTTCCAAAGCAAGAGGCTATAGGGATTTGTCTTCCCAGTGCAGATCCCTAGTGCCAGGTGTGGGATCTGCTCCTCTCCCTTCTCTGTGCTTGTGGTTAGTCTCACCAGGAAGTTGGTTCCTGACAGCATCTCCACTCCTCTTACCCTTTGCAATGTGGCCTCCTCTCTACAATTAACTATAGAAATTTTGTTCTCCCCATCTTTGGTCATTTTCTGAGTTAGCTGCATTGATTTGGCTGTTATGTAGGTGTGTTTATGGGAATAAGGTGAGCTTAAGATCCACCTACTCTGCAATATTCCTACATTCCTCTCCCTTAAAATGTCTTTCCCCCTTGGATTCTTTCCCTGTTTCCTCTGAGCCCTCTTTCCACTCTTTCATAATCTGTTGGTATTTCCAAACATTTATCCCCAGACCACTTTTTTTCTCAATCTACACACTATGCCTAGACAATCTTACCCACTCTCATCGTCCTGTATGAGGACAATACCCAAATACAATACATAACTTCTGTTCTGAACTCTCCCCAGAGCTCTTCCTATCTACTGGAAACATTTTAGAGCATCACCTTTTCTGCCCTCAATTCCAACACTTATATGTGTGTGCATGCACGCACATGTGCGAGCACACACACACACACACACACACACAATCCTCCTTGATTCTTCCTTTATATCTTCTGTCTTCGTGTGTGGAACCAATTGCAGACATTTTATCTATGTCAATTGAGCGCTATCAAATACTTGTATTCATCTAGCCCATAATCAAAGCTGGAAATTCAGGCACTCCAGCTCCTCTCTCCTCTTATTGCCCAGATCCAACTGTTCATCAGGCCCTGTACATTCTCTCCCAGGAACACATTTGTGACAAATGACCCCTTTCTCTCTACTCCCAACTGCTCCTGCTTTAGTTCCAAGTCTCATTGTACTGTAAGCATCTCCTGAATTCCACTTTGGTTATCTGTCTCCTCCACTCTGGTCCATGTTCCAAATGGCCACCAGAGTTAGCCTGCCAGTGTAATTTAATCAGATTACTCTCGTATAGAAAAAACTCCATGGACTCTCCGTTGCTTACCAGAATGTACAGTATTGTTTTAAAAGTGACCTGCAGGGGCACCCAGGTGGCTCAGTCGTTTCAGTGTCTGCCATTGGCTCAGGTCATGATCCCAGGGTCCCGGGACTGAGCCCTGCATTGGGCTCCCTGGTCAGTGGGAAGCCTGCTTCTCCTCTCCCACTCTCCCTGCTTGTGTTCCCTCTCTTGCTATGTCTTCCTCTGTCAAATAAATAAATAAAATCCTAAAAAAAAAAAAAGTAACCTGCAATTAGAATCCAATTTCATTTTGTTTCATTCCCCTACTCTAAATGCCTGAGTTGATCCTTATCATTTTCTAGAATGCATTGTGCTTGGTCAATTTCCCATACTATTCACATTATAAAACATAGCTCCAGACTGTCTTTTCTGGGACACTTACATCAAGCGTTCAGGGAGAGTCCCTCTTTTCTTCCATTGTCCCAGAACCCCTTTCAAACTCACATTCTAACACTTAATAGGAATCATTATAGTTATTTATTTATGCACACTAAACCATGAGCTCCTTGCATACAGAGGGCTTGTTTACTCATCTTTGTACTTCTAGTGCCTTGCACTGGGCCTGGCATAGTGTGGGTTGTCAAGAAACATTTGCTGAATAAATGAACCAAAGAATGAAAAACAAATTGTAGGTAGAGACAACAGCATGTCAAAGGCTCAGAAAAGGCATGTTATGCTCCGGGCATGTCTAGCAACTCAGCAGAGCTGATGCTTGTGGCAGCTGAGAAAGGATGTAAGAAAAGAGTTTGGAAAAGTAGGCTGGGGCCAAATTGTGAGGGAACTGTGTATCAGGCCAAGCTTGGCTTTTATCCCATAGGTGACTGAGAGCCTGTGATGAATGAGCCTCCAATTTTTAAGGTTTTTTTTAATTCTTAATGTATGATTTTTATGAGCTTATAGTTTGAAATTTCTACTTTATTTTATTAGATTTTTGTAGCTGAAACAGAAACCACTCTAACTTGAGCAAAAAGGAATTGATACTACAATTTCAGGTGGTTTACAAAAACACTGAGAGACTGGAGGAGCAGAATAGACAGAGGATCCAACTAAAACACCCAGGCCCCCAATCACAGTAAGCAACTCTGCCATCTCCTATGCAAACAGTCACCAAGTCAGGACATTTCCACAATGATCCACCAGGATCTGCACCAGCAAAAATGGATGCCTCAACTCAGTTGCCTCAACGCAGTTCTAAATTCAAGTTTCACACAGCTTCACCTGATTGATGGAACCTAAGTTATATTTTAAACCTTAGCTACGAAAGAATCTGGAAAATGTGGGGCACCTGAGTGGCTCAGTCAGTGGGCATCTGCCTTTGGCTTGGGTCATGATCCCAGGGTCCTGGGATCAAGCCCCACATCGAGTTCCTTGCTCAGCAGGAAGCCTGATTCTCCCTCTATCCCTCCCCCAGCTTGTGTTCCCTCTTTCCCTGTCTCTCTCTAATAATAAATAAAATATTTTTTAAAAAGAGAGATGGGGGCGCCTGTGTGGCTCAGTGGGTTAAAGCCTCTGCCTTTGGCTCAGATCATGATCTCAGGGTCCTGTGATTGAGCCCCGCATTGGGCTCTCTGCTCAGCAGGGAGCCTGCTTCCCCCTCTTTCTCTACCTGCCTCTCTACCTACTTGTGATCTCTCTCTGTCAAATAAATAAATAAAATCTTTTAAAGAGAGAGAGAGAATCTGGAAAATGTAATTTATAGCTTTCCCAGACTCTGTAATACTAAAATGAGGTTGGAATGGGCGATGAGTGAGATAATCCACAGTTTTTATGTGCCTAAGGGGGTGTTTTACTTTCGTGTCAATGAAAGCCCATCACACCCTATATTTAGATGGCACATTAGTCATCTATTGTTACAACTATGTCAAGTAATAAACAACAAATATCTCAGTGGCCAACAACAAGGGACATCTCTTTTCTGACTCTCAGGTCTGCAGGTCATTCGGGTGGTTCTGATTGAGGCTACAGTTGGGGTTTGGTCTATTCCATCAGTCTCCATTTTGAGGCCCAGGCTGAAAGGGCTTTAGTAGAAGGAGCATGCTCTTCCCATGACAGATTGTAGGAATGCACAGTGGAAAGCCAAACCTCATGAGAAAAACAAGAAGCAAAGTATCTAGTAGATTCATTCCTGAATGTCAGAGAAGTAAAACAGTGCCTCTCACATAGAAATAAAAGAGGAACTAGAGAGCAAACACAAGCTACCTTCAGAATCAAACCAGCCCTCAGAGATGGAACACGACAAAGATGAGATGCAGACCGACTCAGAGCCTGGGACTCCTATGAGAAAAGAAGCTAGGACAGGATCAGAAACATGTCCTATAGATAATGCTGGGCTTCTTGTATCATCCTTGTTTATTACTCTGCTGTTCTCTCCATTCTCTCATATAATAAACAGGTATAAAGCACCCATTATGTACCGGGTGGTGGGCTGAATGCCTGGGAATCCACAATAAATGAGAGAGATGTGTTCCCTGGAGTGTGGAGGCTGAGACCATCAAACTGCAGGGCAATTACAATAGTGTGGTAAGTGCCCAGGTATGGGGAGGTGCCAGTTTATAGGAGGATCACTCCAAGCAGACCAAAAGGATGGATGAGAATTAACCAGGAAAAGGGATGAGCACTCTAGGTGCCAGGAAAAATACAGGTGAATGCCAGAAGCATAAGCAGAGAAGAGAGTGTGGTGCTTGAGATGCCACTCTAAGTTTCACATAGCTGGAGAAGGGAACACAAGTATGAAGCTTGAAAACTAAGCCAGGGCAAGCCTGCAAAGGGCCTACAAAGGGTTAATGAGTTTTAATTTCTTTTTAGTACTTAGGAAGATGTTTTTGAAAAAGGAGATTTTTGTCTGGTGTGATTAGAGCTTTGGTGAACCAAGTTAAGTGTCTCTCTCTTTCTGGTGCCTTAAAGCCATTGTTCTCAAAGGGAGTTGGATGTGAAGCATGCCGTCTCCCTCCCTCTCCATTAGGAGGTATATCAAAATTACGCTGTGGGTTTTTACACACATATCCTACTTTTACCTCATGCTTCTTCTCTCTCTTTTCCCCTCAGCCATCGGTACTGTGAACATGCCACTTCCCTCAGGTGTGTCTGGGTAAAGAAACAGGCAAAGAGATAATGTCATAGAGGGTCTGTGCTTTATTAGAATATGGGAAGCAATAGAAGAACTTAAAGATATGTGTCTGGGTATCCCAGCATGGGTGCAATTTGGGCCAGAGTTGGATACATGGCCAGATTTGGTATTTTAGAAAACATCTCTGCTCTTTGGGACAGAAAGTGGTAGGCTGATCAGCCTGTGCAATAATTAAACCAAGTGAGAAAAGATGATACCTGTATTAATGGTAAAGGTAGGGATGGAAAAGGAAGTCACATTCCACAATCATTTCAGAGGTGACATTGAATCTCAGAGTAAGAGAAAGAGAGAAACTGAGGAAGATCCTAGTTCTATGGTGCTCCCTGGCGTCTTCTCTGTGAATGCCGCTACCTCACCTCTTTGAGCCCAAAGATCCCCAACTCCTCCTATAACACTGGGGGCTGTAACACATGCGTAAGGTTAAGTAACCATCTTACAACATGAAAGAGTTAGTACTGTACAAGTTAGTACCTAGAGTAGGTCAGTCAAGTTATTACTGGCTCTAATTATCACTCCCATAGTTGTTAAATTCTTTACCTGCAGCAGAGTAGAACTCCAGAGGTGAGAAATTCTTTCCTGCCTTTGAAAATGCCAAGGAAAAAACCCAAAGGAGTAACTTCCAATATGAACCTTAGAAATCAAACCTACACTGTACATGAAGACAAGGCAGCCAAAGGGAAAAGCACTGGCAAACATGGAAAATAACTTACTGGAAAGTCAAAGGTCTAATGTTGATTTTATTTAGAAATTACCTCCTACTGTGACTTGGATGTGTAAACTTGGAGACTGTGGCCCTCAAAAGCAGCAAATAGTAAAAAGAAGAAAAAAAAAGAGTAAAAAGAAGTCAAGGCTTGCCAGTCCCCATAGTATTTTTCACTCATTCATCTCTAAGACATGAAGAGGGAAAGCTGAGCTATCCATCAGACACACGGAGAAACATAATGGATAGAAGTGAGAAAGTAGTACGTGGAAAAGACAAGATCCTATAGAAGGGCTCTTAACCAGAGAGAGAAAGCTGCTTTGCTGGGTTATCATTATCTTTTAGAGAGGAAAGATTAAGGTGGATGCTTTAAAGGGTGAAAGAGCTTTTCCCACCTTGTCTGTGAATGGCTCACCTTAACCACTCACTGTCTGAAATTTCCATTAAAAAAATCAACCTCATAGGAGATATCAGCATTTTAACTAAGTTAAGAAAATATACAGGGTCAACAGATTCCCCAGCTAACCAGAGAGCATTCATTTTCAATGAATATCACCCATAGTTATATCGGTGAAATCGGTTTTTGGTGTTAAGGTTCTGAAATCTTTATCCTTTTGCTTTCCATGCCCAGTTATACCTGCAGTAGGGACTCAGGGGATGATTGGAGAATCACATTAAACATGAAGAGAACCACTTGAGAGATGTTGAAACCCAAATCTCTGAGCTCACACTCCCAGATTCCTGAAATATGATGAAGACATTTCCCAGGAAGCTTCAACCTAGACCTAAATACACACACACACACACCCACACACACACACACACACACACACAAGGAGCAACAGAGAGAAGAAAATAAAAGGTGTGCCTTGTGATGGCACATTCACAAGAATAAAAATTAGACATGTGTGTGGTTACATGAGTCCAAATCTATATTAAATCTATATTAAATATTGGAATTTTTTTAACTATGAATTTTCTAAGAGTAAAAGTTTCACCAACATGTAGCAAATGACCCTTCTGTTCTTTCCTAGTATACTGTGTTTCTATAAGGAACTCAATTTTTTGTGTGTCTATCCTACAAGCACTTATAATATCTTTTAAGAAGTCAAATAGATAATAATACTGGAAAAGTACATATATGCAAATTGACACCTTGGAGTATTTTCTACTGAGGAAGGTAACAATGTCATATGCTCTGGGAGCACACTGTCTCTGGAGGCTATGCTCACATTGCATCCCCAGGCTAATTACCAAAGCCATCTGAGGCTGTGAAGTACAAGTCAGTGTGTACCAATTTACTATCTGGATTTGTATTTAGGGTTATAATTAGGTCATTTCTTCTTCTAACTTTGCTGATTTTAGTAGAGGGAAAAGCTCTTATATCTATTGATTTGCCATGTAACTAAATTTATCATAAAGATCTAAAGCGCCTTTGGTGTCCCAGTGTTTCAAATCCAGAAACGATAATTAACAAAAGCAATTGTATGTTCTCACTTCCACATCTGGAGACCGAATGGAACGTCACGGAGTTTCCGCTGCTAGACAGGAGATGTACCAGAGGATGACAAGCAGCCCTGCTCTGGCCGCATGCTGGTGACAGGACTGCAACACGCAGAGAGCCAGTGTCCGTGGAGAGCCAGAGCACACAGAAAGGGGTACAAAAGACAGCTAGGACAGTTCACAGCATGAAATTGGAAGTCACAGGGCTTGCTTCTACATTTTACTCACTGTTTACGGACTTGGGGAAATTACCAAATCTCTTTATTTGCCAATGTTAAGGTAATAACACTTAACTTTATTGGGGTCTTAGAAATAATCAAGTAATCTATGTGAAAGTCATAGTTCCTGGGCTGTGGTATATACATGCTCAGTATTAGTTATTACTACTATGCCAGTAATCATCATCACCATCAGACTCTTGCCAGGGTTCTGGAAGGAAGCAGAGGCTCAACCTGAGGAGAATCCAATAAAGGGACTTTTCATAAAAGCAATAGGGAAGGGTGCAGGGAAGGCATGGCAGAGAGTGCAGGCTAGTAATGGCTGCACTTGTTACCCCTAAGCCAGCCCTAAGTCTGAAGGAAATCATGAAGGGAAGACTGTGTGGAAAGAACTAACAGGAACTGAGATTCCCCCTAAGGAAGAAGCTGGGGAGTAAATACCCAACTTCTCTCTTCCCTCCCTCCAATCTCCTGATGATGTATTTCACTGGCCAACACCATAGAAGGCCCGAGGATGAAAACATCCTTCCGATGTAGTCTATACATTTCAGCCCCCCAGAGCTTAGACCAGGATAAAGAAGGATGAGGGGGCAAATAGAATTATCAGAACAAATATGTATTTGTGAGGTTCCAATGTGAAAAGACCAAACTTGGTCATTTACTTAGTGCCTAGGGCAGTGTCTAGCACATGGCAGGTACTCAAGAAATATTTTTAAATACTGTGAATCATATTCTGGTTCCTTCTGTGTATCTTACCTTCTCCGTATGTATGACTGGTAAATCATTTATCATTTATCTCATACTTTAAACTTAAGTGTAAACTTTAGCCTAAAAATAAGGTCTACCCCCGAGGGTACTATAAGTCTGGAAGTAGGGTACCTGGAATTAGAAAGCAAGGTATTTGGATTCAGAGCTGTACAGAGAGTGGATGATGAATCCTATACACACACACTTGGCTGACAATGTTGACAAAGCCTGGTTTGTGTTCTCAGCCTCTCAAGCCATAACATGTGTAGATGAAGAGTCATCATAGTTACAGCATCTGAGCAAGCGACTGAAAATTCAAGCCTACTCAGCTCACATTTTCCTTTGCTAGAACATGAAGGGAAAAGTTACCGCTGACTTCGGAGTCAATGCTGACAGATAATTTGCGTGAAAAAAATAACATCCATGTAATGCTATAGCTTGCTTTCGGGGACGAGGGAGTAAAAATATCACTCTGAGAAGATAAACAAGCAGGTCTAGTTGTACTACTTGGCACAGACAGGCAAGTCATACTAGTTGGCAAAAACTAATAAAGCACTACACAAAGAAACCCATACTTACTTTGAGATGTATTTGAATTCTACATGTCATTAATCCATGATTTAAAATGTTTTTAAAGTTGTTACACAGAGTACAACGTTGGGAAGGGGTTGGGAGTGGAGATGAATATGAAGAGCACAATAACTAAGCTTAGAAGTGGACCATGTTTCCTGGTAACATTTGTAGTCTAAACCCCTGCAGCTCAAGGAGTGTCCCTGTCCCACTAACCATCTCCTCACATGACCAGAGCCATCTGAAAGTCTCAAACTACATGAAGGAGTCCTTCTAAATTCTAAGGGTTGGGGGGAACTGAAAAGAAACATACCTTGGGACTTACCATCTCTAAACCAAATACCACAGTCTACATAGATGCAATCTCTACAAGCAAATGACTGGTATGGAGGAATCATATATTTGAATATCCGCAAGCTTTCACGATTAAAAAAAAAATGATGAAATGGGGTCAAGGACAGTCTCTTTAAAAAATGGTATTGGGAAAACTGTACAGCTATATGCAAAAGATGAAACTGGACCACTCTCTGACACCATACACAAAAATTAACTAAAAATGGATTAAAGACTTGAATATAATACCTGAAACCATAAAACTCCAAGAAGAAAACATAGGCAGTGTCCTCCTTGACATCAGTCTTGGTGTTGTATTTTGGATTTGACAGCAAAAGCAAGTAATAAACAAGAGGGACTACATCACACTAAAAACTTTCTACAAAGCAGAGGAAACCAACAACAAACTGAGATAGCAACATACCAAATGGGAGAAAATATTTGTAAGCCATATATCTGATAAGAGTTTAACATCCAAAATATATAAAGAACTCATACAACTCAATAGCAAAGCAAAACAATCCAATTTAAAAATGGGCAGAGGGGGCCCCTGGGTGGCGCAGTTGGTTGAGCAACTGCCTTCGGCTCAGGTCATGATCCCGGAGTCCCGGGATCGAGTCCCACATCGGACTCCCAGCTCCATGGGGAGTCCGCTTCTCACTCTGACCTGCTCTCTCTCACTCTCTCTTTCCAAATAAATAAATAAATAAATAAATAAATAATTTAAAAAAATAAATAAATAAATAAAAAATAAAAATGGGCAGAGGATCTGAGTAGACGTTTTTCCAAAGACATGCAAATGGCCAACAGTACAAGAAGAAATGCTCAACATTACTAGTCATCAGAGAAATGCAAATCAACACTGATAAGATCTCACTTCATACCCGTTAGAATGACTATTATCAGAAAGAAAAGAGATAACAAATGCTGGTGAGGACATCGTGAAAAGGGAAACTTTTGCACCATTTGTGGAAACATAAATTAATGCAGCCACTATGGAAAATAGTATGGAGGTTCCTCAAAAAATTAAAAATAGAAATATTATATGATTCAGTAATCCTACTTCTGTGTATTTATCCAAAGGAAATGAAAACACTGAGGCATCTGGGTGGCTTAGTTGGTTAAGCATCCACTTGTTGATCTCAGCTCAGGTCTTGATCTCAGTGTTGTGAGTTCAAGCCCTATGTTGGGGCTTTTAATAAATAAACTAACAAACAAACAAACAAACAAATAAGAAATGAAAACACTAACTCAAAAAGACAGATGAACCACTCCCCATGTTCACTACAGCAATATTTATAATAGCCAAGACACGAAAGCATCCTAACTGTCCATCAATGGATAAAGAAAATCTGTGTGTGTGTAGATATATACAAGCATGTACAATGGAATACTATTCAGCTGCATATAAAAAAAAAAGGATATTTTGCCATTTGCAACAACAGAGACTTTCAGAGCCTTAGGCTAAGTGAAATAAGTCAGAGAAAGACAAATACTACAAGATCTCATTTATATGTGTAATCTAAAACAAAACAAAAACCCCAAACAAAACAAAGTAATGAACTCATAGTTATGGAGAAAAGACTGGTGATAGCCAGAGACAGGGGGTGGGGAGTGGCCAAAATGTGCAAAGGAGGTCAAAAGGCACAAACTTCTGGTTATAAAACAAGTCCTGTGGATATACTGTACAGCATAACTTCTATAGTTATCAATACTGTATTATATATTTGAAAGTGGTTAAGGGGATATATTTTCAAAGTTCTCATCACAAGAAAATAATTGTAACTATGTGGTGGCAGATGTGGACTAGACATACCGTGGTGATCATTTTGCATATACACAAATATTGTCATTATGTTGTACACCTGAAACTAATACGTTATATATCAATTATATCTCAATTTTTAAAACACTAAAATATTTTGTTATTTTATGGCACAAAAATTACTTGATTTATGTTTTAAAGACTCTCTTACTCTGGTATTTTTAAATCATTTCCAATGCCCAAATATCATGACTGCATAGCCTTAAAGGCTTCTCTTAAAGAGAAGAAGAGATTACTGTGAATGCAAAAAAAAAAAAAAAAAAGAGAAGAAGAGAGAAAATGAATACTTTCTATACTTGCCTTTTTAGCCTCCCTTTACTTGTCATCTTCACATTTAACTAAAGTGCTTTCTCGGGGAACTCCTAAAGAAAAAAGATCTCATACCAATATTTCAATAAAGTGCCAAAACATATTTTTTAAATTTTTATTTTATTTTTTCTGTGTTCCACAATTCATTGTTCATGCACCACACCCAAAACTTATTTTTTAAATGAATTTAAAGTTTTAGAATAGTTTCAGATTTACAGAAAAGTTACAGATAGTAGAGAGGGTTCCCTTAAACCCTATGACCAGTATTACTGTTAAGATCTTACATATGATATATTTGTCACAACTAATGTGTCAATGTTGATATATTATTATTCACTAAAGACCATGCTTTGTTTGGATTTTAAGACTTATTTTTTTTAAAGAACTTTTTCCACTGAATATAGGGTATTATAATTCTGGGAGGGTGATATTTCACACTATTATGAATGAATTTTTGACCTTCACTATTCATTTTTTAAAGAAATTTTTTGAAGATTTTATTTTTAAGTAATCTCCTTACTCAACATGGGGCTTGAACTCACAGCCCCAATACCAAGAGTTGCACGCTCCACCAAATGAGCCAGCCAGGTTCTCCTCAACTGTTTTTTGTTGTTTGTTTGTTTTTTTATCTGATGCATTTTTACTAATGATTCAGAACATCCCAGGGACAAGGGACCAGACAACAGAATACCTCTCTGGAGAAATGTGTTCACAGAGAAATGTGTTTCAGCCGTAAGTCTGTTTTGCTTTAGGAAAACCACTTAGGCTTCCTTTGAGCCTAAATTCTATTTCTTACAAAATGAAGAAATTGAATTGATTATCTCTGAAACCCCTTCCACCTCGAAATTCTATGGTTCTGGAACATCTGAAAACATGTTAATATTGTCATAACAAAGGTTCAGAATTTAGGGCTGGAGAACTGTGACTGTGGCATTGTCATCAACTTTTAAATTAGCTTTTGTATTTCTCAATTTTCAAATTTGCCCAGGGACCAATAATACCAATAGGTATGTTAAGAAGCTTCATGTGTATAAATAGTTTCACTTAAAGAATGTAGCTAAAATTTACTAAAGTTTAAAAAATTTCTCAGTAATAGCACAGAACACCAGGGACTCTCATTCAGTATTGACTTGAACATTATCCCATTCTCATAGGATCCTCTACAGAAGATTTTTCATGTCATTTCACTCCTTTTCACAGCTAACCCAGAAAGAGATCTAATTTTCTTTTTCTTTAAAATAGGAAAATAGATACAAACTCCAGTAAACAGTTTAAATTATTTAGTATTGATGAAATAATGCTGAAATATAACACCAGAATTATACTTACAATAGGAAAAATCAATAACTTAATGACTAAGGACAAAATATCATCTTACTGATTCAAGACTGAAGGATTGTACAAAGGCAAGGCACATTCAGCATGTATTTAAAAAAAAAAAAAAAGCCACAAGATTAAATCATCCCAAAACTAAAAAACTCAGAGGCAAAAGAGGTGAAATAACATTTTCACCAATTTGAAGGAAAGAAAGATATATTCTGTTCCTATAAAAAACCAAATGAGCATATTTATGAAGTAGGGGTTATACAAGAACATAATTTCAGTATCCGAGAAAAAGCAGTTTGTGACAGTTGAAAGGGAAAATCCCCAGCTCTTTAAAGGGTTCTGCTATGCCCTTAAGGGGAATTATGCATTGCAATTTTTTAAGTGGTATTCACTGGCTGTGGAAATGAAAACACTTTTTCTTTGAGTGAATTCCTGAAGCATCCTTCTCCTCAAAAAAGGAAAAAAAATTGGGGCACCTGGATGGCTCAATCGGTTAGGCATCCCACTCCTGGTTTGGCTAAGGTCATAATCTCAGGGTTGTGAGACTGAGCCCCAAGTCAGGCTCCCCACTCAACACAGTCTGCTTGGGACTCCCTGCCTCTCCTTCTGCCCCTCCCCCTACTCTCTCTCTCTCTCTTTCAAATAAATAAATGAAATTATTTATTTATTATTTATATTTAACTGGACAGTTACATGCAAAAGAATGGAGCTGAACTACTTTCTTACGCCATACACAAAAATAAACTCAAAACGGATTAAAGACCTAAATGTGAGACCTGAAAACCATAAAACTCCTAGAAGAAAATATGGGCAGTAATCTGACATCAGCCTAAGCAACAGTCTTCTAGAAATGTCTCCTCAGGCAAGGAAAACAAAAGCAAAAAGAAATTACTAGCACTACCCCAAAATAAAAAACTTCTACACAGCAAAAGAAAACACAACCTACTGAATGGAAGAGGATATTTGCAAACAATATATCTAATAGGGGATTAATATCCAAAATATATAAAGAACTCACAAAACTCAATATCAGAAAAACAAATAATCTAATTTTAAAATGGGCACAGAACCCAAACAGGCATTTTTCCAAAGAAGACATATGAATGGCCAATAGTCATTAAAAGATGCTCAATATCACTGATCATCAGAGAAATACAAATCCAAACCTCAATGAGATAGTACTCCAATCCTATCACAATGGCTAGTTTCAAAAAGGCAAGAAATAATATGTGTTGATGAGGATGTAGAGAAAAAGGAACCCTTGTGTACTGTTGGTAGGAATGCAAACTGGTACACTCATTGTGGAAAACAGTATGGAGAGTCTTCAAAAAATTAAAATTAGAATTACCAAATGATCCAGGAATTCTACTACTGGGTATTTACCCAAAGAAAATGAAAACACTATTTCAAAAAGATATGTGTACCCAATGTTTATTGCAGCTTTATTTATAATAGTCAAGGTATAAAAGCAACTTAAGTGTCCCTCGACAGATGAATAGATGAAGAAGAAGTGGTATTTTATACAATGGACTACTACTCAGCTGAATTAAAGAAATTGAAATCTTGCCATTGTGACAATTTGGATAGATCTAGAGGGTATTATGATAAGGGAAATAAACCAGACAGAGAAAGACAAATACCAAACAATCTTACTTACACATGGAATCTAAAAACAAAACAAATAAACAAACAAAAACAGACTCTTAAATACAGAGAACAAACTAGTGGTTCCCAGAGGGGAGGTCAGTGGGAGGTTGGGTAAAATAGATAAGGAGATTAAGTGGTATAAACTTCCAGTTATACAATAAGTCACAGAGATGAAAAATATAGCACAGGGTATATAATCAATAACACTGTAATGTATGGCAAGAGGTGGTGACCACATTTATCATGACAAGCACTGAGTAATGTATAGAATTGTCAAATCACTATGTTGTACACTTGAAACTAATGTAACATTGTATGCTAATTATACTTTATTAAATAGATAAATAAATAAATATTTCACAGCCTTTGCAACTGGAGAGGGCCATATTTTGGAATCAGATCTAGGCCCTACTATTTACTACATGTATGATATTGGAAATTGGATTTCATCCAGAAAGTGGGGACAATAAATCCCTCAGGGATCTGTTGTAAAAGCTGAATACAATTATGTAAAATCCCTAGTAGAGTGTCCAACCCAAAGTTGGTCCTCTGTATTTTCTTTCCTTTTTCCAGCTTTCATATTCATTTAATTTGTGCTGCAAACACTAGCAGAGACTAGGCTGAATAGCTCTCGGGCATCATGGTGTGCCTACTTAGTATTCCTCTTCACTGCTACTTATCTTCATATTTATCTAGGAGTGCTCCATAGAAAACTCTTAGAAGAAAAATAAAGAATATCTTTATCAACTATATCTCAACTGATATGAACTATATATCTCAACATAGCAACAAGACTTACTTTTTTAAAAAGTTCTTCCTCTACAAATATGTTATTTATAATCATTAAGTAATTTTTTTAAAGATTTTATTTATTTGTCAGAGAGAGAGAGAGCACAAGTAGGCAGAGTGGCAAGCAGAACCAGAGGGAGAAGCAGGCTCCCCGCTGAGCAAGGAGCCCCATGTGGGACTTGATCCCAGGACCCTGGGATCATGACCTGAGTCAAAGGCAGCCACTTAACCAACTGAGCCACCCAGGAGTCCCATTAAGTAATTTTAACTTGTACAATAGAAGTGGAAAATAAACAATTGCAAAGTAGGGAGTTCCATGTTGAATTAAATTAGAGTTATAACTTTGAAACACTATACCTAAGTTCCTGAGGTTTAAAAATTAACTTTAAGAACAAGAATTCAAACAACAACCAATTTTTCATAATAAAGACTGAGATAGCATGAAAAAATCAGAATCTACAAGCATTCTAAAGTTTTTTTCTTTTGTAAAATCTACCCAAATAAACTTTTTTAATAAAGTAACAAAAATAACTAATGAGAATAGCACATTTTTTAAAGGGGTAAGGAGTTTTAAAATGGTTAAAGAAAGAGAAAAATGTAAACTACCTAAACAGTAAATAAGAAAAGCTTTGCGAGGGGAGTCTAGGTGGCTCAGTCAGTTAAGCGACTGCCTTCAGCTCAGGTCATGATCACGGGGTCCTGGGATCCAGCCCCTCGTCGGGCTCCCTGCCTGTGAGGAGCCTGCTTCTCTCTCTCCTCCTGGCTCATGCTCTCTCTCGCAATCTCTCAAATAAATAAAATCTAAAAAAAAAAAGAATTGTACTGGAAAATCAAATGCTGATGCAAGTAAGATTCTCTTTAAAGGATTATTCTAGCTAATAAATGAAGAGAAATGAAAAAAAATAGTATATCACCATTTTGTAACACCTAGTAAACTAATGGATCTCAGTATTCAGCATCAAAGCTAAAAACTTCATGAAAAGAATGATGATCAGACACTATGTACCTCCCAATGAATGTAAGACATAGTTATCTATGAAGTATTCTTGACAATAACATTGATCCTGACTTTGATGAAGCCTCTAGAAACAACTATCAATTTATAGGAAATACAGAGAACATCGGAATATGTTAAATAGTATCTCACCAAAATTCAGGATATGAAAAAATATACTGGATCAATGAACTTTTTTTTTTGGAAAATAAATTTCAAGAAAAAAAGACAGAAAGAAAATCTTTTTATTTAAAGGGACTTAAGATCAAGGTATGAACCCTACTTCAATCCTCATGTCAATAAGCAAACTATAAAAAATAATTATAGCCAATTATAAACAATTATTGACAATGTTGTTTCATTTTGCTCCAACCACCCCAGGCTCCTTGCTATTCCTCAAACAGGCCAACTCAATGCTTTAACACTGGCTACTCTACCTGCCAGAAATCCTCTTGCTTGGACACCTGCATAGCTACCTCACTACTTCAAAGAGTTTTCTCAAAGTCACCATCTCAATGAACCCTTCCCCATCTCCCCACCTAAAAATTAAACCCTCCATTCTCAACATTTCATATCTTCCTTGTTTATTTTTCTCCTTAGCATTTATCACTATGGAATATTGTTTATACTTATGAATCTTCTTTATGGTCTGTCTCCCCAACTAAAATGTAGGAAAATGTTTGTGTTTTGTCCACCTAGAAAATTCCTAGTTCATATGAGGTCCTCAATAAGTATTTGTTGAATATGGATGAATCATAACAAAATAATATTTTAAAAAATCAAATCCCAAAATATATCATTTTATAGACTTAAAAACAACTAAAATATATGTATGTGATAAAAATATATATACATGTATGTATGCACCTACAAGCACACACAAGAAAATGAGAAAAACAAAAGTCAGATTGGGTTATTTTTTTTTTTTTTTTCCAGATTGGGTTATTAACAAGGGTAGAGATAAGGCAGGGAACAGGTAGATTATAACTTCATAGGAAGATAGAAGTTATTCTTAATATTTTTTATTTCATGTTGATAGTAGAGTCATATTTATTATATTTTTGATTACTTAAAAACAAAAGTAAAGCCAGCATAAAATGATACTAAATCCTAAGAAAATAATCTTCATTAAAAATAATTTTAGGACAATATCATTTACAAATATTATTATAAATCTTAAAGCGCTGTTAAAAAAAGAATCTAGGGCGCCTGGGTGGCTCAGTTGGTTGGGCGACTGCCTTTGGCTCAGGTCATGATCCTGGAGTCCCAGGATCGAGTCTCATATCGGACTCCCGACTCTGCGGGAAGTCTGCTTCTCCCTCTGACCTTCTCCCCTCATTCTCAGTCTCTCTCTCTAATAAATAAATAAATAAATATTTAAAAAAAAAAGAATCTAATAGCATATGAACTAGGAATTTTATAGGCAATTTCTTCTTTTTTAATCTCAGCAAATGCCTTATGGTCTCCGTAGACTGCAATGCAGAATGAACAGATCTGAAAGAACAGAATTTTATTCTATATACTTACTTATACATGTCTAGTACGCCTCTGGGAAAACATAAAAAAAGCTGTCTCTAACAATGGCTCCCTCCAAGAGGACAACTAGGTAGATGAGGGAGAGTTATGAGAGTTACTTTTCATGATTTACTACCCTTTTGTTTTTGTGTACCATAGACATGTATTAAATTTTCAGAAAATGTTATAATGAAATCCTTTACATTTATTTATGACAGGATACACACACACCCACACACACACACACAGCTCTTATAAATCAAAAATCAAAACATAAATAAGCCAACAGAAAAATGGGCAAAGGCCAGATAGTTCAGTGAAGAAGAAATAAAAGGATGAACAAACATTAACAAAAAATGCCCAGCCTTAATCATAATTACAGGATACAAATCTAATTAAGGAAATTAAATTTTTCATCCAATAAGCTGGTGAAGATTAAACATTTAATGACACCCAGTGTTGGCAACATTTTGGAGAAACTGCCATACTTTACTGATTAGGTATAAATTGGTGCAATGTTTTGGAGGGTGGCTCAGCAATATATACAAAAATCTTCTATGCATATACTCTATGTCTTAGCAATCTTACTTCTAGGAATTTACCCAAAGGCAGTTATCACAAAAAGGCTTAAAAATATATGTTCATAGAAAAACTGTAAGAACAAAACTCAAAATAGCATGAATGCTAGTAGGTAAATACATTTTGCTATATCCATACAATGAAATATTTTGTGCCCTCTAAAATTTTAAGTATATCCCATATATATGGCTATCCAAACATGTCCAAGTTATACATTAACTGAATAAAACAAGTTATAGAACAATGCATGTAGTATGGTGCCCCCCCCACCAACAAACACACAGTTGACCCTGGAACGGTAACAGTTTGAAATGAACAGATCCACTTATACAGGGATTTCTTTAATACAGTACGGTACTATAAATGTATTTGTTTCTTATGATTTTCTTAATAACATTTTCTCTAGCTTGCTTTATTGTAAGAATACCGTATATAATACATAGAACATACAAAATATGTGCTAATTGACTGTTGGCAATAAGTCTTCCAGTCAAGAGTAGGCTATTAATAGTTAAGTTTTAGGGGAATCAAAAGTTGTACATCGATTTTCATCTTCATGGGGGATCAGCACCCTTAAATCCCATGCTATTCAAGGGTCACCTGTAAATATATTTAAAAGTGTATATATATATATATATATACTTTTAAATGTACAAAAATTTCTAGAAAGATGAATCAAAAACTGTTAAGAATGACTACTTCTGGAATGTGAAATTGTGAATCAAGTGGGAAAGGCAAGAGATTTACTTTCAATTTTTTACCCCTCTGTGCTGCTTGACTTTTCTACCACTTATCTTTTGTACATCTAATGTTAAATCTATGAAGAAGAAAAGGAGAAGATTTTACATTTTTTTCAGGATCTAGCTTTGCAACAAAAGAACAATTTCATGTTCTCTGTGTCACATATAATCATTGTTTCCAGACATACCTCAGCTAAAGCTGAGAAATAAAATACCCAAAATTCCACCAAATGGATTAATTTATTTAATGTTATATACATTTTTAAAGATTTTATTTATTTATTTGACACAGAGAATGCAAGCGAGATAGACAGGGAGTAAGCAGCACAAGCAGGGGGAATGGCAGGCAGGGGAGAAGCAGGCTCCCCACTGAGCAAGGAGCCTGATGTGGGGCTCAATCCCAGGACCCTGGAATCATGACCTGGGCTGAAGGCAACCACTTAGCCAACTGAGCCACCCAGATACCCTATTTAACAGTATATTTTGCCACTAAATCATCTTGGCAGGTCCACTGAGATGCAAAAATTCCATATGACCCATATTAGGCTAATTTACGAGAAAGGTAATGATAAATAACCCCTATACTCACTATTTTTCTGACCAACATCCAATTTTCATTGCTTAACAGTCTACCACTCTGAGATTTAATGTAGTATTTATCCAAATGTAAATATATTTTTCTTAATTTAAATAACAACAACTGCAAATGCCTTCCTCACCTCAAATAGTTATTCTTTGCAAAGGCTGAATATTTCCAAACCTGGGCAAAAAATATTCTGTATATAATCAAAACTCTGATTTTTACAGCTAACTGTAACTCCTTCACCTACATGCCTGATATCTAAGCATATGAGGAGCATCTTTGCTCCTTTCACCATGAAGAATGTCTCCATTTTGGCACTGCACAACACATTCATTTCTAATTTTTTGTTGTCTAATCCCAGTCAAGAGTCTATATTTTAGAGAATTAAAGGACATTTCTCTAAGCTATGTCCAATCACATATCTTACCTGGAAAATATGGTCTCAGTTACTACAAGAGTGTAGTACACACAGAAATGCACTACCAGATCCTCCTTCAAGGAAGGTCTTTGTTGCCCAGCTCCTGGGAGTTATCATCAGCAGTCAGCTTCCAGCTGTCAAATGTTTCAGGGACCACCTGAGCTCCAGATTGGCCCAATGTCATACGCTTTCAGGAGCAGCCCACAACCAATGACTGATTGAGGCAAAGAGAGAAAGTCCTAGGCATTATTTTTTTTTTCTCCCCAAATATGTTTAATTTTTCAGTGTTACAAGATTGATTGTTCATGCACCACACCCAGTGCTCCATGCAATACGTGCCCTTCTCAACCTAGGCATTCTTAATAAGCCATTTTCACTCTAAAACTCGCCAAGGGGGTGGTCTGAGGCTGAAGGGACTGCATCCCAGTTTGACTTCTTCTTCTAGCCCCATCCTGTGTTCAATCACTCCCACCTACAGATGATCATCCAAGGACATACTCAATAAACATTCTCAACACTATAGGCTGTCCTCAGAGTCAGCTTCCTGGACAACTTAAATTGTGTCTCCTGGAATCAATTTGACATTATCCCATTGATTTTCTTCCATGCCCAGTATATGAAAGGGTCAAGAATGCTCATTATTTTTTTTTAACTCATTAATGAACCATTGCAGTTCCCTCAAGGCAAGACAGAGAACAAACCCTGGTGGGAGAACTTCTGTAAAGGGACCTAGTATCCATCATGATTCAGGCAAAGTCAACATAAAGGAACAGGAATAGAAAAATATACAATAAGTTATATGCCACAGTGATGATGAACATGGAGCAGAAATCCATGGGTGGGGGGGGGAGTATCAGCCCAAAATAATAGTGTTAACAAAGAACTGGAATTCTGGAATGGAGGTAAAGTTCAGAATAAGGAAGAGCAAAAATAAAGGAGGACCTGGCCTTAAGATTGATTTGAATTTGGAAGAATAGCTAGGGTGCCAAAAGGGCACCTCAGAAAAGGAAGACGAAGTAGAAGGCCAAATGTAATACTGATACAGGGATCTGATATATCAGCTCAGGTACTGAGTGAGGCCACCACAAAGTAGATAAAAGCTGGGACTTAGAAGCCCTTTGCTTAACACGGGGGCACCATGTCCTCGGTTGGAAACATAAAAAGCAAGAATCTATACCTATCTGACAGGGATGCTGTTAGGGGTAAATATCAATGTGTGGGCCATGGTAAACACTGGGGAAAAAAATGTTAACTTTTAAACAGTGGTAGTTACTGTAGTATGGTTTGAGATTATCCAAGTGTTCCCATTCTGAAATCCTTATTGCTATGTCAATCATGGTGCTTTCTCAGCATTGATAAAAGATCAAGCCCAAGTGAGGGGCCCAACAGCCCTAGCCATCAGGTTAGCACAGGCAGGGACAGAAGTGAAAGGCAGGTACTCACAATCTCTCTCGATAAACAAAAGAAACAGTTTCCTCTTATTCCATATTGAGATGCTGCATTGTCTTGTTGTTTCACCTTTTGCTCAGCTGCCTGGAAACTTAAAACCAAGCTTAATGCACAAAATAGAGAGACTGTCCCTTCCTCCCATCTAACTTCTTATTCTCTCATCTACCACCCTTCTAACTACTTCAGTTTTATCCCTTTATCATTCATTTGTGACTTGTGTCAAATCCTTTTGTAAAATAGAGACAGGGAGACAAGTAAACGCAAATAAAATTTTACTTGCAGTGAAGAAATAATCTCTTTCATGGGGAAAGCTTGCCTACTTAAAATATTGTTGCTGTATCGCCTCGCCCCTGTCAAAATGGCTGAAATCAAAAACACAAGACATAATAATTGTTGGTGAGGATGTGGAGAAAAGGAAACTTTCTACATTGTTGGCGGGACTGCAAACTGGTGCAGTCACTCTGGAAAAGAGTATGGAGGTTCCTCAAAAAATTAAAAATAGAATTATATGATCCAGCAATTCCACTACTGGGTATTTACCCAAAGAATATGAAAGCACTAATTCAAAAAGATACATGCCCCCTATACATTATAGCATTATTTAAAATAGCCAAATTATGGAGCCAGCCCAAGTGTCCATCCATAGATGTCATACACACACACACACACACACACACACACACAATGGAATATTACTCAGCCATAAAAAGAACAAAATCTTGCCATTTGCAACACATGCATGGATCTAGAGTATAACAGCGAAATAAGTCAGAGGAAGAAAAATACTATATGATTTCACTCATACATGAAATTTAAGAAACAAAACAAAGGAAAAAAGAGACAAACTGAAAAACAGACTCTTAACTATAGAGAACAAACTGGTGGTGAACAAACTGGAAGTGGATGAAGGGATAGGTGAAATAGGTGAAGGGGATTAAGAGTACACTTATCTTGATGAGTACTCAGTAATGTAGAGAATCGTTGAATCACTATATTGTACACCTGAAGTGAATATAACACTGCATATTACCTATAATGGAATTGAATTTTTTAAAAAAATTGTTGCTAAAGATTTCTGTAACTAATATGCTTTCCATAACTCTAGGCATAAGCTAGCTTTAAAAATCCATTCATTGATTCATTCATGTATATATTCAAAAAACATTGTTAACCTGTCAAAATCTTGATTTTTTTAAAGAAATGGAAAAACCTATCCAAAATTCATATGGAATCTCAAAGGACCCTGAAAACCCAAAACAATCTTGAAAAAGTAGAACAGTTAGAGGTCTCATAATTCCTGATTTCAAAACTTACTACAAAGCTACAGTAATTAAAGTGTGGTATTGGCATTAAAAACAGATATATAAATGAATAGAACAGAAACTTCACAAATAAACCCTCACATATATAGCCAAATGATTTTTGACAAGGGTGCAAAGATTGTTCAATGGGGAAAGGATAGTCTTTTCCACAAGTGGTGCTGGGAAGACTAGATAGCCACATGCAAAAGAATGAAATTGGACCACTTTTACCATAGCCCAAATTAAGTCAAAATATATACACCAAAAAGTAAGTCAAAATGGATCAAAGACTTAAATGTAAGACGTAAAATTCTGAGAAGAAAACAGCAGTAAAGATTCAGGGCACTGAATTTGGCAATGATTTCTTGGAAATGACACCAAATGTACAGGCAGCAACAATAACAACAAAAATAGAAAATTGGACTACATCAAAATAAAAATTTTTATGCATCAAAGAACACTATTAACAGAATAAAAATGCAACCCATGGAATGGGAGAAAATATTTGCAAATCACATATCTAATAAAGGGTTACTATCCAGAATATATAAATACATATTTTTAAAATATATAAAATCCTACAACTCAAGGACAAAATAACAACCCTATTTAAAAATGGATAAAGGATTCAAATGCACATATCTCCAAGAAAGTATATGAATGGCCAAGAAGCACATGAAAAAAATACTCATCATCGCTAACCATTAGGAAAATGCAAATCAAAACCACAGTGAGATATCACTTCATATCCAATAAAATGGCCATTATCAAAACAAAAAATGGCAAATGTTGGCAAGGATATAGAAAAATTAGAACCTTTGTACACTGCTGGTGGGAACATAAAAATGGTTAAGCTGCTATGGAAAACACTACGGAGATTACCTCCAAAATTAAAATTCCCATATGATTCAACAATTCAACTCTAGGTATATACCCAAAAGAATTGAAAGCACAGATTCAAACAGGTAATCATCCACTTGATTCATAACAGCATATTCACAATGGCCAAAAGGTGGAAACAACCCAAGTATCCATTGACAGAAGAATGGATAAGCAAAATATGGCATATAAATACCAGGGAATACCATTCAGCTTTTAAAAGAAAGGAATTTCCAATACATGCTACAACATGGATGAATCTTGAGGACACTGTGTTAAGGGAAATATGCCAATCGTGAAAACAACAACAACAATTACTGTATGATTCCACTTATAGGAGGTACCTAAAATAGTCAAATTCACAGAGACAGAAAGTAGAGCAGTGCTTGTCAGGGCTGAGGGGAGGGCAAATGGGGAGTTGTTGTTTAATGGGTATGAAATTTTAATTTTATAAGTTGAAAAGTCCCGAGGATGGACGGTGGTGATGATTGCAGAACAATGTGAAAGTACTAAATGCCACAGAACTATTACTTGACAATGGTTACAATGGTCAATTTTATGCTATGGTATTTTGCCACAATTTTTTTTTTTTTTGAAAAATGCATTTTTTAAGTAACCAAATGTTACTAGCTCGTATAAGACTCAGATAATTAACAGTATAGTAGGAAAGAAAGAGAAAAATAAATTATCACAAAACAACAGGCACCAAGGGCGCCTGGGTGGCTCAGTGGGTTAAAGCCTCTGCCTTCCGCTCAGGTCACGATCTCAGGGTCCTGGGATAGAGCTCCACATCGGCTTTCTGCTCAGCGGGGAGCCTGCTTCCCCCTCTTTCTCTGCCTGCCTCTCTGCCTACTTGTGATCACTCTCTGACAAATAAATAAACAAAATCTTTATAAAAAAAAAAAAAAAACAGGCACCATAATGGAGTTATTCACACTCTGGTAGCCTAGGGAAGAGAAACAGAATCAAGGATGGAGTGCCTTATGTTTCATTTTATAGAACTAGCTATGTCCTGAATATATCCAATGATATTAAGACTTACAATAATAAAAAAGACTTATTCAACAATTACTTTCAGTCTGACACTCTTGTGTGGAAATTACATTTCCTGTGAGAAAAATAAGGAAGAGCCACATTTGCCCTGTGGAGCCGAGATCTGGACTCCTTGTCCAAATTGGGGAAACAATAGAAGATACTCTATTCCTGAATCTAACCCAAAGCCATTTCTCATGCGACCCCCTGGAAGTGGGGCCATGCTTCGAAAAATTCCTTTGGCAATACTCATTGCCTAGATTTTAAGATCCAAGAAGTAAAACTAGATGCTCTTTGACTTATAAATTTTCCCTCCCCTAAGAACAGTTAATTTATTTAAAGTTCACCTTTTCCACAACAAGCCACTCAGTATTATAAACCAGTACATCTTTGCATTAATGTACATTCAAGGTATCTGGGTTTTTTTTTTTTTTCAAGATTTTATTTATTTGACAGAGAGAGAGACAGTGAGAGAGGGAACATAAGCAGGGGGACTGGGAGAGGGAGAAGTAGGCTTCCTGCTGAGCAGAGAGCCTAACAACGCAGAGCTTCGGTCCCAAAACCCTGGGATCATGACCTGAGCCGAAGGCAGAAGCGTAATGACTGAGCCACTCAGAGGCGCATCTGGGGTTCTTAACTTGTAATTGCTGATTCAGTGGGTCTGGGGCAGGTCCTGTTCTGCTTTCCTAATAAGCTCCCAGGTAAGGCAGATGCTGCTGGTCCCCTGACCACACAATGGAGCAGGCAGCTCACAGATAGCAACTGCAGATGATATACATCCCCTCCCCTCGCTACAATCACAGTTCCACACATGGCTGTTCTTTGGTGCTAGTTAAAATTGGGGTTGCTCTGCCTGACACAAAGTACAAAATCTTATAGCATTTGTAAAAATAAATAAATAATTTCCAGGAAAAAAAACCTTTTAAGTTTGGATGAACCTCTATTTCTAATTACAGGGCTTTCATAAAGAAAGCCTTAAGGGTAAGATTAGTTTTAAGTTCATCAACTGCCTTCCCTCAAGGAAAATTAAGGGTTGCCTGAGTTTGACAGGTACTTAATTGCATCATAACAGAAAGAGGGCTTGATTTCTCTCCTAGTCCATCATAATTAAATCCTTGCATATTCTTCAGCTTGTGAAAGGTCACACGAGGA
The DNA here is from genome assembly GCA_028533885.1 of Nasua narica. Lineage (NCBI taxonomy): Eukaryota > Metazoa > Chordata > Mammalia > Carnivora > Procyonidae > Nasua > Nasua narica. The sequence goes on along the minus strand of CM052807.1, from coordinate 49,895,673 downwards.
AGCTGAATTTGTAAGTGTTGTAGGATTTTTCTTCTTTTTCAATTTAATAAAGAAAATGAATCAAATTGCTTTGCTTGGAAACAAACATATCAGCCCCTCACAGAGGAAAATCAGTACATGTACAAAAGGGGACTGTGTAACTCTCATAATTTATCATAATGAAAACTCTGCATAATTCGCCATGTTTTTGTTTGCCCAAACTTGTTAAATGATCGAAAATTATTCAATCTTAACAGATTGATCTACCCTTGTCAAAACCCACATTATGCAGAATAGGCCTTCCCAGAAAAAGAGGACTCTTCCTGGAAGGTTATTATGCAGTTTCAAGAAAATGTTATACACTCCAAGACCACATCAATACTTCTAGGAATCAAAGACTATCTGTGGATACATACAGTTTTGTTGTTTCCTGATTATAACTTTAAATCTTAACATCAAGAATAGCAATGAGCAAAAGTGCATTCACAATTTTGCTCCCATGAGCTACAAAAAGATCATTAACTATTGTACTTAAGTTTTTCCATTTTGAGGGGTGAACCAGAAACTCAGAGGCTAATTCTCTACCATTAAGTTGTACTTTTTATTCCATTATTTCATAATATTTTGGTCTAGCTGTCATAAGAAGCACTGTCCAATCCTACATAGGTTTAAATTCAGGCCTGTAGATGTAGCTGAGATCAAGGTATCAAGATTCCGCAAATGGCATTAATCCAGTCTCACATTTTCCCCTGAAACAAATCTGGTTCCAGAAAAGCCCACAAGATATGTAGCAAATTCCTATGTGACCACAGATCTTTTCACTAACTCTTCTTGTTAATCCTTAAAAACTCTTTGATGGCCAATTGAGAGAGAGAGAGAATATACTTGTCCAGCTGGCAGATAGATGGCTTATAATTGTGATAGCCTCTTATTTCTTTCTGTGACTTTAATTGAAATGGTACTTTTATTGAAGTCTGCCATTTTTTTTCTGACCAGCCATGCAAATAATTATACTGTCCAGGATATTAAAGGAAACAGGCCAACCCAAAAGGAAATCAGGCAGAGACTTGAAGGAATCTGACCAGGATTCTAAACACAATAACTTCTGCCTCCCCCCTTGCCATCTTTCTCTCGGGTTTCTGTGAGAATCTGTCTTCTAGGTTTATAATAACCCAAGAGAGAAGAAGAAGAGGCGGAATAAGTGGCACAATGAAAATAGGACGAAGCAAATTATCTTTGGTGGTCCACAGATTGGCTATGATGTGTGACCCTGATTGGCCCTTGAGGGGACCAGAAGTTTCCATATGAAGTCCCCTTAAATCTACTTCTTCTTCCCACTGGCCCTCTGAAGGGCTGGGAGCCAGGACAAGGGGCAGTCTTCTAACTTACTTTTGCTTAGGGACACCCCAAGAACCCTCTTCCTCCTGAAGGAAACTCTGCAGCTGACAGACCCTTCTCCAATAGTTGTGTAGAAGACCAGGAACCTGCCCAAGAGCCTCAGAGTAGCACTTTATTGGAAGATCCCACTTCCTGCAGATGCAGTCACTAAGTCATTTCTCAAAAACAGTTGTTGCTTTCTTAATTTGCTTATGAAAAATGGAAAGCAGGGGCCCCATCACCATTGCCCCACGTCTCTTAACACCCTCACTTCTTAATTTACCATCTTTCTCTCTGTAGCTATAGAAATCTTCAGAAATATTTTCTATCTCTGTTAAAAATCCAAAATTTTCTAATGATAACCAAGATCTAGCTGTACACATCCTCTCTCTTTCATCAGTCTAATAAATTTATGATTCAACAAAGGAGGTTTTACTAGCTAGCACTTAAAATTCCTTAGTTACATTAATTATATTAATAAATTCAAAAAATGGGCTTGTTATTCACTAAGAATAGCCTAAAAGAGAGGGACCACCCTCCCCAGTACAAAGAAAGGGATTTTTCCATTTAAAGGTTATTTTCTCAAATAGTTTAACTAGGCATTAAACCCAAACCTTCCGGAGCCTTGGCCTCCAGAGGCTCCCCCCTTCGCTCCTGCTGTCCAGAGCCTTGCGTCAGTCACTGCGGTCCTCCTGCTGGCACAGGATACTCAGACCTCGGCTTTCTTCCAAGCCTGTCAACACTGCTCCCAATAACTGCCAGAGAAACCATATGGTCTTTCCACACCCTCCCCTTAGGGCCAAGCTTATTATCTCCCTAACCTACCCACAGCAGCACAGAGCCGGAAAGTAGAGGAAGAGCAAACTTGGGGCCTGAACATGAGCTGTTCCTATTTTTCTGCTATTGAATTGGCATAGGGAGAGGTAGTGTGGGCCATGGGATGGAAAGAGAGAGAGAAAGGAACGAAGGGAGAGAGGAAGGAAGGGAAGGAGGGAGGGAGGGAAGTAGGTAGGGAGGAAGGGAGTGAGGGAAGGAAGGAAAGAAGGAAGGAAGGAAGGGAGGAAGGGAGGAAGGGAGGGGAGAATACTTGGCAAAAAAAAAACACAAAACACTTGCTATGAAAGAACTTTAGCTCATTTGTAATTCAGTTGTTGGTTTAGTACCATTCAGTTCTATACTCTGACGTCAGAAATGCCTAGGAAATGTCTTCTAATAATGTTATCTTCAAAATAATTTATATACTGGTGTTAAATAGCCTTTTAAGAGTATCATGCTTTCTTTATTAATATCTTCACCTTAGAGGTGAAAAGAAAGGTGAAAGACTGCATACAATCTGGAAGCATTTTTGGAAGCTGCTATTCAAATATGGCACAGTAAGGTAACTTTCTAAGTTAAAGAAAAAAATAATACCTGGACAAAATGTTGTCAGAGATTTAAAAATCATTATGATTTTCCTATTTCAAAAGAGAATTCTATATAATTTTTAAACCGGGTCATTAATTCCTTAAATAATGACACTCAACTCAGATTCAAAAAGTAGGTTTTCCATAGGAACCAAACTCCATCTGAAAAACTACTATTGAATATCCATCTATCCAACTAGTCACTTTCATTTTTATTATAATGCATACTAAGATATGATCCCTGGCTATCAAAATTTAATTTTGAAAAGATATTTTCATACTCTGTACTAAAAAGACAAATTGGAGGTCTAAAACTTTTTTATGAGAAGATAATTCACATGAAATTCTGGATATTTGACCAGACCATTGCCTTGGGATTTGACCTGAACTAATATTTCCACCCCCTACTCCCCATCATCCATCCCACTCAACACCTCATACACTGAGAAATCCTTTTTTTTTTTTTTTAATGCCGTGTTGAAGGGACTTTTCTAAAATGCCAAGAGACCACAAACTGTATCTGGTTGGCCTGTCTGTTCCTCATACTCGCCTGGCTTCATTATGAAAAGATGCCAGAAATAGCATTCCTACAGGATTTCCAGTACAGAAACCACAAGAATGCTCTTTCTCATGATATGGCAACTGTGCAACAATATGGCGTCATCTGGAAAATTACAGTCTTAGAGACAAATATTTTTCCCCTCTCTGATGATTTAAAATAGACAGGGTGTCGCCCAAAAATCATGCTTTCCTTTCTCCAAGATGGAGGACTCTTCTTACAACGTTTCTCCTGGGGACAACAACCTTTGTTGCTGGAACCCCTAAAAAACAAACTCTCACACATGAAACTCCTTGGATAGTCCTCAAAGGATTTTGGAAACTATTCAGTGTGCCTCCACTGAAATCGAAAGCATTTTCAAGTATATCACTAAATAAACATTTCTTTTTTGACTTGACATTATAGCAAATCACACTTATAATGAACTTTCCGCAGAGCTTAAATTTGCATATTATGAGAAGTATCAACATTAATATGGCAGTTATTTTTGTGTGTGACATTTACTTTGGATATATTCTGCACAAAAAAAGAACAGTAATCTAAAAACTAGTAATCTAATTATGAGACATTATACATAGGGCACTTTTAAGGAGAAAGAACATAAGAAAATTTTCCCAGAAGTGTAGATTGTGAGTTCCATGAAGGCATGTCTGCCTGATTGATAGCTGTAATCCCTGGACCTACTCATGTAGAACTCATAATGGAAACTCAAAAAACATTTGGGGAAGAAGAAAGAGGAGACATGGGGCAGAGGTACGAGCAAAAAAAGGATAAAGGGTGCAAGGTAGCTGAATTCAACATAGGGTAAATGAAGCTAATTTATTAGAAAACCATCTTAGTCATTTGCATTTACCTGAAGAAGGAGTTGTACTCTCCTCACTGAAGTGGGAGTTGTTTTTCACTGTGATGGCAAATAAGCCTGTGGGCTCTTGGGAGAACCTACCACCCAGATTCTCAGGGCATTTTCTATTTCTGTTTCTTTCTACACAGCATCAGGTCACCACACAATTATCTGCAATTGCCTAAAGACTGCATATGAATATCCTGGCTCTTGATTTCCAGAGTCCCCTCTAATTTTGATTATGTTTATATGGGTTAGACAAAGTTGTTAATGTTTAAAAGGTCATAAACAAGACATAAATCACCAAAAGTGTGTGCGTGTTGTTTTCTGTTTGGTTTTCAGCAAAGAGAGATTCTTACTTCTAAAAAAAAAAAGAGAGAGAGAGTTCCTGAGGAGAGATTTATTTCTAATTTTTAGCCTCTTTAGCTTCTATATTTCTTGAAATCCTCTAATCTCAAACCCCAATGGCAGAAAATTTATTGAGCTCACACAAGCAAAAATACAGAAGCCAAAATGATTGGAACAAGTGCAACACTGGCTTACTCAAAAGTAGAGACAAGTGATCATACAGATAAGCCATTTGAGTCCAGTCCCTCTGCAATGTGACACACACACACACACACACACACACACACACGCTCAACAACAGCCTCTTGAGTTTCAGAGGGTTCCTTGTGTGGAAATAGCTTAAGGTCTCTAGAGTTAGTACTTCCTGTTGGCAGTTTCCCCAAACACCATCTGAAATCTCTGAGGAATGACTAGATGGACAGCTCTGGAATGGCACTCTCTCAAGCTTTTTACCTTGACATTGACTGAGGGTAAAGAGGAAGTTATTTAATGACTGGGAACGAAAAAAATCAAGTAACCTAAAACATATTTTCTGGCAAAATTTGCCTTCTACAAAGCAGCCGAAGGATGATAACAGTGTGTGGAGAGATGGAATCAGCAGTTAAGTGGATATCTGTCTGTCACTTAGCCTTCATTGCATAGCATTAGAGACCAGCGTCTGGCCAGCTTGGCAATCTGTGTTCCCACATTGCCCCACCAGCAAGATGCTTCCCCAAGGTCCATGGCCTCTGGCCACACCACTCTGGCCTGTGGTTCCATCACATCTTACAAACTGTAAAGGGGCCGGACAGTACTTGGGTGAGATCAAGGGTTAATCTGGACTGGATTCAGGCCTGGTTCAACAAGGCTTTGCACAGCTTGTTCCTCCATTTCCCTCTCCTCTTCTTTCTTTATTTTCTGGGCTTCCTATTTCGAACACCTCCCTCACCCCTTTAACCCAGATGAGCTTCTGTTTTCCAAAATTCTTCTCACCCTTACCATATCCCAAAGTCTTCCTTCCTCTGTCTTTTCAATGTTTCCTCTTGCTGTACTTATATTTCTTTAAAACCAACATGAATTGGCTGGAAGCAAAATAAACAGATGCAACGAACAGAATCATAAATCACCAAGTTGGAGAGTGAGATTCTTCACAATACAGGAAACCACCTCTTGGTTGGTTTTTAGAAAAGGAGATAAAGGAACAGAACTTGAGTTTCATCAAAATGTCCTGTTCCCTTAACAAGTCCTCTGGGATTAAATAGGAAGTGTGCTAGACAGATCAAATATTCAGACTGAGCATATATACAGTGAATCAAAACCCTCTTCACTGTATGTACCTTATTTAACAAATATGGAAAATAAATACAACTCTTATACTTTCTGAAGTTATAAAGAAATATTAAAAAATGACCTCCACGTATTTGGGTACATAATAATAATCCCACACCAGGACTCACCAAAGCCATTTTACAGCAAAAGTGCATTGTGAATTCTAACTTTCCTCATAAAGATAGAGCTGTCACATACACACAAACATGCACACACAGACACACGTAAAGAGACATCACTCCAATTCCACAATACTAGCCACAGAAAATGGCCCTCTCATCTGCCCAGCTATGCAAGCCACACCTTACCGTTCATCCGCTTCCATACATGTCCAGTGTATTTGCAAAAGAGATCTCATTTCTATAGTCTCCCTTTGGTAGTCCAGGGGTTGTCAAACTCTTTCTGTAAAGAGCCAAATAATAAATATTTGAGGCTCTGTGGGTCAAACAGCCTCTGCTTCAACAACTCAACTCCACTGTTGTAGTACAAAAGCAGTCATAGAAATATGTGAACAAATGAAGAGGCAGCAGGTGGGATCTGGCTGCAGTCTGCTAATGGCTGCTGCAGGCTATGAGCATCTCTCATCCACATTTCTGCCACACTTCTAACTGGTCTCCTGTGTCCAGCTTGACTCTTTACTAACCCATTCTCTACTTTGCAATCAAAGAGCTTTCAAAAATATGAGTAAGTCCCTCCATGGATGAAAAGGTTCACTAGTTTCCTAGTTCCCCTAAGATAAAAGTGAAAATCTTTAGGATGGCCCTTTTATGCACTCCAGGATAGGCCCCTATCTATTTCTTCACACTCTATGATCCAGTCATACTGTACTTCACACTTGTTTCCATTCCTCATCCATACATCAAGTTACCTGTTGCCTCTGGGCCTTCACAAAGGCTGTTTCCTCCCTGAGAAGAACACTGTCTCCAGTGTCCCTCCCTCCATGCCCTTTATCATTTAGATCTCCTCTTACAAGTCATTCCCTCTTGAATATTCCCTGACCACCATACTAGACCTACTAGGTCAGACAGGAACGCCTGCTAAATGTTCTTAGCACCTTGAGTTTTCATCATACTTGAATATTAATCATGTTTGCTGCTAGACTGTAGGTTTGAGAGGAAGGAAGCATGTCTATCTTTTATGTAACTGTTTCTTCAGCATCTAATAGAGCACCTGGCATGTGGTGTATGCAAAAGAATATTTATTGAATGAGTAAACATGTGAATCAGAATCCAGAGTGCAGTACAATGTTCCAAATTGTTCTGTAATATTATACTTGGTTGATTACCTATAAGGACCAAAAAACTTCAACAGACATAAAAAAAAATTTTCCCCAGTAAAGAATAATTTAGTCTTTAAAGAGGTAAGAGTTCATTATATATCTCAATGAATTGGTTAAATATTCATAGTAGTTTATTTAACTTAAGTACTGCAATATATATACAGGTATTTATATCTATTTATAGATTACCTTCTCTTCTATAGGTAACACTCTTGCTGATCACTGTCCTCAAGTGTGAATAGTAAGACATGGAAACATGACAACCTCATTATAATACTGATGTTAATATCTTTGACTCCTCCCCATTTGTAGAGGCAAAATAACATCACTGCAAGCCTTTTTAACAGTCACAGACAGAAGAGTTGCAAAACTTCTCAGGGTTCTAAAAACCACTCATATAAGTAAAATTTGATGAGAAGGAATAGTGAACACTTACTTAATGGTTCTCGGCACTCTAAATCTGGGGAATTTTTTATTGAAGTATAACTGAAATACAATAATATAATATCCTATTAGTTCTAGGTGTACATCATAATTATTTGGTATTTTTAGACATTACAAAATGATCCGCATGATAAGTCTAGTTCCCATCTGTCACCATACGAAGTTGTATTATTGACCATGCTTCCTATGCTGTACATGACATTCCCACAACATATTTTATAACTGGAGGTTCATACCTCTTAAGCCACCCATCTCACAACTGCTCCCTGCTCTAGTAACCAACAACTTGTTTTCTATATCATTAGTCTGGTTTTGGTTGGTTGGTTTGTTCTTTAGATTCCACATATAAGTGAAATCATACAATATTTGTCTTTGTCTGTCTGACTTATTTCACTTAGCATAATACCCTCTAGGTCCCTCTGTGTTGTCTCAAATGGCAAGATTTCATTCTTTTCTATGGCTGACTAATATTCCATTTTAGATAGATAGATACATAGATAGATAGATAGATAGATAGATAGATAGATAGATAGATAATAGATAGGCAGGCAGATAGCCAGCTAGCTACAGATATAGACAGATACCACTTCTTTATCTATTCATCTATTGATAGACACTTAGTTTGCTTCTATATCTTAGCTATTGTAAATAATGCTGCAATGAGCATAGGTATGCATATATCCCTTCAAGTTGGTGTTTTTGTTTTCTTTGGGTGAATACCCAGCAGAGGAATTGCTGGATCATATACTAATTCTATTTTTAATTTTTGGAGGAACCTCCATACTGTTTTCCAGAGTAGCTGCACAATTTACATCCACACCAACAGGGCAAAAGAGTTCCCTTTTCTCCACATCCTTGCTAATACTTGTTATTTTCTGTCTTTTTGGTAATATTTGTCTTTTTGACAAATATGAAGTGATATCTCACTGTGGCTTTGATTTGTATTTTCCTGATGAGTAGTGATGCTGAGCATTTTTTGATATGCTTGCTGGCCATCTGTATGTCTCCTTTGGAAAAAGTGTCTTCTGTCCATTTTTTAATTGAGTTGTTCGGTTTTTTGAGAAGTTGTGTAAGTTCTTTATACATTTTGGACATTAATCCATTATCAGATATATGATTTACAAGTATCCTCTCCCATTTGGTAGGTTGAATTTTGGTTTTGTTGGTTTTTAAAATGATTTAATTTTTTTACTGTACAAAATTTTTTTAGTATGATGTAGTCTCATTTGTTTATTTTAGCTTTTGTTGCCCTCATCAGAGAAGTTTGGTCCAAAAAAATATTGCTAAGACCAATGTCAAAGAGTTTACTACCTATGTTTTCTTCTAGGAGCTTTATGATTTCAAGTCTGATATTCAAATCTAAACCATTTTTAATTTGTTTTTGTATATGGTGTAAGAAAGTAGTCCAGTTTCATTCTTTTGCATGTCACTATCCAATTTTACCAACACCATTTATTAAAGAGGCCATCTTTCCCCGCTGTACATTCTTACCTCCTTTGTCATAGATTAACTATATATATGTGGGTTTATTTCTGGGCTTTCTACTCAATCCATTGATATATGTGCTCGTTTTTGTGCCAGTACCACACTGTTTTGATTACTATAGCTTTGTAGTATACTTTGAAATCAGGGAGCCAGATATCTCCAGCTTTGGCTACTTGGGGTCTTTTGTGGGTCCATACATATTTTAAGATCCTTTGTTCTAGTTCTATGAAAAGTGCCATTGGTATTTTGATTGGGATTGCATTGTATCTGTAGATTTCTTTGGGTAGTATAGATATTTTAACAATATTTATTCTTCCAATCCATGAACACAATATCTTTCCATTTGTGTCACCTTCAGTTTCTCTCACCAATGCCTTAGAGTTTTCAGAGTACAGACCTTTTGCCTCCTTGGTTAAAGGAGGTATTTTATCCTAGGTATTTTATTCCTAGGTATTTTATCCTTTTTAATTAAATTGTAACTGGTTGTTTTGTGAATTATTCTTTCTGGTAACTCAATATTAGTGTAGAGAAATGCAACTAATATCTGTCAATTTTATATCCTATGACTTCACTTAATTCATTTATTAGTTCTAATAGTTTTTTGGTGGAGTCTTTAGGTTTTCTCTATACAGTATCATGTCAATGGCAAATAGTGACAGACAGTTTTTTACTTCTACCTTTCCAATTTGTATGCCTTTTCTTTTTTCTTACCTAATTACTATGGCAGAGATTTCTAATCGTATGTTCTATACCTAATGTGTCCAATATCTTGAGTAAAGTTCCTACTATGTAACTCAGAGAAAGAAAAAGTAGAGAGGGTGGCATCTTTTTCAGGTCCCTGGTCACATGGAGAAGCTTGCAGCTTTTCACTGTTGAGTATGATGTTAGCTATGGTTGTCATATATGGCCTTTATTACGTATCTCATTACGTTGAGATACATTCCTTCTATGCCCAATTTGTTGAGACTTTTTATCATAAATAGATGGTGGATTTTGTCAAGGGCTTTTTTGCATCTACTGAGATGACTACATCATTTTAATTCTTTGTTTTGTTAATGTGGTGTATCATGTTGATTTGTAGATGTTGAGCCATCCTTGGATTCCTGGAATAAATCCCACTTAATCTTAGTATATGATCCTTTTAAGGTATTGTTGAACTTGATTTGTCAATATTTTGTTGAGGATTTTTGCATCTATGTTCATCAGACATACTGGCTTGTAATATTCCTTTTTTGTGGTGTCTTTGTCTGGTTTTGGCATCAGAGTAACTCTGGTCTCATAAAATGAGTTTGGAAGTGCTCTTTCCTCTTCAATTTTTTAGAATAATTTGAAGATAGGTACTAACTTCTTTAAATGTTTGATAGAATTCACCTGTGAAACCATCTGGTCCCAGACCTGTTTTTTGGGAATTTTTAAGTTACTGATTCAATTTTACTGTTTGTAATTGATTTAGTCAGATATTACATTTCTTCATGATTCAGTCTTAGAAGGTTGTGTGTTTCTAGGAATTATCCATTTTTTCTGGATTTTTCAATTTGTTAGCATACAATTGTTCATAGTGTCTTATAATCTTTTATATTTCCATGGTGTCAAGCGTAACTTACCCTCTTTCATTTCTGATTTTATTTATTTGTGCCCTCTCTACTTTTTCCTTGATGAGTCTGGCTAGAGGTTTATTGATTTTTGTTTATCTTTTCAAAGACCAGAGAGCAGAGTAATTTTTAATCTGGTGTGCTCACTGAGTATTTTTCTCAGTAGCTCTAGAGGGACAGAGATATCTACATTTTTAAATAGATTTAAATGACTCCAATATGAATGCTCAGTTGAAAATTTGTTCTGAATGGTAACTTATTGAGGCCAGCAGCTATTTCCCACTCATTGTTTTATTCCAGATCTTGATTCAGAGCCCAACATGTAGTAGGTGCTCCATGGATATTTATTGACCTAAACCATGATAATTGTTACCTGGGGTAGTGGTAATTAGTGAAGACTTTTAAATTTATACACCTTTGTATTATATGGAGGGTTGTTGTTTTTTTTATGAGCATGTATATTTCTTTTCTAACCAGAAGAGAGTAGACCTTCATTCAAATTTATATTAACATATATGGAAACAAATTAAGGTAAAATATATTTTTTAAAGCACAGAATTAGACTCAAAAGTATTGGTGAATAATTTGAATTTAATAAACTATTTGAAATTAATAAACTGTTTCTATCCAAAAGAATAAAATATTGTAACTATAAAAACTTTTAATACCAACCATGAAGGAACACATTTCTGGGCCCTACTTATAAGTCATCATCAATCACTGTAAGTTAGATCAATTGGTCTTTAGGTCTTTACTTGATGTGTCCCCTATCTTGGGAAGAGCTCCTACAACTTACAGAGAAATCTCTAAAAATAAAAGAAAATAAAAATTGAAGTCTTTTCCCACCAAGGCAATTATTGAATAGTTTACCTTTAAGCTGCTAATATTGCAACTCCTTCCAAATAACCCACAATTGTGCCTTACACTGGTCCACACTGGTAGGAGAATAGAAACTACTTACTCTGGATGCTTGATTGCACTGCTACAAAATGATATACTATATTTTTATTCCATTGGGATGAGCCAGCCACCTTCTAACTATATCCTCTTTTATTTCCCTCGCTTTTTTGATCCCACTCATTGTTTTCATCTTCCCATAATTCTTATTTAATTGATTTTCCAATCTATTTTTCCTAGAAACAAATTTAAGAAATGTTCACACCAAGTTGGGGCATTTAATGGCTTTCTCCTGGGCCACACCCAAAACCACTACCACCCCATAAAAACTTGCTGCCATTACTTTCTCACCATTCAGGCTATTTCTCAACTTTGCCACTTATTCCCTGTTTTGGACTTTCATTCTAGTCTAATATCCCTGGTTTTCATCTCATTAGCATGTACACATATTTTTCCATGATTTCCCAGCCCTTTCAAATGGACAACTCATTCGGAAAGTCGGCCTCAGCTTCATCCTCTACTCAAGATGCTACATCTTGTATTAACTCCCTTCACTCCATGTATACAACTTATCCTCAAGAAATATGCTTGGTTCCGGCCAAAATCCCCAGTAGAAACCCATTCTGGACCACAGGAACCTTGATTCCCTCTCTTCTAGGAGAACTGATGAGATCATTTGGAAAAATTAATCTTTAAAATTTCCCTAGATTATTCCAGCTGGGCTCAAATTTATCATCATAAACCATATTTTGTCATGAATTCCCAGTCACTACACTCAGGATTTTATTTTGATAAAAGAATACTTATACTTTAAAAAATTTTAAGGGAACACAAAACAAGAAAGATAAATCAATGCTGAACTCCTCCCACCCTCCACCTCCTACCCCATCTTCTCCTAGATGTGGTTTAGGATTAGAATTGATCAGGGTTAGGCCTGTGTGTCTGATCTTTTAAGAAATATTGAATGGCCTTAGGAAATAACATAGAAACTAGGTTTTTTGCTTGGGAATACCCACTCATCATATAAATAATTTTGTGATCCAACATGTATGTCAGCTAGTACTTATCAAGTGTCTACTTTGTGTGTATTATAGTTCCAGTAAGTTACTCCACTTACACCTCTAATGGACACAACATATTAAGATGATGTGCCAAGCTGGACCAAAACTATATTCCTCAGGGATATAATCTATGAAGCAGGAAGAGGACAGGAGTGGTGCAAGAACAGAACTTAAATGTACCCCGGAATAATAAGGGCATGTGAGAAGAGCCTTGAGAGTAGCAGCCCAACTCCTCAAGAGATGTCACGGTCTAAATCGCATGTCCCAGTTCCTCGGTCACCCTTCCCATCTGTCTGAGCTGGAGGTGGTCTTGGATTCTGCTCTACAAGGAGCTGTAGGGCAAATAGAGATGGCTAACAGCAGTTGAATGTTGAACACACAACCCCTTTTTAAGAAATAGGAGTTCAAAATCCAGAGCTTTCCAGCTGGGCTGAGTACAGCTGTTGTACCCGGAGTTCATGCCATCCCTTTGAAACAAAAAACAAAGCAGCAGTAATAAAAATAAAATTCATACTTAAAAAAAATGTTGGTCCCTTCCCACTCATGTTTATGTATAAACCAAACACCAGCAAAACAAGCTGGTGGTTAAACTGGCATTTTAGTTATGAGCCATTGCATTAACCAAACAAGCTATGGGACACCCACAGACATCTCTTATTTTTATGGTGCTGGATGGCAAGAAGGTCCAGGTAGGTGTCCAGGTATCCTACTGTTCACAGAGAGGCCTCCAGTCTTCACTGTTCCCACAGAAATTAATCTTAACAAAAATCATAAGAAGTTTTGGAGTCTTCAGGAGGAGAAACTCCTTCTAAGCTTAGACATAAAAACTAGGAGAGCAATAAAAACTCCAAAGCATGACTTTATGGCTGGGTTGGTGCTATTTTAAATGACTGTTTCCCACTCTGGTCCCTAAACCCAATTTATTCCCATCTCCCCAAACCAACCCTTCTTACTTATGGGAGATATGAATAGGCCAATGCCTATTTGAAAACCAGTTCTTTCTAAAACTGCGCTTGTTTTTGCAGAGCACTGGATGAGGGGATTTCCTAACTGACTTAGGAAAATGTAGCTCAAGCTGATGAAACCATGTTCTACTTATTATTAGGCCCAGAGTGCTGGGGAGAAAGTGTGACAACCTACAGCTGTCCACAGCTAGCTTTTGAAAAACAGCTTCTTGAAATTAAATACAGCGGCTGCAAGCACCTAGCCAGAGGCATTCTGGGAAAGCACCTGTGTCAAGGCAGAAACTAGGAAAGACGAAAGGATGAGTATTTGGGAGAAGTGAATCTGTGGTTTTGACTGGCGTAACCAGTCCCATTTGGGGTAAGAAGTCAATGGAAAATGATCCTTCCTCAGTTACTTTTATTTTGTTTTTGTTAAAATTTCTTTTGGAAAAATTAAACATCTGGACCTCTTTATGGAAATAGTTGTTATGGTCACTGGGAAAAAAATTATATATTTTTTTCATAGACTTTGGATCAATTTGGTCAGAGAAGGCCTAGGGGTGTAGAAAGCCCCAACATGGGGTGGCTGCCTCTCCAGGCTTTAAACATTTTGAAAATAAACTTTCTGCTGACTACATTCTGGGGCACTGGACTAACAAAGCATTTGTTCCACAGTGTTGAGAACCAGCATTGAACAGTTGTCTATAACAGGAAGACCTGACTATACCCAGGAAAGAGGGAGCTTTCCTCCCCAAGGCAGGGAAATTCCTCTTAGGTTTGAAGTTGGTTGTTTGTGTTGCTAAGTTGCTGGCATAATATTTTTTTTTCCTGAAGTTGGTGTTTCATATTTGGGCGAGGAAGAGGAAAACAATGTGTTTGTGCTATTTTCAATCAATATCTTTATTTGTTGGAGCACATTTTAAGGGAGACATATTTGGGAAGAATTTTCTATCCTCTCACTTTCATTATTTCTGAAAAGAGATTGTGGAAGGACCTGGCTGCTTTAAGCATTATACCCTTTCTTCCTAAGTACGGGGCTTAAGGAAAAGGAGATGCCTTTTTAAAATGCTCTTATTTGGAAATGTAGCATTTTCTCTAACTCAGGCAGACACTCTAAATTCCAATCAGATCTGAAGTCCCCACCTCTCTCCTGTGGGCCAATTTTTGAGCCCATTTTGAAAGCTGAAGTCTTCTTTCAACTCTAAGATAAAGAACTCCAAGATAAAGAAAAGGTATCAGAGGTAAGCTCCAACAAGACAGGAAATATGGTCATCTGTTAGCATTCTCTGTCTGACTCCCACAAGTGCCTCGCAAACAGGAAATAGTCAATAAGGCTTAACCTAAAACATGCAAGTTTAATTCACTCTGGGTAATGAAATGTACAGAACTTTTTACATGGGATCTCCCCCATCATTTTTGGTTCTATTTTTGTTTTTTATTTTTTATTTATTTTTATTTTTAAGATTTTATTTATTTATTTGACACAGAGAGAGAGAGATCACAAGAGAGGCAGGCATAGAGAGAGTGGGGGAAGCAGGCTCCCTGTTGAGCAGAGAGCCTGATGTGGGGCTCTATCCCAGGACCCTGAGATCATGACCTGAGCTGAAGGCAGAGGTTTTAACCCACTGAGCCACCCAGGTGCCCCTATTTTTGTTTTTTAAACTTGTCTCTTAAACATAAGTAGCTGGAGCTACTTGAACCTAGGCTTTTTCTCTTAAAAGTTCCCCCATCAGTCAGTTTGAGATCATATAGATTACCAAATGGTCTAATACCATTTTTGATCAAAAGTTTTTATCTATCTATGGCCCTGCTACTCAATTTCATTTCTTTGGATTTTCAGTTTGTAAATGTGTCTTATTAAAATGCAAAAACTCCTGGAGAATATAACACCATATTAATAATATTAATAATCACCCCTTAAGCTGAGATTGGCAAAAAGACGATTAAGAAAAAGTTACTATAGGAAGGAATAAAGTGGGTGAAAACAGAAATGAGGCTGCAGGAAGGGGTCCAGGTGGCAGGGAGCAGAGAGAAGGCCACTTGAAGGGAAAACAGAACAGTTTCTAAAGCCCAATTTCATATAATTTGCACTTTACATAATTTACAGTTGTGTTAAAAGCCAGTACTGTTCTTACCCACAGGGGATTCATAAGGAACACTTTGAACTCCTTGGAAGGAAAGATTTAGTAAATACAAAATATGATTATCATTACACCTGTTTCTCAGAATAGATGAGGGACTTTTTACCCAGGTGTCTATTATCCCTTTGTGTCTTTTGGGTCAAGAAGGTTCATTTATAATTTCATGTCTGTTTGGAGAGATTATAGATGGGTAGCACTGAGAGAAAATGGCATAGGATAAGACAGAAAATATGGCAGCAGATGAGAAAGGATATAAGCAGTTTATACATTTCAAATGTTTCTCCTTCAGAAGACCAGGAAGAATAGGAAGGCTGGCTTAGTTTGGAATCCCCCAGAAGCAGATCCTGAGACAGCGATTTGAGTGCAAGTAGTTTAGTTGGGAGGTGATCCCAAGAAGTGCTAGTGAGGAATGAGAAGAGGACAAGGAAGAGCCACAGGTGCTGTGTACTGGAATGGTAAGTGCTAGGGAGATGTGGTGGGGGCAACTAGGGTCTGTGAAAGTCATGATAAGGCCCTGCGGGCACTTAGAGCATCATATACAAAGACATAATAAGAGGTTCTTATCAATTTAGGATCTTCAAATTCATAAAGAAGTTTATATTTTTTCCACTCTCCATGAACATCTCCTCTGCTTCCTCGGCTCCAACTAACACAGCAACAGTGACTCCCAGTGACTCATTTTCGCTGAATCCTGTTCCATGTTTCTAACTGCTCAAATAGCATCTCTACCTGGAGAAGAGCCTCTCAAACTCAACACATCTTAAATTCTCTTCTCGCAAAAATCCACTTGTTCTCCTGCCCTTCCTAACTCAATCAAAGGCACCACTATCCATCTAATTAAGTTCATTTAGAAACTTTGAAGTCATCTGGAATTGTCATTCTCTTGTACCCTACTAAGCCAGACAAGTCCTGACGACCTACCCCCTAAATATTTTTTAATCTATCCTTCCTCTCTAGCTCCTCTCCCACTGTGAATTTTCTATGTCATTATCATTTGTCACCTAAATTATTGCAACATCCTCCTAATTGCTCCCTCACCTTCGTTTTCTCCCTCTCTTCAGTCTATTCCTAACACTGCTACCAAAAAAATCATTTTAAAACCTTCATCTGATTACATGATTCTAATCTACCTCTCCAGCTTCATCTTGTTTCTCTGTACTCCTCCAAGTCAAGGTTCTCAGTTGCATGTAACATAAACCAACTCTAGATGACTTAAGAAGTAAGTAAGTACTTAAGAAGTAAGTAAGTAAGTAAGAAGTAAGTTATTACTTACTGAGAGAATATTGGGAAGCCCACGGGATCTCTGGGAAGGCTGGAGAACCAGACTCAGAAGACAGATGATAACAAAGAGAGACCATGCAGCCAAAACCACAGCCAAAACCATTCTACCAAGCCAGGTCCTGGAGAACAGCTGCCCCTTTCAGCAAATACTAGACACTGTGCTGGCCCCCAAGACAGCTTTGGACCCTAGGGACTGCTGCTGGTTCCCCTGTCACTGTCTCTCCCACAAGCTAGATAATGCTGCCATTGCTATACTCCCTGCAGAATAAATTCTCTGCCACCTTCCTCGTTTGCATCACTTGGTCCAGATTCAATATCCTGTGAGTGTGATTGATTGGCTGTCATGTGAGGTCACATCACTGGACATGACTTCCAGAGAAGCCAGAGAACAAGTAGGTGGTTTTCTCAACCTTGTAATGGGAGGCAGACTCAGCTTCCCATCAAGCTTCATGAGAAAACAAAAAGTGAGTTTATGTGATAGGCAGCTGCTAAAAAATGACAACTGTTGATGAAAATAGATCTTTCCATTTACAAGCTACAAAGAACAAATTTTTCTCTTTAACAGAATTCAACTGTTCCTACATATATCCACAAATATATTCAGGCACTCTGCAAAGGGAGACAACCCAAAACCACATTAGCACTGAACCTAATATTGATATAGCAAGCTCCAAAGTATTCATTCCCTGGAGTGTGCAGTGTTCAACCAACACGACCTGATGGAAACATTATTTCCTTGTGTGACAAAAGTTCACACCATTATGACCTTTCAATGACCTTGAAACCATTAGTTTCAAGGACAAGAGTACCCTATAGTTAACTTAAAGCTATTTCTCAAAAGAAAAAAGTTACCTGCTAAAGAAAGCAAGACTTCTTTCTAGTCTCTTGGGTTCCTGCTGTGGTGACACAGGGGTCAAGGTTTCCCACAGGTTCTATTCCAGCATCCTAGTATTCACACGTCCACTGAAAGAAGGGCCAAGTGACAGAGCTGCTTGTATTGCACCACAGACTAGCTGGAGAGCCTTCTTGCGCTGGGTTCCATTCAAAGTTGTTAGCTTTTTGGGTCCTTTGGTAAATCGTTGTAAGCCACATATCCAAAGGTGGTGCATATTCTCTCCCAAACCCAAAGAGGCCCCACCAAGTGTTGTGCCTCTGATTTAATGGGTATCTCCTTGGGCTTCACTGGAAGAGCTAGTCTAACATGCCCACTGACCACTGGACTTTAGAAAGGACACTGAATGCCAGTCTTTGTACTTTCATGGGAGTTTTCTCTCACCCTGCAATAAGATTATACCTTGTTTCCTCCTTCGCTCTGGGATAGTCAGATGGTATAACTGATGTAGCAGACCAGTAAGTGTTGAAGGATGATGAGACTACAAAAGATTTCTGGGGACTAAATTGTGCCACAGAGTCAGAGTTGTCATCATCTTGAGGCGACCAGAGGAAAGCTGATACTTTCTGACGTTGTCAGCTTGCTGGAATCCAGGAATAAGCATCAGATGGTTTAATAACTGTGTAACAGGTGTGAAGGACTGCATTATGCAGAAAAGAGGCATCACCAGTAACAGCAACTATAATTGAAGCCAACACCGACATAAGCTTGCACTATGCCCTCTGCCTTTCTTCAAAACCCATCCCTATTCTACGCAGGCCAGATAGGCAAAGTGAAGGATATATTTGTGTTAAATTTCCCCCAGGATGCAGTTTTACTTTTGACTTATTATTTACTACTGCTATTTTACTTTTCATTTGAAATTTGTCTGATCTTTCCTGTCAAAATAGCCCATGTGAGAACCCTGCCTGATGTTAACAGTATTTGCTTTGGTGATTTATTCATGAACTGGGAAGGTAACCTGGGGGTGATTCAGGGTCCAGCTAGACCTCCCATTGAGCATATTCAGGTCCAGCTCCATTTTTCATCTGATGCCTGTAATATTTCACTCTGGCTGGTAGCCCATGGTGATGTTATAAGTCACCTAAGTTGGTGTTAGCGCAAAGCCAGTGCCAGGGTGCAGTAATTGTGAACAGCCTTGATATAATCCTTTCCCTGATTGACAATTACCCAGTACATGGTAACAGTGCCTTTTAAGGAGAGATAGTAGGAAGATCCAGAGTATATCTTTTGTTGTTGTTGTTTTTAATACCCACTTTCGATAATATCCACTAGCCTCCTCTTTACTCAGGGGCTCTCCATCTACAAATTGACCCAAGCATGAGATTGGAAGAAGTGGAGTGATCTCTACCAGGGTGATCAGGTCAAATCTCTATTCATTAGTTTTTTCTATTATACAAATAAAGCAGAATATTAGTGGGCTGCTTATCTATTTCAGGAATGGGGACCATATGCTCATTAGTTATCCTGAGGAACATTTTGGTGACCATGTCCCCTGAGGTAAATGACTTTACTTGGCTTCTGCCATCCTGAGCTCCTCGCATTTTCATGGAAATCCAGGAGCTCCTTTTAAATATAGACTCTCCCACCTGCACTCCTGCACTATAGAAAACACTTACTAAAACACCATTCAAAGTAAATAAAATGATATATTTGCTAAGATCTTGGAGAAGGAAATATCTTCTGGGCTCTCTTATGACAGGTAAGTCATTTATGATGAATCCATTACAACTTTTCTTATCTTCCTAAACCTTAGAATTCCTTCCACTATATTATACCAAGAATTGATGACATCTACATTTAATCCAAAATAGGACATCACTGTGTCTGAGTTTTACTCACTCAAGTGAGTAGTCAATAGGAATTCACCCAGTGGTTCAAGCTAGTCAAATGAATTTGAACTCCCTTGGAATTGCATCACCTTAAGAAATTAGGCTGACTCAAAATTATACTCATATCTCCATGGATTAGCCCCTTCGGGATTCATGCCCACACAAATTCTCCAGATTTTTGCTGATATAAATTTTTTAATCTTACTTTACTGGTGTGTAACACTCTTCTTCCAAGTGTGAGTCTATATTTTGCCATTCTGGGATGTAACTTTGCTTACAGAGCCAAAGAAAATAAGTGGTAGATGAGGCAGACATAAGGATAAATGGTTTCTCCTTGTAAGTTAATCCCTTAGGGGAAATACTTATGTGATCTAAGAAGGAACAGCCTTATCAGAAAATGGAGAAGGAACTTCTTTGGGTGGTATATTTTCTACTGTCATTGCAACAAATTACCAAAATGTATTATCTCACAGTTCTGTAGGATTAAAGTCCAACATGAGTTTCACAGAGCTTAAATCAAGGTGTCTGTATTCTCTTCTGGTGACTCTAGGAGAGAATCCATTTTCTCGTCTTTTCCAATTTCTAGAGGCTGCCCCCATTTCTTAGCTTATGGTCCCAATCCTCCACATTCAAAGTCAGCAGTGCTGCCTCACTCTCTGATCCTTCTTCCATGGCCTTGTCTCCCTCTGACCACAGCTGGGAAAGGTTCTTCACATTTAAGGATTCATGTGTTTAGATTGGGCCTCTCTGGATAATCTCTGCATCTCAAGGTCCTTAGCCTTAATCATATCTGCAAAATCCATTTTGCTATGTAAAGTTACATATTTGTAGGTTCCAGGATTAAGACGTGGCTAGGAGTATTATTCTATCTAGCAAATGGAACTTACTTGAGGATGGATGACCTTTCTTTTCAATTCTCTGGATCCCATTCATTATTAAATAAAAGATCTGGTAAAGTTGAAGATTCAATTGATGTTGTAATTTAGCATAACCCAGACTAAATCTGTTCAGTCTATAGTAATCTCAGCGCTGTAGCTGAAGGAGATAAGAAATTATTTTAGCATAATCATAAGAAATTCCCTAAATTTCAGGCTGAGTGAGGTTCTTTTGGGAGGGGGAGTTAAAAGTTATTCTTTTTTTCCAGCTTTATTGAGGTACAATTGACAAATAAAAATTACATATTTAAGGTATACAACTCGATATTTTGGTATATGTATACACTGTGAAATAATCACCACTATCAAGCTAATTACCATATCCATCACCTTAACAGGTATTCTTTTTTAAAAAAACATTTTTATTAACATATAATGTACTATTTATTTCAGGGGTATAGGTCTGTGATTCATCAGTCTTACACAATTCACAGCACTCACCATACATAGCACATACCCTCCCCAATGTCCATCACTCAGCCACCCCGTCCCTCCCACCCTCCTCCACTCCAGCAACCCTCAGTTTGTTTCCTGAGATTGAGAGTCTCTTATGGTTTGCCTACCTCTCTGATTTCGTCTTGTTTTATTTTTTACCTCTCTTCTAAGCTAATAATTTAGGAGCGTGAGCTTCACGTTCTCTTTCTTGAAGCCATTCAGGGCAACTAGAAGTAACTCTAACCTTTGGCTTTTGAATTTCTCATGCCCATCATCCTGGTCTTTGGCCTTCAATGCACACTTTATTACCCATTAATATAAGCCATAACTTAGTTATTTCTTCACTGTATTTCATGTGCTACAGCTTGCCATCCCTTAAATTTTGCTGGATTTTTCTACTGCTTTTAGTCCAACAAGATTCAAATTCCCCTGCACTAATCTCCTTGACAGTTTGTAGCCACTCCTTGTACTAAATAGCTGGGGTGCTTGCTTGTAAGCCACAGAAAGCGCTTCTGAGCTCTGCCAAAAATAAAAATGTATTAAGAGATAAGAGGCTGCCCCCAGAATTGCTGAAGAGGCTTGAGGACAAATTCAGTAAACTAGTAGGAACAAAGAGCACCAAAGCAGCCAGAGTCGCAGCTAGAATTACCCCCAGAGCACCAGTCTGATAATAAAGATAATGGTACAGCCAGCACGAGCGCTCGCCAATGGATGCTGCCACTGATATTCTTAGCACTGCAATAATTCTGCCTAACGTGAATTCTTTCTTTCCAGTGTCTTTGCTTCACTAAATCAAGATCCCGAGTCCTAAAGAGAAACCTCTGACTAAACAAATCAAGACATTATTGTGTCCTAGTTTCCTGGAAGAAAAAACCAAGCAAGGAACTGGCTTCTTTGGATCAACGCAGTGATGGATTTATACTTATTGGTCATACTTCTAAATGGAGTTCTTATCCCATTGTACTATAATCTACTCATCTTCCCCACACACTAAAAGATAGGTACCATGTCTTAATTTAGTGTCTCCAGAAGCAACCACAGTACCTGGCACAAAATAGGCTCTCAATAAATAAAATATTTAAAAAGGAAATTAATTCCAGGATTTTCTTTTGATCTTTTTAAAAAAGAACTGACCAGGGAAATAAGGAATCAAGGATGGAGGGTATGGACAGTAATAAGGAAAAGCAAGTCTGTTTGATGGAGGTAGCGAGGAGAAACGAGAATGGGATACGTGTGTGTGTGTGTGTGTGTGTGTGTGTGTAAGTATCATCAGATGGATGTGTTAGAGATGGAGAGAGGCACAGAAAAAGTAAGAGAAAGTAAGAAACTGAAAACAGCCAATGAGCACTAGACTCAGCCAGAATGCTACGTATTAACAGAGCTCCAAAGCCCAAGTGACCTGGAAAAAAAGTACCCAACCCTAAAAGAAATTATTATGTAGGGAATTAATAACAGCCCATAGCACCCTATATACTTTAGGGGACTTTTTTTGCCCAATATCATCAGTCAAGTTTCCCTAAAACAATGGTTTCCTCATGTAATTCCTCACTCAGAAACTTTCAACAGCCCCACAGTGGCAGAAATTAAAATCAGTATTCCTTAATGCGGCACTCAAGGGCCTACCCAGTCAGTCTTCCAAAATGAGGAGTCAACTTTCTTTTCCAGAAATGCCTTTCTTGTTTCTATGTCTGTGATTCTTGTTAAACTATTTTCCCATTTGGAAAAGACCTTCGTTGCTTCTTCAACTACACAAATTCGAATCATCTTTCCAGACCCCAATTAAGACTCTCTTTGTCCTTCAACTCCTTCAACCCTGTCTCTTAGAATTGTAGAATAATCTCTAGTGCCACCCCTTTTGCCCTTAATCTCGTAGACGTTCAGCACTGTAAAATTATTTAGCTTGCATGTCACCATTGCATTAAGGCCAGAAAATCTAACTGTAAGACTTTCTTTATATTCTCCTGTTTTAATAAGGCTAAAAATTAGCTTTAATAAATGATGATATTGATACGATTCTATTTGTATACAAGAAGAGGAAAGAAAATAATTCTTTATGTGGGAAGATGATTTAAATCCATGTGCCAAACTTCAGTAGGTATAGATTACACAGTGTGAGGAATGATCATTTCTTCCAACATGGGTTGAAATTCCAACTCTCCCAGAAAGTCCAGCAAACCTCCCCTCACCTTATCTTCGTATCTGGACCTAGGGATGGGGTGAGTATGCAGGTAAGAGGATAAATGAACAAAATTAAGGTCTTATTAGGAAAGAGAAAGAAAAATGGTGCTGGGCAAGTAACTAAGAATGTCTACAGTCCACCACCTCTCAATATGATCGACTCGTTTTGAACACTTAAGTTTGAATTCCCAAGGATTATATTATAAACCCAAAAGACAGACAGTATTTCTCTTTGTAAGTACCCCAGGTCTTAATATATATTCTTGATGTTTAATAAAATGTTTACTAATTTTAAAAATCAGAATTTCAAATAAAACATCCACTCTGTTTTTAACCCACAAGTCTTCCAATAATAAACTGTGACTCTGAGAGGCCACTGCCCAGCCCTGGAGTACTCCTTTCTTTAATATGATTAATACCCCTCGACTTGGCATAATGCTTGTCAACTTTACATCAGCAAATCTGATTTCCCACAACCTCACTTTACTGATAAAGAAACTGATGTTAAGGTATTGGGGGATTTGCCTAGCATCCCATGACTAGTAACTCCTGGGCCCCAAACTAGAATCCAGATCTTCTGATAGAACAGGAAGTGGAATGGAAATAAATGGAGTTTGGAGTTTGCCTGACCTGGGTTCAAATCCCAGGTTTGCACTTAAACTGTACAATCTTCAGGAGTGACTCACCTCCTCGCCAAACCTTTTCTCCTTTGTAAAGAAGAATAAACAAGGTGTGCAGAATAAGGACAGAGAAAGTATGTGAAAACTGCCTGGTGCTCAGTGGGGTCTGATTAAAAGATAGATTTTTTTTTTCTCCACAACTTGTGTTTCTTTCCAAAGTCATCTGCAGCCCACTACAGAGGGCTCCTCTGGGGTGATCTCTTAGGCCTCCAGAATGAGGAGAGACGTTCCTTAGCCTGATGGCTATAGACAGTCAAAAAGCAAGACCCCTGATCTCTCCACCTGTCCCTACTGGCCTCCCCTCCAACAGCAACAAAATTGAGAAGGATTCTAGATTTTGGCTTCCTGGAGGGTTTACCAGGGCTGTAGAAGGACTTCATTATTCTCATAAAAGCTGTTTTCCTTGTGATTAAGTTGTATTTGCCTGTTAACTATGTGGTAAACAAACCCTCAGCTCCCACCTCATGGTTCTAGCATAGCCGCGTGTTAATTGGGACTTGGAGGGTAGTGGGTTGGCAAGGCTTCTGGGGACAGGAAGCCAAGAAGCCCAATTTGGTTATCAGTTCTGTTGACATGAACCGAGCCGTATGTGGTTGTGTGGCATGTCCAGCAGGTCTAGCAGGGGTTTCCCCAGGTATGAAAGGCCTGCTGTTTGCAACGCTTGGCCTGCAGTCAAGCCAGGGCTTCAGATCAGGATTCTCACTGCCTTCAGCCCCATCAGGTCCACTGGCCCGGTCTGCCACTTGGGCAGGGGGAAGGGCAGACCAAACATGTCTGGTCCTATACTCGGTTCAGAACAGAGGAGAGAAGGCAAGAAATGAAACAAGCTGCACCTGGAGCTAATCTGCCCTCTTAACACCCCACCACAACCCCAACCCAGACAGAAAAATATCCCTTTCACTGCAAGAGACATCAGCAGCACTGAAATCCTCTCCCTCTGTGTCACTTATCAGGACTGAGCTCAGACACACTCAATCCCTGAAATAAGACTGCCAGGGGATCAAATGGGCAGGAGAGGCTTGCTGGGAAATTCCTCCCAGCCAGTGGATACATGACTCGAGAAGAAATTGGGGCAGTTCCCAATGTAACTTGCTACCCCTCCCCCAGGGGCAATCACTGTCAAAAATGATTTATTTTAAACATTTTGTAATTATTTTAGCCAATGAGGTGTGTGTGTGTGTGCATGTGCGCGCGTGTGTGTGTGTGCGCACAGAGTGTGTATATGTGTATTTAATCATGTGTGGTTAAGTCTGCGTTCACAAGAGTCCTTGAATTCAGCTGAGTCCAACCGCCAAACCCGCACCCAAATATTTTGTAGATAACAGAAGAGCCATGGCCGGGTGATGCTCGCATGCACACAGACGAGCTGTGGGGCAGAGTGGTGAGGACCCTGAAGTGGGACTCGGGATGCGAGGACTTCGCAGTAAGAGCTCCAGCAAGTCATTTAGCTGCGTCTCCGAGAAACAACGTTTTTTAGAAACTTCAGTGAAAACCATTTATTCTGCTTCTTAGTAAATTAATATAATTAAGCACCTAATGGGTACCATGACTGAGTTAAGTACTGTTGAACAGGGTTAGAATTTATTATTAGGGTGATGGTTGCTCTTGTGTTAAATGCTTACAAGACCAGAAGCAATTATGCTAAGATGTTAATGGAGTTAATTCTGTGCAGTGGGACTGTGAGTGAATGTTATTTTCTCCTTCTGCATTTCTACAGTTTAGACATCCCTATAAATAATTTTGAATGCTTACTATATGAATGAATGAATGAACCAACCCAAATAGGTCTACTTAAAAATAGGCCTAGCGTCTGCTTTCAAAATGCTTCCATTCCTAAAGACATAGGATGGATAGCAACATCCCCGAGCATCTGTTTCTATGGGCTTTTTGTGTTTGTTCGCCTTCTATTTTCTTTTCTTTTTTAGAATATTAGAAGAATAAAAAAAACAAGAGGCAATGTACACACTTGGGGTAGCTCAAAGTGGGGGGGGGGGTTTGAAAAGTTGTGAGGAGAGAAGAAAGCCAGAAGATAATCATTTAGTTTTAATAAATGGCTTCCTTTAAGGAACTTGGAAGGTTGTAGATGGATGACAAAGGTTTCTGGCTGGTCAAACTGGTCACATTCCCAGGTAAAAAGGAATATACTACATAAGTCAACATTCACCAGAATGTAAGTTCTATCAGGCAGGGACTCCATTTGTCCCCACTCAATCTCCTGTGCCTAGAATAACACCTAGTGCATGGAGCATACTCAATCAATCATATTTAAATTATGAGTGAATGCATTCCCTTTGAAATCTAAAAAAGAGGAGGAAATGGCTTTCAAATTGTAAGATTTAGATAAGGTCAATAGAATATATTTCTGACTATGAACACTTTGGTACATTATCAAGAGTATCAGTGTAAGCTATGAAATTTCTAACCCCTAGAGCTTTATAAGAAAAGAGACTACACTATAACTATTCACAATAGTGGCAGTAAGGTTAGAAAGTCCTATGTACAAACCAAAGAGTCTTCTATATTCTTGTCCTTGCTTATTTTAGTTAAAAGTGGTGCTAGGGCTGTCTTGGCTATTGTCCAAATAGTGGGGGCAATGACTGGTTCGTTGCAAATTGGTTCTTCTCTAAACCCATGTTTTTCAAGGGACCGTAAGTTAAATCTTTATCTTAATGAACTTGACAAAATTATTTCAACTCTAAAAAGCTATATAGGATCATGTAAGGTTTTATGACTTCTTTAGTCAGTCGAATGTGGTCAGTTATGAGTAAATGTAAAACATACAAGGCTAAGCTGTCAAAAATGTGATTGAAAGTTTTAAAATATAGGCACCTGGTCACATGGTTTCCTAGACCATGGGACACAGCATTCCTCTTAAAAGGTCTTGCTTGAGTAGTTCAAGTTTGTGAGGACCATATACAATGGACATGAGGCCTGCTGTTAAGTGTTTAAATAAGTCCCCAGGACCCACTTTGAAGTGATGACTCACAGAGAATATTTTGTCAGGCCAACTAGGCCATAAAATTATTAAGTGTGGTTTTAAGTAGTAAAGGTTTTTATTATCCTGCTCACTTCCTGTCATGAAACATTGCACTAAATTGTACTTTAAAGGGATTAATGACCTGCATGTTAGGTTTCACAAGAAATTCATTATTATAAATATTCTAGAAGCATTGATATTAACACTAGGGTTAGTAAAAAAAAAAAAAATTGGAGGTGCTCAAAAATATTCACTATCCAGGGACGCATGGATGGCTCAGTGGGTTAGAGCCTCTGCCTTTGGCTTGGGTCATGATCTTAGGGTCCTGGGATCGAGCCCTGCATCAGGCTCTCTGCTCAGTGGGGAGCCTGCTTCCCCTTCTCTCTCTGCCTGCTTCTCTACCTACTTGTGATCTCTCTCTCTCTCTGTCAAATAAATAAATAAAAATCTTTTTTAAAAAATTCACTGATCTGAATTGGGACACATAAAACATAACAACATGATAATGTGGAAGCAAAAATTCATTTGAATTTCTTTTTATCCAGAAATTATCAGACATCACCCTGTTATCACGGAATTGTTGATGCTAACATCAGAAAAGGACAAACTCCTTGCTCAGGACTTCTTATGGCTCAGCAAAGCAAGATACTTCCTTCCAGGCAGCTGCAATCCAGGGTAATTATCCCACTTCTTTCAGGCCACTTAGCTGACGAGACTGATCAAATTCTGTCTCAGTGCCACTATTTTTTTTTTAAGAAATCCAGCAAGAAAAACAAATCTCTTCCTATTTTCAGGACTATTGTGCTAACTGGGAATCTCCCCAACCATTAATCTACATTTGTTCTTTGCTGAATTCAGTCCATTTCATTCAGGTCACATTATCTTACAAGTGGGGCTCAGGGGCCATGTCACATCCAATGGCAACAACAAACTGAAATCATTTTGGGGCCTGCCTCATTCCTTCCTTAGATTTGATACTTGTCTCTCATATTTCCCCTTGCTTGCTCAGCTTCCTCTTCTAGAAAGTGAGAATTATACTATGGATTGCTTGGGTTATCTAAGATAAACAACGTTTTACGCAGTCTGCCAACAACCAAGTCTTTTGAAAAGACCTAAACTGGTCAGCGTGTATCACCGTTCTCGAGCCCTAACTTTGGCAGCATTTCAAACACGATATTTCTATTTGTATCTCAACTGCTGGTTGGCTGAAACATGCTCATTTGATTGGGGACGTTTAGAAAAAAGACGTGGTATCTGTAAGTTCCTATTGTATTATTCTGCCTTTTTTGCTGAAAAGATATTTAATAGTACTTCCAGAAGAGGGCAATGTTCCTGAGGTTAACTTTGTTAATAAATTTTCCAAACACCAAAAATTCACACCAACTCCAGATTATTTATTCAAAAGCGCTCTCATGCTGAAGTCTGAGAACTGATGACTTTAGGAAAACACTGGATTTGTACAGATTCCCCCTTATAAATATTACTGTAATTTTCCTTTTCTCAAGAAATCTGAAACTGTTCTATCTGTTTGACATAACTCTTCTCTGGGGCCTAAAGTTTCTGGGAAATGTCTTTGGGCTATGCCAGACTCTTGGTTTAATTATGCTGACAATTCACAAACGTTTGAGACTGGTTTGCCCCTAGAGACTGAAATATTGATGTTATTTTAGATGGGTGCCTGGCTACAAAGATTACCATTTCATCTGCAAAGAGAGGGATTTAGGAAAACACACTTGATTATTCTTCCCTCTCTCAAGTGCCTAAGTCAAGCTGACTCCTACAGCTTTGGGTCATAAATTGCTCTGCTGACCGTCCTGCAAACTTGAAATGCATGACCCTGAGCCCTCACAGGAACCTGGAGTAGAGAACTATGCTTTGTCCCCACTGAAAACTGCAAGATTATGTCAAGGACTCTTCCTAGAAAGGAACTGTTCAAACTTGAGTGAAAAAAATAATTAACTAATTAATTCAAATAAATCAATAAATCCCATTCTTCCTAGAAAGATTTCTTAATTCCGCTCCAAAGAATTCTAGCCCAAAACAGCCTATGGAAACCATTTCAAGAGGTCTTCCTCAGTGAATTCAGATGAGTTTTTAGTGGCAAGTGCACTGTGTCTCTAAGGGCACAGCCTGTAACAAGCAGGCACATTGTAATAAAAGTGACCTGCCAGTAGCCCTAATACATGCCAAGGAGAATTTTGCCTGAAAGATCTCAAAAAAGCAAAGCCAGCTTCCAATAACCTTTCCAACCCTATAAAATTATCACCTGGGTGGACATCTATTTATTTATTTGCTTTGTTTTGCCTGCCAACAACCCTTCCCCTTCTTTTGGCTAAGAATGCTCAGCAATAGGCCTATGATCCTGGTTTGGACAATCAGATTTTTTCTGCTTGGAATCTGACTCTTGAGTGAAGTGACAACAGAACAGGGGTGGTTGGGGTGCAATCCTCTCCAAGGTGCCCAGGAGCTCTGCTACTTACAGGCTTAGAGCTTCCCTAGTCTCAGCTGCTTCTAAAACCTGGGCTGCTCAGTTCGTCCTTAGATTTTGTGAACTTGACTTACCCGTTCTCTGCTACCAATGAGCCCAACCCAGAACCTGTCCTGAATATAAAGAAATCCTATGAATCCCTATGGGTGAAGGACCACTTGGACCATCACATCATAGGCTGCAGGCCAGAAAATAGAAACAAAGCCTTTAAGGGAATATAGTCAATGGTACTGTCATAGTGTTGTTTGAGAATAGATGGTAGCTACACTTGTAGTGAACCTAGCATAACACAGAGAAGGTGAATGACTACGCTACGCACCTGAAACTAACGTAACATTGTGTGTCAACTACACTTTAAAAAAAAAAAAAAAAAGGCCTTTTAAAAAATCTATAAAAGGTGTCCAGTTCCAGGTTGGAAGAACAAAGCTCCAATCCCTTCTCAAAAATCATCTCAAAACAAGGCAAATAAAAAGCAAATTACTATGTATTTTTGAAGAAACTAAAATCACCTACAGTCCTGAATCAAAACCGTAATAGTTAATGGGAGAACTGCAAATGACTTAACAGCAGGGCAACATCAAACTCAGAACCTGAAATGGTGAGGCAGGGGGCGTGGAGGGGAGATACAGTTTTAAGAAAAAACTCCAGGAAAACTTCAGAATTCAAGGTGCCTGTTAGAGATGAGGCCAGTGACTGAAAAGAGAGGGTCTCTCTGAAAGTCTACATAAGGAACACTTAGGCCTTGGTGTTCCCACTCCCACCCCACCCTGCCAGAGCACTCTTCCCTTCCAATCCCTGCCATAGAAGATGTGGGTTGTACTCTGGCAATGTTTTCCCCCTCCCCGGAGAAACTGAACCAGGGAGACTTCAGATAAGAGGCGCAGAGAAGCAGAGGGTAACATACACAGTACACAGATGCTGCCTTCAGAACCTTCCCCCTCCAGAGAGGGATGAAAGTAAGAAAGTATCTGGCAGGGGCACCTGGGTGGCTCAGTTGGTTAAGTGTCTTCCTTGAGCTCAGGTCATGACCCCAGAGTCCTGGGACTGAGTCCCCCACTGGGCTCCTTGCTCAGTGGGGAGTCTGCTTCTCCCTCTCCCTCTGCCCCTCTCCCTGCTTGTGCGCTCGCTCGCTCGCTCTCTCTCCCTCTCTCTCTCAAATAAAATCTTTAAAAAAAAAAAAAGTATCTGGCAGGGTTGTTGGGCAGGAAAAGTACTGATAAGCTTTCTATAAAGCTATTGGGAGGTAGAGGAAGATTTCATCAGGTGTTCTTAGAGAACTAAACAGAGGAAATGATGTCACTATGATATTACCTCCAGGTAGAAGGAAAAGTTGTTCAAAAGGAAAATAACCATAGCATACTACTAGGCTTAGTGGGCAAATATTAACATGGTCACAACAATGGGAAGACTGTTATATTTGAGCAGAAATTGAGGAGTATACTGAAGAAAGTCAAATAATATATAAAATTGAGAAGACATTGAAATTTAAGATCATGCCAAAAAATACATATAAAAGAGTTCAAAATTATTGCTTCTGGGGATCAGGATAGGGGTAAGGGTGGAAAAGCAAGCAAATACTGTTTCCTATAATAAACCAGTTAACATTAATTGACTTTTCAAAACTACTTGTAGGTAATATTTTAATAAAAAATTTTCAATCCATTAGAATTAGTTGGAACATTAATAGTGTCATGGGCACTAGATTTTTTTATGAAATAGTAACTATAAATCATTAAATTATACCAATAACTACATAAACATGACCATCAGTATCCCAGATGTATCCCACAGCTTCCAGTTTCCATATTGGTTAATATTGTGATGATAAAATTCTTTGAACACATATTGTACTTTTTTTAAAAAAAAGAGAAACAGAGAGAGACCACGCACGTGCACATGAGCAGGGGGAGGGGTAGAGGGAGAGAAGATCTTAATAAGGCTCCAATCGCCCGCATGGAACCAGCTGAGGGACTGGATCTCATGACCCTGAGATCATGACCTGAGCAAAAAGAGAGTCACACATTGGGCACCTGTGGATGGCTCAGCTGGTTAAGCATCTGACTTAGGCACAGGTCATGGTCTCAGGACCCTGGGATGGACCCCCGCCTGGGGTTCCCTGCTCTATGGAGAGTCTATTTCTCCCTTTGCTCCCACACCCCTGCTTGTGTTCACTCTCTCTCTCTCTCAAATAAAATCTTTAAAAAATTCTTTCCCTCTGCCTCTCCTCATCTCCCCTTTGAATCTATCTTAAAAAAAAAAAAAAGTCAAATGGTTACCCAATTCAGCCACCGAGGCACCCCTAACAGATATCTTTTTAAACTCTGAATGCAAATTATTTGAGTAGTGGATTGAGTCTTAAATAATTTTTGAAGTCAAAGCTCTTTTAAAAATCAAAATTAGCATATTTCTGAGCAGAAATCAGTATTGGGACAAAATGACTTAAATTGTACTTAAATTATCTCCTATAAAATGTCACTAAAACTATAAAATACATTTAAGTAGAACATTTATAAACTAAAATCATCTCCACTAAAAATTCATTTACATAAATGTAAACACTAAGTACACATTATCATTCTAAAATAAAGAACTTCCAAATAAATTCATGTTCAAAAACAAAGTCACTAACATGAAAATGAAAACATGTAATGAACAGTAAAAGTTAGGAAATTGCTATTATTTAATATTTTCAAATGCTATTTAAAAAAGCAGCTTGTCACCTTTAAATCACACAGCCATTTTCATACAAAATTTTCCAGCTTCTGCAAAAAGCTTTTTCTGGCTCTAATAGTCTGAAGATTAGAGAGGAGATAATTATGAGCTAGCTTCAAATATTTTCCTTTGGTTTTTACATCTTCAAACACTATCTCCTGTTTAAAAATCCCAAGTTCTTCTTTGAACTTTTTTTTTTAAAAAAACTGTTTAATTGACACCAACCTATAGCTTTTGTTTCAAAGAATGAATTTATGACTTGTTTCATCTTTGTTTCATCATGTTTAGAAATCAGTACTGCTGTGTTCATGTTCCACTGGTTTGAAAAACCTTTCAACAAGAATGAGAAATATTCTTGCAACAGAACTTTTCAACACAATATAGTTGCTTTATTGCATCTTGCCCAAAAAGATCTGTCTAGACTTGTAGACTGTGCATCAGATGGTCTTTTCCTTTCAATTGAAAAAGTGAGTCATTGCTCTTGATCTTGAGACAGAATTGATTCAGATTTCAGCTATTTTAAATAATAACATACTACACCAAGTAAAATATGATGATTTGGTACTTTAAAATCATACAGTACAACAGACTACTGAATACCAAAAACTGATATGCAATCCCTAGTAGAAAGTTCAAAAAATTCTATACATTGGCTTTCAGTTTATCAAAACAATATTTAAACCATTCATCTTCATTCATAATACAATAATTTTCAACAGCTAACTTATAAATGTCAGTTTGTATCAGATACAAATATCTGATATAGTCAAAAATTCTCAGAATATACAAATTGGAGAAAGAAATATATGTTTAAGATCTGATCATAATTAGAGAAAGCAGTAATTCAAAATTCTTGGAACCATAGTGGGAGTGCAGAGAGGTGATTTTGCCGATGATCACTCAAGACCAATTTGCCAACACCTCACTAAAAGCCTTCATCTAATAAGAGTCTGAGATCTACTTCCTGGGAATCACCAAGTAGATGTTAAGGTCACACAGCAGAAAGAAATTAGCTTAAAAACCAGTGATGGTGGCAAACAGACACATGAAAAGATGTTCAACATCACTATTCATCAGAGAAATTCAAATCAAAACCACAATGAGATGTCACCTGTCAGAATGGCTAAAATCAAAAAAATAACAAGTGTTGGCCTGGATGTGGAGATAAAGGAACCCTCCTACACTATTGGTGGGAACACAAATTGGTGCAGCCACCGTGGAAAACAGTATAGAGTTTCCTCAAAAAATTAAAAATAGAACTACTACATGGTCCATTAATCCCACTACTGGGTATTTATCCAAAGAAAACAAAAACACTAATTTGAAAAGTTATATGCGCCCCTATGTTTATTGCATTATTTACAATAGCCAAGATACAGAAGGAACCCAAGTATCCATCCATAAATGAAAGGATAAAAAAATATGTAGTATAGAGAGAGAACGGAATATTACTCAGCCAATAAAAAAGAATGAAATCTGGACATTTGCAGCAACATGGATTGACCTAGAGAGTGTTACGTTTATGCTAAGTGAAGTAATTCACACAGAGGAAGACAAATGCCATAAGATTTCACTTATACATGGAATCTAAAAAATAAAGCAAATTAACAAATAAGCAGAAACAGACCCATAAATATAGAGAACCCGATGGTTGCTAGAGGAAATGGGATGGGGTCGGGAGAAATGAATGAAAGGGTGAGAGACACAGGCTTCCAGTTTGGGAACTAATAAGTCGTGGGAGTGAAAGGTGCAGCATAGGGAATATAATCAATGGTACTGTAATAGCATTGTACGGCGATAGATGGTAGCTACTCTTGTGGTGAGCACAGCATAATGTACAGACTTGTCGAATCACTATGTTGTACACCTGAAACTAAAGTAACATGGTATGTTAACTATACTTCAATTAAAAAAAAAATAATGGTTTCCATGAGAAACTGGAAGAAGCAAGGAAGGATCCTAAAGCTTTCAGAGAGAACATGACCCCACCAACACCTGATTTTGGACTTCTAGCCTCCAAAACCATGAGAGAATACATATCTGTTCTGTTTTGTTTTTTACATATCTGTGGTTTTAAACCCCCACCCTCAAAAACAAACAAAGAAAAATCAGTCATGGTTTCTAGTCTCTTCTTAGTCTCTAAACTCAATGCCCTCGATTTCCTATGTATAAATTAGCGGAGAAGCTGCTCCTTTATTGTCCACATTTATGCCACACTGAGAGAAAATATATGAAGCTCTGAGTAAGATGATATACATGATCTGAGTGGACAAGTCTCTAGATTTTGGAGCTCACTGTAAAAGTCTGCCCTTCAAACCACCTTTGTTAACTAAATGTCACAAGAATCAAAGTTCACCATTAGACAATTCCTACTGGAGTTAAGCAGTGTCCTCTGCACTCAATAATCTTTCTACCTCCGAAGCCCCTGGGAAGGAAGACACATTCCATCACTGTTAGTTTAGTGTGGACTTGTGTTTCAAATGATGGCAAGACGGAGACAGCACACAGAACTGCATTCTGTGTGAGAGAAACATTGTAGAAAGGTGGAAAAAAGAGACCAAAGATACAGGTTTTTTCCCAGGGCCCAGCTTTATCTCTAACTTCCTAGTTCTGTGCTGCTCTCTACATTAAATCCCAGCCTTATTTATTCTAGGTTAATCTCCACTCCAGTTATAGCTGGAAGGGTTAACTGCCCACTCCTAACTTTGAACCAACAAAACCTTGCAGTTAATGATCACGGATCACAACAGGAAAGAGAAACCACTCTGAATACTAGAACTGACAACGCGGAGTACAGAAGGAAAGGACCACAAAACGAACAAATGTGCAGAGCAGTGAGTTCAGGGTTCAATAACCACACACTTTAAGTCTGAGGTTAAAAATACTTCTCATGGATGTACCCTGGCTTCCAGTCTGTCTCAGTGTTTCCTGTTTTATACATGTAGGCTTTGGAGCGCCACAGTTGGACTTCACAGTTGGACTTCCGTACCTCCTCCACAGTTGGAGGAGGTACGGAAAGTGGGAGATAGGTCCTTTCATCCCTCTCTCGATTGAACACCCCATCCAGCCTAAAGAGCTGTACCACTGCATGGAGTTCACTTCTGGGGACTGGCCTGAAAGACAAAATGGAGCCTCACAAACCGGTCCTGATTTCCATAAGGTCAAAAGGGTGGCAAAAATTTGCAACAACATGGATGGATCCAGAAGATATAATGCTAAGTGAAATAAGTCAGCCAAAGAAGACAAAAACCATATGACTTCACTCATATGTAGAATTTAAGAAAACAAATGAACAACAACATAAAAAAGACAAAAAACAGAATCCTCCATATAAAGAAAAAACTTGTGGTTGCCAGAGAGGGGTGAGTGAGCGATAGATGAAATTGGTCATGGGGATTATGGAGTACATTCATTCTGATGAGTACCGTAATGGACAGAATTGTTGTCCCATGTTGTACACCTGAAACTAATATAACATTGTATGTTAATTATATTTCATTTAAAAAATGAATTTTTAAAAGTGTGGCAAAACATTATAATTCATTTTTGAAAAATTTAATTTTGCACAAGAGACAAATCCATAAGAAACATCTCCACCTGTGCTGTAGTCTATGTAGCGCTATGCATAAATCTCTGAGTATCCTCAAGTTTGCTGTCCATTACACATGGTCACATGACTTGTGTCTGAAATAAACACAGCTCAATGAGATATTTCATTCTGTTTTATCATATGGTTCCAAGTCTAGAAATAATCATCAGAGCATTTTACTAGAATCTTCCAAAGGGGATATGAGAGTAAAAGGGGTGAGAGGGAGGCTTTGGCAAGGTGAAGTATCGAGGAAGACCTTTAACTAGGGGGTTGGTCAGGAAGTACTCAGAAGAACTGCAGACCCCTGATGATGTAGGGTGATCTTATCTAAAGCTGGGTCAAATTCACAATCAAAGAATTACCCTAGATTTTAATTCTCTGGGAGGAAAGAGAATCTAAACACAAAGTATTAGGCAAGTGTTCAGTTATCCCGTGGGTACCAGTGGGTATATGTTACCATATACCAGCGTCTCTTCAGACCCCATGGGTAAGGAGCGGGGGAGAATACTGAATTACCCACATTCCCTTTCAGAGTAAAGACATCAGAATTATCAGAGTTACAGGGGGAAGACCTTGAGTTCCCCATATCAAATGTGGGGCATATATCCTAACCTCAATTACAGTCCCAGCGACATGGTTGTAACTCACACAGTGAAGCCCCCACTGAATGACAGAAAAAGTTTCCATCAGTTCTGATTTTTTCTTTCTTTCTTTCTTTTCTTTCTTATTGTTGTTGCTAATCAGGGTTCTCACTTTAAGAATAATCAAAGCAAAATGAAAACTGGGTGGTCATGAGACATCTGAATGGCTTGCTCCTAGTTCTCCACGGGTGTCTTTTTGACAGCTCTCAAGGCTGTGGCCCAGATGTTGCATTTCATCAACATCACTCCTTCCAGACCCAAGCTCTGAATTTACAAACTGGGCAGAAGTGTTTCTTCGTCTGGGGATTCTCAGGATGCCAGGCTTGGCCAAATGGGAGCAGCTTTCCTTCTCAACCACAGTCTTGTGGCCCACCTTGGAGGCTGAAATAAACTTACTTACTGTACTCAGCCTCCCAACCTCACCCAAGCCCCACTAATAACATCTGCTTTATAGCCGACGTTCCTGCAACCTGCTCTCTCCTTGGCTCTCCTGCCCTCTCAGAGAGGATGTGCTCTACTATGCGGCAGGTCTGGTGGAAAGTTGACAGTCTCCAAGCCAAGAGCAAAGCCAGCCAGCACTGGATAAATGACTTGAAGTGCTTTCTCAAGGGACCCTTTCCAGGTACAGGAGCCCTTCTTAACCAGATTTGGCCTGTGCTGGCAGACAGCCTTGTTCAGGAACACATTAAAAATCAAAATACAGACACCGTTTGGAAAGCATAGAAAGCTTGACTCTAATGTCTTATGTATTAAAACATTGTTACATAAAAATGACCGCAAAGCTCCAAATTCATACTTTCCTACCTTGTGAGACCAGTTGCCACTAGGAATAAACCCGTGAAAGTGTGAGGCTGACTGCAGAGCCTCAAGAGGCCTGGGGGCAAGGCTGGAGCCACATGCCAAGCCTTGGGGGCAGGATCAATGCCCTGGCCCTTGAGGGCAACACCGCCTGAAGCGAAGTGGGTGAGCTGGTGCCCTCATCTCACCACCCAGGTCTGGGGGCAAACACTCAGCCTGAGCCAGGGTGCAACTGATAGCTCTTCCCAGGCCCCCTTTCATCTACCTCATAAAGCCCCAGACAAATTGGCACAGCTCACAGTTTTTAATGAAGCGCGGGCTCCTGGCTGGAGCCAAAGGGGCATTACAAACTCAGAATGAGGTTCTTTCATACCCTCTGAGATGGTGATATAGAAGGCCAGACTTCTGGAATAGCTTTCTGCTGAAGAACTCAATACTCATCATGTAATTCGTTTCATTTTCCCTTGTCAAATCACCATGACATCCAGAATGGATCATTCATTTCCTCTTCGTTTTGAAGCATATCTAAAGCAGGGCCTCGACTATTTGAGGTAATCAGCCAGTCCTGGGGCTACAGTACAAAACTGAGTACCGACTATATGAGGACATTTATAGAAAGCTTACAACAGGCTGAGCAATGCTAAACTTTACATGCATTACCTCATTCACTTGTGACAATATGCTATTGGAAATCCACCATTTTCCCCCTTTTTTAGAGATGAGGAACCCCAAAGACAAAGAATTTAAGGACATATATTTAGTCTCATTTTGTCCCTCTTCAGTAAACATAATGCCTTTGACATTCATTCAAATGTGAATGAATAAGGTGTCATGGACTTAGTTGGACACTTGGAAGAAGAATTATTTTGAAATCAGTTGAACCTTGTTTAAATCTTGACTCTACTAACTGTTAGCTGTGTGATCCTGAGAAATTAGAGTTTCTTCATTTATAAAATGAGGCAGGACCTCTGCACTGAAAAATAAAAACAGTGGATTACAACTTTTTAATGGTACCACCTAGAATTGTGTAATTTGATGGTCCTGTCAAGACTTCAGCAATTGCACATTGTTTATAAATTGTTTGCCTTTTTTCTTCCAGAGAGAGCATGGTACTATGAAAAGATGCACTTTGGAGTTGATTATTCTTAGGTTTGAGTCACAGTTCTTCCATAACCTGGCTGTGTGACCTTTAGCAAGTCAAAACCCCCTGAGTCTTCATTCCCCAACATGTTGGGAATTGGAAATAAAAGAATTCTTCTGGATAATTATTACAAAGATTTTGTTGTGTGGAAGTGGAAGACCAAAGCAAAATCTAAAATGTGGGAATGGCTTTGGAATAGAGCAGTGGGTGGAAACTAGAAAAGCTGTAAGGATTTTGAGGAAAGCATTAGTAAAAAATTTAAAGGCCTTGAATACACTGTTCACATCATTTTGGATTTTGAGGACACCGTCCCTGAAGACTTAAAGGAAATTAAAGAAAATTTTATTAGAAATGAAATGACAGGAGATCTTTGTTAGGGTAGTGGCAGGAAGTGTAGCAACACTGTCACATGCAGCTACAGGGGAAGTAGAAACTACACACAGTGAACTGGGGGCTCTAGCTGATGAGAGCCCCAGCCAGAGTGTTAAAGTGATACCTGGTTTCCTCTTGCTGCTTATAGGAGGTAAGACTGTTCTATGAAAGACTATTAAATTGAACATATGGGAAACTATTAAAAACAATGGATTTGAACATTCCAGATGACAAACAATAATAAATTTGAGAAAGGGCTTTCAAGCCAGGATCCAATACAGAATAATTCCAGGAAGACATTGTGCCTCAGGGTACTGTTTATTCAGACTAAAGGTTCCATAAAGATATTAAGACTTTTACTCACAGATTCATTCAAACTTCAGGACTTTTAAGGTACTTAGGGACATTGTCCTTCACTAGAAGTTTAAAGCAATGAAAGGTGTCTCTCGGAGAGATGTATGGGTTTTAATTTAATGAAGTAAATAAACCCCAATAGCATTCACAGACGGCCCATAAAACTTTTTAAAGAATGATTCCAGCCTGGACTAAAAAGAGAACACAGAGAAGAGGATGAAGTAAAAGGAGGTCATTGGACCCCAAAATCTCAACTGACAAGAAATAGTTGAGAAAAACACTCAGCTGCAAACACATGCTAATTCTCATGAAAAAAGGAGTACTGAGGGTACAAAGCCAAGAGTCCAGAAGGCAGAGCCAAGAGTAAGGTATAATAACTCCTAATCAGGAGCATGACTAAATTCTAATCAAGGAAATTTCATATTTGTCCGGTTGGACAGAACTGCTAGGGATTCCTGTGTGCCTCCCACTTTCCCCATTTTTGAGCAGAAATATCTACAGTGGTTATCCTACCCCTATCTAAACATTGCACGTTGAGAGTGTGGGGCGGACAGCTTGTCTTTTAGTTCACAGGTCTGCAAAAAGAGGAACAGCACTCAAGGAACTATACATAGAAAACTACACCAGACAAGCTTCGTCTGCACCCAGACCTCATTTAGATGACAAGATTCTAGACTTCGAGCAAATGCTATGATAGGATGAGACTTTGGGGGACCTTAAGTGCAGGATGAGTGTAGTTTGCATGTGGAAAGGATTTGGGGGACCTTAAGTGCAGGATGAGTGTAGTTTGCATGTGGAAAGGATGTGAATCATTAGGACTCAGAGGATGGACCGTGGTGGCCAGATTCCAAGATGGTACTGTATCATTCACAGCCAAGTACAATCTCCTTCTACACTGTACCAGAATTTGTCTTTGTGACCAACAAATTATAGAAGTGGTGTTATATCACTTCTGGGATTAGGTTATAAAGGACACTGTGCTTCTGTCTTGTTCTGTCTCTCTTGGATCACTCACTCTGGAGAACGCCAACTGCCATGTTGTGAACAGTACCATGGAAAAGCCCATGTGGTAAAAAACTGAAGCCTCCAACCAACAGTCATATGACTGAGATTAGAAGCAGAGCCTTCCACCCAGTCAAGTTTTTAGACAACTGCAGCCCCAACCAACATCATGACGGAAACCTCACGAGAGATTCTGAGTTAAGACTACCCAGCTAAGGGGCGTCTGGGTGGCTCAGTTGGTTGGGCGACTGCCTTCGGCTCGGGTCATGGTCCCGGAGTCCCAGGATCAAGTCCCATGTCGGACTCCTGGCTCTGCGGGAAGTCTGCTTCTCCCTCTGACCTTCTCACCTCTCATTCTCAGTCTCTCTCTAATAAATAAATTAAAAAAAAAAAATCTTAAAAAAAAAAAAAAAAGACTACCCAGCTAAGTTGCTCCTGGATTCCTGAACCTCATAAAGTGTGTGAATAATATGTGTTTGTTGTTTTAAGTTGCTAAGCTTTGGAGTAATTTGTTATGCAGCAATAGATAACAAATAAAGATAGCCAATACAGAAGAACTTCTTTGAAGTGTCACATTCATGTGGTTAAAAACAAATGTCTGTGGTTAAAGTCAAAGATGCATTTTACTAAAAGACATGGAATGTAATTGTTAAGACTCATTTGCTACATGTCACTTTCTGCACATAAAGGACATGAACATACAGAGTCATGAACATCTAGAGTCAAGGTGCTACCTCTGGAGAAAGGAACACAGGCCCACACCCCATTAGTCTTCAGATAGGTAAAAACCCTTGCTCTTACCAGTGTGCCAAAATGTCTAATGAATAAACTCCTCTTATACATTTGATTCCAGAACAGCTCTACACTTGGAAAACATGCTAGTATTTATTATTTTGCATGCTCCCAACCTGGGAGTAAAGGGGAGACTGGATTTTAATCCACTTAAAAGAGCCCAAGAAAAAAATACAGGAGTGAGTGAAGGCAGGAGGTGGGTGTCCTAATTGTCATAGCTCAACTCTGGATCCCCAGCCTTAGGAAAGGGTTTTCAAACCCAGTGTGACAGACAGTCAGGGTGGGGCCTGGGAGAGGAGAGACAGGGGGCTGGAAGAGCCTAAAAAGTAAATTCTCTGAACCAAAGTTTCCATTCTGTTGAGGATAACGGAGGCATCTCCCTAGTGCCTGATGTGACAAAACAAGCTATAACTGACTGTAACTAAATAAAGCAACAGGAAAGGGAGGACATGCTTGTCAGCAATCCCCAGTTTCAGCTGGATGTTTTGACTACAGAGTGAGTAGCTCTCATCACTGAGAAATGACAAGAACTGATCTTCTTCCTGGTCAAAAATGTGTCTCCCTTGGGTTCTTTTATTTTAGAAAACTTCATCTCCTGCCTCATGCTGACCACATTAGAACCTGGGACTGTGGGACCAAATTTGTTTTTGATCCTATCCACGGAGCAGTTTAGAGGTCTTTCTTTTTCATTGCTTTCTTTCTCTCTCTCTCTTTAATGCGAATTGAGTGCCAGTAAGAGGAGCCAGAT
Source organism: Nasua narica (assembly GCA_028533885.1). NCBI lineage: Eukaryota > Metazoa > Chordata > Mammalia > Carnivora > Procyonidae > Nasua > Nasua narica. The sequence continues at coordinate 49,854,168 of CM052807.1, read as the reverse complement.
GGAAACTAAAGCTCTCTGTTTATGACTGCACAGGTACACCACAAACAGCAGTGTAAGTGTTCCACCCACTGCCTCCCACACACACACCAGACTGCCCCAAACCCCACCTGGAAGGACCAGCTTCTAGCAGGGAGATGACGGTTCCATTTCGAGGCTTACTGAGCCTGGTAATATTTGCTTAAGGACAACATTTGAATAGAGGCCCCTCAGAAAACTCACATTTCCATATTTACTGGGGATTTGTTTATTACAAATGAGGTTAAGAAACCATTCTGTATACTTGCTAAGTGAAAACAAGCAGACTACAAAAGAGCATGCCAGTCATCACAGAATTAATAACCATTTGTTAGCATTTACTATACATCAGGACCTGTGCCGGGCCCAGAGGTCTATATAGATGAGTCTATGTGAGATGAGCTCATAATGCCCATTTTGCAGATGAGAGACTGAGGTACAAAAAAAGGCAAAGTAACCAGTCCAACCAAAGATGACTACCTCTGGGCAGTCAGGTAAAGGTGCATTGTGTACTCTTTTACACTATTGGAAATGATATACCACAGTTTACTATTTGATGCATTTTAAGTAACAAGAAAGTAATTCACTTTTTGTAAAGTCTTTGCTTAAACTCACAGGGCTCTAAGTGGCCCAGGCAAACTCCAGAACTGGTTTATTGGGCTTCCTGGCACATAGACTCATCACATTGCTCTGACCTTTTGTTGGAAAAGAGAATCTAGAGACATTGACTGACATGAGCATTACTTATCTCTGGGAAAGAGGAGAATGGCCACATTAGCTATTGTCCTAAAGGAACACTTCTGAGAGTGAAGGAGGTGCTGATGGGACTGGGACGCTCCTGGGCGCACTAGGATGTATGCCCTAACTGCGGGTGAAGGGTTTTATTACGCTGCGCGTACACCAAGTGTTCTGCCTTGAGCATATACCGTTTTAATAAGAGAAAGGACAGTGTTGTGCACGATTTTTTTTTTCAGACAAAGACACTTTTAGTTAGAACTCTTGTGGCCATGCATTCTTTTTATTTGAATCACAAATCGAAATGCACATAATTCCAATTATTCACCACCACAATCGTCTAGAGTGCTGACAGCCATCAATGTGGCCATCGTTACTAAAATGTGATGTTGAATCAAAATGCTAGGAAACCACCCTGTAAATCACTCCTCCCCAACAGCAGGGCAGCAACCCTGGCTTCTACTGTGCAGGTGGCAAACCCAGAGGTTAGGGAACACCTCCCCCAAGGTTATGCAGCAAGTTAGTCAGCTTCTGCTCCACCTATCACCAACTTCCGCTGCTCCTCCAAGCTGAAAGACGGTTTCCAGTTCTCTGCGGCTAGTCATAACTTTCTCCAAAAAAATACAAGCCAGCTTGGGAAGAACATATGTGTTACCTTGGCCACATCGTGCACCAATACACAAACACCATTTACATCCGGGCAAGACTATCAGTAAATAATGTAACTTGACTCAAAACGGAACATGAACATTGCTCAGTAAGGGCAGGCTCGTCTGGACCGATTCAGATGACTAAGGAACCTCAGGAAGTGGAACCGTGAATCAGAAAGAGACCTCCTTTCCTCTGACTCAATGCTGAGCTCATGAGCCTAGGTGTTGTCGGGGATAGTGTCCGTGGAGGTACTGAAGTCCTCACAAATAGACAAAAATTAAGTGAAAACTTAGGACCTTTGCTGTTGCTCCCTGAATGAGGCTCTGGGATCACACTGTACTAGTTGCTTTACATACGTGAATCTCATAACAGTTTATGTTCCATATCATTATCCCATTTTAAAAATGAAGAAACTGAGGCTCAGAGAGCTTGCCAAAGCCCTCCAACCAGGTTGATGCATTACCCGTGCTCTTTCTACCATAGTACACTGCCTCCCAATAAGAAGCAATAAGGAAGAATTTAAATGGTATAAAACATCCTGTGGGCCGCCTACTTCTAATTTTTACTATGATCTGTCACTGAAATTTAGATAAGCTCTATCAATAGCAATAGCTTTTAAATACGTCTTTCATTTCTTCTGTTCTATTCGCAAACTTTGGAGGGTACTACATTATTTTGAGCACAGTCATGATAATTAGAGTATTTTCTATTTTTATCCCATACACAGAGAGATCTGCCACATATTAGTGAATTCTTAAGGGAATAAGCAGCACACTTTCCCAGGAGGTGTATTAACTCCAGTCTCAAAGGCAGTGCGCAAGTAGCCCACATTTCTTTGGATCCACTGACCTCACAGAGGAATGACCACACATGGCCCCTGTGGATACATAGGATGGGATTTGCCTGGCTAACCGGTCAAAAGCGGTTTGCAGCCTCTCGACGTCAGCATGATGCTTGCAATCCAGATTTTTGCCACTAGGTGGATGGTAGTGCCTTGTATACTAAGGGTTTCCCCGAAAAACTGGTAAGCTTTCCCTAGGAACTGATAAACGTTTAAATTTATAAAGTCGGTTATACCAGCTTTAATTAAAGACTATGAGCTCCACTGAAAAACAAGACTTCAGAATTTAAAAGGGGTGTGAGAACAATAAAACCATGTGGAATAAAAAAGTCTCATTTATAACACCAAATCCCACTTAATTATGCTATCTGATACAAGCAACCTCTTTCTCTCTCTTTTTTTTTTTTTAAGGATTTTGTTTATTTGACAGAGTGAGCACAAGTAGGCAGAGTGGCAGGCAGAGGGAGAGAGAGAAGCAGGCTCCCGCTGAGCAGAGAGCCCAATGTGGGGCTCGATCCCAGGACCCTGGGATCATGACCTGAGCCAAAGGCAGCCGCTCAACCGACTGAGCCACCCAGGCGCCCCACAAGCAACCTCTTTCTTAAGTAAGCATAAGAACTAATCTGATTCAGGACAAAGAGAAACTTTTTGCAAATTGCTGTACTTTGGTGCCTTCTCACTAAAATTCAATTATTGCTGATTATTGCTGAATCTAATCACGTCTTTACTTTTTCAGTTTTTAAGAGAGAAACTCCAACCAACCCCCGCCCCCATTTTTTTATACATGAAGTTTCAGTTGTCAGGAGAGTCTCAGACTGTAAACATGACTGAGGTTAGAAGCCACTACAGCTTCTGACGCTGAGGTTCATCCACATCCTGCCAACTCCAGAAAGATCTTATTTCCCAGTCCCTCCTCAGTCTTAGATGGTCACTGTGAGGCAGAGGACTGCTTTATGAAGACACAGGTGACTTCTTGGTTTGTTTTTTTCTCTGTGACTATACCCATGACTGTCCTTTATCAATCATGAATAATTTCTTTCTCCAAGAAACTCCTTTCCATTCTAATTCCTAGACCTTTGAATTCTAGAACCAGCATAAAGCCATAAGAACGACAGTAATAAGCATAAGTAATGCTGATATTGGGCTTAAAATATGCCAGGCACTATGCTAAGCGTTTTATAGATCTTAACTCATTTTAAGCTATGACACATCAAGTATTAAAGACTAGGTATAAAACATCCCTAAATAGCTTCATACCTCCTTTTTAAATGTTTTTGCAAAACATCTATTGAATGAAGCCATTTTTAAACAGAGCTAGTTTATATACTCGTACATATCTTATATATTCATATACATAAATATTTCATCACATATACACACCTCTTCTCATCTCTTCCTGGCATCTTACTTTCCCAGATAGCTTGTGGCTCTGTGAAAGGTAATCTTCCCCTTTAGCTCCATCTGTCATTCCTCTACTATACCTTTTACTCTAGAGCATGGGTCTCTGATCTGCAGCATCTGAATCAACTAGGATCTTATTAGAAAAGCAGAATCCAAGCTCCATCTCAACTTACTGAATCAAAAATCTGCATTTTAACAAGATTCCCTGGTGAATTAGATGCACATTCATGTCTGAGAAGGGTTACCTTCGGCAATACATCTGTTAAAGAAGATGATCGCTCGATTAAGGAGATAGGTTTTAGGAGTGACTGTGTTTATAAGAACAGAAGAAGTTGATGAGTGACAATGGAGCACCAATTTAGCAGTCAAATGAGGCCACCGATGCAATATTGCTAGTACATTAAGAGGAATCACACTTCTCTAGAGTGACTAGGAAGTAGTAGATGTGGGACCTTTTGTTCTGTTTTGTTTTGGTCTTGGGGGTAAAGTAAATCTCCTTGTCCCAATGCAATGGAAAGCATAACACTAATAACAGAAAACAAGAAGTATTTTCCTCAAACATCTGATCCAATGGACAAAATAGTACGCATCAGCGATTTACCTCTTTTCCAAAGACAGCTATTCAGAGTTATTCTTTTGTTTTCCCTTTTCAGATTAATCCATAACTAAATGAAGCAGGAACTATTTACAAGTGGTCACATATCGTGCTGCATGGCATTTATCCCAACGAACATCTTCTGTTTAGACTTGAATGCTTTAATTTGGAAATGTGAAGGGTAAGAGTGGGAACCTCAGAGCTCCTTGAGCACATGGGCGCTGGCTCACCCGCAACAACAGCAAACTAACTGCTTTACTATTTGAGATACTTAATTAAAGCCAAGGAGTCCAAAAATGCGTTCTTTAGACGCCAAAGAGCAATGTGTGTTTTTAGCAGCCACGGAAGTATGTGTTTGTGAAATTCAGACTTGGAGAAGGAGGTGATTTGCAAGAGGGTCCAGCTGCTGCCACCCTCGCTCCCGCTGCCCTCTCTCTGGAGCGGCTGCCGAGTCAGGGCTGACAGTTCTGAACCACCGCACGGAAGAGAATCCTCTGGTAGTAAGTAAGACTGAGCGCGAAGGGGTGAAGTATAAGAGAAGTATGCAGCTATTCCCAGCCCTGTCTTTACACTGTGGTCAGAAGCTGGGGAGGGGGTGTGTCTCAGGTCAAGAGAACATCTCTGGAACCTGTTTGATATTCATCTTAAAAAGTTAATGACAGGAATTAGAGTTAATATAGGTTTTTTGGCATTCTTAAATCTTGTTAAAGGCAGCAGAAGAACATAAGAGGATGAGAGGCATCTGTAGTAAATGCCTTTGCTGCCTTCTTGACTTTCTGTGAGGGAGAAGAGGTGGGTTTTACAATAAGCCTGCATTGTTGTTATTTTCTTTTTTTTTTTTTTTTTTATTTATTAGAGAAAGAGAGAGAGTGAGAGAGAGCATGAGAAGGGAGAAGGTCAGAGTGAGAAGCAGACTCCCTGTGAAGCTAGGAGCCCGATGTGGCACTCGATCCCGGGTCTCCGGGATCATGACCTGAGCTGACGGCAGCCGCCCAACCAACTGAGCCACCCAGGCGCCCTTGTTATTTTCTTTTTAAGAATGTTTTTAAACTCCAGTCCTCATGGTCTCCACCAAAGGCTCTTCACTTTGAAGGAGCAACCTGCCTTCCAACTAACGAGCCTTTGCCTATTCCTCTTAGCAGGTTGATTCTCAGATCCATCTGCTCCAAGTTCCCCAGAAATGGGAGATGTCTACACACTGTGGTTAGTGGCACCTGATCTCTGACTTTTTATCACCAAAACTGCTGAGCAGGACCGGGGATTCTTGATGGAGATACTATTGCCCCACAGAGGGCATAAAACACCAGCGGGGTGTTTTAGTCATTCTCTTTCCTACACTTAGTGAACACTAGTTCCAACATTAAATATTTTGCAATAAACGGAACAGTCTCAGACAACGAACTGTCTAGCATCCTATGAAACTTCTGTGTAGTCCAAAGACATTCACAAGTGAAGCACACTGTGTATAATTTTCTTACCTAGAATCTAAGTTTATTTGACAGATAAGCATCACTGTTTTTTTTGTAAAGTAATTCAGTAGTACAGGAACTTTCCAGGAATACATCAAGAGGTATAGGTATAAATCAAGAGAAGACTGTCCTCTTTTTCCACTCAAAATCTTGCCAAGGGTTGTTTACAGTTGTGGAAATCCATGTCCCCAATGGCAAGGCCATCACTGGTGTCTGAGTCACTGGTACAACACACCTCTATTAAGCTGCATTTGCAGCTGTCACAGGGCAAGGATTGTTGGTAGGTCAAATTCTCTGGCAGCTTCACTGTCTCTTTTAGGACAGTTGTGCCCCGACATTTACAGATTGATAAACATTATTTGATTATAAATCATTTTCCTTTTTTCTTTCTCTTACCAACAGGGCATCATCTTGATTCTTAATGAAGTGTGCAGAGGGCTACATTCATTATATCCTATATTCTCTACTATCTCAAAGCAGTAAAGGAAATATTGCAAAATATAATGCAAAAGAAGTGTTGAGTCTAATAGAATTGAGGCTACTTGGGACAGACAAGATCCAGAACCTAGGATCTAGAGGGGAGCAAAAGACCAAGAAAATGTCCAACAGAAAAACGAGAATGGAGACTTGAAAAGGATGTGCCTCTGTTCTGTAAACAGGCAGCCCCTGACTTCTCAGTCTCCTTCAACGCTTTCTTCTCCTGCCTGCCCCTTCGTTAAATGTAGGTGTTGCCAGTGCTCTCATTCTAATCCTCATCTTTGGAAGATGTATCCATTCATAAACCTTCACCCACCATTTCTATGCACCTGATTCCAAATCTATGCTCCAGATCTGAGCGTTGAATACAGCCTTCAATTTCTTTTTTGGATGGGCCACATCTATGTTGTGTTGTACCCCAAATATATCCAGCAAATTATATTCATCATCTTTCTCCAAAAACTTGGTCTCCTGTTGGTGTTCCCACGATTGGCTAACAATACCCTTATCCTTCCAGTCACTCAGTTTTATAACTTCAGATAAGAAATTCAGAGTGATCTTTAACAACTTTTTAACCCCACATGCAGTCTGCCCGTTCTACCCAAATGTCTCTCTGAAATCTTTTTCAGGGGTGTGCTAGTAAAATGACTTCCAAAAAAATGAGATTTTTTTTAAAGCCCTAATTTGTAGTGCTTGCCAATTTCTGTGATGCAAATATTCCCACTATGGCCAATTTAAAACGACCAAGAGTTTAACATCTGGCTCATAAAATTCCGAACATTTCACAATAAGCTCTTGAGAGCCAGTGCTCCTTTCTATTTCTACTGCTGCCACCCTAGTTCAGTCACTTGTCATGTATTTTCCGAGTTATTTAGAAGCTTATAAATTAGTCTGTGTACCCCTTGCTCCAATTACATCTGTGCATAAAATTCTTTTACATTTCTTTGTTGCATATAAAATAAATGCCAAGCCTTGTGTGCAAAGCCTTCCACATTATGGTCCTAGTCTATCTTTTTCATCTCATCTCCGCCATGCCCCTCATTCACCACCACCTCCTACACACTCACTGACACACAGCTGCACAACTCTCACGCTCCAGCCCCATAGGGACACTCAGCCGTCTTTAAAAAACAAAGCACAGTGCAGTTTAGTCCAATAAACTTCTACTAAATGCCTACTATGTACCTAATACTGTGCTAAATTGAAAAAGACATGCCCTCCAGGAGCAAAGAATCCCGAGTACTTCAACTCTCTTGTGGTTATGTTTGTACTGTTACATTAGTCAGAAACTTCCCTCTCTGTCTTTATTCATTCGGGAAACATTTACTGAGTACCTACTAAGTGCATGACCATGCTGTATTCTGGAAATAAGACAATGGAAAAGACACAGCCTCTACCTTCTAAGACAGATAATAGTAGGTGATGTGCAGGTGTAGTGGAGAGATACCAACTGTCTTCCCTGTTGGATCCAAGGAAGGATTTGCTAAGAAGAGAATGCTGGAACTGAGAATGAATGAAGGAAATGTGGCTCAAGAAAGAAGCAAACACCAGATTATGAGGGGTTCAATATACCACATTTCCCAGTTGATATTCCTTATAAGTAGAGGATTTATCTCGCTCAGGCAGAGAATAGCCTCTGAGGATACAGATGCCTTTCATGGAATCCAATGAAAAGCTGAATGGTCAGGCCTCCGTAAGGACTGGAGCTTACCTCCAGGAACTCAATTGCAGAAGTGCACCAACCTTTACTTCAAAGCTCTGGAATTAAGGTGACTCAACTCTCAACAGCTATTCTTGTGTCTCTCAGTTTAAATGCAAAAGACAATCAGATTGGTCTAGTTTGGGTCAAGAGTGCATTCTTGGTTCAGTAGCTATGACCAGAGCCACATTGGTCATTTTCAATCACCAAGATGCTCAGAGAACAGAGATCCCAGGCTCAGCAGAGATCCTCAAAACTATCTACTTTAGTCAGACACATAATTACTCAGAGCTGAGGGCAGAAAAATCATGGCCAATTGTATCAGGAATGCTTTGGGCTGCAAGAAACACAGAACATGCTACAGTGCTACAAATGAAAATGAATTATTCTGACATACCGAGAAGTCCACAGGTACAGGTATTACTGGTATGAGTTCAGCAGCTCATCAGTTGTAAGGCTATAATCTCTGAGATTCTCTTGGCCTCTTGTTCTTGGTCCTGAGCTGCTATAGTTCCAGTTATCACATTTGAGACCTAAAAAGGAGAAAGAGTGATGCCAACTATATCTCTTGCCATTTATAAGGAGAGCCCAAAAGATTTCCCAGAACCTCCGAAGAGACTTGTACTTAGTTGTCATTACCATACATGGTTCATATGACCCCTTCTCACAGCAAGAGAGATTGAGAAAGCAGGAAACAGTATCACAGTTAGCTTAGATCAACCATGATCTAGAACTAGATACATGAAGATCCCAAACAAAATTGAGGTCATTAAGTATGGCAGACTCTGAGGTAACCCCCAAAGATCCCCACCTTCTGGTTTTTACACTCTTGTGTAATTCCTTCTCCTTGAGCATGCGCAGGACCTGTGACTTGCTTCCAGCCAATAGAAATATGGAAAAAGTGATGGAATGTTAGCTCTGTGATTGTGTTACATTATATACAATTCTGTTTTGCTAAGACTCATTCTAGAGACTCTCTCCTCCAAACTGGCTTTGAAGAAATAAGTGGCCATGTTAGGAGGATTATGTGGGAAGGCGCCGAGGCTGGTCTCTAGGAGCTGAGCCAGCAACAAGCCAGGATTCTCAGTCCTACAATCATAGGAAGCAAATTCTGCTAACAACCTGACTGACCTTAGAAGTGGATTCTTCACCAGTCAAGTCTCAAATATGAATGCAGCCAGATAACACCTTGACTCCAGTCTTGTGAGACCCTCAAGAAAGGACCCAGCTAAGTCATACAGAGACTTCTGATCCACAGAAACTGTGGGATGATCAGTGTGTGTTGCTTTAAGTCACAAAGTTTTTGGCAATTGATAACTAACATGTCAAGGGAGAATTGAGGAATATTTATGGTGGAGGTAATCAACAGCTTCTACCATACCAGTCATGTTTGATTTCATTTCTTTTGTATACAGACCATTTTTTTACCTTCGTCCATGTTTCATTATCGTCCTTATGTCTAATCTCTAGGCCTGAATCTTAAATCAACAGAGATCATGACTCCTACTCTCTTTGACACCACTCCCCTTGGAAATCCCTTTCTTGACTCTGACACTGCACTGTCCTTGTTTCTTTCAACTTCTCCTCCATGGGTGTCACTGAGATTTACTTCTTGACCTGACACTCTTCTCTCCAGCCACATTTATCCAGCTCCCTGTTGACAGTCTACCGTTATTCTAAACTCAAAGTGGTTGAAACCCACTATCCCTTCTCTCTCTGTCCCATAAAACTTCTCTCTCTGTCCCTTCTTCCCCAGTCCTCCTTCTCTGTTAGTAGCACTACAGTACTTTTCATCTTTCAGAATGAACATCTTGAAATAATCATTGATTCACCTGTCACCCATCATCAAATGCTGGAGATCTTCCCTCATAATGTCTCCAAAAACATCCATTTACTCTACTACCTTCCTGTTTCAGGACTTCAGAACCTCCTGTTGGTATTACCAACAAAGCTTGCTCGTTGATCTTCCTACTTCAATCAAGTATACATTACATGCTCAGAGGTTTCGTTTATCTTCTACCTCAAAATCCCCTTTATTGTTTATGCCAGTTAATTTTGAGTTTTCTCTGACAGCCAAAAACATCTTGGCAAATGCAGTCCACATCCCACAATTAACATACTTTTCTAGGCTATACTGCACTCATTTCTGGATCCGAACATAAGGCAAATATATGGACAGTCTCTTTTCTCTAAGAGCATTAATTCCATATCTGCCCCTAAACTAGGTTGGAAGCTTCTTAGGAGATAGGTTCCTATTTAGTTTGTGTTCCAATGGCAGTCATGATTATAATATACAGCTGACCCTTAAATAATGTGGGGATTGATGGCACTGACCCTCTTCCAACCTCACATGGTCAAAAATGTGTGTATAATTTTCGACTCCCCCAAAACTCAACTACTGACAGCCTACGGTGCACTGGAAGACTTACCAATAACATAACCAGTCAAACAATATATGTTTTGTACATTATACACACTACATATGATATTCTTATAGTACAGTAAGCTAGAGAAAAGAAAGGGTTAAGAAAATAAGGACAAAATATATTTATAGTGCTGTACGTAAGTCTCTGTATAAGTGGACCCACACAGTTCAAACCCATGTTGTTCAAGGGTCAACTGTAGTTGCAACATATTCCACATGTTGATGAGGAATGTACCATATTCAAGTTAGCACAAAATATGCTAGAACTTAAGATACTGACAGCTTTGGAACAATTAAGTATCTAAGGAAAAAGAGCCAATTTCTGCAGTACATGGTAGAATATACTATTTCCTTACCAGTTGTTATGGGTTGAATTATATTCCCCCAAAAAATATATGTTGAAGACTGAACCACCAGTACCTCAGACTACAGTCTTCTATGGAAATGGAGTCATTGCAGATGTAATCAGTTAAAATAAGGTCATACTAGAGTTTTATGGGCCCTTGGTCCAATATGCCTGTTGTCATGATGAGAGAGAATGCCACACGAGGATAAATGTAGTTGGGGCGTCACAGCCACACGCTAAGGAATGCCAAGGATTGCAGGCCACAGCCACAAGTTTGAAGGGGCAAAGAAGGATTCTATTCAGAGTTGCAGAGAGAGTATGGCCCTACTGAGACCTTGATTTGAGATTGCTGGCCTACAGAACTGAGACAAAATAAGTTTCTGTTGTTTTAACCCATACGGTTTGTGGTACTTTGTTACAGCAAACCCAGGAATATGCATATTTTTAAAAAATCATATCTAAACACCAATTTTAAAAAGCTTACTCTATCTCAGTGTGACCTAAACCTTTGCATGTGCTGCCTGTTCCCCACACCTGCTTCTTAAGCCAAAGCCGGCTCAGTCCTTTCCACTCCCCTAATTCACCAAGGCCCTACCTTCCACCAGGCCTTCAACATGCTGTTCCATCTTCTGGGTAACAGAATATCTTTTCCTGGCTGGCTCCTTCTCATCCCTCAGCTTCAGAGTCCCTTCCTAAAAAGGTTGATTTCCCTCCTATTATATACTTTAATAACATGATTTTCTTTCACCTTATAGCATCGTTCACAATTTGTAACCCCATTCCCCCAAGAATGTACCCCCAACGGCTGGTGTCATGTCTGTTTGGGACACTACTGAATGTCTGACACCCAGCAGAGCACCTGGCACATACTAGGACACCACATGATTGAGTCCAAGATCCTGAGATATATGCCCAATGTCAGGTGCCTAGGTATCCACAAACCTACACTCTGTGCACCAAAAATGGCTGTAGTTCCTAATGTGATGGGCACAAATATATTGCAGTAAGCCTTTCACAGCTTCTTGCCTTCCCAACATTTCAAGGGAGTTCTTGGGCCCAGCCACCGGATCACTTTGGTTCTGAGGAGGGTAGTGTGTGGAGTTATTGGAAACATCTGAGGGAGAGGCTAACTGAGTCATGTTAGTAAGGGTATGGAGCTACCTGTCGAAGAAGAGGTAAGAAGGTGGGAAAGAGAAGGAGGACTGAGGAATTAGGGAGATTAGAAGAGAAGAGGTGAGATCAGGACACAGGACTGCCATCTGATACCCTGGCAAAGGCGACAGTGAAGACAACGGTCAACGTTTCATGGTGCATTGTAAGGTATGCTCCTTCCTTTCTCACTCCACTTCCAAAAATATCTATATTAAAGATTTTCATTATTATTCATGAAGGATTTTGGTGTCATATTTGTGATTCTTGTGGAAAGGCTACCACCTACACAAGAAATCTCAGATTAATCCAACTGCTTTAAAAATCCAAATTGGAATCCCCTACTCCAATTCACTGTCCATCTGCTCACACCTCCCTTTCTGCTGCCTGAGCATCAGTCCTTTGTCATTATCAGGAAAATGCAGACCCCTCCATTGTCTCAGACTGAGCAGTTCCTCTGAGAATCACATGGTATTTTAGATAACGGACTTTGGAACAAGATAGGGGTTCAAGTCCCAACTCCGTCAATTAGTAGTGGGTAGAACTGGACATGTTATTTAATCATATTCACCATTTAGAGTATATTGTGATAATACAGAGTGTTTAGTATCATGCTTGGCACACAATTAGAGCTCAGTTTGTGACAGCTATTCTTTTGATGCTCCTTATGACTAATAAGGTGACTTGAAGTATCTCAGCATCACCTCTACGATTTTCCCCAAAAATTTTCAAAGAGCTGGATGTCCTCAGAGCCATTGTGGAATTCTGAGGGTGAGGGGAAAGCATAAAAAGTAATAGTTTCAGTTAAAGGAGATTTTTGTCAAAAATTTAAAAAAAAAAAAAAAGGAGATTTTTGTCATACGAAGAAGACTGGGGCCCTGTAACTAATGAAACCCCAAGTCCTAAGCTTTCAGAAATGGAAATACAGAGTCCTCTTTTGACCACACCCTTACTTCTCTTCACTCTAAAAGGAAGAGGGACACAAAGCAAAGACACACTGAGGGCAGAGCTTTTAGTAGGGGAACAAAGGGGCCAAACCTCCCTCCCTCTCCCCTGGACACACTCCATCCTCCTCTCTTGCACAACTGGGTGAGAAGTCGGGGAGCTTCTCCTTGGGTAGCTCCCTCCACCCTAAAACAACTTGGACTAGCAGAACGACAGCCTGAAAAGCTACTTGACTAAAAACCTCCAGCTGATGGAAGAAAGATTTCCAGAGTAGGAAAGAAAGTCAGGGCTCAGGGTGTATGGTCTGGCCAAGGACCCCAATCCTGAGAGACACTAGTGTTCTCCACATTAAAGTTTTGCAAGAACCTTGGCCACAGATGCCTGCAGGGAGTTAGGTTTCACCAACCTCTGCTTCCAACACATTCAACACATTTGAGGGTTTTCATGCATTGAGTGATAGACTGCAAGTTGCATATTCCAAAACTTATTTTTCTTTTCTTCCATAGTAATAGATCCTATATTTGTTTTCATTTGTTGTATTTACCACGAATTTAGCAGCTTAAAACAGCCCCCATTAACTAAATCACAGAGGCTGCCCAAGCTGACACTTTGATTTTAGCTACTAGATCTGCCTGCATTCCTTGCCTCAGAGCCCGCCCCCCCACCCCCATATTCAAGCCAGCAGTGACAGGTTGAATCTTTCTCCTGCTGCTAATCTCTAACTTCCTCCATCTCTGACCTCTAGACCCGATTTAGAGGTCAGGCCTACCTGGATAATCTTACTATCTTAAAGCCGATTAATTTGGAACATAACATAATCATAGGAGTGGCATCCTATTTGCAAGATCCACTCACACTCAAGCGGAGGAGATTATACAGGGTGGAGAGCCCTGGAGTATTTTAGAGCTCTGTCCACCAGAGACCCCTACCGTTAAACTTCACAGGTGGATCCCCAAATAAAGACTACACTTCCCAGCCTCCCTTACAGCTAGGTACAGCCACGTAGCTAAATACTGACCAAAGAAGTGTTGTAGAGCAGCTTCCCAGAAACCACTTTAAAATACTACTGTTGCCCAAGAGCTATCTGTCCCCTCTTTTTTTGATTCCTTCTTGCCAGCTGGAATGTGTCATTTAATGCCCGGAACTTTCGCAGCAACCTGGACCCTAAGAATAGGAGCCACATGCAAAGGTGGTGGAGCAGCAGGATAGAAAGAACTTGGGTCTCTAATCTCCAGAACTCTACCCAGTGGCGCGCCGTTAAACCTTAAACCACAGGCTCTCGGAAAGGCAAAACCCTGATTTGTAGCATTCGCCAATTTCCGTGATATAAATACTCCGCCCTGGCCAGTTTCAAGTTGCCGCTGTGACGTCACTGCACTTAGAGTTGGGCCGAGACGCTAGCAATCGGTTCTCAAAGGCTGGAACACGCCAGCCCCAGGCCACCCCTGGCTGGAGCAGCTCTGGGCTGCGGGCCTCCAGGCTTCGGCTTCGTCCGAGAAAAGGAACGTCCGCCTTCTTTGAGGTACTGTTATTTTAGGGTTTCTGTTGAACGCAGACAAACCTGAACCGAGGTAATTTGCTCCGCTTTTCTCTCTCAAACATTGAATTTTTCTTGGCGTGGGTTTTTCTGTGTGGGACGGGTCCGGACGGAACAGAAGGGTGGGCTGTGGGGGGCGCGCAGGGTTTATGTTGCGCGCGTCCCCGGCGGCCGCTCCGTCCCAGTCGCCGCTCTGGAAGATTCACCCCAGCGCGGTAGGAACCACCACGTGACAGAGACCTCCAGGCGGCCCGGGCTGGGAAACATTTGAAGCCATGCAGCAAAGCCGGGGGTGTGACTCGAACGCCCCTCTTCGCTTGGACCTCTGAAGACCAGTGAAGTTCGAGACCCACATCAGAGCCGAAGAGACTCCAGACCAAGTGAACCTCAGCGCGACCAGAAAACACCCGCTCACTTCTCTGAAAACAGACAGGAGAAAACACCAGAGGCCACGCCTTTTCCCTCCGACTTTATAGCACGAGACCGCGGGGCCTGAGTCGGCCACAGCCAAGGGGCTGGACCTTTGCCCGCCAGCCCGGAGCCCGGAGCCAGCCGGAAAACGGCACCCCTCTGTTACGCACATGTGTGCCCGCGGCGCCGGCTGCCCTAGGACAGGCCAGCTTCATGTCCTTACCTGAACCTGGAACCCAACAATGGCGCCCGCAGCCCCAGCAAACACGGTCTCATTCACCGCTTCCGCTCCCTGCCTTCCGGTGCCTCTTCAAAATAGAAGGAACGGAGAGGGGCGCTAGGGCGGCTCAGTCCTTGAGCGTCTGCCTTCAGCTCAGGCCATGATCTCAGGGTCGTGGGATCGAGCCCCACATCAGGCTCTCTGCTCAGCGGGGAGCTTACTTCTCCTCCCACACTCCCTGCTTGTGTCCTCTCTCTCTCTGTGTCAAATAAATAAATAAAATATTTAAAAATATACGTACCTAATGTAGAGCTCGAGGTCCTCCATCTCTTTGTGTAAGAGCTGTTTGGGAGGAACGGCATTGACTACATCGGACCCACCTGGACTTCATCAAACCCTCCTGCAGGTGTGTCAGGTCGTGGTCGGGGTCCAAACGTCGGAGAATCAACCAGGGGCCCTTTCCTCCAGGGGCCCCTTCTGGGGGATCACGCTCACAGCCTAGGAAGAGTGGTCACAAGAAGTACGTGCCCCTATCGTCCGCGGAATAGCTACCATTTGTGAGAGTCCGTGGGAAGTGTGTACATTTTTCTCAGATGATCTTGCTAGGAAATCAGTGAGGTATCGTCACCTGAGCTCCACAAATGAGGACACGGAGGACGGTGGGGCTGAGGCCAGGTCGCCAGCTGTTTGCATTCAGGCTGCCTGAGCACAGACTTCTCGGAACAGGGCCTTTGGCTGTGGGTTCCAGATCCTTCTTTTTTTTTTTTTTTTTTAAAGATTTTATTTATTTATTTGACACAGAGAGAGAGATCACAAGTAGGCAGAGAGGCAGGCAGAGAGAGGGGGAAGCAGGCTCCCTGCTGAGCAGCGAGCCCGATGCGGGGCTCGGTCCCAGAACCCTGAGATCATGACCTGAGCCAAAGGCAGAGTGTTTAACCCACTGAGCCACCCAGGCGCCCCCCAGATCCTTCTTAGAGCAGTGCTGAGGCAGAGAGAGGAGGCCGCATGTCTCAGACTGTGAGATTAGGGCTGACTTTCCCAGGAGGAACCCTGGGCTCAGTGTCACAGGGCTTTTCGAGGCCAATAAAAATGTTTTACTTGTAATGTCTTTTAATATCAGAAGACCGATATAGTTATATATATAATTATATAATAAACATGATTCCATCCTGGATTATATTTGTCTTTACACCAACATAATCAAAAATATAATTTTTAATATCTTCTATGGAAAAGGAGGCACATGAAGGCAAAAGTGCCAAGGACCTATGAAAGTCATACAGCGGCCCAGACTAAGGTAATAGAAGTAGATGGCATTGCTGTAGGCACCAACCAGATGGAAAAAAGGCCAGAATGTTCCCGCACACCTGGGTGCTGTTGGCTAAAGAGAGTGTGTTCTCAATGAAAGTCTCAGAAGATTGTCAGTTTGGGATATAGAATATTCCAGTGAGATAAAAATAAAATAGGGTTAAAATTACTCCTTATCTGTTCTTTATCCCGATTGGCTATTCAGATAAGAAAAGTGAATAAATCAGCAGCCATTCTTATGATATCTAACACACTAGAGCCCTGGCATTGGATCTGGTTTTCGTTTGTTTTGTTTTGTTTTTTAATTTTCTTCAGTCTGGTACTCGGGAAAACACAACAAACACGTCAGATGGTTCCTAGGATGGGAACAGGGCTGCCCTAACTCCATAGCTTAATTGTTGGTTTTGTTCTGGAGAATCACCCTCCCACCCTGGGCACAGTCTTGGTGGGGCTGTCCATCAAGGTGCCTGCCCTGTCCTGGTGTGGGCATAGGTCCCCAGCTGGAAGGTCAGGATTCTCACTCCTTGAATTTCCATGTTGAGCCGATGATGTGGGTCCTGAAGTCAATTAGAATTCCTCTATCTCCTGGGCAGAGCCCTGAGGAGATTGTGCTTGAGTTCCCAATTGCCAGAGCTGCCGTAGTTCCACAACTTCTTTGATTTCCTTTTAAATATTGAGCTGAGGGCACCTGAGTGGCTCAGTCAGTTAAGCGTCCACCTTTGGCTCAGGTCATGATCCTAGGGTCCTGGCACTGAGCCCCACATTGGGCTCCCTGCTTACGGGGGAGCTTGCTCTCTCTCTCCCTCTCCTGCTCCCACTACTTGTGTGCGCTCTGTCAAATAAAAGAATAAAATCTAAAAATATATATATATTTTTAAATTTGGAGCTGACCCATATCTTTTTAGTAATTTTTCCTTCTTCTTCCTCTTCTTTCCCTCCTCCTCCTTCTCTTCTCCTTTTTTTCCTCTTCCCCTTCCCCTCCTCCTCCCCTCCTCCTCCTCTTCCTTCTTCCTTCTTTTTCCTCCTCCTCCCCCTCCTCGCCTCCTCCTCCTCCTCTTCTTCCTTCTTTCTTTTTCTTCCTCTTCCTCCTTCTTCTTCTCCTTCTCCCTCTCCTTCTTTTCCTCCTCCTTCTCCTTCTTCAATTAGCTAGAGTCCATACCTGGTGCTTTAAAAAGAATTTTGATTGGTGGGTACCTTCTAGGATGGCAGAAGTTATTCTATGTGGGACACTGGACATTGATGGCACTAAATTCACAAACATCATGTAAACCTGCTAACTCATGCACTTAGCTAAGAAAGATACCTTGTCATTAAAAATAGAAATCAAAATCAATTCATTAAATAGAAACCAACACATGATTAACAGAAGGGGACTAATCTGTTCTTTTAGATTTATAATTACTAAAAGATGCTCCCCGATGAGGAGGTGGGGAGCTGGGGGAAGTATGCAGACCTCCTTTCATGAACTGGCCCCCCTCTCCATGAATTACATCATGTAGAAAACAGCAACAATTAAAAAGTTTTAGGAGAAGATTTAGTATTTGTTATTGGTTGAATTGTGTTCCCCCCAGAAAAAGATACTGAAGTCCTAGCTCTGGGTACCAAGGAATGGAGCTTCTTTGGCAAGTAGAGTTGTTGCTGCTGTAACTAGTTATGGTATGATCACACTCAAGTAGGGTGGGCTCCTAGTCTAGAGTGACTTCCTAAAATGGCCATGAAATACAAAAAGAACACCATGTGAGGATGATGGCAGAGACTGGGTTAATGCAACTACACACCAAGGAGCCCCGGTTTGCCAGCAAACTCCTGCAAGCTTGGAAGAGGCAAGGAAGGAATCCTCTACAGATTTCAGAGAGAGCGTGGCCCTATTGAAACTTTGATTTTGGACTTGTAGTCTCAAACTGTCAGACCATAAGTTTTGGTTGTTTTAAGCCATCCACTTTGTGATTATTTTGTTATAGAAGCCTAGGAAACTAACACAATACCCACCTCTCCAGACTTTCAAAGACATTGCTTCAATGGCAGACTTTGGTAAAATAAGACGAAAGAGCAAACATATACATACACACCAGACCATGAGAAAAATCACCTCTAGCCACACACCGCTTGTACCATTGTATCTTTTCTTAGATCCCTGTCCTTCCACCCAGCACCACCTTGACATCTGCCAGGGCTGGAAGTGATGTGAGCTTCACTGTTCCTTGGACTTCCTCACCCTTTGGGAGGCCCTTCCAGGCCCCCCCCCCTGGGGGGGGGGCGCGGGGAGAGAATCAGACTGCCGGCAGGAAACTGGTCTTCTGTCACTGAGTCAAAACACTTTCCAGCAACAGTATCTGTCCAGTTTTCTACTTTTCTTTCCATCTGGTATTCAAATTCAAATTGGTAGCATTCAATTCAGATTTTAGATAGAGAAGTCACTTCTCTAAATGACAATACTATCACTCAAGCCCAGATACTGATTCCATTCACAATAAGATAACAAAGTGATGGGGCTCGATTCCCCTTTTCCTGCAGTGCTCCTGGGTTTCCAAGCACTGGTATCACTACTGTCTATTGGCAAATTTCCCTTCCAGCCCCTACCAGAAGCTGAAAGTTCTCCTACCTGTTTGATGGGTTATATACATTGGTAGAAGAGAAAAGTACACTGCAAGGTATTTCTTTTATATACTTTATATACTTATATATATATTTAAAGTATATATATATATACACTTTCTTTTATATACTTAAATATATATATTTATATATACTTATATATATATATACTTAAAACGATAGTGTCTTTTTTTAAATTAAGATATATTATTTGTTGCAGAGGTACAGGTCTGTGATTCATCAGTCTTACACAGTTCAGAGCACTCACTATAGCACATACCCTCCCCAATGTCCATCACCCAGCCAGCCCATCCTTCCCACCCCCTCCCCTCCAGCAACCCTCAGTTTGTTTCCTGAGATTAAGAGTCTCTTATGGTTTGTCTCCCTCTCTGGTTTCATCTTGTTTCATTTTTTCCTCTCTTCCCCTATGATCCTCTGCCTTGTTTCTCAAATTCCACATATCAGTGAGATTATATGATAATTGTCTTTCTCTGATTGATTTATTTTGCTTAGCATAATACTCTCTAGTTCTATCCACATCATTGCAAATAGCAAGATTTCATTTTTCATGGCTGCATAATATTCCATTGTAGATATATAAACCATGTCTTCTTTGTCCATTCATCTGTCAATGGATATCTAGGCTCTTTCAATAGTTTGACTATTGTAGACATTGCTGCTATAAACACTGGGGAGCACATGCCCTTTCAGATCTGCATTTGTATCTTTGGGGTAAATACCCAGTAGTGCAATTGCTGGGTCATAGGGTAGCTCTACTTTCAACTTTTTGAGGAACCTCCATACTGTTTTCCAGAGTGGCTGCACCAACTTACTTTAAGGTATTTCGACTAAGAGTTGTTGATCAAAAAACCACTAAACTAATTTCTTTTTTTTTAATATTTTATTTATTTATTTGACAGAGAGGAGAGCGATCACAAGTAGGCAGAGAGGCAGGCAGAGAGAGAGAGAGGGAAGCAGGCTCCCTGCTGAGCAGAGAGCCCGATGCGGGGCTCGATCCCAGGACCCTGAGATCATGACCTGAGCCGAAGGCAGAGGCTTCAACCTACTGAGCCACCCAGGCGCCCTAAACTAATTTCTTTAAGGAACTTTTATGGCTGGATATACCAAAATCTACATTTCTTTTTTTTTTTAGAAAAGCCAACTAGGTTTCAAGACCTTCTAAATTCAACAAAGATGTTAAGCATCTGCTGTGTACAAGGCTTTGCTGGATTCCCTGACTTAGGATGATAAAAAATGAATACAACACTGTATCATCAAGGAAACCACAATCCAGAACAGGAATAAGAAACACACATAAGAACTCTTATGTAATTGTCATAAGGAATTATCTTTCTTAACACTGTGGAGCCAGTACTTAGCTCACTTCACCAAGACTCATAGCTTGCTCATCAAGGCCAGCTGTGAGAACTCACTGCAATATGGCCACAAAGTGTTGCGCCCAAATCTCTCATATCATAAACTGCCCAGTCTCAAAGTCTGACTTAAGGTCATCCAGCCCAGGCCTGAAAACCTGATGTCCTTCTTCTGAGACATGGCTCAGACTCAAGGTGATGTCCCTCCCTCACTGCTGTAAGCATAACAAGCTTAGCTCTGCTCAAGCAAGAGATTGTTCAGGTGGTCTTTGCAGGATACAACAGTCAACACCCCTTTCTTCTGGCAGGAGGAAACCCTCTTATCTGGTATTCATTCATTCCATGTCGCTGAGCCTGGAGCTTTCCCTCCAACTGCCACCTCAGCCATGCCGGTTACCCTAGGGATGGACACATGACCTGAGCTGGTCCCATCAAAGTCTTGATAAAGAGTTTGGTCCTTGGAATGGGATGTTCCAACTATCTAACACTGAAATACAGGACCAGCTAAATAAAGACAAGGGGTGGAATAGATAGGATTCTCCATCATCATCCTTACGAGAGAAGCAAGGTAACTGGTGAGACTGCTCTATGTTGGGACTCAAACCCTTCAAGCCAGTTCTTTGCGAGACATGACAGAAACACATGAGGACCTTACAAATTTGTAAGCTACCTCTTAAAGGCTTCAGTAAGATATTTTAAGAAGGGCAGAAGCTGCTGGCCATGCTAGTCCATTTGAAGGTATAAAGAAAACAACCAACAGCTCTGGTATCACAACAGCTCATATCCACTGAGCACTTCACCTGGATTTTCTCATTCAGCGGTCCCAATAATTCCAGAGTGGAGACAGTGGTCATCCCTACTTTACAATTAAAAAACCCTGAGGGTCAGGGAGATGCAATTACCCGACCAAGGCTTCACAGCTAGAAAGTGGCAGAACTGGGAAGCAGACTCAGCCAACCTTGCTCTGGAGCCCAGGCTTTCCCCCTTTCTGCCTACAGCCAGGCAAAAGCAGAAGGTCAGATAATGTGTGCCTTGCAGAACTGCAAGAGCCAGAGCCTCTGTTTCCATCAAGGGCGCATAAACAAACAGGAAAATATGGCAGGACTGGGCCTTCGGAGCAGGCAAAGGAACAGAGTGGGAATTCATGCCCAGAACCCCTCCTAAACACCTCCTGCCACAGAGAGTCAAGCATTTCTACGAAAGCAGCCTTCCGTGGGATGTACCCTAGCAAGGGCAGACCCCTATTGTTGTGGGTTTTCCCAAAGCTGAGGAAGAGACTGGAGCCGTTAAGCTAAGGTTAAAGAGTATGGGCAGGAAGACAGATATCACAAAGATGGGCTTCAAGTGTAAAAACCAGGCTCTACTACATCTGGGCCTTTAGCCCACAGAGTTGCCAGAGATCAGATCCGCCACACTCCAGCCAGGTTCTTAAAGGGGTTTTATCGCCAAGGAAATGTTAATGGCCCGTAAACGGAAGATCCCCAGCCTCAACAGAAATTGTCAGGTTCTCTCCACACACCATCCCCTCCAATAGCCATTCCAATGGGAAGAGGGCTACTGCAGGGCACAGCATCCAGGCAGAGCCCTGGAACATCCAGCTGCAAGGCAGGAGCAAGGGTTTCCAGATTAGCTGACCATGAACCCATTGCACCTTTGGAGCAGGGAGTGCTTGCTAGCCCTTACCTGCAGGAAGAAGTATACAGTTTGGACCAGTGACTGCAGTTTTTCTGTCTCCCTTTTCCCAAATAGCAATATGTGACCCGTAGTGTGTCAGGTTCCCTGATTGTAATGTGGGATAATATTTGTATTTACCCCATGGGATTGTTGTGAGGATGAAATCAGTTCAATTTTACAAATGCTTAGCATTCCTTACACAGAGTAGGAGCTCAATTTGTGTTAGGTGTGGTTGTTTTGGTGTGTCTTGGGTATGTAGGAAATAACCTGAATTACTCATGATAGACGGTCAGAACTGAGTGGTTACCCAGGGGTGTTCACAATGGACATCCCCCAGCAACCCTGGACTTGGGATGCATTAAGCTGTGACGTCGTCACCTTTGGATGCAGTGGCTGGATCTGATTTTTTACTGCTTCCCTTGGTGTAAAGGTGGGTATGTCAGGTTTCTTGTGAGGTAGCTGTGCCATTTTAAGTTGGATCATTCTTAAAATTGTACATATAAGGGGAGCACATGTGGGCAGGTGGGTTCCTGCACATGAGGCAATCAAAGGATGGAAGGGAATGGACATCTGTTAGTAACTGAACCCTATTTTGTGATGCTGCCCCCTTCAACACCCCTCACCCCCAAGCCTCGAAAGCAAGGGGCTGTAAGGCATCTGGGCAGCACAGTTGGTTAAGCCTCCTACTCTTGGGTTTGGCTCAGGTTGTGATATCAGGGTCCTGAGATCGAGCCCTGCATTGGGCTCTGTGCTCAGTGGGGAGTCTGTTTCAGATACTCTCTCCTCTGTCCTTCTCCTCCTCCTCCTCGGCTCTTTCAAATAAATAAATCTTAAAAAGTGGGAGGGGGGGGGCGGCAAGGCGTTATGTGTTTCAGTTTTCCTGGAGTGAGGGGTGCTTAAAGGAAATGGGAAACATTAGAAAACAGGTGGACCAGATCGTGGTGGGCTGTAACTGATGAATGGTGGGATTGAGACTTCCGAATTCTAAGGCTTCAGAGATCCTCCTCCCAGATCCCTCTTCTCCAAACACTAAAGGCTCTGGCAACCTTTGCTACCCCACTTGGCCCATCTTCCCACAGGACTACCACCTCTCTGGCTGGTTCCTCCATGCTAGTCCAGCCTTCCCGTGGATCAGGAGCCCCCATCGTAGGGACCCGTGTCCTCTCTGCTCTGGCACAGCTCCCACTACACGGCTGGTACACGATACCGAACGGACAACAACTTGGATTGCTAAGATTTTGAACTATTTTATTTGAAGAAATTTTCTTCTACGGTTCTAGTTATAATCACAGAATAAATGCTATTTGAGTGAGGGCATCATAGGCATCATTGTATTTGAACGAATCATAGCATAATGTTTACATTTTAAGCCACACTTGAAGACACAATACAACCTTTTTAACAAAGTGTAAGTCATAACAAAACATAATTGTTCTACAGATTATCCACTTTCCTAAAATGACCACTAGATATGAAAACATTGTAGAGACATCTAAAGAACCCCTATTAAGATTTTTCTTAGAAAAATGACACAATAATGCAAGTTACATTTTCCTTTACTTTACTAGTAATACACTGTGACATCCATTTGAGAAAGCACAGGCCAACCCTACCAAAGTCATCTCAGCGGCCTTTTACTCCTCAAAATTGACCATCTTTTACATTTAATGTGTCCTAGAGGAATGGATAAAAATGGTTATGTCAAGTGCAGAAGTTAGCTTTATGTCCATTGGTGTGTATTTCATACCGTGTTCCTAAATTAACACAAGAAAATGAAAAATAGCAACTATTCTTACGTGAATGAAACATAAGGACAGAAAACCGCCCTTTGATAGTGATCACACAGGCAACATCAACTGACTTTGTGTCAGACTAGTGTCTTGATGACCATTTAGTAATGCTTTTTATGGAAGTGTTTTAAAGGCATAGGTACAAACATACACGTGAAGAGCTCGCCTCTCTCCCGATACTCGCTTCCCTGACTTCACTCCCTCTTCTCACGGGATCAAGCTGCTGCTGAGCCCTTAGCCACATAAGCTGTGTGCCTAGTAATTATCTTTAAAGCAGATCACGCATCATTTATTTTGAAAGATGAAATACAGAGAAGACTATGAAAAGTAGTGAGGAAAAAAGCATACCCTTAAAACAGAAACTTGGGTTGTGATGTGCAAATTTAGAGAAAAGCTGGTTCATTAGCATTATTAGAGCATGAAGCAGTGGACAGACTGGGTCAGGACTGAAGAGGCAGCCAGGCCGGAGAGCCCCAGCGTGCCTGACAAAGGCGGCCATCTTGGAGGACATGGGTTACAATGATCACGGCAAACATTTTCACAAGGCTGTAAGCCCTCCAGGTCAGGGGACGTGACTCACTGACGTCTATCTCCCAAGTTCTTAATATTGTCCTGCACACAACAGACTTTCAGTAAATACTTCTGGGAACCAGGGAACGGAGCTGAATCAGCTCAGTGCTTCCAAAGCCATTCTGGGTGGTGTCTACTCACCTAATTCATTCACTCCTCTGTCTAAGGCAGGATGAGAAAGAGACTTCATGCATCTCACTCTGATGGCTGGGCAATGGATGCCTGGCAGCATTGATGACATGGACTGTGAGACCAATTCCTGGCACAGAGGAAAGGAGTGCTACTGACTCATGATGCCACCATGAGAGGACAGTGGCACAGACGTTACATATTCCCCAGCCCCGGTCTAGGAAAAAGGCATCCGACAACTCACCCATATTCCCTTTCTGTCACTATGCTGCCTCACGAGTGCTCTGCATTAAGCCACTGCTCATTAGATGCTGGTTGATCAAGAAGGCCAAGGCCTTTCCACTTGATTTACCTGTGCGGCCACACAGATAGGGTCATGACTTTACCTGGAATCTGAAAACATGGCATCCACAGTGCTCATTAAGTAATTCTTTACTGAGACAAGCATTTCCTTCTAATTCCCTTCGGAGAGAAAGAGCCCTGTCCATCTCAGTACAACTTTAACTGACATCTAAGGCATTTGGAATGACTTGGAATTTTGGTTCAAGATAACATGGCCGAGCTCAATTCTCTTTGGTATTCATGCTTTATCTTAATCTATTTGTTTCTTAATAGAATCCATAACCTTCTCAGTACTTCACTGTTATGACTTAACCCACACTATTGAAATAATCAACTCCTACCCTTTCATCAGAAAAACCTTCAAGGATGCTAAGGGGAGAGGCCTCTGAAACCAAGGGTGTTCAGAGGAAAGCTAGAAAGAATGACAGGGAGAACCAACCTCCCTCTACCAATCCACACTCGGGACTGTCTGCCAATCTGCCACTCAGATCATTCTTTGTAAAACGGGTTGCTTCTGGTGAGGTGACTCCCACTAGCAGGGCTCCTCCCGCTAACTCTCCTCCACAGTGGGAGGCTGGCACCCCTCAAAAGCACATCAGAAAAGGAGGATGAAGCATTTAGAGAAAGGACGAAAACAGAAGAATATTATCAAAGAGTACTATATTGTACACCTGAAACTACGATAACATTGTATATTAACTATACTGGAATTAAAATACATACTTAATTAAAAAATAAAAAGCAAAGTCCTGGGGGATGACAGGGACTTTTCAAAACAACATTCCCTCATCATAGGTAGAGTCTTCACTACAACATTGGCACCAATGTGAGAACAGAGCTAAATTAAAATTATCCTCAAAATGCCAACATAGCTGATGTGCACAGCGGGAAGGATGATGACCCAAACCCACAAATCAGTTCCTATTGCACATTCCTCCTCGCCCAAGTACGGCTGGCAGTCCAGAGTGACAAAAACGTTGTTAGAATCTGTGTATCTTAGAGCAATAATATCCAGGACGTGCGTGCACACACACACACACACACACACACACACACAAATAATATGCACATATAGACACACATCAAACCCGGTTTATAAAAAGAGCTTTGTGGATCAGAGTGTGCCTTCACTTGGTCCAAGAATCTAGTTGTTGGCATGAGGAAAACAGATCCAAAGAATGTAATCAGGAAGAGAACTGGCTGGCAGCAATAATATTACATTTAAATGATGTGGTTATTTACAAGCTGAGGTCTAATTGTCCAGAACTAATTCAACTGGCTAGACTCTTCTGAATATACGAGGTTAAGCTTTAAAAAAGTTAAGAACTGTAGCAACGAAAGTTAACACTATCTAAAATAAATTAGATTTTTAAATATATGCAATGAAATTATAGGTCACTGGAAATTCAATTCCATAATGAATATAAATTAATATAAATCTATTATTAAAGTACCATCCCCAAGAAGATTTCAGCTCAGAGTTTAAAAAAAAAAAGGCTGAGTATTTGAGAATAAAGGGGTATGGCTTAGAAACCCTCAAGTAATGTAAGTAGAATGCTGATATTATTTGGTGACAAGATCCAAGAGCTGTCTCCAGGTCCACAATAAAGGCTTGCCTCAATTTACTTAATAGAAGTATTCCTAAAAAGTTGTGCAAATAGAATTTTTACAACCAGACCCTGATTTTCACTCTACGCACAATCCATAGTCGTCAAGAAACCCTGTAGTGATCTTGTGAGAACGTGGGAAACTCTGCCGAAGTGACCGGCCCTCTGCACCACGTCCGCGAGGCAAATGCCCACCGGACGCACTGGGTAACCTTTGCCACGATTGTTTTTTGTTTTCCTGCGGGACGTTCTTAAAGTGAGGTGCACTGTAACTGGAATGTTAGAGCCGAAGGATGAACTCCAGCTCCCAGCTCCACCGATTCCATTACAAAAGATCGGAGAAGTTCAGAAAGAATAACATTTCTGTAAGAAGACGTTTTTTTAAGGGATGGAGCTGTGACTGGCAAAAGCTTTTTGTTCGTGTTAGGTGACTTACTGACAACAACTGCTGGAGCTGGGTGCCATCTGACTCAACGGCCAAGGCTAGCAGAGCACCTTCCCGAATTTCAGGGATACCACCAGAGGCCACTCCTCTTCTACAAGAGCTTCTTCCCTCTGCAGCAGCGAAGTCCCACAGCTATCCTCACCTTCCCTCATAAAAGCAAAGCATGAATTAAAAGGCTAAGATCAAATTAGAAAGATGCCTGATCTAAAGATGATGAACGTATCTTTTTTACCTTAAAAACAGAACTAAGTCAAAGACATTCATTAAAATTAACCCTTAAAGGCATTTTTTTTTAATTTGGTCTTCCCTTCCCATTTAAATTTAAGACTTGATTTCAAATATAATTTTATATATATATATGTATGTATATATATATATATATAATCTCCATCCTTCTAACAATATATCCTCTCTTTTAAACAATACAGAATGCCTAGCAATGCAACTTATCTGACCACATAAATTTTCAATCTGCCACCTAAATGAAATATGAGGTTACACCTGTCTATTCAGTACACATAATTGCAAAAGAAGTTTGGAAAAATAGCTGAGGAGGTTTTTAAGAAAGGTTCTGGGAGAACTGGAAGCTTGCAAGGACTCACTCTAGGGCTCCATCATTGTGAAGTTTCCTGGAAAGTAGTGTGCAAATAAAATAAACACAGAACCCTATTTTTAAACCACTGGAAGTATATGTGGGTATGAATAGGGGAGAAAAGGGGTAAATGACAATGTTAATATAAATGTATCTCAAGTAAATGTTAACAACAACAAAAATCTCTCACTTAAGGTATTAATGATATTTCAAGTGACCTAAATAAAATGGATTTTAAAATGATCTTTACCATTCACGTCAACTATTAACTTTGGTCCTTTACTAAAGCAGACACAATGAATCTTTTCTTTGTTCATCAGTTTCAGTCACTGGCCCAAGGGTACCATATTTGGGTGAAAATAGTATCATGGATTTGCTCCCATCATTTAAAAATCAATAATTAAAAAAATAACAAAGTTGGTCTCTTTTCTCCACAAGTTTTCAAGTAATTAGTTCAAGTAAGCTTATTTACAGCTATTGTACATGTGACCTACTTTAACCCATGTTTTCCCTTTAGAAATCAGCCTCCCTGGAAATGGGACACTACTCTTTTTTTTTTTTCTTTTTCTTTTTCTGTCTTGAACCAGGTTTCTTTTAAATCCTAAGTGAGTTCAGTCATGTTTCCGCTTTATTGGGCAGATAAAGAGAGGAAACCAGCAAGTTGTGTCCAAAGGCCGGGAAACGCCTGAATGCTTCCCAACTATCTGAGAAGATGTTGTACTTGAGGAAAACTCGATGTTCCAAGCTGGTGGACAGGGTCACATCTCTGCTCATGATGTAGATGCCGTCGTTGTGAAGCGCGCAAGTCAAGTTAAGCCCTGATTTGGACGTGTTCTCCTTGAGGTAGAGCCACTGCCGAGTAACCGTGTTGTAGGACTGCACGGTGAGCATGTCCTCGCTCTGGCTGCTCCTCCGGTTGGGCCCCAGTTCGTGCAGACAGCCGCCCACGATGTAGATGGTCTCCTCAACCGACACCATCTGCTGCTTGCGAATGTGGACGTCACAGGTTTCAAACAGTGTCCAGATGTCGGCCGAGGGGCAGTACTGCAAAATGTTCATGTTACGGTCTGGAAGGAAGGAAGAAGCCAAATGAGGACGCGGCCACGAGGAGCACCCCTGCCAGCCCACACTGTGATAAACACCTGCCCCCACCTGGACCTTCTGGTCACACAGAGGCAAAAACAACTCTAGAGAAGCAGAGGTTGGGACAACAGTTTCCCAAATGGCTGGGAGGAGACTGTTTAGGACCATCCCCCTTATCAGCATCCGGCTTGTCCCCTCCCTGCGAGGATCTCAGAATCAAGAGGGCCAGGACATGGTCCGCTGTGATTGGGGCATTTTAGAACCACTAGTCCAATGTAAAGAATCAGAGCCTCGGAACTCTCCTCAATAGCTACAGAATTACTGACTTCTTAATACGAGTGACAGGCGGAGCCCCAAGGGGTCTCCTCTTGACAAGTGACTCTACTAAACAAGAGAAGTGAGCCAAGCAAGATCGTCAGGGGCTAGTCTGAAGGAAGTAACACACAACTGCAAGTCAGGAGAAACCCCAGAAATCTCAGCTGTGGCCTTTAAGCCATAGAATCACTTGGCAATGCAATGTCCCAACTGTAACAGCAGAGATATACTCGCAAAGGCCCTTCCCTCTCCCCGAAGCCTGCTTCCCAAGAGATGGCTAGTTCTTGTGTGGATAAAATCAGAAAGCGGATCAAAGGCTACTCTAACATTATCCTGAATTCACAGTTGCTTTAAGGAAAAATATTGCCTACTCTCTTTTTGAAAAATGCTTGTGAATTTTAAAATAGCTAGCTTCATTTTTCCTTTTTTAATTGTTCTTTTTTATCCTCTTCTCCTCTAGGAAAGAATAAGTGGCATATTTTAGCCTCAGCAGAAGAAAAAATGCTCTGAGTTATCAGAAAGAATGAACTTTCTCTTTGTTGTTGTTATTTAAACAAACAACAAAATCCATCAGTTTAAGAGACAACTCAGCTTGGGAACAGACATGGAACAAGGGTACAACACTTCCTCCTGACACAGAAGGACCCACCCCCAGTTAGCAAGGATGAAGGACCCTCCACCTCCACCTCTGGTATCAAGTTGAGTGCCTTGTAAGAGGGCACAGAAAGAATGGAAAAGAGATGGAACCCTGCGTGTGCACGTGTCCCGCCGGTAGAAATTTCAGAATTGCTACAGCTTTAGGAAATGGTGCCTCTCTTTTCCGCCCAAACTAATACTTTCCTGTATTTCTTTTTATTGTAGCTATTGAGATAAAATTCATTCCGGAGACAGTCTAAGGAAGTTTGGTTCCAGTCTATCAAAAAGTGCTCCTTAGTAACCCGGCTTCCCAACGCATGAATAAAGGACTTATTCTAGTGAGGCTTCCCTGTATTTCTCAGTTCCAGGTCTGAAGGTCTTCCCAGGTCTTCTGTAAATGTTTTCTCTCCTCACCCAACAAGGGCGCAGACCATGATAAGGTGGCTTGAGTTGGTGGAATAACCTTTTTGCTTTTATATTGAGAGGTGATTCTGAACTTTAGCAAATTACCCTTCTTTCCTATTGCTTTCTATTGAGTTTCTTTTAATTTCCTCAATGCCTGCGATAGAATTAATATAATCAAACAGCTGTCATAAAAATCGTGAACTATTACTTCCTAAATTTTAAAAGTCTACCTAACTTAAGAAGTCACCCGGCCAAGAACCCAACTTGCCCTTTGCTTTGTTTTATGACAATTATGATTCCTTATTTTAAATCCAGGTAACTATTAGGAAGTGCTGAGAAGATCCCACGCAGAAGAGGAGGGGTGTTTCAGAGTACAAGGAACTGTCCCACCCTCTCCTCTCAGAAAACCCATTTTCAACCCTTACACAAACACCCATCCATCCACATCACCCAACCATCCCTTCACAGGTATTTGGCTCAGGGAATCTGGGGCAGGAATCACCATGGGTGGCCTGAGTGAAGAAGGCACATTAGTAGTGGCTTGAGAAACTAGAAAACACACAAGCAAGGGTTTTCCAGGTCAAATCTAAAGAACATTTGCTCAGCCAGGGTCATGGAAAAACTAGGAAATCTACTAGCAGAGTACTCTTACAGCGCTGTCTGCCAGTGCTTCCCAGCTCCTGGTCACAAGAGAAGCCAAGGGATATGGGTGCATTATGTCAGCCCACAGGGTGTACTCTGGGTTACAAAATCGAGGGAGGAATCAGAATTCTTAGAAATGTTCAAAAGTAAATAACTGTATTTACTTTCCTAAGAGAAGAGACACACAGACACACAGAGGTACATACGCACACACAGGAATTCTCTGGGGGCTATGGTTTCGTTAAGCACATGAAGTTGACTGCTGTACCCAAACACCAACGTGTAAGGTAAAAGAAATGGCTGCTAGGTCTCAATCTCTCTTTTTTTCCCCAATTACTTGTTACCAAAAAAAGCTGGCAATTATCTTATCTTCAGTGGAAAGTCACGAGGGAGGGGCATTGGGACTAGCTCCACAGGGATGAAAACTTGAGGGCATTTAAAAAAAAAAAAAAAAAAAAGCTGACTGCTTCCCCTGCATTTCTCTTGGTCACTGCAGCTCCTTAAATGCATAAACACAGCACCTGTACTGAGTTCAACAGTGGCCTCCAAAAAGATATGTGCTCTCTGACAAATAAATAAAATCTCTTAAAGAAAATATTTTATTTATTTATTTGTCAGAGAGAGAGCACAAGCAGGCAGAGAGGCAGGCAGAGAGAAAGGGCGAAGCAGGCTCCCTGCAGAGCAAGGAGCCTGATGCGGGACTCGATCCCAGGACCCTGGGATCATGACCTGAACCAAAGGCAGCCACTTAACCGACTGAGCCACCCAGGCGTCCCAATAAGTAAAATCTTTTTAAAAAAAATAAAAAATAAATAAATTTCTTTGGCCAAGAGGCAACTCGGACACAAGTGGGGAAGAGAGATAAAAGGAAAGACACACCACTATGTGGTGGCCCACCACTGCCTCTTAACACAACCAAGCTGTTTTTTGTCACTATCGTATGAGATGTTACCTACCAAGAACAGCAGTATAAAACCTACTGGAGAAACTTATTTCTAAATTATTAATGCCAAACACCCAGCAAAAAAAGTACAGTTTAATAAATAGCACAACCACCTCCCACCTCTGGTCGGGAAAGAATTCTCTTATACTCATGTCGCTTGCAATCCTCTTACAGCCTCGAGCTGAGTTTCTGGAAACTATCTGATATGTTTGTGCTCAAGAAGGAAGAAAGTGAAAACACACATCTGCAAGGATGTTCTGGCCCTAAACTCCATAGTGTTAAGTGTGTTTGGGAGAAGGATGGCAGTTACCCAGTCAGGTCACAAGACAGCCGGTCACAAGGCTGGGTTTCCAGAGGAGAATGAAAATACATATTCTCTTCATCGCATCCACTACCCCATTCAATTTCATGCTCACACAAAGGCATCAAAGGTCCCTTCTGTCCAAACCACCCTTGTAATACTCAACTCTCTTCCTTCCAGATATGTAAACATCCAGTATATAATGTATGAAATTACAATATGTACACCACAGCGTCTCCTTGGCACCCTCCTGCCCTTCCCCAGGCTGCCGAAGCTCACAGAGAAAAGGATCACTTACTTGGTCTTTCCACTTACCTCTGGTCGTATATCCTCCAATGACATAAATTTTTCCCTTACACTCGCACGCAGAGAACTCGGCCAGAGGATTTGGTAAGGGTGCCACAAAATTCCAGGCATCCTGCTCGGGATTGTAACACTCAACATTAGAAACGGCCTGCCCACCAATGGCATAGAGTTTTGAATTAACAGCCACAAGTTTGAAGTTAGACCTGAAAGAGAGATACAAAGGCCCACAGAGTCAGGCTTTTTTGACCATTAAGAAGGCAATGGCATGAACTGCTAAAGCAGAGTGAGGAATGTGAGAAAATTAACTCTCCACGTTGGGTGCCATTCTGCCTGGGGACAGAGGAATGACCAAATGACATCTCAAATTTCACTCCTACCTCAGAATTCACAAGAATGATGCATTTTCCAAATTTTAGCAATTGGAGATAAGCAATTCAATATAACCAAGACTAGTCTTGCTTAGTCTTATGCCAAGAACCAAAGATATTGTGAATACATTAGGCTTGGCATTTCTTTAAACAGTGGGAGCAAGTGCTAAGGGAGGAATGCATAACCTCCTCCCTCCCTCGTCTCTCTAATCAGAATGTTTCCCATTCTTCCTACCTAGTGGGTAGGCTCTCTGTTAGGTACACACCAGCACCTCCTACACGGACAGGCATATGCTAAGGATGGTTGCTTAGGCGTGGTTCAAAGACCCCTTTACCACAAGTGCACCCAGGCAGAACACTTGCTCCCCCCACCCCCACCGCTCCATGAGGGCATCTTATACATTGTTTTACAACCCATAACATAGGGCTACATAAGCACTGAACTAAACATATTTTGATACAGCACTCTTAGGGGGCTTGCATATGTTAACTCAACAAATACTTAATACTTATTGATACAAATACAAGTACTTAAATCAATGCTCACTTATCATAATAGAAAATAATTTTAGGGGTGCCTGGGTGGCTCAGTTGTTAGGCATCTGCCTTTGGCTCAGGTCATGATCCCAGGGTTCTGGGATCAAGCCCCGTGTCAGGCTCCCTGCTCAGCAGGGAGTCAGTTTCTCCCCTTCCTTCCTGCTCCTGCTCCTGCTCTATCTCTGTCTCTCTCAAATAAATAAAATAAGAAAATAATTTTAAAAGGAGAAGACACTGGTTTTAAGCCCCATCTTCAGCAATACAATCAAATACTGCTCATCAGCTTCAGATGCTAGATAAAAGTCTCATAACTTTTGAACTGAAAAGAAAAAATTAATTTGTTTCAATGTAGCACACAGAGATTAACGGACTCCTTGAAGGCCAGACAGGATACACATCTGGCCAGTCTCCTGATTGGTGCAGCAGTCTGAAGGTCACAGGAGTGTGAGCAGAGCACGATGCACTAGAAAGCCCTGAAGCAGCTCTCCGACCCGAGCCCTAACACCCCACTTCACTATCGCTGGTATGGGGAGAATCTCCATCACAGGATGGTCAAGACATTACAGCCAACAGTTTCTCAGTAAGTGCCACACTGAGATAAGATACTATCATTATAACTCCTCAGTTATCTAGTGTTCGAAATAAAGAAAGTAGACCAGGTAAATTTAGAGACCACATCTACCGCCAATTCAAAGTCTTCAAAAATAACAACATCCTAAGAAAGAATTGGGGGTAGAGGCCACATATGAAAAGCGCAGGTAAGAGGGTAGATGAGGAAAAACGGAACGAGTCGCCCATGTGTGATCTCCTAGCAGGTGTCTAATCAACACTGATGCACTATGACACAGGACACATTGGTAACAGCCACCTACTAAAACAGTAAGATGTTTTCAAAGGTGCCTGCAATGTGTTGGTTTAAATGAGTCTTAGTTTTGTTTTGTTTTTCAAATCAGAAAGTGGACAGAGTGCTCTTCAACAAGAACCTCATATTGTCCATTAAACCTAGCCAGCCATTCATATTTCATACCGACAGACTTCGCTGGGGTGGCAGTTACTGGGGGGTCTCTCCTTCATGTTGCTTACTTGTCCTGCTGCCAATGGTCCTTAAAATCTGACCATGATGCCCTCTCTGTGTGTGCAAATTTGGGGAACCAAACGAAATAAAGCTTGCAAATAAGGACTAAATTTTACCACCCCGCAATTTGTTTTTGCTCCCCAAAGGTACACAGATAGTAAATTTTCTAAGATCAAAACAGTTTTTAATATTCATCCAGCATAATCATTTGTCCTAAGTAAACACGTAAGGGCTGAATGAATAAGCAGTTAAAAGTAAACAATTCCATCTCTCCAGACCCCAGCATGCTCAAATTCACTTGAAGAGAAGAAGCTTTTCAATATTGAGTTGAAGATGAAATTGCCACCCCAAAGCAGACCACTTAGTGAAGAGGCATACTGCTAAGGATTATGAGCCTAGGCTTGCACCGGGAAATCTCAGCTCCACTACCCAATGGCTATGTGACCTTGGACAAGTCACTGAATCTCAGTTCATCTGATCCTCAGTTTCCCATCTGTGAAGTGGAGAAAGGAACATATCACACACAGTAAGAGTTGAAAAGGGGGACACTTGCAGAAAGGGGTCACAAGAAGGAACACTTTTCTACATGTCATAAGCCTAAATTTCTTAACTCCTAGACAGTCTGTTTCTCATTTGTTAACTGCAACAGTCACTGGCTAGAATGTATTCTGGAATTACATACAAAGTGCTCTCTCATCCATAAATTCTCACCATGTAGCACCTCATTTCCTACTCTCTGAAGGTAACTCTTTCACTCTTCACCTCCTGAATGGTGAAAGTATGAATCCAACCTATTGTTTTTTTTAAAAAAAATTATCATCTCTAGTGTTTTCTTAATATTGATCCCTGACATACTACCCTCAGGGGGTAAAAAGAAGAATTTTTAAACCAAATAATGATGTGTTGCAGCTACATCCTTGACTTACAGTAAATAGAAATAAAAGTAAAAAAAAAAAAAAAAATGCTGATTTAATTACTACTTCACTTTGAGGAAATAAAGACCTCAGCAAATCCTTAAAAACTAAGTGACATGAAACACGCTGAACACTGGTACCCAGCTTAATGGTAGTTGTATACAATCGTAGGGCGGCAGGTGACACAGAGGTCTAAGTGGCTTCGAGTGCTGGCCCTATAACTGTGCAAACTTAGGAAACTCAGCCTCAGTTTCCCTTTGGGGAGATGGAGCCAATAATAATACGTATCCCAAAGAGATGCTGTGAATGTGAAATAGGAAGTGACAACCAAAACAGTATCTACAATATGTGGCCCAGAGTAAGAGCTCAAGAAATAGAAACCATTGTTTGGGCTTGCTACTTAGAAAAGTTTGTTGCCATTGGAGTTAACATCAGCGAGAAATGGCAAGATCTTTTCTCAACCACTCAGAAAAGGCTTGTATAGTCTATGGAGCACTCCGGTCCTTGTGTCCCATCCCCACTTCTGCTGCCTACCTTCTGCCACTTCCCTATAATTAACCTCCCCTGGGGACCAGTAGGTTACTACCTACTAGGTATCTGAGAGACTAGAGCACATAAAGCAACTATTGGACAAAATCAAAATGAGTGGGAGAAGGGGGGGATGAATAGACACATAGTTTTCTTTCCTTCCCACTATTCTTCAGCTCTGCTGCAACCTTAACCAGGAAGGAGACTCGAAATGCCCTAAAATACTGAATTCTGGCCCAGAGAAAAAGGGGACAGTTAAGGCTGACGATTGTAATTCCATCTCAGCCAGAAGACTTGTTTAATCCTCTCCTGACTTTGTATTCACACACAAAACAATTGCAGAGCAAAAGTGCAGGGTGATCAAAGAGACTAGAGATGTTAGAGATGAAGAAATGAATAACCAGGATTGCAGCAACAGTGGCTAGTTCCTGCAAGTTATCACCAAAGAAAGTGAGTTGGGAAGCAATGTTGTGGGTACACAGGCTTTCACATGGGAAGAGTTATGTCCTGACCCCTCCTGAGATCAAACCCGCATGCAGCCCATTGGGCAGTGTCGCACCCCTGGACTTCAAAGCAGCCTCTCAAAGACTGCTATGTACTCACATTGCCATTTTCAAGTGTGTGGGCACAACACTAACAGCTCTTTCTTCTTTTTTTGGGGGGTGGGGGTAGGGAGGGAGCACTATTGGTCATATAGCACCATTTTCTCCAGGGTGCAAAGGGCTTTACAGAATCTCTCAATTCTAGGGTTCCCGCCTGTCCCATACTATTTAAGCTTCTGAGATCCCCACCCTATTCAGTCGCTGGGGAATGTGGGCTGCTTGCATTTGACCGCTTTGTCAAAGTAAAACAGCAAAGGTACATCACAAAGGCAGCAAATCAAGGTAGATGTGAAAGGATATGTAATCAGAGGCCAAAATCTGCTTTTCCTCAAGGTTCTAAGTTTCCTCTGGTGTTTCCAGAAACTGTGTTAGACACATTATCCAGGAACAACCCCATTCTAAGTTTCATTTTTACTTGTTTTATCATCTAAACTCAATTATAAACTCCCTGAGGACAGGAACCATGTTGCCTTTGTTGTTCGCCCAATGGTGACTAGAAAGATGCTGGACATAAAGGCTGTGGTGAAGCTGAAACACACGTGATGAAATTTTTAAAAGCAGCACAAAGCACCTGTGCTCCACGTCTCTGAAAATAATTTTTAAGAAAATTAAAACATGCACGTGAATATGGTCACGGCCAGTCTATACACCAAACTGTAAATACTCTAAATGGTTATACGTATTCAGTGGATATTTACATTTTGGCTACTCTACTTATTACACATCTTAGCAATTTACTTAACTTTCTACGCCTTAGTTTCTGACTCTGTAAGATGGGAACCTGCCTGATACAGTCTTTGTGAAGAATAAGTGAGATAATACATGCAAAGCAGTAAGAATAGTACCTAGTACAGGGTAAATGTTCAGTTAAACGTTACTTATTATTTTTCAGCTGTTCTAAATAACTATAATGACTGTTACAAGAGAAAAATATTCACAATGTTACATTTCAAAAACATAATATATTCACTTTTATTACAATAATATATGATATATTCCATAATTCAAAACAATGGTGCATTTTGAGCATCTATTATTTATTGGACACCGCGTTAGCAGTAAGAGCACACAGAAGCACTGAACTGTACCTGACTGGAAGGGAGAGAAACAAACATAAGCAGAAAATTTCAATTCAAGGTGGAGAGTGTGCTAGAGAAACACAGAATTTGAATATTTAGCCCAACCTGAGAGTTCAGGAAGGGACTCCCAGTTGCATTGATGTCAAATCTGAGTAAAAGTATGAAAGAGATAAAGAAGGTTACAAATTCCATTAGGGCATCCAATTTTAAAATTTGGTGGAAGGGGCGCCTGGGTGGCTCAGTGGGTTAAAACCTCTGCCTTCGGTTCAGGTCACGATCTCAGGGTCCTGGGATGGAGCCCCACATCAGGCTCTCTGCTCAGCGGGAAGCCTGCTTCCCCTTCTCCCTCTGCCCGCCTCTCTGCCTACTTGTAATCTCTCTCCTCTCTGTCAAATAAATAAATAAATAAATAAATAAATAAATAAATAAAATCTTTAAAAAAAATAAAATTTGGTGGAAAAACATATCTGTAGAAAAAAAACAAACAGTAACTCAGGGTTGCCTGGCTGGCTGGCCGTGGAGCATGCAACTCTTAATCTCAGGGCTTTGAGTTCAAGCCCCACCTTAGCCTAGAACCCACTTAAAAATAAATAAATAAGCAAATAAAAGTAAAAAAAAAAAAAAAACAATAACTAGAAAATACCTGAGAATAACTTCAATAAAAAATATACAGACTACACAACGATAATAAAATAAACCTTTCCTGAAGGACCCAAAGACCTAAATACATGGAAAAACAAACCGTTTTTCTATCTTATTATGTTTCTATATTATTATTATGCAAAGTATTATGAAACTATAAATCCTCCTCCAACTTAATTGATAAATACAATGTAATTCCAATCAAAACTCCAACAGGACTTGACAAACTGA
Source organism: Nasua narica (assembly GCA_028533885.1). Taxonomy (NCBI): domain Eukaryota; kingdom Metazoa; phylum Chordata; class Mammalia; order Carnivora; family Procyonidae; genus Nasua; species Nasua narica. The sequence continues at coordinate 49,816,220 of CM052807.1, read as the reverse complement.
TTCTAAAGTTTCTCTGAAGGGGGAAATGTACAAAGAATAGCTAAGAAAATCAAAATAAAACAGAAAAAAATAGGTCTTCGTTCCACAAGACAACAAAATTGTTCACCAAGCTACAATAATTTAGAAGTGTGCTTTCGGTAAAGGAATAGCCAATCTGTCAATATGGAAACAGGGAAATTAGCGTCTGATAACTGCAAATCACAGTGAGGATTGAGGCCACCAGGACATTTAGGAAACATGTTATAACCTTACATTATACCTTATATAAAAATAAATCCCCAATACATTCAAATAAATGTAAAAAGGCAAAATCATAAAAGTAATATAGATTATAAGACAGATGAATATTTGTATATTCTTAACTTGTAGCCACCTTTCCTGTGCAAGATTAAAAGCTAATAGGATATACATGACAAATTTGACTCCGAAAAATTTAAATTTCTTCATGTATGAATACATGATAAACCTGACGTCCAAAACTAGAGGCTCACAATGCTGGTGTTGTCCTACAATGTGTTCGGTCTGCAAGGTTTCTGTTATTGTTGATGTTGGTTTTTCAATGTAGTAAGTTGCCAACCTTTAAAAATCAGGGTATCTGGCTGTTTGGCAACACTTTCCACACTTCTCGAGGTGGCAACAAACTGTGGGAGAGAGGTGGGGCCCTCTTGCAGCGGGGTGGGAGCTCTCCGGTTCATGGTCACTCCAACCCACCCCTCTACTCATTGACTTCACCAGCCTGGTCACTTTGGGGATTTCATTTTTGAGGCCTTCCAGTAAAATAAAGGCAGGGGGAGACAGTGCAACATTATCTAAGAGACAAGAGATTAATTCTACATATGTAAACGGAATTTCTAAACTGAACATGAAAAAGATAAACCAATTTTCTTTTCCATTGGCAAAGGTCACTTATAAAATATATACAAAGGGCCAATAAACCTCTGAGAGGAAAAATTTCTCTTCCAAGCAGAAAGAGTCACACCAGTGTTTGCCCACTGGATTGGTAAAAATAAAAAATGATGATAATATCTTGTCTTGGCAGGAGTACAGGAACTGGCAAGCTCAAACACTGTTGATAGGAGACCCGAACAATGTTCTGATGGGCAATTTGGCAGGAGCTACCAAAATTTAACACTTGGATACACTTTGGCCCACCTATCCAGGGATTCCAGGAATTTGTCATGTAGGACTACCAAAAAATGCCTCCGAGAGGCACATATATGCCAAGATGTTCAACATAGCATTGCTTTTTTTTAAGATCTTATTTGAGAGAAAGAGTGAGCAACTGAGAGAGCGCAAGGTGGGGGAGGGGCAGAGGGAAGCCCAACATGGGACTCGATCCCAGGACCCTGGGATCATGACTTGAGCCGAAGGCAGATGCTTAACCAACTGAGCCACCCAGGCATCCTAATATAGCATTGTTTATAATGGCAAATAGAAGCAACTTAAATGCTTGTGAATAAGGGAGGGGCTGATTACATTATGATACAGCCACAGGCTGGAATATTATACAGCTCTTAATAAGATTGAGACAGCTCTACATTGTTGATACAGAAAAAACTCTACAAGTGGAAAGATCAATGGTCATAAGAACCAGCACAGCCTAATCAACCTAAGGTAAAAATATATATAAGATGCATACACACCCCTACATGGACATGCCTACGTACATTTTCCCCTAACAATTGTCAACATACTTATGTTTATATAAATGTGCATTTACAACATATATTTACAAATTTATCATATATAAATATATGTCAATAGATACACATATCTTTTACTCTGTTGTTTTTCATGTCATTTGCAATTTTTCTAAGCATATATTCATGCTTTACTTGAATACCTTTTTTTTCCCCCCCTGGAGGAAAGAAAGAATATTTCTATAAAGAAAAAGAAAAAAGAAAAAAAGACTATCAAGGATTTGTAAAGAAAGAAAAGGGGGCACTTGGGTGGCTCAGTGTTAACATCTGACTCTGGATTTTGGCTTAGGTCATGATGCCAGCGTCATGAGATTGAAACCCGCGTCAGCCTCTGCGCTGGACATGGAGCTTGCTTAAAATTCTCTCTCCCTCTCCCTTTAGCCCTCTTCCCTTCTCTAAAAAAAAAAAGAATTCTGTGAGATGTTGTGTTAGAGTTCAGCTGGATTTGGGGGGGCTACTGAGTAGCAGTTGATACAGCTGGAGACACGTGTGTGCAGGTGACAGACAACCTGCTGGACCTTCCACCCCAAATCTGAGCACCATCCATAACCATCGAATGTCCCTTTGTTATTTCAATTAAAGCTCTTAGAATTTGCTTAAATATAACACTTCTGATACCAAATCTTAAATATGGTACCATCTCAGTGGTATAAGTAACACACGAAAAAGGGCTTGGAAGAAAATATGCCAACCTGTACATGGTATTGCCTCTGTGAGGGAGGGAGTAGGAGTGATAGTCTTTCTGTTTCTTAATTCTTTTCCATTTTTCCACTTTTCTAGAATAATTATGTATTATTTTTATCATCAAGGAAAAAAAAAACACTTTCCAAATGAATTTTATGTTATAGTAGAAATAAAACCACTGTTCCCACCCTGGCCTGGGGTAACCTTAAGTCAAGTAAGTACATATAATGGTCTTCCCATTCCTGTTACAACTTTTTTGCCTGGTGTTGAGTCCCCCAACTACTTGCTCCACACTTCAGGGTAGGGCCCATGTGGGAGTTGAGATGGATACAAGTGGACCAGAAGAAAGAGTATTCCTGTCCTTTCGTGGGTCACACTTCTTCTCCCCACTTGTATGTGAATGGCTCTGGGCCATCTTGAGTCCTACCATCTCTCCTATATCTGCTCTGCTCTTTTTTTTTTTCCCTTCCTTTTCCTTTCCTAGCTCTATTCCCTACTCTTCTTCACCTCCCCGCCTCCTTTACCTGTCTTCAAGTCACCTAAGGTGACTTCCCATGCCATTGAGGATGAGAAGGGAGAAGGTTGGGTGGACTGAAACGTTCTAATTCTGTAGGTGACCACTGCCAGTCTCAAATTTTGGAACAATGACGAAACTGTCTGGGAGGGAAGGGAGATGCAAAAGAGAGGATACAAAATAAGACAGACAATCCACTGTACAATTCTAATGGTTATCTCCTGATCACAGATTGGGGCCCCAGTGTGGAAAGCTTCAAAGTCAGTAACAACAACAAAAAATCTTCCCAAGACAGCATTACAGGTCACTGCCCGGTCTGTCACTGTAATCAGGATTAGAGCCTAAAAAATAAAAAAAGGTAAAAATGAAAGCAAACTTTAAAAAGTTTTCCTTTACAGTATCTTCCCAGGAAACCACGGACATCTTTGTTTTCCTCCACTGGGAAAGACGCAAAAAAGGCAGTTTGCCTCAAAGCGCAAGACCTGCGAGGAAACTACTCAACTTAGTTGACCTCGCGGGGGCCACTTCTTCCTCGCAAGTTCTCACTTCCTTGGGAACTCTGCCAGAGTCCAGGCCAGCGACACTCCTGAAGCTGTCTTTCCCACCTCGCACAACCTCCTGTGACTGCCCAGTAAACATCAGGGGAATGAACGAACTAACGAGCAAGTGAATGAATGGGAACGGGAAAAGCAGCAGCCCTGCTGGGCGCTTACCTCTTCTGGTTCATGGAAGCCACCTGGAGCCACTCGTTGGTGCTGGGGTTGTAGGAGTGCGCCGCCGAGATCTCCTGGCTCGTGATCCTATACCCGCCCACTATGAAGAGGTAGTTGTCCAGGATGGCGGACCCGTAACCCCGGACGTTCACCAGGTCGGGAGGAAGGTTGTTAGCCAGCGGGAACCAACGTTCGGTCATCTCCTCATACCTGAGCATGGACGGGGGCTCCCCTTGGTAGGGGTGAGGGGCTAGGGGTCCCCCCAGGAAATCCCCCAGGGCTACGAGGACCGGGGTTCCGGTCATCCGGGCCTCTCTCAGCCTCTGCTTCAGGCTGACATCCCCGGGGGCCTGAGGCGGAGCCCCCAGGAGATGGAACTGGGGCTTGCACAGCACCTCGTGGAAGTGGACGACCATGAAGCGCAGGCAGGCCTCCTGCAGGTCGGGCAGCCCGTACACCTGCGCCAGGCGGTACAGTTCCAGGCAGTTGGTGAGCCGCACCTGGGACAGCAGCAGCTGCAGCAGAGACGTGACCTGAAGGAAGGAGGCCGCTTCCACCAGCTCCGCCAGCAGGCTCACCTCGTCCATCTCCTCTTCCTCCTCCACCCCACCGCCCTTCTCCGCCCGCGGGCCCAGGAGCCAGCCTTCCCGGGCCCCGCCGGCGTTGATGAAGTCCAGCACCAGGCGCAGGCCCGGGGCGCTGAGGCCGCGCAGCTGCTGCACCTCGGGGCCGCCGGCCTCCTGGCTCAGGGCCTCGCGCATGCCGGAGCGGTAGAGGGCGCGGAAGTAGTCGCTCTGCTCGATAAGCTTCCTCTTGCTCACCGGGTAGCAGCGGTCCTCCAGGCGGATCTGCACCATCTCCTCGGCCGACATGGCTGGGGGGCCGGGGGCCGCGGGGCTGCCCGCCAGCTCTGCGCGCTCGCCTCCCCGCCCCCACGCTCGCCGGGTTCCGGGTTGGGCGCGCCGAGGGATGGCGCCGCGGAGGAGGGAGGCGACGGGCCGCCGCCCGCTCCCGCGTTCGCCCAGCCTATCTGGGTTGCGGCGGCGCCCCCGAGGCAGCCCCTCCTCCTGGTCCCGGGGGCGGCGGCTCAGCCCCGCTCCCCCAGAGCGGTCGCGCGGCCCGTTTGCTCTCCTTCAGCGCCAAAAAAGGCCCGGCTGGCGCGCGTCCGGAGGCGGCCTCCGTTCCCGCTCGGGTACTGCGGGCCGCGTCAGCCGCCGAGGGGATCCCAGCCCCCAGTCTGCAGCCTCCTCCCACGCCCCGCTTCTCACTTCCGCTCGCAGGACCCCTGCCGCCCGCCAGACCTGCCGGAGGATCCGGCTTTCGGGGAAGGCTGGAGGGCTGCGGGCCCGGGCGCCCGGGCTGCGGCCGTGTCCCCGCAGCCTCCCCCGCACGCCGGGCGCAGCGGCTCTGCGGCCTGCGGGCTCCGCAGCGATGCGCCGGTGGGGGGCGGGGGGGGGTACTGGAGGCGAGGTGAAGCCAGTCCGCTCTTTCTTCCACTCTGCTTTACAAGCGGGAAGAGAGAGAGAAGAAGAAACAGGCGTGAGGAGACCGGGATGAAGGGAGTTGGGGGTCCTGGGAGTCAAAATGACATCACATCTGGGATCGCCCATCTAGCCCAATCCGGCATAGTGCCCTGAGGGCTTGAGACACAGAGGCCGTCTCTGCACACGCAGGTGACACCTAGAGCTTATTCTCCGCCATGGTCATCGTGTAGGAGCCATCTTGCAGAAAGAAGGTCCAGGCAGATGGCAGCAGGTTCTGCAGGGCTCAGTGGGATCCACAGTACAGCAGATGAAAAGGTCTGGAAGTCGAGGAGCTTGTATTTGCTGCTGGGGCCCGTTAATCCTCTTTATGCTAGTAAAAGAAAGACAATTTAAGTGAGCACACGTGACTTCTTTTAAAATCTCTTCTAACAGCCATTGCTCTTCCTATTTCAATTTGGTTGGGCTAGCCATGACAGAACGTGATCCTTTGGGCAGAAGGTCTGGTCGCTTTTGGTCATACTGGCCTACAGATGTGGCTTTTCTTGCCACCCTATGTTCTCCTGCCCATGCCCCGGGCCGTCTGCGGACTCCTTAAGGAGGGACCACTTCTTCCTGGTCTTCTCTCGATGAACGTTGTAAAGAGATGCATAGAAAGCTCACGCCAAATAATGAGGACCTCGTGTTGCTCATGAGATATGAATTAATCTTAAAAGGGGATGAGGGGGGATACTGTTAGGTTAGTTTTGGGCAGATGGAGAGATAAGAATTGGGAGGGAACAGGCATCTTATCCTACAAAAAAACCTTGAAAATTTTCCTAGACCAAGATTCTTATATAATAGTCCTCAGCTTGGGGAGAAGATGTAGCAGGCTTTGTTTTTATTATTACAAGCTTCAGCTGTTCTTGAATGACAAGTTGTTAAATGATACCTTCTTCCTAAGTACATTTCCGCTTTTTGAAACAAGATGCCTCCTACAACCAGATTAACATTTTCACCTTAGGAAGGGGGAAGGGTTAAAAACCAGAGAAGACAGTCGGATTGGTAAAGCATGAAATCTTTTCAGCACCTTTTTGGTTAATTTGTGCTTCTCACTATGTATCTTAGCTGCCTCATAGTGAGTTGTTGTCCTCCATTATTTTCTTTATAAAACACTATGAATAAGGAACTAAAATATTAAAGACATAGAAAAAAATTGTAGTAGATTCTAGCCTCCCTGGGAAGAGTGAAAGAGTCAAGGATGGATCTATGACTTGCCTCATTCATCTATTTTTTTTTTTAATTCTTTGAACAACTATATCCTTTCGCCTTGTTTCTTGACCTTTAAACCATTACTGATAAAACTCCATTCTCAACCGATTTCTCACACTTCTGTTCTCAATAAGGGTGCAGTCAAGACATTCTAAGGTTCTTGAGGGGGGAGTGACCATGAATTTAGCAACCTTTTTGGGAAAGTAAAGTGCCACCTCAAGTATTAGGCCTTGAGCTGGCGAATTTTGCTGGGAGGCACACCCTTTATCAAAAAGGATGGACTTGGGATTTATTTGTGCCTCCATCTGCGACAATGCCAGATTCAGTGGGTCAGCCAAGAAGAACAGGCTCTTAGTCTCTTCTCTGTCCTTTTAGAATCTTTCACCAATGGATGCTTTTGTTTCCAAATGTCATGGATATGCCTCAGACTGGTATTTTCTTGCCTTCTAAAAAGAGACCCAAAAAATCACACTCAAAGAATGATGCACATCAGAAAGGCAATTCACGCACAGTAATATTATCAGAGTAAGGTTAGCTTGGGCAGGGAATCTGGGGTGTGAGTCTGACAATACCAGGTACTGAACCTGTAAGCTTTTTGACCCTGATAATGATAATGTCATTTAGGATTGGAAGTATCTTAAAAGATCAAATTATTTTTTTTAAGATTTTATTTATTTATTTGACAGAGAGAGATATCACAAGTAGGCAGAGAGGCATGCAGAGAGAGAGAGAGGGGGAAGCAGGCTCCCCACTGAGCAGAGAGCCTGATGTGGGGCTCGATCCCAGGACTCTGAGATCACGCCCTGAGCCGAAGGCAGACACTTTAACCCACTGAGCCAGCCAGGCGCCCCAAAGATCAAATTATTTTTATAACTCACACCATTAAGTTTTCTATTGACCTAGAAATGCAAAGTCAAAGCAATATAAATTCATTTACAAAAGATCTAAGATACTATTTCTAAGCCTCATGAAAATATTGCTCATATATAACTGGCGGTATAATTTTATAGATCTGTTATTGACTGAACAATGAATAATAAAGACTGGCCTTTGTGGTACTATGACTCACTTCAGACACTTTATATTATGATCTTTTTACAAAAGACTACAGTAAGAGTCAGACAGAGGCTGTTTCTTTAAGAATTTATGGAAAATACAACCTTATGACCAAGAATGAAAAAAAAAATTCGAGTGCAAGATGTTTATCACAGTGTTGCTTTTAATAATAAAAAATTGGAAAACATAATGTATAATGTAACAGTAGCCAATATTTAGTAAATGTTTATTATATGCCAAGCACTGTTGTCGGTGCTTTTCATGGATTACAATATCATTTTTTATTCTGTTTTACAGCTAAGGAAGCTGAAGTGCAGAGTAAATTTTGGTACATGTGTAGAAGAATGAAATACTGGAGAGCCATTACACCTTTGATATACATGTAGATCCTTCTTTAGAAACCCTGAAAAATATAATTTTACACTGGGTTTTTAGAAAACAGTTTCTGGAGGGACACCTGCGTGGCACAGTTGGTTAAGCATCAGAGTCTTGGTTTCAAGTCAGGTCATGACTTTGGGGTCACAGGATCAAACCCCAAGTGGGGTCTGTGCTCAGTGTGCAGTCTGCTTAAGATTCTCTCTCCCTCTTCTTCTGCCCCTCCCACTCGTGTTCTCTGTCTCTAAAATAAATAAATAAATCTTTAAAAAATAGTTTCTGAAACAGTATGAATCCATTTATGTAAAATGCCATATATGTATTTTATAGAGAGATGTCTAGAAGGATGTTAAAGTGTTAAGACTATAGGACTATAGTTTTTATTTCTTTTTGTACTTTTCTGTACAGTTTGGATTTTTACTTTTAATTTTTTTTAGAGATTTTTATTTATTTACTTGACAGAGAGAGACACAACGAGGGAGGGAACACAAGCAGGGGGAGTGGGAGAAGGAGAAGCAGGCTTCCCGCAGAGCAGGGAGCCTGATGCGGGGCTCGATCCCAGGACGCTGGGATCGTGACCTGAGCCGAAGGCAGAGTCTTAATGACTGAGCCACTCAGGCGACCCCAACAATTTGGATTTTTAAAGTGAAATATATATTAATTTAATAAAAAGCAAAGCATTTTAAGAAAAATTATTTCCTTTTCTTTTTTAACAAGCAAAACTGAAATAGTTTCCTTTCATGCAAGCATGTGACAATTTAAATGAGTTTAAAGTAGCACAGTTCTTTAAAAATGGCACAGGGTCTCCTGGGTAGTTCTCAGTGTGTTGGCCATCCAACTTTTGGCTTTGGCTCAGGTCATGATCTCTGAGTAAGGAGGGGAGATCCAACCCCTCTCCACTTCACACCCTGCCTCACCAGGTCAGGCTCCCTGCTCAGCAGGGAGTGCTTTTCCTCCTCCTCACTCTCTAACCCTCCCTGCCCCCTCCATGTGTGCACTCTAATACATAAATATTAAAAAAATAAAATAAAAATGGCTCATACTTAATTCATATTGAGCATCTCACACAAGCAAAACTCCCTTTTTTTTTTTTTTGCAGTCAGTGTTTTGTCAGTGTTTTCCAAACATCTGAGAAAATCACCTGGGACGCTTGTAAGAATTCTGGTTCCCACACTAGAGCAACTGAATCAGGCTCTTGGAAGAGAAGGGAGGTTTTTAAGGTAAGAATACAATCTTTGAACCCCTCTTAAGAGCACCCAGTTGAAAATAAATACAATATATCACTGCATTGCAATAGTGTAAGAGTTCTCAGTATTTGATAAAATCCATACAAAGCCTATACAGCAATTTTTTATTCAGAGTTGGAATTGCTTTCTGGTTTCTGCAATTTCATCTCACACGGACAAGTTTTGAGAATAGATGTTTCTGGGCCACTTAGCTCACTGTGGATTCCTCCCTCTGCCCCTGCAGTCCAGTTTCTATCTCTCCTTTTCAAAATACGTGGCTCCAAGAAGTTCCTGGTTTCCAGACTGAATGTTTATGCAATCACCAAAAAAAAAAAAAATTGTTTAAAAAATTTTAAAGCATGCTTTTATACTGGAACTAGGAGATTCTTTAAAAATGCAACTTTGATCTTTATTGGAACACCATTTGACAGCAAAAGGATTAAGCAATTGTGGGTTGTTCCATTATCCTTGCAGGATACATGAGAACTTCAAGGAATTCTATATCACACGAAAGAAGCTGCATTTAATGTGACTGAAAGACACGGAGGGTAGAAGGTTAGAAAGCCGACTTTCTGGGTTATGCCCCCAGAGCATGAATTAATTGCAGTATCTATGGAACCTCATAGAGAAAAAGGGAGTAATCTTTTTGTTCCTCACCTGTTGCTTGCTTTGCCATTAGGAAACCTCTCTTACTTTTCTCCTTGGAACAGATAGAACAGTCTGATTATTTGCAGGTAAGCAACTGAAACTTGCTTTCTATGAGAAGTTCAATAGAATAACATATTTTTCATTTTTAGTATATTTTATGTGACTTATGCAAGGTTAGGAGTTAATCCATGTTATAATTTTTGCTTAGAAAGTAAGACGTTTTGTTTTTAAAGTTATTCAGCCCTTTGATTTTTGCTTATTATTGATGATTAAATCATATGTTTCTAAAAATCAAAGGATATGTGATAGGCTATTATTACAAAACAGGTGGAGAAATGAAAATTGAAAGAATGTTAACATTTTTGTGTCAAGTAAGTGAATGAGTCATTGTGCAAAAGGTATGAAAGAAACCCAGATCACAGGATAGGAAAAGAAAAAGAGCAGAAAACTGCTCTTTTTTTTGAAAAAAGCAGTTCAGCTGTACTTTATGTCAAAAGCTGATTTTCACTATGCTTGGTATAAAAATGGATACGAAAAAACAATGGTTTCATGCTTTGAACTACTTTGTCATCTTGGACATCATGGAATATGGAAACTACAATCTTCACAAAAGTGAGAGGCCATTTTGCTTCCTTTAGTATCTTTTCAAATGTTTTGGCATTGCAATTGAAGTGATTTTTATTAATATTTAAAAATTTAAAACCATTTAATCATTTCCCTAATACACATTTCTTAGCAGCTATTTCTGCTTCAGTCAGAAATACTATGCCTTTTGTATATGCTTCACAAAGAAGTATCCTTTATAACTTGCAAACAAGAATCTCAGAAAACAGATTAGCTAGCCCCCATTTTGAACTTTTTTTTTTTTTTTTAAGATTTTATTTATTTATTTGACAGAGAGAGACACAGCAGGAGAGGAAACACAGCAGGGAGAGTGGGAGAGGGAGAAGCAGGCTTTCCACTGAGCAGGGAGCCCAACAGGGGTTTAATGCCAGGACCCCAGGATCATGACCCAAGCTGAAGGCAAATGTTTAACAATTGAGCCACCCAGGCTCCCCCCATTTTGAACTTCACAATTTTTACTGTAATGATTTTCATTTGCTCTTTTTAAAGAAAGCTTGTGGCTGATCTTTTGGGGGGGCGGGAAATGCCTGGCTCCAAGAAGTGACCAGGATCCACATATCCACATTCAATGTTTTCAAAATCACTGCAAAATTAAAGTTAAATTTTTTTTTTCATTTTCAATTTTCATTTACTTTCAAGGTTTTTCTTGTTGGCTGTTGTTATTTTTTTTAGTTTAGTAAAAACAAAAAATTTAAACCAGTGCACAAACCAGTTTTCTGGTGAACGTAAATACCAGAACCAGAACTTAAATCCACAGGAGGAACATTTTTTTTAAAGTCTACAGTCACAGGTTCTTTTAAAACCATACAGCAGTCCCCTTACAAAACCATGTCTTGTTTTTCATGAAATGGATCCTTCCTTTATCTGACGTCAAGTGACTAAATTATTGTTTTCCTCAGAAAGACTCTGGGTTAGGGTTTCCACTTGTCTTTATATTTACTTAGTAAGAGGTGTCTGTGACTATTCACTTTCAGAAAAAGAAGAAAAACAGAGGAGAGGATCCACGTCTTCAGGAGGGTAAGGGACAGAGTATCAAAATGGCCTGGAAAATGTTCAGAATTAACGTCAGAAAGTCAAATGTTCACCGAGGGCTCAGTTGGGAGGAGACAAAAGAAAAATCAATACACGGTCAAAGAGTGGCTTTATTTTTCTAGAAAGTGACCTTCCAAGAGAGTCCTTTAGCAACAGCTTTGAAGTTCCAGAACCTGCCCTAAACCTGGATGGTCAGCTTCGGCGTCAACTCAGACTTCTTGCCCGGTCTTCCTACCAGAGAAATGCATGTGACAGTGGTGGAAACAGCCTTGGTGCTGCTGCTGAGCATGGGATGGACCTCAGACTCTCTCTGCTCACCCACCATTTTTTACAGAGACTGTTGGATCCGTCGCTTTCCAGGTCTTCTGATTGACCTGGAGGGGTCTCAGAAGCTGGGAGCTCAGTTCCTGAAGTATTACTCTGAAAGTACCGGCCAGAAATGCAGCAGGAGCTGCTGCCTTAGGAAGGATGGTAAGTATTAATGATATGCCTGAGCAAAGATTAGGAGAAACTTATAAAAATGAAGACCTAAGTAAAGAGCCCTAGGCAGAGGTTCCAGGGAACAAACAGGAGAACAGGACTAGGGAAGATGAGGGAGAGACATGCGGATGGGGGAGGATGGGAGAAAGACTGAGACTGACTTTGCCATTTGGATCAGTGCTGGCTCAGTTTACAAATCTGGTGATGATCCAGAGTGCCATGGAAACCACAAGTAACAGAGAATCTTCTTTTCTTCACTAAAGTGCTAAATGAAACTATTTCCCTGAGGATTAACTAACAATATTTCCATAGTCCCCAAATATGGCATATTTGATTTCAAAAATATAAGAATTTCCTTTTCAGACTTCTTCTGGTGATTTCAATATTTCAAGTTTTTGAAATGTGCTTGCTTGTGTTGAGCACACGTAGGTTGCATTGAGCAGGAATTTAGATTATGATTGATGTTTTGAAAGACATAGGTAGATATATGTCAAACAATAAAAAAGGAGAAAAGAAATAATTTTAAATATTCTTTTTATTTTTTGTCTAAATCCAGAATCATAGTTAAACATCACCCATGTAATATGATCAAGGTTTATGAGGAGGAGAACACTTTATTATTGCAGAATTTCCAGTTACAACTGTCTAAAGACTACTTTCATTTGTTTTTCATTTTTCCAAGATTTTAAAGCTACTTGGAAGGAAATAGAAAAGCAACACAACACGTTAAAATAATTCTCTTGGTTCTTCCACACTTTCTTTCCATAGTTTGATACCGACTTATTAACTGCCAGTGCCTCCTATCCAAGTACGCATGGCATATTTCTGGGATGTGGACTGAGGCTACCAGGGGGTGGAAACTGACCACAGTGTGAGAAGCTGTCCCAGGCTAAGCCCTCGAAGGTTAATCAGGCACACAAGAGAGCAATTAATTTTTTTAAGGGGAATTTTTTTTTTTTTACAGAATTTGTTTACTTATTTGAGAGAGAGAGAGAGGGAGAGAGAAGGAGAGAGTACAAGCAGGGGGAGCGGCAGAAGGAGAGGAGAAACAGACTCCCTGTTTAGCAGGGAGCCTGAAGTGGGGCTCGATCTCAGGACCCTGGGATCATGAGCTGAGCCGAAGGCAGATGCTTAACTGACTGAGCCATCCAGGTGCCCCTAAAGGGAAATTTTTTTGAAAAGGTTGCCAATCTCGATTTTCACCTTAGAGATGCTTCTAATTCTCATAAGCCTCAAGGGAAGGTGGGTGAAGGGGGAATACCTTTCCGCATTTCCCATGGTAGCAATTTACCTGACTGTCCATCGCAGGGAAACTGTGTCCTCTGGACTTCCAGGGATACTCTAAGCATCCAGTAGAATTCCATGATTTTAGAGCCTCTGTAGCTTCCAAGTTGTGGTTTTCTTCCTCCAGAAGAAAGGGCACGAACGCACGTCTCTGTTTTTAGCTGGAAGCCAGAACTTTAAAAAGCCACAGTCCTGCAATAGCTAACCTGTTCAGAGCTGGAACTCTAAAATGTACACAAAGAGGAATATAAAACATCTTTTAAAATTGTTCTCTTTACAGCATCAACTACTTTCTTATCAAAAATTTAAATGTCTAAATTTGAATACTTTTTAGTCCTTTCCCTTGAACTTGACAGCCCAGTCTTCAGGGAATGCATTTGTAATCTAAAATGTATTAGCAGTGTATTATTCATTGAATTCTGCCCTCTTTATCCTCCTGGCTACCCCTGAGGTAACGGGGGATGGGTGAGATAGAGCTCCCCACAGTTAACCTTACACAGAAGCAGCAAAGGTTTGGCCAACCACAATTCCACAACAGCTTTAGGCATACTCTGAGGTCTAGTAATTGTATGCTATCCCTCTGTAATCTTATTTTATTAAAGAAGTTGATACCTTTGGTCAATGGATATTTCCCAGTGCATGGTTCCTACTAAACTGCAGTAGGAGGAAAATCTCTTTTGCACTTTAGGGAAGACAGACTGAAGACTGGCACTCAGAAAATCAGACTTAAGGGTTTCCAGAAATAACATGATGCGTTTTATGGAGCAAAGTATTTAGTAGAAGGGGGATAGCATCAGTGATTTAGATCACTTAGAATTCCAAATGCTCACATCCTTGTCAGTGGACTCTTTTCCTCTTTAAAGAACACTGAATAGGCTTCCCGTTGGATGTGTGATTTGCAACATGGGGCTACTGCTCCCCTATAATCAGGGTCAGGGTAATGTTCACCTGGCCTGCTGCCTTTCCACCATCTGGCCCTCTCCCAGTAATTGCAGTTTTTGCCTTCTCATGAGTCCCTCTTTTGTTATAACACCTGTCACTTTCTTTTCGTATCTCTTTCTCTAGTGAACTCTTGTGCCTTAGCATTCTGAGAGGGCCCTGCAACTAGAAATCTGATAAGCCCCAGGGCCTTCTGTAGCCATCTGAACTTTCACGAACATAAAATCCTGGGATTGGAAAATGAGTCCAGGTAATCCTGTGTGGAATAGAATGTGTAAAAGATTACAGAAAATCAGTGGCTAGTTTCTTCTAAAAGGGCATTTTCCATATTCATAGAAATAGTTACTCTAGTTCCCCACGTTCTGTAAGATGTCTGAACATAGCCCTGCAAAATACTGCTGTGAATGCCAAGTTCTTGGGAGAAATAGAAGCTACTCAGAGCTCATCAAGCTGGGAGAAACTAAAACCATCTGCAGATGCACTTTTCCTTTCAGTTTCCTGTAACGTGGCTGTCTTCTACCATGATCCTATGCATGACAATGTCAACTGCCTCCATATTCACTGCCCCACGCTAGAGAGCTGCATTTTAGAGCCCGGAACCAGTGCCATTTTATACAACATAACAGAAGGTAATGATTTGTGCATTTCATATGTATGTTGAAGAATGTTGGTAATGCTGTAGTAGAGATGTATAACCTAGAAACAGGTTGGCAATAACCTGAATCACTATTTTCCCATGATCTCTATCTGGAAAAGTTTTGGGCATCCAGGGCAGAAAACCAAAAGTAAATTCACTTTAGTAGGGCATGCTTGGCAATGATGAGTTCATTCCAGATGATAACAAACTGTATGTGATTGAAGAAGAGCTTAAGCATTACCTTTATTCCAGAAGCCCCCAGCAAGAGCCAAAAAAGGCATTTCTACTGCAGAGGCTAAGGGGGCTACTAGGAACAAAGAAAAGGCTTAATGGCAGTTTTGAGGTCCATGGACACTGTATACAAGGATTCTATGGATGGATGTCAAGGACAAGGAAATGCATTTACTAACATACATTAGCCTACCAATGGTCCCAAGATAAGCAAGATAAGTGTTACTTTAGATAAATACACATTTAAGTGTCCCTTACCCAAGTATATAGACTCAGAGTGCAATTGGTAAACATGAAAGAATAGATTTTTGCCATCCAAACACAACGGTGATAAAGTTCATCATCGAGTCCTACTTACTGAACACCTAATTCGGGCCGGGACCAGCATTGCAGAAGATGGCACCCGTTTCTCTGCCCTTGAGTTTCTTACAGTCTAATTGATGTGACAAGGCTCACAATTAGTGCAGAACGTGGAACTGAAGATAAAAATGTGTGCTACTGCCTCAAGTACAAGCCCTCAAAAGAAGAGGAGACTAAAGAAAGCTAAATTCAGAGGCAGCTTCGTGGATGAAGCCAGGCAGAGACAAGATAAGGAGTTCTGTGTCACACGGGAAAGTAAGAAACAGGTCTGGCTACAATAGGGGCACATTTGGGGTTGCAATGAAAATCTGGGTAAGGTACGGTAGGCCAGGTTACAAAGCGTTTTGGACAGAGCAGTGTCTTGGTTTGACTTTGTCAGCAACAGAGAATCAGCAAAGCCATTTAATGAGAAAACACCATCTTTAAAGTGATGAGTGTGGTTGTCTTTAGTCTAGGAAAATAATATGCGGGATGCAAATTAGAATATCTAGTCAGGGAGGCATTAGATCTGGAGAAGGTGACCGGAACTGCAATGAGGAGGAGGGATGATTACTGGCACATTGGGAGGGAACTGGATAGGACTGACTTTTTGGATGAAGGAAAAGAAGAGAGAGAAGTCAACGATTGCTCTGCAGTACATAACGGATTCCAGTTTGAGTGATGGAGGATTGGTGAGGTCACTGAGAGACACAGAGAGTCAGACAAAATGATTTTGGCATTGGGACTGTTCAGTGATGACGTGAGATGTCTAGGTGGGAACCTTCAGTAGAGCACAGGAGAAAGGAGACCAGGGGCTGAGAAAGAGGAAATAACTGGTGATGTGGATTTCAGTGCCACTGACAGAGTGGTGACAGCCGATGAGGATACTCTTGTGTGTGTGGTGAAAGGGTGAGATGAAGGTAAAATCCAGCAGAAGACAAAGGACTAAAGATTGTAGAAAGCACACAACCAGTTTGGACCAAGGAGAGAACCAGCTAAAGAAAGAAAAAATGAGAAGCAGGAAGTCTGAGATAAAGTGCCAAGAGAGTCTGCATTCCAGGGAATCACAGGAGGAGAATTTTAGGAAAAAGATGGCCAGCAGGATTGAGGATAAAAGAGAAGTCAAAGCAATGAGGCTGCCCAGGAAATATAGAAACTACTGATTATCTCAGAAGCATGATTCTGACCGAATAGTGTGGATGGAACAAGATGGCAGAAGGCAAACAACAAAGAAAGGAAATGGATATCGGTATGTTGAGAGGGAAAGAGGAAGAAAGACAGAAACTGATAAGAGAGACAATTGAAAAGCTGTTGAGAGGTTTTTCCTTCCCCTTTACAGACAGAGCAATATTTATTTGCATGTGTCTGAAGTCAGAGGACAGGAGTTCCTTTACAAGAGAGAAAATACTGAAGACAAACTCAGGACCTTCAGGAACTGGGAAGGGAGGAGACAGAGGGCTTTGCTCATGATTTTGAATTCAGTTACACTTCTGTATTATTTATTTAAAAAAAAACTTTATTTTAAGATACTATATATCTCATGTGGTTACTGTTTTTTGCAATTCTTGCACTAACATTGGCTATTGTTACCCAAAAGCCCTGACAGACCCAAAGAATCCTCCATGGTGTAGCCAAAGTAGTTTATAACAGAAAGTTTTCTTGAAAGTTAAGATAAATTCAAATGTGGCGTGTATGTTTCTAAGCCTTTCAGAAATATGCAATAGTAGAACTTGAACTTAAGCTTAGTTCACTAACTCATTGGCAAACCCAAGACTTCTCCAAACTGTGCTTTGATGTTCTCTCCTTGAAATAAAAAATAAAATGAATGATGACTTATTTATCTTTTAGGTATAGATCCAGATTTGCTGGTTTTTGAACAATCACCGCCCACATATCTAAATATCCGTTCTTCATCTAACATACGGGACAGACTAAGGATATTAAAAGCTACGCATTTAGATAAACAACGGACCACCAGGATAAACCAAATGCTACCAACAGAGGTGCCGTCATCAACCGCACATCAAGATTTGGTTGTCAACACAAATAATACTAGGTATTCCAAGGAATTAACCACAGATTCTTGGGCAAGACTCATTTCCCTGAATAACTCCATTACCACAGAGGTAAATATGGTGTCACACAGCACCGATTTCATCAATAATCCAGATAACAAGACTATTTCTCCTTTCTTTGTTCCCGTAGACACAAAACTTTTTCATAGGCCTATTCCATCCCGACTCAACGACAGCAAGCAATTCCTGAACAAGACCAAGGGGTCCAACAGCAGAAACCGCACATCTGAGAATGAAGACATGACACCTGATGGGGCATCTGTGACTTCAAAGATGTGGCTGGCTCAGGTGGCCCTCTGTACCTCTCTCATCTTTCTTTGTTGTTGTGTCATCATCTTGACATCTGGATGCTGGAGAAAGCAGCAGGGCCAGTATAAGCCGGGACAGAGAAAGTCAGGATCCAGGCATATCAAAAAATCTAACACACTAAAAGAGAACTCTTAATAGTAAAAGTTACAGGGAGATTGTAAGCTTTTAAGAGTATAATTTTCAGTTTTCTGTAAGACAAGGGCCATTTGTTTAAAAAAAATAATTGCTCAGGATGCCCCCTCCTACCAACCTCTAAAAAAGGCCAAATACTTAATAAATTTAACTGCTTTTTTTGATTATTTGTTCCAAAATTCTGACCCCTGCAGTTATTTAGCACTGCATGAGACATATGCTTCTAAATGTTGTACATGTATTCACTCATGGTTATAATTTTATAAATTAGATGTACTCTTATTAACCATTATAGTATCATTATCACATTTTACAGATGAGGAAAATGAGGAGAGGCTAAATATCTTCCTCCCTAATGTCACACAGCTAGTAGTAGTGAAGGCAGGACTTAATAGGTAATCTGGTCCAAACGTTCATGCTTGAAATCACTGTTAGATTAAAAGCCTCCAAAAAGCATGGAAAAAAGATAGAGGAAAACACCATAACATCATGTTTCCTGATGTTACATCATGTTACCTGTCAAGGTCAAATTATTGTCATGTTTGTTAATAAAATCTTTTGGTGGGTTGGACAGAAGAGCGCTATTATTAGTTACTAACCCATGTGCAAATGCGGCCTTTTTATAAAATATAGTTTTAATGTTCAATTGATTAATTCCTCTTAATCCTAAACAATCTTCATTTTTTTAAAGCTGACATGCCTTTAACTCTGGTCCTGGAATCTTTGAGTTTGTGTTGATCTCTGTTGAAGAAAGCTTAGAAGTTTTAGTTTACATCCCTCACGTGTATGCAGTGGTTTCCTAGGTGCAAGCTCTGTCCAAATCTTACACCATATCTACCCCCACCCCCACCCCAAAGTGCAGACACGTTAATTCAATCAAGTCTCCAATGATTTTAAACTTTAGGCCCTCAATCTAACCCTTGAAACTCTTTTTAAATGTGAGGACAGATATTAAAAGACAGCCAATAAGCATGAAGAATAGGTAAGAGGAAATGCTGTTATAGGATTAATAAAATAATACTGTTCTCTCTTATGTTAAAACAAATTGTCCAGTGGCTTAAGAGGTGTTTCTGTTTCTTTCCCTAGTGTTGATACTCTGTGGGGGAAAAATGTCTATTTCTTTTTTTAATATAAGAAAGAAATATAAAAAATCTCTATCAGCAGAATATTAGCCACAAATAAAAGTCTGATTTTAAAAATTTCATCAAGTTACCCTTATTTGCTAGTCATGATATTAAATATCATAAATTTTATCAACTTCTTTCCTAATTCATTAGGGAAAAATACTCATACTATACAGGGAGGATATAAAGATTTAAATTACCCTAAAATTATATTTCAATAAATAGTTCAGGAAGCAGTCTTTAAAAGATTTGTGTCATCTTTTAAAAGATTATTTTTCTTTAAAATATATATAAGGTTTTATTTTATTTTTTTTTATATACAAGTTTTTAAAGGTT
Source organism: Nasua narica (assembly GCA_028533885.1). Classification (NCBI taxonomy): domain Eukaryota; kingdom Metazoa; phylum Chordata; class Mammalia; order Carnivora; family Procyonidae; genus Nasua; species Nasua narica. The sequence continues at coordinate 49,797,030 of CM052807.1, read as the reverse complement.
TCCCAAAAAACCATGTCTGCTAGAAAAAGGTTTTTCTTCCTTGGGGTTTCTCAGAATTTGCTCATTTCCTAAAATTGATAGTTTTATAGAAATGACCATAATTTGAGAAAACATATTTACCTTTGTAAGAAAAAAAATTCATACTCCTCTTCCTCAGCCACTATCTGTGACCATCAGATAAACTGAAGACATTTATTAGACTGTAGATGCAACCAGACCAGAGTCAGCCAGGAAGAAAAATCGCCGAGCCTAGAAACCATGTCCTTCCTGGAAGCCACAAGGACCAAAAGACAACTTCTGAATAGAAATTAAAACTTTCTTAAGAAACAATAAGATTCTCAGGGCCCAGTCAACAACCAAATCCAAGATTGTTAAACTCAATTGTGAAGTAACCATGACACTGAAATCCTTCCAACATTGTAACTAGCCAGACCTCTTTTAAAAAGTCTGTAACTGTCCGGTATTATGAAATACTTACCACTGTTGGGAAGGATATATGCAAAGAAAGAACTAAAGCATGCCACAATTAAGGGAACAGATTTGTCCTATTTCTTAGTTGCCTACGTGTTTAAGCAGCTTCCGAGTTATGTAATTTTAAGTTTGATGTCTGCAGTCAATGTGTATCAATGCAGCAAATATCCCTTAGACTCGATATAAGGATAAATATGATGCTTATTGTATATATTGGCTCAATTAATAGTTTAACAGATAAAGTTCCAATTAATGAAAAACTGTACTCCTTAATTATTGCTAAAGTTAAAATTATCACAACTGCTTTCCATCTGAGGCAGTTCTGTATTAATCTTACAGCTCGAAGATTCTGCCATTAGGTGTCAGTGCTACAGCCCATCTTCAGGTCAGGTGCCTGGCGATAGCCAGACTGCAAAGGCTAGAGGGTACAGTACTCCGTAAGACACCAGGTATAAATTTGGAGTGGGGAGGTCTGACCGAAAACTACCCTCAGGTTTGGTAACTCACTAGAATAACACAGAACTCAAGGAAAGCTGTTATACTCATGGTTATGGTTTATCACCGGAAAAGGATATAGATTAAAGTCAGCCAAGGGAAGAAGTACATAGGATAAAGTCACAGAGGGTTCCAAAGTCATAGTTTCTGGTGTCTTCTCCCCCTAGAGGCAAGATATGTTACTTTTCCTATACCAGTGTATGGTAATATGCCGGGAGAATTGCCTGTCCAAACTTCCTGCCCAAACTTCAGTGTTTGAAGATTTTATAGAGGCTCTATTACATGGGTATGACCGAGTGATTACCTGGGTGGTTGATCTCAGCAGCCAGGTGGACTGATCCCAGGTGACTCAATGCCCCTTCCTCTAAATCATGTGGTTTTTCTGGCATGGCTAAGACTATCAGGTGTGGCCAGCCCCACCCTAAAATCCATTGTGACTGCCTCTCATCCTAAACAAAGATATTCCTATATCTTTGTCATGAGGTATGACATAGATTACCTCCTAGAAGCTGCAGGCAAAGGCCAGCCCTCTCTTTGGGCAGGTCAATTCTTTATTACACATCATTACTTCCTCTGTTTCCATCTATTATTATAGCATTATTACTATAAGACAGATGACCCTAATCTACCATCTCTTTACATGTTCCCAAATGATCATTTCTCCTCAGCCTCTATTTTCACAATGTTCCCTTCTTCAATCCTGTTTCTGCATCTGAATTTCCCTAAACTCCATGAATCTCTAAGAAATATAACATTTCAGTACACTTCAAGTATGCTTTTCATTTAGTATTTCTATGCAGTGGATTACAATGCATCTTTTTGCAATCAAGGTCATATTATCATAACAACATGTAGATTCTTGACCTTGCTGATACTAAATCATACCTTCATTTCATATAAATCCTTTGGGTAATTGTTTTCATATTTTTTTGGCTTTCATTTATGTTCTCTAATTCTGTTAGGCAAAATATAAGTCTTAGATAAGTAACAAACCCAATAATTCCTCTATTTTTTTATTTTATTTAAAGATTTTTATTTATTTATTTGAGAGAGAGAGAGAGAGAGGGAAGGGGAGAGAGAGAGAGAGCGAGAGAGCAAGCATGAGAGGGGAGAAGGTCAGAGGGAGAAGCAGACTCCCGGTGGAGCTGGGAGCCCGATGCGGGACTCAATCCCAAGACTCTGGGATCATGATCTGAGCTGAAGGCAGTCGCTTAACCAACTGAGCCACCCAGGCGCCCAATAATTCCTCTATTTTAATTTAACTTAACCACTTACAAATTTGGAAGTGGTGAGAAATAATAGACAAAAATACTGAATTGACAGCTAAATTGAATGGAACGTTTCATAGGATAGTTCTTATTTTGTCATTTACTCCAATTAATTTCAAGGTCCTTACACCTCATCTCTTTTCTGAGCTGCAGAAACTCTAACAGGGGAATCTAGAGAGATGAATACAGTTAATCTCCATTTCCACTTTTCTGCAAGCGTGGGCTTGGAGAAATGAGTCCAGAAAACAGAAAGGAGAATGCTAAACCGAGTTGAATTAACATAAAGTAAGCCTAAAAGAGAGGAATGGAGCAAACTTTTCAGGTTAGAAAATACTTTCAAGAACCTGTTTCTAATCAGAATTGGCATCTGTGAGAAATGCATTGGGTAGACAGTAGTTATGTAAAAAAGCACTGAACTATATTCAGGGGAGTGGGTTCTGGGCTTTGCTTCCCAAATAACCAAAGTCATTACAGCTGGTCCTGACTTATTATGGCTCAATTTATGATTTTCTGACTTTACAATGGTATGAAAGCAGTAACACATTGAGAAAACCATACTTCAAATTTTGAATGAATTTTGATCTTTTCCCAGACTAGTGATATGTGATGATACATTTTCATGATACTGGGCAGTTGCAGCCAAAGCTCCTATCCAGCCATGTGGTCATAAGGGTAAACAGCCTGTATACTGACAACCATTTTGTACCCATAAAACCATTCTTTCACTTTCGGTACAGTATTCATGAGATAGTAAGCACTTCATTATAAAACAGGCTTTGTGTTAGATGATTCTGCTAAACTGCAGGCTGATGTTAAGTGTTCTGAGCACGTGTAAGGTAGGTTGAACTAAGCAATGGTGCTTGGTAGGTGTATTAAATACATTTTTAACTTACAATATTTTCATCTTAAGATAGATTTATTGGGACATAACCCCATCATAAGTTGAGGAAGACCTGGATTCAAAAGCAACCTACAGGTGCTAATTTGTAGGGAAAGAAATAGGAGATAAAATAATAATATATGTATATATATGAATATTAAAGTGATGGCAGAAATAAAATAAAAATACTTTCACACCAGAAGGAATCACACAGATCTTCTAATTAGTTCTACTGCCACACCGTACAAATAAGAAAACTGCGGAATAATCATTGCTATGATGCATTAGTATGAGAAAATATTTTAAATGTGATGTGGCTTCTGGAGTTAACATGGCGGAAGAGTAAGGACTCTACGATTGTCTTGTCCCCGGAATTCAGATAGTTATCAAATCATTCTGAACACTTGCATTATCAACCAGAGATATGATAAAAGAAATGCTGCAATGCTATAAATAGAAAAGCGGCGACTTTTTAGAAGTATTGTGTCTTTTCCTCTCTCTTTCTCTTCTCTTCTTCTCTGGACATAATGACGAGATGGAGAAACTTAACCACAAAAGAAAGAACAGGAGGTAGCACTCACTGTCAGGGAGTTAATCAATATGGATATAAGATGTCTAAACTAGAACACAAGGATTATAAAGATACAAGCTGGGCTTGAAAAAAGCATAGACGATACTAGAGAATCCCTTACTGAAAAAATAAAAGAACTAAAATATAATCAGGCCAAAATTAAAAATGCTATTACTGAGATGCAGTAAAAAATGGAGGCTCTAACAGTGACAGTAAATGAGGCAGAGGAGAGTCAGTAATATAGAAGACAAAATAATGGAAAATAAGTAAGCTGAAGAGAGAAAGACAACTACTGAATCACAAAGGAAGACTTCCAGAAATCAGTGATTCCATAAAGCGAGATAATATCTGGATAGTAGGGGTCCCAGAGATTAAGAAAGAGGGGGGCAGAATGTTTATTTGAACAAATTACAGCTGGAAACTTCCCTAATCCGGGGAAAGAAACAGGTATTCAATCCAGGAGGGGCAGAGACACCCCCTCAAGATGAATAAAAACATTGAGATAAAACAAAACAAAACAAAACAAAACATTGAGATAATGATAAATGGTACTCCCCCCATCATTCTCAATCTGGAGGTGTCTTTGGATGTACAACAGTGAAGCTTGCAAATTTCAGAGATAAAGAGAAAAACCTGAAAGCAGCTCAGGATAAGAGGTCCATAACCCAGAAGGGTAGAAACATAAAGCTGGCAGCAGACCTGCCCACAGAGACCTGGCAGGCCAGTAAGGACTACTAGCATGATATATTCAGGGTACCAAAAATATGCAACCAAGAATACTTTATCCAGCAAGGCTGTCATTCAGAATAGAGGGAGAGATAAAGAGTTTCCAGGTTAGACAAAATTAAAGGAAGTTGTGATCACTACACCAGCCCTATAAGAAATATGAAAGGAGATTCTTTGAGGGAAGAGAGCCCAAAAGCAACAAACAGCAGAAAGGAACAGTGACAATCTACAGAAATAGTGACTTTACAGATAATACAATGGTACTAACTTCGTATCTTTCACTAATTACTTTGAATGTAAATGGACTAAATGTTCCAATCAAAAGACTCAGGATATCAGAGTGGATAAAAAACAAGACCCATTGATATGCTGTCTACAAGAGACTCATTTTAGACCCAGACACCTCCAGATTGAGAGTGAAGGGGTGGAGAACCATTTTTCATGCTAATGGACATCAAAAGAAAGCTGGTAGCCATGCCATCCTTTTTTTTTTTTTTTTAAGATTTTATTTAACACACACAGAGAGAGAGAGAGAGAGAGAGATCACAAGTAGGCAGAGAAAGAGGGGGAAGCAGGCTTCCCACTGAACCACCCAGGTGCCCCAGCTGGTAGCCATCCTTATATCAAACTAGATTTTAAACCAAAGACCGTAATAGATGAAAACAGACACAATATCATAATAAAAGGGTCTACCTAACAAGAAGATCTAACAATTGTAAATATTTATGCCCCTAACTTGGGAGCAGCCAATTATACAAACCAATTAATAACAAAATTAAAGAAACACATTAATAATACTACAATAATAGTAGGGGATTTCAGGCGCCTGGGTGGCTCAGTTCGTTAAGCAACTGCCTTCGGCTCAGGTCATGATCCCAGGGTCCTGGGATCGAGTCCCACATCAGGCTCCCAGCTCCATGGGGAGTCTGTTTCTCTCTCTGACCTTCTCCCCTCTCATGCTCTCTCTCACTGTCTCTATCTCAAATAAATAAATAAAATCTTTAAAAAAAAAATAGTAGGGGACTTCAACATCCCACTCACTGCAATGGAAGGATCATCTAAGCAGATCGACAAGGAAACAAGGGCTTTCAATGACACACTGGACCAGACAGACTTAATGGATATATTTAGAGCATTTCATCTTAAAGCAACAGAACACACATTCTTCTTGAATGCACATGGAACATTCTCCAGAATAAATCACATACTGCATCAAAAATCAGGTCTCAACTGGTACAGTTCAGAACCTTTGGAATGCAGCAAAGGTGGTCCTAAGAGGGAAGTATATAGCAATACAAGCCTTTCACGAGAAATAAGAGAAGTGTGTTCCAAATACACAACCTAACCTTAGACCTAAAGAAGCTAGAAAAAGAACAGCAAATAAAGCCCAAATTGGGGGGGGGGGGGAGAAGAGAAATAATATAGATTAGAGCAGAAATCAATGAAATAGATTTTTTTTTTTAAAAAACAACAGTAGAACAGATCAACGAAACTAGGAGCTGGTACTTTGAATTAATAAGATCGACAAATCTTGGCGCCTGGGTGGCTCAGCTGTTAGACATCTGCCTTTGGCTCAGGTCATGATCCCAGGGTCCTGGGATTGAGCCCTGCGCATCGGGCTCCCTGCTCAGTGGGGAGCCTGCTTCTCCCTCTTCCACTCCCCCTGCTTGTATTCCCTCTCTTGCTGTCTCTCTATCTCTGTCAAGTAAATGAATAAAACATTTAAAAAAAAAAAAAGATCGATAAACCTCTAGCCAGACTTATCAAAAAGAGAAAGGACCCAAATAAATAGAATCATGAATAAAAAAGGAGATCACAACCAACACTTAAAAAATACAAACAATTATAAGAGAATATTATGAGCAATTATATGCCAACAAATCAGGCAATCTGGAAAAAAATGGGGCATTCCTAGAAACACATAAACTACCAAAACTGAAACAGGAAGAAAGAGAAAACCTGAATAGACCCATAACCAGCAAAGAAATTCAAGCAGTAATCAAAAATCTCCCAACAAACAAGAATACAAGGCTGATTTGCTTCCAGGGGAATTCTACCAAACACTTAAAGAAGAATTAATACCTATTTTTCTGAAACTGTTTCAAGAAATAGAAATGGAAGGGAAACTTCCAAACTCATTCCATGAGGCCAACATCACCTCAAATCCAAATCAGACAAAGACCCCACCAAAAAGGAGGATTATGAACCAATATCCTTGATAAACATGGATGCAAAAATTCTTACCAAAATACTAGCCAATAGAATCCAACAGTACATTAAAAGGATTATTCACCACGACCAAGTGGGATTTATTCCTGGACTGCAAGAGTGGTTCAATATCCACAAATCAATGTCATACATCACATTAACAAAAGAAAGGACAAGAACCATATGATCCTCTCCATAGATGCAGGAAAAAGCATTTGACAAAGTATAACATCCTTTCTTGATAAAAACTCTCTGCAGTGCAGGGATAGAGGGAACATACCCTAATATCATAAAAGCCATGTATGAAAAACTCACAGTGAGTATCATCCTCAACAAGGAAAAGCTGAGAGCTTTTCCCCTAAGGTCAGGAACACGATAAGGATGCCCACTCTCACCACTATTGTTCAACACAGTACTAGAAGTCCTAGCCTCAGCAATCAGACAACAGAAAGAAAAAAAGGCATCCAGATCAGCAAGGAAGAAGTCAAACTTTCACTCTTCACAGACGACATGATACTCTATGTAGAAAACCCAAAAGACTCCACCCCCAAATTGCTAGAACTGATACAGGAATTCAGCAAAGTTGTAGGATATGAAATAAATGCACAGAAGTCAGTTATACTTCTATACACTAACAATAAAGCCAAAGAAAGAGAACTCAAGGACTTGATCCCATTTACAATTGCACCAAAACCCAGAAGATACCTAGGAAGAGGCCTAACCAAAGAGATAAAGAATCTATACTCTGAAAACGATAGAGTGCTTATAAAAGAAATTGAGGAAGACACAAAGAAATGGAAAAACATTCCATACTCATGGATTTGAAGAACACATATTGTTAAAATGTCAACGCTACCTAGAACAATCTATATATTCAATGCAATCCCTATCAAAATACCACCAACATTTTACACAAAGCTCGACCAAACAATTCTAAAATTTGTATGGAACCAGAAAAGATGCTGAATTACCCAAGTAATTCTGAAAAAAGAAATTGTGATGGAGGCATCACAATTTCGGACTTCAAGCTATATTACAAAGCTGTCATCAGCAAGACAGTATAGTACTGACATAAAAACAGACATAGATCAAAGGAACACAATAGAGCCCAGATATGGACCCTCAATTCTATGGTCAACTCATCTTCAACAAAGCAGGAAAGAATATCCAATGGAAAAAAGACAGTCTCTTCAACAAATGGTATTGGGAAAACTAGACAGCCACATGCAGAAGGATGAAATCAGATCATTTCTTTATACTATCACAAAAATACACTCAAAGCGAATGAAAGACCTAAATGTGAGATAGGAATCCATCAAAATCCTAGAGGAAAATATAGGCAGCAACCTTTTGACCTCAGCTGCAACAACTTCTTGCTAGACACATCTCCAAAGACAAGGGAAACAACAACAAAAATTTACTATTGAGACTTCATCTAGATAAAAAGCTTTTGCACGGCAAACAGTTGACAAAACTAAAAGGCAACCTATGGAATAGGAGAATGTATTTGCAAATGTCTTATTAGATAAAAGGCCAGTACCAAAATCTATAAAGAACTTATTATTTATGCTCAACACCCAAAAAACAAAAAATCTAGTCATGAAATAGGCAGAAGATGAGAACAGACATTACCCCAAAGATATATAAATGGCCAACAGACACAGCATAAGGGAAATACAAATCAAAACCACAAAGAGATACCACCTCACATCAGTCAAAAAGGCTAAAATTAACAAGTCAGGAACAACAGATGTTGGTGAAGATGCGGTGAAAGGGGAACCCTCTTACGCTGTTAGTGGGAATGCAAACTGGCACAGCCGCTCTGGAAAACAGTATGGAGTTTCCTCACAAAGTTGAAAACAGAGCCACTCTACAAACCAGCAACTGCATTACTGGGTATTTACCCCAAAGATACAAATGCAGTGGTCCAAAGGGCCACCAGTACCCTAATGTTTATAGCAGCAAAGTCCAGAACAGCCAAAATATGGAAAGAGTCCAGATGTCCGCTAACAGATGAATGATAAAGATGAGGTATATATATACAATAATAATTTTATTAAAAAAAATCTTGCCATTTGCAACAACGTGGATGGAATTAGAGAGTATTATGCTAAGCAACAATAAGTCAGAGAAAGACAAATATCATATGATTTCATTCATATGTGGAATTTAAGAAATAAAACAGGTGAACATAGGGGAAGGAAAGGAAAAATAAAACGAGATGAAAATTGACAGGGAGGCAAACCGTAAGAGACACTGAACTCTAGGAAACAAACTGAGGGGTGCTGGAGGGGAGGTGAGTGGGGTGATGAGGTCACTGGGTGATGGGCATTAAGGAGGGAAACTAATGGAATCAGCACTGGGTGTTATATGCAACTGATGAATCACTAAACTCTACATCTGAAACTAATTTAAAAAATCTGAAATGTATAATGATGGGTTTTTTTTAGCATTTTCACATTTATATAAAGTGAGCTAATGATTATAGATATATCAAAATTAAATCAAGGAGATTTTTCTAAATAAATCACATTAGATTTAATAGTTTCTTCACTGATTCTTTGTACTGGGAAAGGGTATTTTCATTCTCCCCCTCATTCTTAAGACTAACAACAGACTTTTTGTACTCTTCAACTTCTTTTGTAGCAAGGAGCTCTTCTTTATTTACTTCTAGATTTTTCTCAGCAGCTTTAATTTGGAGAAGTGTTTCCAGGATATTTTTTTCAGAGGAGCTATTGTTCCATACATACTCTTCCATATCTGCTTCAGTCTTATCTTTCTCCCATTCTTCAGTTTTCTGAAAGGAAAAAATGAGTTCTGAGATCTGAGAAATACTACCCATTGTTTTAGGGGAAGAGAATCTGCAAAATGTGGAGAGTTCCTGACGACACTTTGTATGTGAACTTTGATTTCCCTGCCTTACAGCACTGCTATTCACCTGCACCAACTGTTTCAGGACCCCACGCTCTATGACGGGACTACCCATTACCACTTAGTAATTCTACCCATAGAATTTGTTATATCTGCCTTGCAAATTTCACTCACAAAGCAACACTGTTTCCCAAAAGATACAGGAAACTCATTTTTTGCAGCTTTCTAATCCCTAAACTCTAACACATCAACATTTCACATTTCTGAGATTAAAAATAAAGAGTTGAGAAGAGACTGTATTTAACTTTGTAACATGCCTGTGGGAATGACAAGGAACATCAATTATTATAATAAAATAAAAAATAGAAAATACATGTGTAATACATGATTTTTAGTCATAATGACTTCATATATTCTGGAATTTTATTTTGTTATTATCTTTATTTTCTGTTCCTATAAGGGAAACAATTTTTGTTACTACTTGTTTTTTCTTTCAAAAATTACTCCTGTGCTATTCCAGGGAACACTGTTAGGTTTTATAGTAATATAATTCAGATTTATGATTTAGATGAAGATGTAACATTCTGTGAAAAATCAAGGAATGCAGTTAATAAATAATATGCCCTGGTTCAATGAAGTGCTGAATGCCAGCCACATTCCTTCCAAACTAACACATAACATATTCTGAGCTATATGCTATTATAGAATCATCCAATATTCTTAAAACTTTTGAAAGTGGTAAATCCCCCAAATTATAACATTTTTGAAGTATTAAAAGAAAGATTTGTAAGGTTGTCAAAAATATTTTATCTCTGAAAACTCCTCTTGAAAGAGACCCCAACTTGAGCAGACGGAGCTCCAAGTGTGCTCAGAATTAAGTGAGTACCAAGGAGACAGTTTCCACTTCTGCCTCCCTCCCATCCCCAACCTCACTATTAGAGTCCATGAAAAGAGAAAAAGGACAGGAAATTTGTCCCTCAGAGGGTAAAGAGGAGTCTCACCAACTGCAAATAGGCCACTGGATATACCGTGGACTCAGCTAACCCCATTCAGGGTCACTGAAGGCCAGGAAAGAGTCTCTTCCACTACAGAAAACCACAAGAAAAAAAAATCCTCTTTAAATCCTTCAAGCCGAGTATCCTTTCCTTCAAGATAAACCAATAGGATGTAGAGTGTTTCCTCAGACCCTCAAATTCCTTAGCCAAAGTGGAGTATAGGTACTCACAACTCCCTATATACTGTTTGCCCCACCTCCCTATCCTGAGGGATAGGATGGCTGAGGAAAATGTCTCAACTAATGTTCTAGAAATATATCATCTGGTTGAGAATCAACTCTATACTCCTTTTTTAATCTGGTAGTGAGGCTATATAGGCTTGGCTGAGGGGTGGGGTAGGTGAATAACGTGAAACAACTTGTGTCCTGTGCGAACGAGCCTGCTGCAAATAACTTCTAATAGCCAAACTCTGAATTTTACATTAAAAAGAAAACTGATAAAATTATCCTACCCCACCTATTTTTTACTGTAATATTTCAGGAAGAAATAAATGTCAGCCCCTTAAAAAAAAATGCCCTAAATTAAATGTATCCTTGGTCTCATCTACTCTTGGAAGTGCTTTAAATGCCAAAACAGTGTCATAGTTTCTTCATAATTCTAACTTTAAAACAAAGTTTCTTTAAGATGCCAACAAATACATTATATAAAGCACTGAGTAAAACAGTCAATCTACCTCATAACTTTTTAAAAAAATTCCTAATCTACTTCATTCTTGACTGCTAGAAGACAATTAAGAGAAGCCATTACGAAATTAACTATTTAAAAAATTGTAACTTTCACCTAGGTTTATTTGGATTTTCTTACCTACTCTGAAATAGATACTTAGAGAAGAGGTAACCAAAGTAAATTCACTAGTAATTTCCATCATTTCATTTATCTCTCGCTTACATTTGGTATATACAATTCTAGACTGCTTTGGCAAAGTGTTACAGGTGTGCCGTGCTATTGATTCCCTCAGCCCTCAGGCGGCCAGGTAAGCCTGGAGGAGCACAAGCATCCTCTTCCTTCATTTATCTCAGTAAAGATTTTGCTGTGTGTGCAGTGAGAAGAAAAAGGTTAGATCATCCTGCACCAAGGGATAACATACATTTATGGGAGAAAATCACTACTGTGTTAAATAGTCAGTGGTAAGTTAAAGTGACTACATTGTGTAGAAGGCATGGCTTCCTACTAATCCTACAGACACAAAGCAGTGTCAGGCTTCAGCTGCAAGCTAAAGAAAACTCATGTTTTCAACAATTATAATAACTTTAGGACCCAAACTCTGCACAGTTGAATATAAATCCCAAGATAATGATAGTAACAATACCAATAAATTAAATACTTATATGCCATGGGCATTAAATGCTTACATACATTAATTAGTTCAAATAATTCCTATTAAAGCCTACTGGGTTAGATTTTAATATCTCTACAGAAAGAAAATTAAGTATTATGGAAGTTAAATAGGGGGCCACAGCCAGTTGGGAATGTTTCAGATTTCAGAATTTTTTTTGTATTTTAGACGATCAATACAGTGCATATACCATATAGTTTGTAATATTTCCAGAGAAGATCTATTGCAAGACACCCTAAATCAAATACATCAAATACATCGAATATAAAATCACCATTTTTGTAGCAACATGTATACAGTAAATAGGATAAACAAAGGCTATAAATAGCTTTTCATCCATTCAAGTCTCATCTTGCCACCAAATAAGTTATGAAAAAACTGCCAATTTCCAAAGCTTTTTGGGTTTCAGAGTTAGAGGGTGTATACGTGTGATTTGTATATGTGTGTACCACATATACATACCACCACCACACAGGGAGGTGGTATGACACAATGTTTAATATGGGGTTTGGTGTTTTACGGAACTCAGTTTAGATCCTAGCTTCGTCACTTACTACTGTGATAGGCTTGTGTTTCTAGAAGAAGTGACTCCAATGGCTGTTCTGTGGATTAAGAGAGGTAAGCAATAGCCATGTAATTAGAGCACCTGGCTCATAGTAAACACTAAATAAATGCTTGCTACACTAATAACACAGCTTATTAAGACAAATGATAGAGAGTGGAATTCAAATTCTTGTTAGCCTACCTACAAAATATGTTTCTATGTCAAGGGCATCACTACTCCTATCAAACAATAAATTGAAACTTTCAACGTAAATATAAACACATACCAAATTGTTCAAGTGTTCTGCAGTTATCACAAAATTATCACAAAACTCACAAAATTATATCACTTATCTTTATAATGTTCAGATAAAATAGTTACGGAAATAAGAGGTCTTTATTTCTTATCACTGATATAAAGGTAATGTTTTTCATAATTCTTGTTACATCATGTCTTTTTGGTAAATGTTATCACTGATTAAATTTTCCCAGTTAATTGCCTGTTCTTAAAAATAACCAAGTTATCTCTAGTTTTCCTACAGTCTCCTTTTGGTATAGGCATTTTATGTCTAATCAGAGGTAGATTAGAAAACACACACACACACACACATACACACAATAGCATTCCTGTCAAGAAAAAGAAATTTACTTTTTTGAAGTCTGATGTTAAATGTAAGAAAATATCTTTACATCTTTAGAATGTCTCTGTTTTTTAAGCAGGAAAAGTAGAAGCTAATTATTATGAATACATTTATTTTTTAAGAGTAATCTTTTCTAGTCATTCATATATAAGTTTTCATAGATGAGTATCAGCCAAAGAGAGCTTGTCAGTGAAGAGAGAACAGAACTAACTAAAAGAGATGCTGGCCTATAAACGATATATTAAGAAGCTATTCTAAAACATCTTAATCTTTGTCAATGATATAAAAGCAGTAATACTGTCCGTAAGGCTTGTCATGTTAGAATATTTTTTATTTCTGAGAGGTATAAATATAAAATTCTTGGGTGCCTGGGTGGTTCAGTCAGTTAAATGCCCAACTCTTGATTTCTGCTCAGGTCATGATCTCAGGGTCCTGGGATTAAGGCCAAGTAGGGCTTCCTCCTCATCAAGGAGGCTGCTTGGGAATCTCTCTATCCCTCTTCTTCTTCCCCTTCCCTGCTTTCACTCTTTCTCTAAAATAAATTTTAAAATCTTAAAAAAAAAAAAAAGATATCAGAGTGTTACAGAATCAGTGATGACAAGATGAATATGAACTCCAGGTTGCAAGGATATTAGGAGGATCCTTCTGAAAATCCTTAACCATTTTCTTTTTTCCTGAGGGTATTTTCCAATTCTGCACAAGACTGGCACTTGGCTCATGCAGGATTCTACTTGGAAAAAGAGAAATAAGTTTGAGCTGTTACACAGGGCTTTGTAAAATAGACTGGAACTGAAGACCCCAAATAAGAACGGTTTTAGTTCTGGGGTTACTTATGGAGAAATTGGGGAATCAGAATCAGGCCTCTAAAAAGCACAATAAAATCCCTCATAGCCTCATAGTGTTTAGGAGACAAAGTCCCACTAGAAGGAGGAAGTGTGTTTTAAATGTACAACCAATCTCCCTTTTAAGACACCTGCCAGATTTTGCTGCAAGGTTAGAGGTTACCAAGGTAAGCTTAAAATTTCTGAAGAGTACAAATGACTCTTCAGCAGATGTGGAAGCTGATTAACCAAGTGCCCCATCAAAAGCCTTGAAGGCTATTCCTAAGGAAAAGAAATAAGTCAGAGCTGGACTAAATCTTACAAAAACTGCAGCCCATCCTGGTCTAGCTAAATCATGACTGGATTAAAATAATACATCCCTGAACCTTCTGCCTAAGAGAAAAAAAGGAAATTCATTCTGATGGATGACAGCAGTTGGAGCATCTATGAGTCTTACACATAATGTCCAGCATGCAAGAAAGTTACTAGGTATTTGAAACATTTGAGAAGAAAAATGTAATTAATAACCAAGGGAAAACAAACAATAGCAGAACTCCAGATGATCCAGGTAATGAAGTTAGCAGAGAAGGACTTTACAATAACTAAGGAGAAATGTGTTAAAGAAAAAAGAGAAAAAGATAACCAATATGACTTAAATAATGAAGAATTTCAACACAGAATTGGTATCCATAAAGAAAAAGCAATTAAATGAACATCTGGAATTGAAAAACACAATATCTAAAATTAATAAATTATTGGATGGGATTAATTAACAGTCTACATACAGCAGAAGTCAGAATTAGTGAATGCAAAAACAGAGCAACACAAAACTATATTGTTAAATATATCAGATCTGTACTATGCGATTTTAACTATGAGATTCTGAAATCTTCTTATGTTTTACTACTTAACACCAAGATTCCCAATGATCCTACTTAACAAGTTCCAACAAATCTTTGGAGGATAAGTCTTACATATTTCTTATAGACTGAATACTTGCATCTCCCCCCGCCCCCTTCCCCAATTCTTGTTGGAATGGAACTTCCAAAGTGGTGGCATTGGAGGTAGGGTCTCTGGGAGATGTTTAGGTCGTGAGGTGGAGCCCTCATGAATGAGATGAAAGAGATTCCAGAGAAAGCCCTTGCCTTTCTGCCATGTGAGGATACAGCAAGATGACAGTAGTTTACGAAACAGGAAGTGAGCCCTCACTAGACACCAAATCTGCCAATGCCTTGATCTTAGATATCTCAGCCTTCAAAAAAACAAGAAACAAATTTCTGTTGTTTATATAAACAGACCAGTGTGTGGTATGGTGTTATAGCAGCCTAAATGGAATAAGACAATGTCTTATACAAATAAAAATCAAAACTTGTTTTTTAAGTTTGCAATAACAGATTTTGGGAAATTTAGTCTGGATAAATTTTTCTCAAATAGGTTTATTTAAAAACCCGTAATTTTCACTAAGAAAAAATAATTTTTCTATAACTTCTAACTTAAAGAACTTATGGTGCTAAATTCACAAAAATAATCAGATACCATAGACTTCCTGGTGGAAGCACACAATACTAATTACACAATAGTTAAGAAAAAAATCAAAATAGAATCTGAGGAAGACTCTAGATCCAACTATCAACTTAAAAAATTACAGTATGGTGATACAATCAGCAAAATTCAAATGATGGGAAAGCTGACAGAAAACAAAAACCCAAGATTTCTTCAACAAATAAATTACAAAGAAAGAGCTAAATAGACAAAGCTCCCTTCTGGTTCGTGGCTGCTCCTGCGCACTCTTTCAAAAAATATTTACTGAGAACCTACCATGTGTTAGGCTGTACTAGGAGCAGCACAATGTCCCTAGGCTCCCAGGCTACTAAAAACTAATGTTTTCATATCCAAATATTTTAGAAAAAGGGTACAAATGCTTGTTCATATTAGGCACCTGCTGATGAAATAAAAAACAGGGCTGGCAAACCAAAAAATACCTCATTATTCAAATACAGTAATAATATAGTAAAACAAAATCCAATTTATAAGCTAATTGTTTTCTTTTCTTTTCTAATTCTTTCTTTTTTCAGAGAGAGAGGGCACATGCTAGCAGGGGGAGGAGCAGAAGAAGTGGAACAAGCAGACTTAGGGCTGTTCATGGAGCCCAACTGGGGGCTCGATCCTATGACCCTGAGATCTAACCTGAGCCAAAATCTAGGTCCAACACTCAAATGACTGAGTCACCCAGACATCCCTAAGCTAATCATTTTCTATGAGGCTAAATATATTTTGTTTTTCTGATTTAAAGGAGTCTGTTACAGAAAATTTCAAACACATACAAAAGAGAATAGCACTATGTAAACTCTCATGTACCCATCAACCACTCTTTTTTTTTCCAAAGATTTTATTTATTTATTTATTTATTTGAAAGAGAGCAAGAGAGAGAACAAAAGAGATAGAGAACATGAGTGAGGTAAGAGGCAGAGGGAGAAGCAAACTCCTGGCTAAGCAGGGAGCCCAATGCAGGGCTTGATCCTGGGACTCCGGGATCATGACCTGAGCTGAAAGGAGATGCTTAACTCAATGAGCCACCCAGGCGCCCCAAGAGTTTCTTCTTGTGAAGTGTAGCTGTAATGTATTAATTTTAAAGTATAAATAATAGCATCTTCAAATTACTGGGTGGCAATTAAAAATACCACTAAGCTCAAATTGATCGCCATTTAGGCAAAGAGTTTGATTAACCTGTAGACTCCTATTTTACTACTTCAACCACTAAACATTTATAATTTTAGCATTTAATTTGTGTGGGTATGTATACAATACATATACATAAATCTGGGCTCTCTTTTCTTCCCTGCCTACAATGAGAGAACCTGCTCTGACTACAACCCTAGAGGAAGCAACCTTCCATTCCACATGATCTGTTCCCTTTTCTACAACTGCTCAATTATTCATTCACTCAATAATATTTATTGCACAACTACCCTGCCAGGCACACACTGTGCTGTCCTGGAACTGCCAGTCTAGTAGGAAACCTGGAGTTGAGTAGGAGCCAGTCAGATGGAAGACTGTGATCCCAGCAGAGAAAACAGCATCCACAAAGACCTGGAGGTAGTAGCAAAGAGCTCAGTACATTCAGGGAACTGAATGAAGGCCAAGGTGAGGAAAGTAGCATGGGATGAATGTGAATAGCTTTTAGAATACTTACTACATATGTCAGCACCTTACATACATTAATTCACTCAACTTCCACAACAACCTTATGAGGTAGTACTATTACTATCTGCTTGACAGACCAAAAACCGAAGCCCAGAGCACTTAAATAATTTGCCAAATCACACTGATTGTTAGTGGTAGAACAAAATATTCCAAGGAACATAGAGGCACTATAAAAAAGAATGTAAGGAACAAAAGAATAATTTAATTGAACCTATCACCTTTTTCCCCCTTGTAAGCATAAATTCAATACAAAGAAAAACACTGCATTCCACGCACTGGTCAGTGTATTCTGATGTAACAGAAGGCAAAGAAATAGCTGTTCCACTGACCACACAAAGTTGCCACCTTCTACCATCTTATTTACAGCTCCCTTTGCCTAGAACATGAATCATAGTAATATTCCACTTCTCATGATCACAAGTAAGGCATTGTGCTAAATGAGGAAAAACAGTTTAACCATTAGAAAAAAATCCAAGTTACTTGAAAATCATAAAATATAAGAAGAGGTAAATATCCATAATGGATTAAAAAAAATACTGCTAATTCTTTCAGTTACCATGGCCAAATGTTTGACTGAATATGTCAAGGAACTCAATTTAATTCAGATTTGTTTTTAAAAAACTTACTGAATGCTGTTTTGCCAGACATTGTACTAGGGGTTGGGAATACAACAATAAATGAAATGTACAGTCCTTGCCCTCAGTAATCTCACAGTCTAACAGGGTCAGCCACACATGTATATGGACAATTACCATAAAAGTAGTAAGAAGAATGCTAATAGGAGGAGGGGAATAGGATATACAGAGAACTTCTAGCACAGGTTACATCTGAAGTGTATTAAAAGATTCGTATGAATTTGCAAGGTTGATCGATTTGAAAAAGGGATCATAAGCAGAAAGAACAGCATATGCAAAGTTATAAAAGAACACATTATGTTCATTAAGGCTGAGATATAGAATACATAGCCTGTATTTCCTGAGTAACTGGTAATGAAGTGGAAAACTGTTGTGAATAGACAGGCTAAGTAGTTCAGATTTTATTCTGGGTAATAGGGAACCACTCACTGAAGGACTTTATAAAAGAATATGACACAATATACTTGCTTTTTAGAAACAATTACTTTAACAGCAATCCAGAAGATGGATGAGATGGGAAAATCAATAAGGCTATTACAGCTAAAAGATGATGAAGACTCAGGGTAGTAGTAGTAGGGATCAAGAGGAGAAAATCGTTTTAAAGGATGTAATATGACGTCTTGCCGGACAGCTAAGAGATATGAGAAGTGTCCCTTCATTATGCCATCATCCAAGAATACAGAACGGCTGCCTACTGCCTAACACATCAAGTCAAAAAAGTCTTTGTATCACAGACACATTTTTTTTGACCTTATTCTTATTCCCATCCCACCCCCTTAGCTCTGATACTAGACACATATATAAAAATCATCTTAAAAGAGATATACCAGCCTTCTACTTAGTTTCTTTATTAACAAAACTCGAAGATTGGGGAAATTATTCATGATCAGAACTTACATCAGGCTCACTTGTGGAGACTTTAAAATGAAAAGTCTCCTGAGTCTCACCACTAGAGATTTTAATTCTGTAGAGTTCATATATCTGTAGTTTAAAAAAGGCTTCCCAGGTGAGTCTAATGAAACCCCTACTTGAACCCCTACTTGAAAACAGGTTATGGAGATAAATTTTCTTTCTTTCTCTCTTTCCTCCCTCTCTCCCTTCCTTCTCTCTCTCTTTCTTTCAAGATTTTATTTAGTTCTTTGAGAGAGAGAGAGAGAGAGAGAGAGAGAGAGAGCACAAGCAGGGGGAGGGGCAGAGGGAGAGGGAAAAACACAGGCTCCCTGCTGAGCAGGGACCCCTAATAAGAGCTCTTGATCCCAGGACACTGGGATCATGACCTGAGCAGAAGGCAGATGCTAAACCAACTGAGCCACCCAGGTGCCCCAGAGATAAATTTTCAACTGTCAATTGTTCACTTTGAGAAGATAGTAAACTAGCAGTTAAAGTGCAGATTTGATTTCATCTCTTATTTCATAACCTGTTTTAATGGAAGTCAAAGTTGAATAACACTAAATATGATACCATGGGCAGAATATGAAACTTTGAAGCTGCAGTTCAAGTCTCGAGTCCCTCAGCTAACAAACTCTGTAACCCTGAGCAAAGTACGTATCTCTCTAAATCTTGATTTCTCAATTTATATCATGAAGAGGTTATAACAGGTAAATCTGATTCCTGATCTTCAAAGTCAGTGCTAATTTAAAATGGGTGGACACACTAAACGCTATTGTGTTCAGAAAAAAGGATAGCAGTTTAAAGCACTTTTTAAAAATGGAGCTCCTCAGAGCACCTGGGCGGCTCAATCAGCTAAGCATCTGCCTTGGGCTCCAGTCATGATCCCAGCTCATCATCCCAGGGTCCTGGGATCGAGCCAAGCCTGGCATCGGGCTCCCTGCTCATCGGGGAGACTGCTCCTCCCTCTCTCCCTTGCTCATGCTCTCTCGCTATCTCTCTCTGTCAAATAAATAAAATCTTAAAAAAAAAAAAAAAGAAATGGAGCTCCTCTCCCACCCTTCACCCCCTTTTTGCTTTCCTTTTTATTTTCATCCAAGATGATCATTTGGAAAGCAGAGGTAAAAAAAATAGACACAGGTAACTCTCAGAGCAAGACGAAAAATTTCTTTTAAAACAAAAGCCAAGGGGAGCCTGGGTGGCTCAGTCAGTTAAGTGTCCGACTCTTGATTTTTGGCTCAGGTCATGATACCAAGTCCTGCATCTGGCTTGGTGCTGGATGTGCAGCCTGCTTAAGATTCTTTCTCTCCTCTCTGCTCCCTCTCTAAAAATAATAATAGTAATATAAATAAATAAGACAAAGGCCAGATGTGCTATTTGCCTGGAATCAAGGAAAAGGTAGCAAGTAAACACTCTTTATTGTTACTGGTCTACTACAAATGCTGACTCATCATGGGAATCCAATTAATGTGTTTAGTTATTTTTTCTTTAATAAACACTGTAATATTAGTTTATGCATAATTAGATTACATAGAAGTTTATGCATACATTTCACATTAAAGAGATGCACCTTGTTAGAACAGCCATTATTTTTTTAGAATATAGAGGATATTAATATTGTCAAATACAGATTAACATCAGGAAATAAACTCACAAAAGCAAACATCTGTGGAGAACTTCCAAAACAATAAAAAATTAAGAATACTTTTTAACTATGTGAAAAAACAATCAAATGAAAAATACACCTAATTTACACATAAATCATACATCCATGAAAATTAAGTATCTCAAACTATTGCAAAGATATTTCTTATAAATTGGGCACAATTATGATTGTTGATTATTAATAATCTTATTAATAGATCATTATTAATCTACACCAGTAAACTATTCTAACATCTAACAAGTATGCTACATTTTTACTAAAAAGGGAGTTTGATACTTTGTCACCTTACTTTTTTTTTTAAAGATTTTATTTATTTGACAGAGAGAGAGATCACAAGTAGGCAGAGAGGCAGGCAGAGAGAGGGGGAAGCAGGCTCCCCGCTGAGCAGAGAGCCCAATGTAGGGCTCGATCCCAGGACCCCGAGATCATGACCTGAGCCGAAGGCAGAGGCTTCAACCCATTGAGCCACCCAGGCACCCCTGTCACCTTACTTTTGAAGACTTCTACTTCAAAAGTCTATGGACTACTTCAAAAGTCTATGGAAATCTAAAAGAATGGACAATTGTTATTAAACATTTAGTTTTCTTAAGTAGCGCTGACCTAGATACCATGAAGAACAAAATACAGTAAGATTGGATATATGCTAATGAGGACCTTATGATTAGTTAGGAAGACAAAACATACATGGAACAAAAACACACATGGGGAAAACCGTCTGTAGTCAAGGGCCTTATTAACCAATATAGATGAGACAGTATAACTTGCTATTTATGTGAAGGAGAATTACACACAAAAAAAGAGGCTCAAATACATCTGTTGAGTTAACATCCAAAATACAACTCATAACAACTCAGGCAGAAAAACAATTTAAAAATGAGGAGATCTGGGGCACTTGGGTGGCTCAGTGGGTTAAAGCCTCTGCCTTCGGCTCAGGTCATGGTCCCGGGGTCCTGGGATCGAGCCCCGCATCGGGCTCTCTGCTCAGCAGGGAGCCTGCTTCCCCCCTCCCGCCCCGGCCCCCGCCACCCCTCTGCCTGTCTCTCTGCCTACTTTGATCTCTCTCTCTCTCTCTGTGTCAAATAAATAAATAAAATCTTAAAAAAAAAATGAGATCTGTATACCCACTTTTCCAAAGACATACAGATGGCCAAAAGACACATGAAAAGATGCTCCACATCAGTCATCAGTGAAATGTAAATCAACAGGACAATGAAAGAACACTTCACATCCGTTAAAATGGTTATTCTCAAAAAGACAAGGAATAACAAGTATTGATAAGGATGTGGAGAAAACGGAACCCTGTGTACTGTCTGTGGGAATGTAAATTGGCACAGCCACTGTGGAAAACAGTACATAGGTTCCTCAAGAAATTAAAAATAGATCATAAGATCTAGCAATTCCACTTCTGGATATATATCCAAAGAAAAGAAACATTAACCTGAAAAGGTACCTGCACCCTCAAGTTCACTGAAACTTTATTTGCAATAGCCAAGACATGGAAACAACTTACATGTCCATTGATGGATAAACAGATAAAGTGTGTGTGTGTGTGTGTGTGTGTGTGTGTGTGTAAACATACATACATACACACTATGGACTATTATTCAGCCATAAAAAAGAAGGAACTCCTGCCATCTGTGATAACATGAATGATTCCTGAAGGTATTACACTAAGTGAAAAAAGTCAGAGAAAGATAAGTAATATATGATCTCATTTATATGTGGAATCTAAAAAACCTCGACACACAGAAACAGAACAAATTGGTGGTTGCCAGATGCTGGGTTGAGCAAAGTGAGTGAAGATGGTTAAAAGGTACAAACTTCTAGTTATAAAGTAAATCAGGGGGATGTAATATACACCATGGTGACTATAGTCAATAATACTGTACTGTATATTTGAAAGTTACTCAGAGTAAATTCGAAAGTTCTCATCACAAGAAAAAAACATTTGTAACTATATGCAGTGATGAATGGATAAATGTTAACTAGACATACTGTGATCATTTCATAACATATATGCATGGAAGCATTATGCTTTACCACCTGAAACAAATATAATATTATACATCAATTATATCACAAAAAAATAGGCTCAAAGCAGGTATCAATTGAAGTCTTGAAAGATATATAATAAGTAGAAAAAATTAAACATTAAATAGTAAACTATACAACAACACTTTCATAATATTACTACTAAACCTTGTTTCTACTAGTGTTCCTCGATGGAAAAGACAAAGTCTTCCTCCTTATATATTAATCCCCATATGCAACAACACCAAGCAAATAATAGGCAACCGGTAAACATTCACCCCCATCAATCAATAAACAGTTCATTTTAATGAAAGCACATCTGACATTTGCCAAATGGATGGTATACTGTTTCATAAACATTAAAAAAGTGAAAGGGGTACCTTTTCAAACAACCGGTAAAATGCAACCTTGGCTCAATTTTGCCCTCTGGATACAATTCTACACTCTAAATAAGCTCTACAACCTGTTCACAATCTGGCTCTGACTTGTCTTCCTAGTCTCACCTCCTTACCTCTGCCCTGTCAGCCTCACACCCCGGCCACACCAAACTTCTGCCTCCTCTCTACATCCACAAGGCCAGAGTTCTTCACCCACTTCTCCACTGCATGCTCCTACTTCTCTTCCAGAACCAGTCACCACTTCTTGTGACGCTTCCAGGGAGAGTGAATACTCGTCAGTGCCTCTCACAGCACCGTGTTCCTACCTCCGTCATTGAGTGAAACAGACTGTGTTAGAACTATTGGTTCTCTCCAGTAATAAAGGTACCTCAAGGCAGAGCTCTTTCATTTTCATAGTCCAAGCAATACCTAGCACTGTACCTGGTGAACAAGATCACTGAACAAAATCACTGCTGAACGCAGGAAAGAGTACACAACAGTCAAGAGTTCTTTACTATTACCTGGAAATGTATGTGTATGTGAGCACACGCATCACCATGGACTCACAGACCAAACATTAAATGGTGATTATGGAGCTGGAAAAGGACTCTTCATTTTTATCAGATATATTTGCGATAAGGTCTCCTTTAAAAAGGAACTCTATTCTTTTTTTTTTTTTTTAAGATATTATTATTTGAAATAGAGAGAAAGGGAGAAGCAGGATCCCCACTGAGCAGGGAGCTGAACATGGGGCTCAATCCCAGAATCCTGGGATCATGACCTGAGCTGAAAACAGACGTTTAACCAACTAAGCCACCAGGCACCCCTGAACTCTTTACTTTAACATGAACTCTTTACTTCAAAAATAAACTCTTTAAAAATGAACTCTTACTGAGTGTGAAATTATCTGACTCAGAAGTTTTTGTTACATGAATTTCCAGAACCAATTTATTATAAAGTGAGATGTATTTTTGAGTGGCAATAAGACTATCATGGAATCCATATAAGACAGTCGAAAATTCAAACTTAAAAAAGGAACTATTAGTAATTAAACATCAAAATCATTCAAGAACCCTTGGAATTTGATTTCAGATCTCTACATTTTCTAAAGTAAGTATTTTTTTTCTTCCTCCAGTGACTATCTTTTGTGCAAATCATTTTGCAAAATGTTTCATCTGATCATTTCTTAACCAAATTACTTGTGGAAAGTTTAAAGAATACCATGCAACAAAGTTAAAATGTAGGAAGTTTTGTTATTATAAGTCATGTCAGAATGCTGAGTAGGATACCTGTTCTAAAAATTCAAACACAACAGGGCACAGATCTGATTACGTATATAAAGTCTCTGTCAACTTAAATGAGAATAAATGAATTTAAAATCCGAAGATAAGTCTTTCTTCCTTTTAGTATTAGCAACAATATTAATAGCTACCATTTACTGAGAGCCTGCTACCTGCCAGACATCTCACGCAAATTCTATCCGAAAACGCTTAGAAGAAACTGAACCTAGGAGGCCAAATAGCTGGCCAAAGTTACATAAGAAGTAATGGAATTCAAATCCAGGTCTATCAGGTTCCAAAGGATAAACTTAATTCACTCCTATGCTAACAATGTGTCATACTGAAATACCGAACAAATTTCTACAACTCTCTATCCTTTTTTGAACTGCGGAAGGATAAATGGTCTAAAGCATCTGTCTCCTATCACCTCCCAGCACTGCCATAACCATTCTTTAACTCATTGCTTGAAGGCTATAGTAGTATGTGAAATCTATGCTTTCTGAAGTCTACTTTGGTATTTCCAAAGTTAAGCTGTTTGAATAGAATACAGTAGTAATTTCCTTATCCTGAAGTCTAGATGAACACGTTTTCATAGAAGTTTCTGAACTGTGTGCTACATAAAACTATCAACTACTTTCCCCTCAACACTTAGAGGTAACCTCCACAAAAAGGTTAAAAAGTCAGAAAATTAAGAGCAGCTTACTTTTAGGTATTAAATACTCTGAAATTAGTTTAAAAATAAAGAAATGGATTAAAAGGGGGCTCTCTAAATGATTAAATATCAGATGGTAACATCAATTTCAAGCCTGAATTCCAGAAAGGAAGGAAAGTGAAGGAAAAAAGAACTTCAATTCAATAAAAATTCTGTTCCACCAGCGCTGCAAAATTTCACGGCTCATCTGCATTCTCTTAAAGCTTCTTCACTGATCGTACTTATTTAGAAAGGATCAAGAGCCAAGTTTAATGTAGATATTCTTTAATTGTATCTGTTTAGGACAGATGTTATGTGGTTACTTATTCTGGCATCAAAGTAATCAGCATTAAAGATCAAAGGCTACTTGCGTGAATCCAGAACACAAATTTGTTTGGATTCTATGTCATGGAACCACAGAAAGAATCCAGTAAGTCAACTTTCACTGAATTTATTTATACCTGTCAATTCCTTTGAGGCAAATTCATTTTACAGGCTGCTGGTAAAGGAGATTCAAAACTGGTTGGCTTTTATTGTTTGGTATTAACTCTTTCAGGATCAGCCATAGAGCTGGAGCTAATTCAGCCATGTTGCTGGTTTAAAAGAGAACTTAATTACGTTAAGCCAAAGGCATTTACAAAATCAACTGACAGGAAAGAGAGATTAACTGCTATTATGATGTTGCTCCTAAAGCCAGGAACTAGAAAATCCAGATGAATTATGATAATTAGAATACCTCAAAAGAAAAGAAAAGCTACCAGCTACTTTTTGTTCTTTACTAACCTGGCAACAAAATTTTATTTTCTTTTATTTTCCACTTACGCTCTTGTGCTACAGTTTTACTATTAATATGAAGGGAATGCTGTGAACAGTCTGGACAAGGGTTGCACGTGTTTACTCAACTGTAACATCCCAGGGATGGCAAGATATTCCCAAGGGCATCTACTCCAACTACCTATTCAGAGAGAGTGAGCCTTTCACCGCCATATCCCCATTAAGTAGCCTACGGATGGAACATTCTCTACCTATTAAAAGTAGCACACTCCATCTTTAGAGGACTCTTTTAGAAAGTTTGTACTCATTGAAAAAGTCCGTTTCTCTATTGCTTTTACCTTGTTGTATACCTAAAGGTCATGAAAAACAAATCCAACCCTTCTTTAATATGAAGTCCTTCAAACATCTAAAGAGTGACACTCTCCTATCTCTATTCCTTCAACTCAGTAATAGAAAATACTACTGAGTCCCATGTCCGTTACGCAAGCTGCAAAAAATTTAATTCATGCATATTTAAAATAATTTTAATTTTTAAAAATAATATTTAAAAATTTGAGTTACCCAAACATATTAGATACCAACTTTAAATTAGGTAAGCTGATGCTCAAAAACTTCCTAAATAAATGTGTATGCTTATATTAAAACTCAATAAACCCAGACACAAGACTATTTTTAATACTAAAATTAAATAATTAATTGCCCTTAACTGTCCCTAATGTAAGCTAGTGAAATGTTCATATGAAAGGCTATGTGTTAACTAAAAATTTTAATAAATATTTAAAATACCTTTCTATAAAATTTTGGGGCTTTGTTATGAAGGTTACTTGAACAGATGGATGCATTATAAATTCTCAAGTTATACAGATGAACTCCCTTCCATAACTTTGATAACTTTCAGCCAAAGTCGAACAAAAGAAAAAAAATTTTCAAATCTTCCAACCAAAGACAGAAACTCTGAATTTTAAAAGCATTTAATATTTAGTCATCTGATTTCTGTAAGATGAAACTGAAATGGACTGCATAATCTATTTCAAGGTCCTCACTTTCAATGTCAGTAGAAGTTACTTACAACATTTCATCTGTAGTTTAGTGGTTCATTAAACCCTCAACTGAGTACTTGCCATAGACTGTTTTGAAATGTTAACACCATCTAAATTACACTGGTAAAATTATGAAACATTAAACAATCACTTACCCAAGACTCATGGTATAAAACTGTTAGGAGATACACTGCATAATCATAATTCTGTCTCTTTAAAGGGCACCTGTAAGAGAATGAGAGGGAAAAAGTCAAAATTTTAAACATTCAGTACATAAAATAATTTGCAAAATACACAAACACTAAATACAAAGGATAACTTATATTCAGGTGTTCCGTAAATTCAGAGAATATTTTACCTTTTATTTCTCTTTGTTTTCATCACCAATAGAGTTATTTGTATCTGATAATAGTTTTACACTATTTTTAATATGACTGTGTCCAATCCAAGTACCCTTCACAATCTCAGCGCTGAGTCTGCTAAACTGTGTATCTACTGAGTGTATTTTAAAAATAGAGATCAACTGATGACAGATGCTAATCAAAATGTTCATCTTGATTTCTCCAGAGCCAAGTTTTTAAAAAATGAGCTACACTATTCAATGCTGTATTGAAGTTGTATTTAAAATGGAATCAAAGACCTAATTTAGATAAAACTTCCATATAAATATGAAATGACAAATTTAGCTTTTAGATTAATAATATAGAAAAGGAAATCATTAATTCCAATTTCTTTAAATATAAAATAAAACCATCACTTGACAGGGGCTCTTGGATGGCTCAGTAGAAGCATCTGCCTTTGGCTCAGGTCATGATCCCAGGGTCCTGAGATGCACCCCCCCACCTTGGACTCTGCTCAGTGAGGAGCCTGCTTCTCCCTCTGCCTGCTGCCCCCCCTGCTTGTGCTTGCTCTCTTCCTGTCAATTAAATAAATAAAACCTTAAAAAAAATCACATGAAAAATGACCAAATGACTTTAACGGTACTCTGCTTATTCTATATGCTTAGGTTTAATAGTCCTCTAAATAGTTGCTACCATAAAACACACACACTGACACTTGAAAATTTAGGGGAAAAAACCATTGTCAAATACTTACAGAGTTTCAAAGGCAACATTTTAAAGGTGTTTTTTAAATTGCACAAACTAAAAACTCACATTATTTTACATTTTCTAAAGACAGTAAAAAAGAATATTACTAATATATTTCAGATCTATTTTCCCCCATAAGTAATAATCTGAAACCAGGATTCCCAAGCTTTTTCTACCCCCACATTGTTGCCATCATTTATATGTGCCATGCTATTTCTTCCCACCACTAAGAAGGAGGATTAATACCTAATTGATATTGACACCCTCAAGTGCTTTGAAACTGAAGGGAGAGAAGATATCTGCCCACTTGCTTTTCTCTAAAGGCAGGTCTTTATATTTTGACATAATTTAGAAACAGCCAAATATGATAAAATAGAAATAAAATAACCCTGGGGCATCTAGGTGGTTCAGTTGGTTAAGTGTCTGACTCTTGATTTTGCTCAGGTCATGATCCCAAGATCGGGACTGAGCCCAGTGTTGGGTTCTGTGGTGGGCATGGAGCCTGCTTAAGATTCTTTCTCTCTTTCCTTCTGCCCTTCCCCCCTTCTGGAAAAAGAAATAAAATAACCCTTTTGTAAAAACATACCAATAATCCTTCTTCACCTCAAATGACCTAATTTATAAATTCATATGAGGTAATTTAATACTGTCTTTATGAAGTAAATTCACTGAAATTCTTTCCTACAAAATTGCCTCGGTAAATTAAATTTCTGTATTTAATCATTTGAACTATAAGATCTTTGACTTTGTAAAAACTGGTTTAAACCTAAATCACTAGCAAATCACACTTTTGTTCTCTTCTAATATCTTCCTTGAGTCTTATACACATGGATATATTAGAATCAAGACTGAAAAATAAAAATAATAATTTAACTAGGCAGTTAAGCAAGCCTCTCCATGTCCATAAAGAGGACAGGAACAGTAGACTAGTGTGAAGATATTAAACACATGAATTGGGGGCACCTGCGTGGCTCAGTTGTTAAGTGTCTGCCTTTGGCAGGTCATGATCCCAGGGTCCTGGGATCGAGCCCCGAATCAGGCTCCGTGCTCAGTGGGAGGCCTGCTTCTCCCTCTCCCACTCCCCCTGCTTGTGTTCTCTCTCTCGCTATGTCTGTCAAATAAATAAAATCTTTGAAAGAAAAATAAAATAAACACATGAATTGAACAACTTCACTGACCTAATACGTTCATGTACGTTGATGTAAAAGGCTACCCTGATTTCCAAAGTCATTTCTTAAGAAAAGGACTGCCAGGCGACTGGAAGACAATAAAACAACACAATGACCAATCTGCTGAACTTTTCTTTACCTGTCTGTTTTGATGGTAAGTATGTCTGTAGTCTTGCAGTATCGCTCTCCCACAAGTTTAATGAGTTTCTTCTTTGCATGATCATCTAAATTCAAACTGGAAAGTTTAACCTTAAAAAACAAAACAAAACAAAACAAAAAAAGTTATTTAAAGAATTATTCCAGATACTTTGTCTAGTGAAAAAAAAAAAAACCCAAACCCACTAGCAATATTATTTATATTAACCTTAAACCAACCAAAAAGAAACTTTTGCAACCTGTATTCTTGTCTATACAGAGTTAGCAACCGGCATGCATTACGAAGACTGATCATACTTATGGAAAAAAAAAAGAGAGGAGGAGTAAACTATTTTGAGTTGAAAGTTCTGGGCATTTAGCACCTTTCCTGAAAGAACCAATAACAAGTCTCTTGAATAAATGAAATTACAGCTTATGAGTAGCACTAAGAATTAAACTCAATTAGTATTAGTAAAGTTGGAATATAAGAATACTTGAATAAAACAATAGGCTGTAAGATATTTCCACCCTGCAATTATGATTGCAACTTGTTTAGGGGTATTTATTTTAAAAGGTACAGGTATCTCATGGAAGTTGGAATATAGCATTCATGAAGGATCAAAACATTTGAAATAATTCAGCTCAACATTTCTCAAAATGGGGGTGCCTGGGTGGCTCCGTGGGTTAAGCCTCTGCCTTCAGCTCAGGTCATAATCCCAGGGTCCTGGGATGGAGCCCCGAATCAGGCTCTCTGCTCAGCAGGGAGCCTGCTTCCCCCTCTCTCACTTCCTGCCTCTCTGCCTACTTGTGATGTCTTTCTGTCAAATAAATAAAAATAAAAATCTTAAAAAAAAATTTCTCAAATGTTAATACTAGTCCCATAGGCTGCTAAGAAGAATTATTTCTTTAAGAAGGCTACTTTTGTTGAATAAATTCAGATAATATGGAGTTAAACTGGATTCTTTATAGGATTCCTTAGAAGAGGTAATATGCTAATGAGCAATCTGAAATTTGAAGACACAGGGTTCTTACATAACAATTCCCAAATTTATTTGACCTCATATTCTATTTTTCAAGGGACAGTTCATGGAATTAGTCTTTCTTAAAACATATTTTGGGAAATGCTGGACTACATGAACACATTTTTTAATTTACAGAGAATTATGGTATGGGCTGAAGGTATCTAAAAGATGACTAGGCTTACCATAGAAAATAGGTTAGATACTAGAATACAGTTAAGATAAACCACACACTGTTTTTCCATGGACGGCATTAAGAATAAGAAAGATCCATAACTGTATGAAGAAAAAAAGGCTCAATAAGATTTTACAATCACATCCACTTCTCTCTAGCTTCAATAACCTTGCACTTCCTTTAAGACATTATAGCATAAGAGCTTATTTATTTTTGCATTTTTCCCACTAGACTGCAAACCCTTAAGGGTAAGAATGATATCTGTCCTGTTTTTGGCGATGGCTTAACACTTAAAGAACATATGACATGTATTTGTTGAATGAACACATAAATGGAAAAAAGAAAGGATACATTTTTTAAGCACCATGAATTTTATTTGAACTACAGAAAATATAGAAAATAAATAAATAAAAATACACTTTTAAAGAACATACACTGGAAAAACATTGACTGGTAAGTATCAACCCAAAAGAATGGTCCTACACGCAGGCAGTGCAAATTACCACAGTCCCCTGAAAAGAACATGCATCAACAACCAGGTTATCAACGACCAGCTTCAGAGATAAAATAAGAAATTTTACTATAATTCTGATTATTAACAATAAGAATTATTTATAAGAAAACAGTAAAATGAATGTACATTCTAATTCTAAAAATATTTGTGCATATGCATGCATACAAATACAGTACAAAGAATAGTTTTTACATTAGAATAAGGAATGGAATGATTTTTTTCCTTTTAAAACTCCCTTCAATGTAATCATGTTCAATAATAAAAATTTACCATGTAAAAAATTTAAGTGTTCTAGCTTTTTATGTAAGAAGTAGTAAAAAAAAAATGGCAGCAATGCTGATTATTATAACTGCTTTAAAAATTACATTCACATTAACATTTTAATGTTCGAAAATTATATAAGGTTTATGCCAGAAACTCAAATATTTTAGAAAGAGCTATGTGGTACACTCACGCCACCTGCTAGTACTCAAAGGCACTGCAAAGTTGTAGTCTTTAACCTAGACTAACAGTCTGACTCTGAAGTTGAGCAGCATTCACAACCATTCTTTTTCCAAAATTCAAAAGAATCCTTAGATTTTTCTTTTTTCAAGAAGCTACATTTTAAAGAATCAATACTGTACTGTTAACATTATCTCTAAAACAACACTGACATTTCAAATCATAGGAGATCATGGTTATATGTATGTATTTTCAAATGCCCATATTTAAGAACTACATAAATTGAGAAATGTCTAGTTGTGTGAAATATTTTCTCTATTTAGAAGCAAAGTACAGTTAAAGAACTATAGTTACATACAAGAGACAAGACCTGGGTTTGATTTCTAGACTTGCTACTTTATTTGCTAAGTGACCTTAAACAAATCATTTGATCTTACTAATTCCTCATTTATAAAACAGAATGGACTCACAGGATTCTCGTTAGGAATAAATGAGAATAAATAGAAGAAAGCCATTTTTAAAGAAAACTCCTACACAAATATTAAGGTGTTCTTAATTCGGCACTACCTTTATGACTATCAAGAAAAATAGGATACCATCTTTCTTTCTCTAAATTTAAAAATGTGAGGATCTCTTTATATAATACATTATAATATTTGACTGGCTTCACAATATTACTTTAAATCATGCCAGGGGGCACACCTGTTTAAGCATCTGACTCTTGATTTTGGTCATGATCTTGGGATTGTGAGATCAAGCCCCACATTGGGCTCTGCGCTGGGCATGCAGATTGCTTGGGATTCTCTCTCTCCCTCATCCCCACCCAAATATAAAAATAAAAAATAAGTCATGCCAGAATGCACATTCTTTAGTCCCATTGTTTTACCTACTTTTACCCTTGAACTACATAACACCATTCAGGACACCACCACCACTGAGCTCCAACAGTCAGTGGGTAGAGTGAAAAGAGTCCAAGAAGGACAGATGTGAATCAGGAAAAGAACACAGAAGTGATGAAGGTATCACATGGTAGCATCAGACAAAAAGCAGACAAAAGAGGATGGTGGGCTGACAACATAAGTGGTATCTGTGGTATACTTCAAATAATACAATTAGATTATTTTTATGTAAAATAAAATAAACAAACAGAACAAGTAGGGAACCAGAAGTCTATTCTGGTATTAAAGACTAAGGCCCACAAAAAGTAAAGCAAAAATCTAGATTTCCTGATTCTGAGTTCACAGATTTTTTTTTATCACCTAACATAGAGCTCAACAGAAATTAAAGTTTATCTATTTGTTACCTTATATCGTAAAAAATGTTTGCAAGACTGTCAACATATTTTTGCAGTCCACATGGAATGTTCTTTTTTTTTTTAATATTTTATTTATTTGAGAGAGAAGAGAGAGAGGAAGGGGGACAGTGAGAGAAAGCACACATGAGCAGGGGGATGGGTAGAGGGAGAAGCAGGCTCCCTGCTGAACAAGGAGCCCAATGCAGGACTCGATCCCAGGACTCTGTGATCATGACCCTGGCCAAAGGCAGCCACTTAACCAACTGAGCCACTCAGGCGCCCTCCATTGTTCTGATTTAAAATACAGACTACATGGAGTACAAAAACTAATTTTTTGAGGGTCCTGGAAGGCATCTCAAAAAGGGGGCAGTAATCCTCCAGAAGAGATGAATCAAAAGTACATTAGTCAGGGCTCCCCAGAGAAATGGCTGATTCTAGGACTGGGATAGGGAATGCATATTATAAGCCTGGAGTATTTTGTGGTGCCAAAAAAATAAAAAGTATTTAAAAAACATATGATGGGGCATGGCAAACTAACAGAGTAGCCAACTGAAAGAGTTATCAATGGCCAAAGCTGGAACAATTTGAGCAACAATATAAACAATGTATTAGTGGATTGCTAAAATAAGTAATCTGTGAGTCCATACTGATAGAAATGGTTGAATAAACAGATAAATGGAAAGGAACAGACGAATCTCCTATATAGAAGAATTACAAACAATTTATGTGGTATTTCTCCCTCAAGGAGGTGTAGCATAACTGCTAACTCGTCCATAAATAGGGACTACGCCTAGTGACTTCCTTCTAAAGGGTGCAATACAGAAAGGAAGAAAAAAAGAATACTTTTATAGTGAAGAAAACTCGCAAATAATACCTCAGCCAGGTGATCAAAGCTTCATCATTAGTAACGGCATGTTAGGAGCCTCTACCCTTGCTATGATGTGATGAAATGGCACTTTACTGGTGAGGTTTTCCTCCCCAAAATACAAACCAGTCTAAGCATGAGAAGAACATCAAACAAATCTAAAATGAAGTACATTCCGCAAAATACATAATCAGCACTTCTCAAAACTGTCAAGGTCACCAAAAACAAGTAAATTCTGAGAAACCACCACAGACAAGAGGTGCCTAAAGAAATCTGAATAGGGGCTCCTAGGTGGCTCAGCATATTAAGTATCTGCCTTTGGCTCAGATCAGGATCCCAGGGCCCTGGGATCGAGCCTGTGTCAACAGGGCTCCCTGCTCAGTGGGGAGCCTGCCTCTCCCTCTCCCATCCCCCCAAGTCATATTCTCTCTTGTGAGTGCTCTTTCTCAAATAAAGAAATAAAATCTTTAAAAAGAAAATCTAAAAAAGTATGAACTTTAATTAATAATGTATCAATATAATTGTTTCAGTCATAATAAACGTACCACAATAATAAAGATGATAACAACACGATAAATTTGGTTAAAATATAGGGAGATTCTGTGAACTATCCTTGAAACTTTTTTATAAATCTAAAACTTTTTTAGTTAAAAAAAAAACCCATCAGGTAACTAACTGCTCTATGACTGCTGTGTGAGAATCAAGACTCTTACCGGAGGAAACAGTGGTTTCAAATACTAACTTGGAAGTTACTACAGCAAGACACTTGGAACTGCAATAGTATGTGACATGCTCTTGATGAGTAAGAGCAGGGATTTAATGTTTCTCCAAAGCAACATGAGATAACGATAAATGATCCTAAATAAAATGCTAACAAAACAGAACCATAGTAAAGTAAAAGAATGATATACTATGAAATAATCAGGGTTCAGAACACTTCAGTAAGTGAAAACCTAACAATATAATTCATTACTACAATAATTCAAAAGAGATCATTTCAAAAATGCTATAGGACTAGGACACATCATTAACATAACAGAGGCTATTATCTTAAACTGAATACCAATTTATACTTAGAGGCTAAAAGCAGAGGCACATCCATTGTATAGAACAGCATAAAGGACCACATAAACATTATTTTAGAAATTTCATCTAATGAAAAAGACAAAAAGAAAAGTAAAAAAAAAAACAAGGTATAGATATTTAAAAAGGGGGATTAAAATCACCATTATTTATCAGTTATTTCCTAAGAAATCTCTGAAAGAGTAAACAAAAAGCCCAGACATTCAGGTTTTGGTCTCTTATTATATATCAGGGTTCAGCCTCAAACACTCTCTTAGCACAGAAAAGTCCCTGATTTACATTATTATATGGAACCATTAAAAAAAATATGAAAGAGGGGCACCTAGCTGGCTCAGTCAGTACAGCATGTGACTCTTGATCTTGGGGTTGTGAGTTCAATCCTCACACTGGGTATGAAGATTACTTAAAAATAAAAAAAATTAAAATAATATTAAAGAATAACTTTGTATGGTGACAGATGGTAACTGCACTTATCATAGTGAGTATTTTGTAACGTATATAACTGTCACTAGGTTGTACACCTGAAATTAATACAATAATGTATGTCAACTATACTTCAATAAAAAAATTAAAGAATGTTTAATAACCTTGGAAAAATTTTAATTCATATTGTTAAAAAGAGCAGATAACTAATCAAATACAGTATCATCCTATTAATATACACAAAGGTTGACTATATATATACTAAAATGAACTCCAGTAGTCAAGGTTATTTATAAGTGGTAGAATTATAGGCAATTTTATTTAACACTTTAAAACTTTCGTTATTTCCCAAATTTTCTATGACAATATCAGTTTTATAATCATACATACAAAATGTTATTTTGAAATAATGTATTATAATAATTCTTATTTTAAAAAATATTTCTTACCCTTAAGGTTACTACTCGTGCTTTGGGGTTTCGAATAGATGGTCCTGCTGAAACATAATCAGTTGTGTCAATTTCAATTGGAAAATGCTTCTCACATTTCTCATCGCTGTCCAGTGCAGCTGGCCACTCAGTGCAAAAATCTGAGAATTAAGGAAAATTATCTCAAGGATAGTTTTGCCAAGTAAATTCTCATTGCAATGTGCACTACCAGACAAAATCAAATTATTCAGAGAGATGACTCTAGAGTTATAAGAAATGAAAGAGCAGAATCTCTTCTGCACTTTACATACACATCATTGTCCTTTATCCCTTTTCTTCTTAGATGAATCCTAATTAGGGAATGTAATTAAATGAATGATTCAGATAGCTTGGGTTTGGTGGGGAGCAGTAAGTTTGGTTAAAAGGGAGCTATGACTTGACGGAAGCTTATTATAGCTTTGCACATACCCAGTTATGGGACAGTTTAATTCCCCCTCACTCACCAACTAAAACCAAACAGTTCATAGCGCTCAAAGTGTTAACTGTTTTTGAAAAAAAGCAACAGTTAATAGTAATTCATTCCCAAATGGAAGTTACTAAAGGTCTACCGAAGGGAACTGAAAGAGGCTCTGAAAAGCTCTTAGAAGAAAGTGAGATATGGTCTACATTCTCTCAGAAATTGAGTTGAATAGGGCCTCAAACTGAACAGGTACAAATGTCCAGGGCATTATTAAGTAGATCCTTACAGTAATTCATGTTTCCTCTATGTGACTTCTGTGCCAAAGGGGCTAAATGGAAAGAGGAACAGACTTGTCCTCAACAGACTCTGTCCTCAACGGACTTGTCCTTGTCCCTATTTAGGCAACACAACTAGCCTAGAGGGGAGGTGGGACTGGCTGTGAGAACTAGGCCACAACAGGAAGTTTCAAGCACTGTGAACAAGAATGTGGTGCACCATCTATCTCCACAGCACAGGGATATAAATTCTGGCCTCCAGTGGAGGGGGTGGAGGGTAGGGGAGAGGGGACTTAAAAGGAAAAGAGCTCCCAGCATGTCCTATAGCTATCCGTATTGAAGGACTCCATAAGAAGGTAGCTCATTCCATTTTGCCCTATTCCTATAAAGTTAGTGTGTTAGAGGGCTCTCAGCTTGAGATGAAAACTTCCGGCACCCTCAGGCTCCCCTCCATGGAAATTTCACTCCATAAAAACCTCATTCTAAGAATACCTAAAAGTAACCAGCTTCTTAGGTCAAACATATTAAACCTCAGGGGGTCTGTGCTTTCTCTAAAAAGCATGACTGCAGGAGAGGCTGGTCACAAGCACAGGCACATGTGGGAACTCTTCCACGTGATGATTTAAGGGACAGTGAAAGGTACTTTGTCAATAACATTTCCTATAGTTAACAATTTTCTTACAGTAAGTACTCTATTTAGCTCCCATTTAGGCTTTAGTATCAGTCAGCAAAATTTCACTCTGAGTGACAAAGACTCTCCAAGATCTGCAATTAAATATATGGTAATAAATTAAGTATAGCTCACATCATTCCCTAAACACCCTGCTTAAGAGAGCAATACTCACGGACTTGAGGGGAAAGAAAGTAGCTCCACAATTTTGACATTTAAATAAAATGAAAAGAGCATGATTACTGAAGCTAAATTTTATTCCCATCATGGAATAATTCCAGTATTCTGCACTATAAGATGCAACACTGCCAAGCACTTTATAAGAGAGACTAGTTTGGAGAATTTTATGAGTTCTTGGGTTTGTACTGAGTCTTTTATTTTTTATAACTTTGAGTAAGTCATTTCAATAACCAGATGATAATTACAACTTTTAAATTACCGGATTATATGTCTAAAAAAATACAGCCAACTGGAAAGTACATAATAGACCCCTATTCATCTGATAGGTAGAGCAATAGACTAGTTTGGAAGACCTTGGTTTTTACTTAACTTCTACCACTGATTATTAAAGTTTGGGTAAATTACCTAACTTTCCTGTGCTTCAGATTTTCCACTTGCAAGTTAGATATAAAATCTGAACTGACCTACTTTAAAAGAAAATTGAAAAGAAATATTTTAAAAGCTTTCGCGTTATTTGGAAGATACAATCTAAATCTGGAAGCTGGCAAAAGTGTAAAGACAAAATTAAAGAAAGATTAAACACTTACCTAAATACTTAAAATATAATGCTACTCTTCTGAATGTGCTATATGAAAACCTTTCATTTAAGAACTATGAAGTATTTTAGAAGTACCTCATTAAAAAACCCAGTTTCTAGATTATAAATGCACATTTAAAAACAATGTTTAAAAAGGAGAAAAATGAGATTTATCGCAGTGTAATACATTCCTTAACTGGCTTCACAAAGGATCAAAAAGTGATACGTGGTTTGTGCCAAACAGGGAACAAATTTGGAATAATGATCAGTGTCAGTCTATCGCTAGGCACCAATGAAAATAGAAATATACTAAAAGGATAGAAATGCATCCTACTATCCCAAAAAGAAGACCACATACATGAAAGGAGATAGGAGAGACTGTTCTTCCCTCATTCAAGAGTAAGGTCATTCTTCCTACTTTTTAAGACTTCTTTATTTCTTCCTTAAATTTCTCAATAAAAGGCCCTTCCAAAAGCTCAAATTTTATCATAATCATGATCACTATACTATTTCTCCTTCCAACATTATCCGGCTGCCTGTGAAGAGTTTTTAGATTTCATTTTCTCTCCTGAAAAGCCTTAACAAGTGTACTGAGCATTCATACATCTCCTTTTTAATTAGCACAAATTTAAGAATTCATTCAAAGGTACTAACTCTTGAATTAAACTACACAATGAATCACTAACAGCAGTGAACCTAAAACAATTCAAATGTCCTTCTGTATGTATTCCAACGCAAATTAGATGAGAAATTGAGTCAGAATATGTATACGTATGAAAACATGCATAAAACTATGAAAAAAAAAAGTTCTTTGCCTTTATCTCCATGCACGTGGGAGAAAGAAAGAGTAAGTGAGGGGCATCTGGGTCGTGCAGTCAGTTAAGCTAACTCTTGGTTTTGGCTCAGGTCATGATCTCAGGATCATGAGATTGAGCCCCCTATGAGGCTCTGTACTCAGTGAGGAATCAGATTCTCTTTCCCTATCCCTCTCGCTCTCTCCCTCCCCTCGGCATGCTTTCTCTCAAACAAATAAATCTTTAAAAAAAGAGAGTGAGTGAAATCTGTTTACATCTAGGAATTAATATTGTTCAAATCCAATAAATTTAGAACTGGAGATATAATCATGGTCTGGTGATTACTTCCATCTTATATATGTATAAGAAAAATATATACTAACATAACTATACATATATAAGATATACAGAGACGAAGAATATATATTATTACATAGAAAGAGATTGTGTGAAAAAATAAGAAAATATACTTTCAGCAAGTAATTATCAGACCTAAACAATGATTAAAAGAGAATAGTTCTGAAATGAGGGGCCAGAGGAGAAAGGAGAAATATAAGACTACTGCTTTTCATCATCAGTTTTTTTGCTACTTGATGTTACCACATCTATGTATCACTATGAAATTCTTATTTTAAACAATTTCTTGAAGATAACTCTCTGCAAGGTATCCCATTACTGACTCCACTATTGACTCAGCATCTTTCTACATTATCTTCAGTTTGGATTATACTAATTTCTATCTATTGGCAACACTGCAATATTTTCTTCGGTTTTTTTATGTATGTGCTATCTATAATCCAACAATTAAGTCCCTAGCCTACTTGAACAAGGACTATTATTTCTGGTTCTATTTATTATTCATAGCTACTCGTAGTCTGCAAAAAAAAAAAAAAAAGGAATTTGCAGATTTGACATTTTAACAATTCACTGAAAACCTGAAAATTTTTCTAAAAAAAGGAGAAACTAGCAATGAATATAAGGCAATTTAATATATTAAAATGAGGTTTTGTTCTTCCATCTTTATTGAGATATAGTTGACATAAAACATTGTCTTAGCTTAAGGTATATAATATGTTGATTAAATGCACTTATACATATGCTGCAAAATGATTACAATCATAACACTAGCTAACACAGTGTCACATAATTACTATTTCTTTTTGTGGTAAGAATATTTATGATCTGCTCTCCTAGCAACTTCCAGTTATATAACACAGTATTAATAACTACAATCACTATTCTGTATGTTAGATCCCCAGAACTTACCATAAAACTGGAAGTTTGTATTCTTTGACCAACATCTCCCTTTCCCCCACCTCTCAGCCCCTATTATTCTGAGTTCAACTTCTTTAGATTTCACATGTAAGTGAAATAATAATCCAACTGTCTTTCTCTGTCTTTCTTTCATTTAGT
Source organism: Nasua narica (assembly GCA_028533885.1). Taxonomy (NCBI): domain Eukaryota; kingdom Metazoa; phylum Chordata; class Mammalia; order Carnivora; family Procyonidae; genus Nasua; species Nasua narica. The sequence goes on along the minus strand of CM052807.1, from coordinate 49,757,555 downwards.
ATAACGCCCTCAAGGCCCATCTATGTTGTCACAGATAACAGGATGTCCTCCCTTCTCATAACTAAATAATATCAAACACACACACCACTTTTTTTTTTAAAAGATTTTATTTATTTGTTTGACAAAGAGAGAGACACAGCGAGAGAGGGAACACAAGCAGAGGGAGTGGGACAGGGAGGAGAAGCAGGCTCCCCACTGAGCAGGGAGCCCAATGTGGGGCTTGATCCCAGGACCCTGAGACCATGACCTGAGCCAAAGGCAGACGCTTAAGGACTGAGCAACCCAGGCATACCCTCGCTTCTTTATCCAATCACCAACTTATGTTGTTTCCATTTCTGGGTTGTGGTAAAATAATGTTGCAGTGAATATAGTACAGGTATCTCTTCAATACCATGTTTTCATTTCTTTTGAATATATATATATATATCCAGAAGCGTGACTGCTGGATCACACGGGAGTTCTAATTTTTTAAGGAACCTCCATACTATATTCCGTACTGGCTATCTCAATTTACATCCCTAGCCATCGGTACACAACAGTTTCCCTTTTTTCCACATTTTCACCAATATTTGGTATCTCTTGCCTTCTGGATGATAATCATTTCTAGCAGATAAGAGGTAACAGCTCCTTGTGGTTTTGATTTGCACTAATCTTTCCATGATTAGTAATATTGAGCATCTTTTCATACGTCCACTGATGATCTGTATGTCTTATTTGGAAAGATGTCTATTCAGGTCCTCTGCTCATTTTTTAATCAAATTATTTGGGTTATTTTGATGTTGAGTTATGTAAGTTCTTTATATGTTTTATATACTCCTTATTAGATATATCATTTGCAAATATCTTTTCCCATTCAGTAGGTTGCCTTTTCATTTTGTTGATGGTTTCCTTCATTGTGCAAAAGCTTTTTATTTTGGTGCTCTCAAGTTTATCTTTGCTTTTATTTCCCTTCCCAAGGAGATATATCAAGAAAAATATTGCTAAGATCAATGTTGAAGAAATAACTGCCTATGTTTTCTTTAAGCAGTTTTATGATTTCAGGTCCACATTTACGTCTTTAATCCAATCTGAGTTTATTTCTGTGTGTGGCATAAGACAGTGGTCCAGTTTCATTCTTTTGCATATAGCTGTCCCATTTTCCTAGCATCATTTATTAAAGAGACCGTCTTCCCCATTGCATATTCTTGCCTCTTTTGTCACAGCTGAATTGACCATATAAGCGTGGTCTTATTTCTGGGCTCTTTATCCTGTTCCATTGATCTATGTATCTACTTTTGTGCTGATATCATATTGTTCTGATTACTGCAGCTTATAGTATATCTTGAAATTTGAGACTGTGATACCTTCAGCTTTGGTCTTTCTCAAGACTGCTTTGGGTATTCAGGGACTTTTATGGGTCTATACAAATTTTAGGATGCTTCTTTCTAGTTCTGTGAAAAATGCTGTTGGTATCTGATAGGGATTATATTCAATCTGTAGTTTGTTTTGGGTAGATGAACATTTTAACAATATTAATTCTCTAATCCTCTACTTTTTTTAAATTGAATTGTCTGGAATTTTTTGTTATTGAGTTCTATGAATTCTTTATGTATTTTGGATATTAACCTCTGATCCAAGATTTACAAATATTTTCTCCCATTCTGTAGATTGCCCTTTCGTCAATGGTTTTCTTTGCTGTGCAGTAGCTTTGTAGTTTGATGTAGTCCCACCTGTTTATTTTTGCTTTTGTTGCCTTTGCTATTGGTATCAAATCCAAAAATCGTTGCCAAGACCCATGTCAAGGAGCTTACCACCTATGTTTTCTTCTAACTTTGTTTGGTTAATGTGACATAGCACATTGACTGATTTTTATGTTGGACCAGCCGTGCATTCCTGAAATAAATCCCACTTGATCTGACATGATCCTTTTAATGTACTGTCGAATTTGGTTTAGTAGTATTTTGTTAAGGATTTTTGTATCAATGTTAATCAAGGAATTTGGGCTATAATACTTTTCTTATAGTATCCTTGTCTGGTTTTGGTCATCAAGGTAATACTGTCCTCATAAAATGTGTTTGGAAGTGCTCCCTTCTCTTCTTTTTTTGGAAGAGTTATTTTTTAAATAAGATTTTATTTAGGATTTGAGAGAGAGAGAGAGAGAGTATGAGTGGAGGAGGAATAAGCAGACTCCCTGCTGAGCAGGGAGCCCAATGCAGGGCTTGATCCCAGGATCACAATCTGAGTGGAAGGCAGATGCTTAACTGAGCCACCCTAGCACCCCTTTTTTGGAAGAATTTGAGAAATATTGGTACTATCTCTTTAAATGTTTAGAAATTGCCTATTAAGCCATCAAATCTTGGATTTCTTTGTTGTTGTTGGGAGGTTCTTGATAACTGATTCAATCTCCTTACTAGTAACAGGTCTGTTCAGATTTTTTTTTAAGATTTTATTTACTTATTTAAGAGAGAAAGAGAGAGAGCATGAGAGCAGGGTGAGGGGCAGAGGGAGAAGCAGTCTCCCCACTGAGCCAGGAGCCTGCCACGAGACTTGATCCTGGGACTCCGGGATCATGAACTGAGTAGAAGGCGATGTTTAACCAACTGAGCCACCTACGCACCCCAGATTTCCTATTTCTTCATGGAAACCTTGAACCTTGGTAGGTTGTATGTTTCTAGAAATTTATCCATGTCTTCTAGGTTGTCAAATTAGTTGGCATGTAATTGTTCGTAGTAGTCCCTCATGATCCTTTACATTTCTGAGGAATCAATTGTAATGTCTCCTCTTTCATTTAGTTTTGAGTCCTCTCTTTTTCCTAATGTGCCTAGTTAAAGGTGTGTACATTGTTTATCTCTTCAAAAAACCAGCTTTTAATTTCGTTCACCTTTTCTCTTGTCTTTTTAGTCTGTACTTACACTCTAATCTTTATTTCCTTCCTTCTACAACTTTGAGCTTAGTTCTTCTTTTTCTAGTTCCTTGAGGTATTCACTGGGTTGTTTATTTGAGATCTCTTTTTTTCTTAATGTAGACTATCAATTTCCCTCTTAGAACTATTTTTGTTGCATCCCATAAGTTTTGGTATGTTGCTTCCATTTTTATTTGTTTCAAGATTTTTTTTAACTTTTCTTTTGATTTTTTCCCCCTTTAACCAATGGTTGTTTAGGGACATGTTCTGCAATCTCCCTGTATTTGTGAATTTTCCAGTTTTCTTCTTGTAATAGATTTCTAGTTTTATACCACTGTGATAGGAAAAGGTGCCTGATATGACTTCAGTATTTTAAAATTTGTTAAGACTTGTCTTTTGGCCTAACATATGATCTGTTCTGAAGAATGTTTCATATGTGCTTAAGATGAATCTGTATTCTGCTTCTTTTGGATGCAATGTTTTGTAAACATCTGTTAAACCCACCTAGTCTTAACATATAGTTTATATCGAGTATTTCCTTACTGATTTTCTGTCTGATCTATCTATTGTTGAAAGTAGCATATTGAAGTCTCCTATTGTTGTAATGCCATCTGTTTCTCCCTTCAGTTCTGTTAATATGTGCTTTATATATTTAGTTGTTCCTATCTTAGGTGCATAAACATTTACAAATGTTATATCCTCTTGATAAACTGGCCCCTTTATCATTAGAAATGAAATTCCTATGTTCAAAGGCATTGTTAAGTTCATATACTGAAACAATCACTTACCTTTAAGGGCTTCACAGTGCTTTTTAATTGCTACAGGAGTTAAATGCAGAAAATTGGGGATCTAAAATAGAGAAATTTAAAGGATAAATTCGCCTACTGCCTCAAAAACATAAAAAAGTATTTTTCATAAAACTAAATCCTAAGCACAACAAACCTTGTAATAAATAAAATCTAGTTCTTACAATATTTATTCTGTATCACATGGGTTATGAATTCAATAAATGAATTTCTTGAAATATAGATTCATGATTCTTATGATGACCACTGTGGGAAAAAATAAATGCTGTTTTTAATAGTACTCTTCCTGCCACAAATCTACAAGTATACATATTTTCCTTATAAAACTAAACATATTTAAGGACACAGATTATTGTTTAAAATCCTAATTTTCCTGGAATACAAAAAGAAATAAAAATCATAGAAGGTTCTACAGTCTTAACACTTTGGTTAACATCCTTCTAGACATCTCTTTAAAGAATAAATACGTGTATACAATTCTACATAAATGGATTAATACTGTTCCAGAAACTGCTTTTTAAAGATTTGCTTATTTGAGAGAGAGAGAATGTGCACCAACGTGCACACAACTCGGGGGGCAGAGGGAGAGGGAGAGAGAATCTCAAGCAGACTCTGCACTGAGTGCAGAGCCCAATGTGGGGCTCGATCTCAGGACTGGAAATCATGGCCTGAGCTAAAACCAGGGGTCAGATGACTATGCTACCCAGGCACCCCTAAACTAAGCTCTCTTCTTTCATTTAAAGAAATGATTAGTTTCTTCAGTGTGTGTTTTCTTTTATTTCTTTAAACATTCAGATTTCCAAATTTCGTTTACCCCTCTCTAGCAGCAGGCAACTCCTTCTCCATATTACCATCTCATTTTTTATTATCATCTTTTAGCAAATAAGACTGTCGTATATATGCTAAGTGAAATAAGTCAGAAAAAGACAAATACCATATGATTTCCTTATATGTGGAATCTAAAAAACAAAATAAACAAAAAGCAGAAACAGAAGGGGCGTGGAGGGATGAGAGAAGTGGGTGAAGGGGAGTGGGACATACAGACTTCCAGTTATGGAGTAAGAAAATCATAGGGATAAAAGGTAGGGCATAGAAAATATAGTCAATGATATTGTAATAGTGCTGTATGGGGACAGACGGTAGCTACATTTGTGGTGAGCACAGCATAACACACAGACTTGTGGAATCACTATTTGTATACCTGAAACTAATGAAAAATTGTGTGTTAACTATACTTCGATTTAAAAAAAGGGGGGGCACCTGGGTAGCTCAGAGGGTTAAACCTCTGCCTTCGGCTCAGGTCATGATTCCAGAGTTCTGGGATCGAGCCCCGCATCAGGCTCTCTGCTCAGCGGGGAGCCTGCTTCCTCCCATCCCGCCGCCTGCCTCTCTGCCTACTTGTGATCTCTCTCTCTGTCAAATAAATAAATAAAATCTTTAAAAAAAAAGATTCTCATAAAACACAGTTTATGACAATTATACTGTATATAACATGAACGATCTAAGATATGCCTTCTCAGGCAAAGCATATTCATATTTTCTTTAAAAAGCTTGTAGTTCATGGCACCTGGGTGGCTCAATTGGTTAAGTGTCTGTGTTCAGCTCAGGTCATCCTGGGACTGAGCCCTGCATCGGGCTCCCTGCTCAGTGGGGAGTCTGCTTCTCCCTCTGCCCCACTTCTCTCCATGTTCATGCTCACATATGCTCACACGCTCTCTCTCTCACTCCCTCTCTCTCTCTCTTTAGCAAAAATAAATAAGTAAAATCTTAAAAAAAAGCTTATAGTTCATAAATCATTATAGATGCTAACACCTGAAGCATTTAATATGACATATTTTGCTTCACGAAATAAAGAAGGACTATAACAATATTAAATATTCTACTTTTCTGGAGAGAAAGTTTTAAAATCTCTGTTTTAAAAATAGATTTTTGGGGGCACCCGGGTGGCTCAGTTGGTTAAGCGCCTGTGTTTGGCTCAGGTCATGATCCCAGGGTCCTGGGATCAAGCCCTGCACCCTCTGCCTCTCCCCCAATTGGTGCTCTCTTGTGTGCATGCTTCCCCTCCCTCTCTCTCTCGAATAAATAATTTCTTAAAAAAAAAAAGTAAATTTCAGACACAATTCTCAATCTCAAAGTAGGTTATTTCACTTTTCTTAGTTCTATTCAAAAGATATAGATACAAAAAATACAAAAGAAAAGAAAAAGCCAAAAAGGAAGCCATAGGACCAACTGATTATATTCTTAAATGCTCAGGACTCTGAGTCTTTTTTACCATAGACAATCAGAATATATCGTCCATTATTACCTGAAAAAGTTTAAACTAAAATACAATAAGCTGCTGCTACATACTGAACCCTCAAGTACAAGGCAGGGTAGGAGTGGGAAGAGGATCAGCATTTATGTAGAAATAAGTCTTAGCCAATGAATCAGCAATTTATCTTACCTTTAAAAGTTCTAGATTTCCCTCTTTTGACATGGGCGCTCCCCTTTTTACTGGATAACCCATTCGAATGGGAAGAGGTACAACAGAAGGTTTAAATGGTGCTGCAACAGGATAAACACTAGGCCAATCTTGGTCAACGGTCATTTTCTCCGTCCTAGGAGGTAGTGCCTACAGAATATAAATAGTTTAGTATTTTAAATATGAATATGATCTTTAATTTTAAAGCACAAAACCTACAAAAAATGAAACACAAGCAGAAATGCAACCAATATAAAATCTGACCTCTTATAAAGCTGCTGCTATTCAAACGAAAAAACACCAACCTACCTAATATTTTTGTACTGTTTCTGCAAACCCTCTGGTAAGGATCTCCTTTAATAGCATACTTCCTTCACTAAAAATTTCTGTGGATTTAGACTTTTAGCAAATTTTTTACATTTTGTTAAAGAGTATTTTCACATATTGATCTTCCTCAAATGATAATGGGTTTATGTCCAAGTAATGTATTTTTTAATAGATATCTTCCTCACCTTTTGATGGGTTTACGTCCAAGCAACAATGTATTTTGAAATATACATCTTCCTCAACTTATGATGGGTTTATTGGGACAATGAGTGTTTACATTGATTGAGTGTCCAATAAACCCATTGTAAGTTGAAAACACCATAAGTTAAAAATGCTTTTAATACACGTGAGCTACTGAACAGCATAGCTTAGCCTAGCCTGCCTTAAATGTGCTCAGAACACTTACATTAGCTTACATTTGGGCAAAATCATCTAAACCTATTTTATAATAAAGTGTTAAATATATCCTATAATTTATTGAATACTGTACTGAAAGTAAAAAAAAAAAAAAAAAAGAATGGTTATGCGGGTACAGATTGGTTGTTAAGTACATTGGTTATTTATCCTCATGACTGTGTGGCTATGCCTAACTGCCACTGCCCAGCATCGTGCAAGTTTCATACTGCATAATGCTAGTCCAGGAAATGATCGACATTCAAAATTCCTAGTATGGTTTCTACTGAATGTGTACTGCTTTCTCACCACCACATAGTTGAAAAATTATAAGCTGAACCACTGTAAGGTGGTGACCGTCTATAGTTTTTAGAACTTTTTTGATGGAAGTACAGAAAGGGGCACTGAAAATTTAGAAAGAGAGGAAATAAGAAATAAATAACAAGAACTTGGAAATAAGTAAATAGGTTAAACTAATTGAATACATACATAATGAGAAATTATATGTATCCTAGTTTCAGAGAATAGCTATGTGATAGTTTAGTCAATCACATTAACACACACATTTTTTTAAAAAACTGTATTCATTAGAACAGAATGGCCAGCATATAAAAGTAGGGTTTAAAGAAGCAAAATTTGGCAATGTCCAACAATGCAATACCAAAACTAGTGTAGTGTATGCCCTGGAAGAAGGTAATATTCTTGTGAAAATAACTACTCTAGATAATTATAATTTGGTACCATTTAACTTCCATCTAATGATTTGTCTCTGTTCTACCTTCATCCTCAACAAGTGACCTTAGGATTTGGATTCTTCCATAGACTTGCCTACTCACCAAACTGGAGAGGTTAATACACATATCCCAGGCTTCATAATTATTGAAAGCATTATCAAAAACAATTCTCTATTCTAGTTTATATACCTATTTCCCAGGAGTATGAGAGTGAGTCCACCTGTCAAAGATGATCCATTTCTCAGGGTACTGACAAAAACCAGTCGAAGACTAGAGCCAAGGCTCTGGCAGTCACCAAGTTCACATCCCCTTGTGAAGCCTTCTTGGGCAGCACTCTTCTGCCTGATCATGAATATCTGCCTCACTTTAGAACTTCAGAAATCATTAAGATGTTATATAGTAGAGTATATTAATTGTTTACCTTTCTTCTCAGTGGTTTTTCATATCTGGATGTTCTGTCTGCTGTACCTAAAAGATAACACAGTAGTCACAGAGAACTGAATATGTACAGTTGTTCAACACTGATCACGATCCCAAAACTCTGAGATTATTTCAGGTATTCAGCAATATGGAAATGAAACAACAATCCATTTTCTGTAAGCTTTGGGACTGAATCATCTTAATGAAAAGTCAGAAATAGTTAAGAAAAGTTCAGTTATTTAAATATAAATTAAAAAAAATAAATATAAAAGTGTATTGTGACTGATGATATAGAGAATTCATCATCTAAAGAAATAGAAATATTTTCAACAAATGTTAAGGTTCATAATCAAACTCACTTTTCCAAGTTAAAATATCTAGTTAGAAATAAGTACTTTACATCTTTAAAGATAACTGAATGGAAATGTTTTAACTATAAATATACTTCCTCATATTTGGAATTATTTGGTTCCACCAAAAAACCCCTTGTTTTTCCTTCTGTATTGCATTAGAACTGCCAATGCTACAGTAATGCCAGTAATAACAAAAATCATGGCCATTCCTAATAAATCATATAACTATAGAAGACAGTAAATTATTTACATACAGTATACACCTTTCAAAGTACTATCTTATGTTTCTAATGTTTTGCTACATTACAGTAACAATAGCTATAATTATTCAGCACTTTCACATGTCAGACACTGTGCTACATGCTTTTCATTATCTCAATCTTATTGTTCACAATAACTCCCAAGTACTATTATTATCCTTAGAGGTCATTCAGAGCCAAGAAAACTAAGAATCAAAGAATTAGGGTGACAATAGCATTGCATATAGGACTCTTCACACTCTGAACCACTTCTACCTCCAGCTTCATCTCCCTTCACAAGGTCCCCCAGCTAAACTAAACTTCCAGTATCAGAGCCTTTGAACTGTCTCCAAACTTACTGTCCCCTTGCCTGGAATGTGCATCCCTTCCATCTGCCTGGCTTCTGTCCCCTTCCGCCTCCCCATCTCATGTCTTTATCTGACAAATTCTTATTCATCCCTTGATAGTAATTCATTTATTCATTCAATTATTTGAGTGATACTGTGTACCAGAAACAGAGAAGGCAGCAATGAGCAAGAGAAACACAGACCTTTCTTTCACAGAATGCAGTCTGTCAAATAAGATTATTTAACAAGTAATTTCAATAAATAGTCATAATATCAGTGGCAACATATAGCAGGGGACCAAACTTAGTCGGAGAAAATCACCCTGAAGAGCTGGATGTTAAGCCTAAACCTTAAGGATGAGCAAGAGGTAGCCCTGGGAACAGACAATTGAGAAAGTTCTCTACACAGAAAAGGAGATGTAGGGGCGCCTGGCTGGCTCAGTGGCTCAGGCTTCTGCCTTCAGCTCAGGTCATGATCTCAGGGTCATGGGATCGAGCCCCACATAGGGCTCTCTGCTCATTGGGGAGCTGCTTCCTCCTCTCTCTCTGCCTGCCTCTCTGCCTGCTTGTGATCTCTCTCTCTGTGTCAAATAAATAATAAAATCTTTAAAAAAAAAAAAGGAGATGTAAAATCAATGGGAATGGTTCAAGATGGTTGAAATTTAAGACTAAGACAGAAAGGACACCGAGAAAAGAAGCTTGAAATATTTAGTAAGCACCTCAACTATAATACATCATTGAGAAAGCTCTTGATTTTCTTCTTTCAGTCCTCCTGATCCCTGTAAATGATACTGCTATTCATCCGATTACTCAGGATAAGAATCTAACCTGCTTCCCAAGACTTATCCTCATGCCCCATATCAAATCCATCAGTAAGTTCTCCCAGCTATCCCTTTGAAATATATCCCATATCCAACCACACCACCTTCTTTGCTATTACCTCAATCAAACTCACCATCATTTCATTTGGACTACTGCAAAAGCTTCCAAACTGATCTCCTGGATTCCACTCTTACTCCACAAAAGTTGGTTCTCCACATAGTGATTCTTAAAAAATATTTTATTTATTTATTTGACAGAGAGAGAGCGAGCGAGCTCACGCACAAGCAGAGGGAGCAGTGGGCAGAGGGAGAAACAGGCTCCCCACCAAGGAGGGAGCGCAATGCGGGGCTCAATCCCAGGACCCCAGGATCATGACCCAAGCCGAAGAAGGCAGATGCTTAACTGAATGAGCCACCCAGATGCCCCAGGGGTCAGTGATCTTTTACAAGTATATATCAGGGGCACCTGGGTGGCTCAGCTGGTTAAGCATCTGACTCTTGATTTCCTCTCAGGTCATGATCTCAGGTCATGGGATCAATCCCTATGTCAGGCTCTACACTCAGCGCAATCTGCTTGTCCTTCTTCCTCTGCTCCTCCCCTCCTGAAATAAATAAATAAATATATTTTTTAAAAGTATAAATCACATATCACTTCCATGTTCAAAACTCTCCAGTATAATCCCAAACTTATAATAAAATCTAAAAGCCATTGTGAGATCAGATCATTACTTATCTTTCTGACACCTTAGACTACCACTTACCTATGTTCATTTCCTTTATTGACTTTCTGTTCCTTGATCACACTCCTAAGCTTGTTCTCACTTCCTGGCCTTTGCACTTGCAGATCCCTATGCCAACAATGCTCTTCCCCCCTGGATCTTCGCATGGTATATACCACGGGCTCTGCTCAAACGTCATTTCCTCAAGGTCTTTCCTTTTTTTTTTTTTAAGATTTTATTTATTTATTTGATAGACAGAGATCACCAGTAGGCTCCCCGCTGAGCAGAGAGCCGGATGCAGGGCTCGATCCCCAGACCCTGAGATCATGACCTGAGCCAAAAGCAGAGGCTTTAACCCACTGAGCCACTCAGGTGCCCCAAGGTCTTTCCTAACTACCTAAACTTTACCCACTCTTCTAGCCAGTAGCCCTCTAATCCATCATTCTCAATACGCTGCTTTATTTTTCTTCAAAGCACTAATCACCACCTGACAATGTACTGGCATTGTTTTGTTTATAGTCTGACTTTCCCGAAAGAATATAAACTTCATGAGGGGAGAGATCTTGCTATATCCCATTATCTAGAACACTACCCAGCACACTGTAGGAGTTAAGTATTTACAGAATGAATAAAAAACTTACAAGACACAAACATTAAGACTACAAAGGGCCACTCTGACAACTTAAGGAATTTAGCCTATCTTAAAGCAATGAGAAATCATTCATAGATTTTGAACAAGGGACTGGCAAGGTAAGATTCGCTTTTTTAATACTTCACTCTGGTTGTGAGAATTCAAGGTAAGAGAGCTGGAGCAGAATAGGGGCCAGCAAAGAAACTACTGTGGCAGTGAGAGATGGTGGTCTAGACTGAACTCTTGGTAATACGAAAATTAGCGGTGTTACAGAAGGTAGCTAAGAGAGCACCTGGTGAATGACTGGACACGCCCCCCCCCCTTGACATAGCTTTCCTTGCCTCCCGTGGGCTCTTCCTCAATGCCCCTGGGTCACTCTATTCACGCGTCCATAACGGCACCTCACACTGCACATAGTATGACTCCGTTAACAGATTTGTCTTTTCCATAGACTCTTCCAAGACAAGAACAGTATCTGAATGAAGGTCGTCTCAATAATGCCCGTTGAATGAGGGTCATCCCACTTGGTGTCCTAGCTAGGGCTGGAATTCAGAACTGCAGCTGAATTCATACAGCTACAGGGCAGCTTATGCTTCTCTCAACGTTCGAGAAAACCCATGGTTCAACACTGCCCAACGAACATCACCGGGCACCAGTAACTAGAGTGACCCTGTGCCAGTGGCCGCACAAGGGAGCACGAGAAAGCACGGGTCAAGGTAAGGGGCTGGGGGGAGCAAGCGCGCCACGCCCAGCGCACCCAGTAGCAAAAGTCGGCGACTAAAAATCCGGTGACAGGGGCACAGAGAAGAGACTCACACCTGCGGCTTTTCTACCGGTAGTAAAGGACGTACCGGCTTCCCGTAGGCGGTGCGGACTCAGCCACCGCGGCGGCCATCACGAGGTTCGGTGTTCCGCCCTCTCACCTCCCCCCAAAGCCCGGAGGGGACGCGACAGACACTCACGCAAGCTTGGTATCGCGGAGCGGGCGGCCAGAGACACGGAGGTACAGAAAGCACGCAGGATCCTGGTCCCCGGCTGCAGAGCCAGCCACGCGGGGCGCGCGGCGGCCTCCATCGTTGCGAGGACGGCAAGCCGGACGGGCCAAGCGCAGTCGGGAGTCAAGGGGCGGGTTTGAGGCCGCTACTGCGCAGGTTCGCCCCGCCTTGCTCCGCCCCTAGGGTGGAAAACCAGGAAACACGTGGGCCCGCAAAGTCATTGGGAGTTAAACGTGCAAGAAGATAACCCCAAAATGGGAAAAACTAATGAAAAGAAAACAGAAAGATAAAAAACAAAAACAAACAAACAAAGAACACCGAAGCGGTAAGTCTAGAGACGACCGTAAAGGATGGGGGAAATGTGGCTTACAGAGGGCAAATGTGATCTGGCTGGGATTTCTTTTTTTTTTTTTTTAAGATTATTTATTTATTTGTTTGATAGAGATCACAAGTAGGCAGAGAGAGAGAGGAGGAAGCAGGCTCCCTGCCGAGCAGAGGGCCCGATGCAGGGCTAGATCCCAGGACCCTGAGATCATGACCTGAGTTAAATGCAGAGGCTTTAACCCATTGAGACCCCCAGGCACCCCTGGCTGGGATTTCAGATGACTCAAGAGTCTGGCAGTTTACCTTAGGGCCCTGCTCCTTTGCCATTGCTGCTTTTCCACACTTTCTCGGTTTAAAGAAGTCTTGAGCTGGTGCAAGTGATATACTCCAAGGGCGAGACAGTATCTGAGAGTAGTTAAAAGGATGGCCTCTAGCCAAACTACTTGTGTTTAAAACTTTCTCACTTTTTCTTGGCTGGGTTGATCCTAATCAAGTAAATATAGACAAAGCTATGGGTGAACTGTTAGCATACAGTGAGCGCCCTGTGTGCATAGACTGTGACTGTTATTAATGATTTGGTTAGCTCCTTTGTAGATCAAGTTAGAATTACAAAAAGGACTCATCATGACCTTGTAAATTATGGTCATTTTTTAAAAAAGATTTTTTTTTTATTTATTTGACAGAGAGAGAGCGCGTGAGGGAGCATGAGCAGGGGGAGAGGGAGAAGCAGGCTCCCTGCTGAGCAGGGAGCCCAGTGCGAGGCTGGATCCCAGAACCCTGGGATCATGACCTGAGCCGAAAGCAGACGCTTTATGACTGAACCACCCAAGCACCCCAATAATGGTCATTCTTTAAATGAGATCTCTTTTTTCTACCTTCCTCTATTTCTATAAAAAGGCGTAGATTTGTATGTCTGTAGAGAAGGTGAGTTCAAGGTCTTACTACCTCAAGGCATCTTGGAGTGGAACCCATTTTGACAACCTCTACCCTAGGATGGATTAACATACAACTATTAATAAAATTATCCTCTATTGTTTTTTGTAGGTACTATAATATTTAACCAAAGTACAAAATTACAGAAACAAGAATAACTGGGAACCGACACGACTGACTCTTGGTAAGCATACCAAGTAGAGCAGGGGGATGCAGGTGTCCCAGAGTAGTGTGTGTGCAAGCATTCAGTGTGCTATGGATCTCAATCAATATTGGGGGGGGCGAGAGGATAACTGGCAGATAGGGACAAGTATTTGTGATAGTCACCATTGTCATCTTTTCTGGCCTTTTACCATACCATAATTGTTCAAATCAGAAGTACAGTGTGTTAGGTGTACTAGTTTCCTGGGGCTGCTGCCATAACAAAGTACCACAAATTGAGTGACTTAAAATAACAGACATTTATTCTCTCCCCAGTTCTAGATGCAAAACACCCCAAATCCAGGTGTTAGCAAGGTTTGTTCTGTGAAAATTAATGAAAGGAAATATCCTTTAAAATGAAGTCTAGAGGCCAGATGGGGGAGCTCTCAAATCCTACCACTAGCCAGCAAGTACAGACCCCACTGGGAACAGAGAGTACCTTGCAAGTCTGGTGAGTGGATACCACTTTACTAAGCCCGGTGGAAGAAAGTTGTTCTCCTACCCCAACAACAGCCCAGCCAGTAAGAGACTGTCAGGATTCATCCAATGAAAAGGCAGCAGGCCTCCAACTCCCAGTTTACTCCCTTGGACTTTTCATTGGTAACAGCCCCTCCTAACTCCTTTCTTTTCTCTGTAACAAAGCGGTCTTCTCCCTTGTTCTCCGGACTTGCCAGTGGTTTTGCTGTAGCATTCATGTCCTGAACTGCGATTCTCTGCTAATCCCTAGTAAACCCATTTTTGCTGGTAAAATAATTGACAGTTTTAAGTTTAACTAAGAGTTCCTTCTGGAAGTTCTGAGAATCTGCTTATGCCTCTCTCCTCACTTCCGATGGTTTGCAGATGATCCTTAGCTTGTACACACATGGCTCCGATCCCTGCTTCTGTCTTCACATGGTGAGCTACCCTCTCTTTAAGAGTAAAAGCACAGCCTTTTGGTTAGATGGATATGGGGTTTGAATCCAGGCTCTGTTTCTTTGTGTTCTGGGGAAAATCTTCCTAACATCTCTGAGCTTCAGTTTCATGGAAAATGGGAACAGTAAGATCTTCCTCAGGGCTGCTGTGATTCAGTAGTTACATTGCAGAAGGCAGAATATAAATGGTGGTCATTGAAATTAAGCTCATAGTCAATACAGCTCTGATGTTTGCTGTCTTCAGTTTCTGTGTTCTAGTATGGTGAATTACAAGACCTATACCATACAGATTTAGGGACAAAAGTGTGAATCTTTACAGAATTAGTTTATATTCAGAGATTTCTCCATTTCTGAGCAAGAAGTTGAGACTTACGTCCTCACCCTGCCTTCCTGTGTTTTCTGTCTTTTTGTCTTTTGTCTTACTGTCTCCCTAAGACATTAGTGGACAGATATGACCAGAGTTAGAGGGCTCTAGAAATACTTATTGTTTTCCCTGGCATCAAGTACAATAAGGTTTATTCTATATAAAAAGGTAACTCATTTGTAATGCTGCCAGCAGGGGAGTGTGAAATAATTGCCAGCCAGTGCGGTGTGAAATAATTTAAATATTAAGGGTTTTCTAAAACCCAGATTAATCCAGTGACTGTCAGAGAGCTACTTTTAGTCGAAACTAATGTCTTTATTTAAAAAAAAAAAGGAA
Source organism: Nasua narica (assembly GCA_028533885.1). NCBI lineage: Eukaryota > Metazoa > Chordata > Mammalia > Carnivora > Procyonidae > Nasua > Nasua narica. The sequence goes on along the minus strand of CM052807.1, from coordinate 49,742,360 downwards.
ATCTATTAGCATAGAATATTGTCTGCAACATGTAGTTGTTTTAAAAAATGCAGGTTGTGGCTTATATGATTCCGTTTGGGTAAAATATGGTATTTTTTAAATCAGCAAAGGCTTCACATTTTTATTTTCCTGAAGAAAAAGAAGACATGGTAAGTCTTCGATTTATATCTTCCAGTTGTTTAGAACATGAATATTTACAATTTGTACGAGAGTCTTCAAAATTTTCATTAGCTTATAATTTAGTAAGGAAAAATGTTATCACAAGCATTATCTCCTTTGAATTAGTTGAACTCGTCACCCTTTACAGATAAGAAAATGAAAAGTTAAGTCGCCAGACTCTGCTCTCAAGATAAGTCAGCTCAAACCCACATCTGATTTCAAGCTGAATGTCGTTTTTACTACACTAATCACCTTCTTGATAGCTTCCTCTACACAGTGTGCTACAGATAAGGTCTCTATATGCCAAGGAAACATTAATTTGGTGTTTGGGTACCTTCCAGGCACATTCCAAGGGTGTGCTTTTATTTCTTCCCTTGCATCCTTAGTATTTAAGATCTTTGGAAATACAGCATTCTAACGGTGACAGATTTCATACCCTTCATCCAATCGTCAGCAAATGCTGTATGCCTTACCTTCAGCTCTCCCTGGATCTGACTTCTCTATGCGTCCTCCTGCACCGCTTTGATCTCGGCCACCCTTTTCTCTCTTCTAACAGCTTCCCAGCTGCTCCCATGGGCTCGGGTTTCACTCTTTCCTCCCTACAACCTAGTCGCCACCCAGTAATCAAGTGAGGTGTTGGTTGCTTTTTTTTAAGTATAAGTCTGATCAAGGCATGTCTTTCTGTCCCTTTCCCATCACAATAAAACCGAGTCCTCACAAGTATGATCTGCTTGTTCTAGTTGCTACTTCTATGATCTCGACTCCTGTCACTCTCTCCCAGGCTCCCTCGGCTTCATACACACCAGCCACCTCTGCTTTGCTTTATACACGCCAACTCCACTCCCATTTCAGGCCCTTTCCCTTTGAAGCGCTCTAAGCCTAGAACATACTTCCCCAGATCTAGCTGTACTAATGCTCTCCCTTTTCATTCAGATCTCTGGTCCTTTATCCCCTTCTCAGAGGTCTTCCTTAACCGAAACCCCACGTAAAGTAGTACCTCCTTCACTCACTATCCCTTTGCTTTATCCGTGCTTTATTTTCACATGACACCTGATATATTTTTTTAAGATGCATTTTATATGATCATATATCTGCTTATTGTCAGTCTTTCATCATTGAAAGAGCAATTGCCCAAGAGTAGGGACTTTGTTCTTCTTTTGGCTGGATTGGACTGGTGTATGTAGGACCGCGTGTGACTTAAAATAGGCATTTACCAATCACGTGAATGAATCTTTCATTTACATTCTTAAGCACTTTTTGCTTCTGTTTTCCTCCCTTATAATACTATTACAATTCTACCCGGGCTATTAAGCAAAGATGGTTTTTATAAGTGAATACATGTTAATCATCATTATGAGGAATTGTTATAGGGGTCACTGTGTTTATTTAAAGATTTTATTTATTTATTCGACAGAGAGGGTGAGAGAGCATAAGTAGATGGAGTATTAGAGGGAGAGGGAAAAGCAGGGAGTTTGATGCGGGCCTCGATTCTAGGACCCCAAGATCATGACCTGAGCTGATGGCAGATGCTTAACCCACTGAGCCACCCAAGCACCTCAGGGGTCACTGTATTTAAAGCATAGGGAGAGTGGACACTCCAGCAAGTCCCAAAGTGAATCCTACCTAGTCTCTGTGCATGAGAGAAAGCGGCTGGGGATGAGATGGAATCAAGGGCAGAGGTTAGAGGAAGAGGGGGGAATGAGCTTTTGCTTAGGAGTCCTGAATCGAAACTGGTATTGTCAATGTAATTAAACCCATTCTGTAGTCTCACGGACCACCTTACCCCCACCCTGCCACCTTCCACACACAGCAGTAAAAATACATTTTACAATTTAGAGTTCTAGACTTATTAAACACTTTTTTTTTTTTTTTTAGCAAATCAAACTTTAAGGCTGACTTTATTCTCTCCTCCCATTTTTATTATTGAATAAATAAATTTTCCCTGCAATACAGGCAGGATTTTTTTCCTCCCTGTTGTCATGACATTATATGTTTTGACCCAAGTGATCATTTTCTTTCAATGGAGGGGGCGTAGAAAAAAAACCATGCCATGCTGGGAAGATGTACATGGATGAGCTCGCCGACTAAAATATTTTTTCCTTTTTGCCTTACAGTCTCTTTGCCCACATCCAGTTCAGAGGATGCTAATATAAACCTTGCCCACCTCTCTCAGCCCATCTTTCTTACGCAGACAGCTTCCCAGCAGCTCTCTGATGGAGACACACTCTTCCGTTTCCAGGACAAACCGTGTCACGGCCTTCCGTCCCGGCAGCTGGCCCCGCACAGTCTCACTTTTGACACTGTCCAGGACCACCCCTCTGATGTCTTTGGGCTTACCCGGCACCCCGAAGATGATAAACAGGCCCAGGCAATCATCTCCTATCAAGTGACAGAATTCTTCCAGTTTATCAAACCGACTTCTCTTCCTGGGAAAGCCCTCTGCCCTGGATTCTGGAGGGGAGAAGTCACAGGGCGGAGATGCCACAGGAGGAAGGGAAGACATCTGCAGAGTTTGCACTGCCAGCTGAAGCCTGATCTGTTTCTCGGCTCCCCAGAAGGTCCAAATCCAGTCTGCCCCAAACAGTACGGCTTGGTGCTTGGTCATCTTGGTGGTGCTGAGCCACTCGTCCACTCCCTTGTCTTGGCAGAAAGTGACGAAGTGGATTAAGAAGATCTCATTTAGAGTGTTGGAAGCCGGGCACAGATTGCTCAGAGGATCTTCAAATCCAAGATACTCCCTCACTTTCTGAGCTGCATGGACTATAGCCTCGCTGACAACCTCACAGACGCTGGAAACCTCTTTGCTGTCCTTCAGAGGCAACTGTTGTGATGAGTTTTGCCCCATGTTTTCTCCGCCCCCAATCAATACCGCTTCCAGAGATCGAACGTGTGAAGCTCATGCAGAATGACTTCCTCAGAGTAGAAGTTTTACAGTGAAGTCACGTCTGATCATGCAGTCCCGGTCTTCCGACTGAGCATTGACGTGGTGTAGCTGAGCATATATACACACAGCTAAACAAACGTGTCCGGCCTCTCTGTTTGCCAACGAGGTGTGTTGTGTTCATACAGAGTCCTGCTGGTTTATTAAGTTAGAGATAATTAACTCTCACCAAAAACATCTGTTCTTCTCCAGTGACGTCCACTCTAACTCTAGTATTGGGTAGTCTCTTCCAAGATAGGTTTCTGCTTTTCAAATTTTACCTACACTAAAAATAGTATTGGGGCGCCCAAATGGCTCAGTGGGTTAAAGCCTCTGCCTTCGGCTCAGGTCATGATCTCGGGGTCCTGGGATCGAGCCCCGCATTGGGCTCTCTGCTCAGCAGGGAGCCTGCTTCCCCCTCTCCCTCTGCCTGCCTCTCTGCCTGTTTGTGATTTCTCTCTCTGTGTCAAATAAATAAATAAAATCTTTTAAAAAATAGTATTTCATTCTTTAAAGAACCATACACTTCCTTCTACAACTAACTTCCTCAACTTTGTTGGTGAGTCATTTCCCTTTGCTTTTCTTTTTTTTCTTTTTTCCCTTTGCTTTTCTAATAACCTCTCTGCTATGATGCCTTACCCCCCAGGCCAGCTTGCCTGTTTCCTTTTGTACAGAAATTCCTCAGAGCCCTCAAATTTCTACCTGTCGATATTTGCTATAACCCTCCCCCTAAGAAATTTATGGGCGTTTTCAAATTATAAAGCATTTGTGTCACTGTTCTGTAGGTCAGAAATAAAGCCTACTGGGTATTCTGCACAAAGGAAAATAAAGTAACAGACCGTAAAAACGAGACAATTATCAATTGACTTTATTTCTTTTCATACGGTAATACCAGCAGTGTACAATGTTTTGTAAATAAAATATATACCGTCAAAAAAAATTTTAACTTTACCACGTATCATCAGTTATGTTACACTGCCCTGAATAAAGAATATTTGGCATCTATAACAGTCTTCTGGCATTTTTTAAATCAGGTTTGAATAAGAAACTGTTTTTCAAATGGTGACATATGTTTACATTAAAAAAAAATACTAATGTGGAAGAGTCCGATACAGTTACCGAATGACGAATGGTAGGGAGCAAAAGGTTATTATTAGCATCAGATCATTTCAGTCACGAATAAACAGTGATTTGGTATTACAGGCTCTTGTTGAAAAGCTTGGTAACCTGCTAAGCGCTTGCAAGGTCACACCACTGACATTCAAACAGAATTTATAAGCAAATCCACTGACATACTGAACTGCCCCTCCCCATGCCAATTTGTGAAAACGTGTTTTCACTAAGGTGGCTATCGTCGAAGTGATGTAGTAGTGAGTAAAAAATAGGATATTTTTTGGACTACCCCTAAAAAAAAATGATAGAGTGAGTTTTTGCAACAGCTATTTTCTTTAGAAATGCTGTCTGGGCCCTGTGCTGCAGAAAACATGAACTACATTTTCTCACAATACAGCCATTCTAAAACTCATTGCGCAGCCTCAGCGTTATTAAACTCTGAAGCAAAATGTTCAGATGCATATTCAGCTTAACAAAATCCCATCCACTGATAGCCTGAGAAATGCACAATTAATAACAGTAAGTACATTGTTAGTATTTTGATGGAATGAGATATTTAGCAAGAAAGAAAATAAGCAGTGTAATACTGTTGGGTTTTTTTGGTTTTTGTTTTTTTGTTTTTTTTTGGGTTTAGTTTCTTCAGAAATCATTTCTACAAATCTGGGGGGAATTTCTGAATGCATTTGAGTTAATAGTATTTAAATGTCCCTGGCATTCTTCCTTTTGAAGTGAAAGGATCCAAGCTGAAGGCTGAAACTTTTTTTTAACTCTTCAACAATTAAATGAGTGATGTGTCATCAAAGAAGGGGTAGTTCATATATCCTAATTTAGTTGGGATGATCAACATTAATTTAATGTTTTTAGTATCATTAAAATTCAGTTGTGGAGAAGGAGAGATCATCCCAACCTTTCTGAGGACCAGCTGGTATATGGCCATTCTCAGCACTGTATTTGCTTTTCATCATCTTCCGTATGTCACAAAATAAAAGTTCTATTTTCTTTGTACTAAATATATACACGTATTTAGAAAAATATATAAAATAGGACACTAAGAGGCAAGTGGAGGTGCAGCTGGCATTTAGTGGGCACGCGGAACGCTTGAGGAAATTCCACATACTGATTTTGAAAGCATGTAATGTCCTGTGAAGACGGCTACAGTGTTGTCACACAGACGTGACGAGATCATCCACGCCCTGCTTCCTGCTCCCCAAATCCTGTGTACTGTTGAATGGGAACGTGAAACGCTACGATAAAACACTCATATTAAATGCAACACTTTAAATATAATATATCACAGATTTTTACATTAAATAGAGGACAGACCATTATACTCTCATTCACCAGTGTCTCGTTTTTCATGACGTCTTCAGAATAGGCACACGCCCCCCAGCCCTCGGTTTCCACTTCTGAGAAGGTGGAATGATCAGTCGGATACAATCCACTGCTTGTTATAGATTCTTTCAGTTGTTTGAGAAATCAGGTGGAGGAAAGCCGAGGGGCTCTTCATGTTCATCCAAGTGCTCCGATTAAACATTGGAGTCCTCGTCGGTTATGCTGGCACTGGGGGAACGGGCGGCAAAATCTCGAAACATGTCATCCTCCTTTAACATGTGCTGGAAAACAAGGAAATGGGGGGTCATGCAAACGGAAGCCAGGAGCTCGGCACGACACACCCTCCACTAAACATGCAGTCCTCTGGGGTTATTTTTAAACATCCTTTTAGAATAACATTTTATTTTTTATCTTCTTATTTTTATTTTTATTTTTATTTTTTTAAAAGATTTTATTTATTTATTTGACAGAGAGAGAGAAATCACAAGTAGGCAGAGAGGCAGGCAGAGAGAGAGGGGGAAGCAGTCTCCCTGCAGAGCAGAGAGCCCAACATGGGGCTCGATCCCAGGACCCTGAGATCATGACCTGAGCCGAAGGCAGAGGCCTTAACCCACTGAGCCACTCAGGCGCCCCTATCTTCTTATTTTTAAAGATTTTAAGTAATCTCTATCCCCAACGTGGGGCTCGAACTCACAACCCCAGGGATCAAGTGTCACACGTCCCACCAATGGAGCCAGCCAGGTGCCTCTTTAGAATAACATTTTAACTTTGTTCTACACACTTACTGTTAGATTGTTGATGCCTTCGGAGAACGCCCCTATCTGTCTCACCGTACCTTCTGAATCCTCCATCTGTAAAGAACACACCATCACGTGACCTACTCGTTTGCGTCATTTCAAAGAAAGTACAGCAAAACGAGCAAAAGTCTAAGAAGAAATAAGCAACTGATACAGAACGGGCTGGGAGCCAACAGAACACTTCTGAGGACACCTCCTTTCGTTACAGCAGCCAGAGGCTAAAAATGAGCCGAAACAACACTTTACCAGCACCTCTAGCCTCATGCTCTGATGGTGACAATGAACATCAAACGATCAGTGACTAAGGGGCAATCTTCAAATCCAGGACTTCGCACTGAGAAGACTACGCTGTGTATTTCCACTTGATTTAATACACAGATTGCCATCATACAGAGACGGTACAGTATCAGTGAACAGCCAGGCTTTGGAGCCGGCCTGGCAGCTTGGAAAACCAGTTCTTCGAGCAGCTCTTCTATCTTGGGTAAGTTACTCAACCTCTCCGTGCCTCGGTTTCCTTCCCTCTAAAATGACGATAACGTTGTATGTTTTACAGTCACCGTGAAAGCCGATATATGTTAAGTGCTGAGGATAGTGCCTGGGACGTAGCAAGCAACTGGGAAGTTGCTGACTATTATTTCCTTATTTATTTTCAGATATTAGAGGAAAAACTGATTAGTAGATACGGTGCACAAAGTTTCCATTCAGTGTTTCACGGCTGGAGGACCTTTAAATAAAATAGGCATATCGTGTTGCCTTTACCTGCTCTAACCGGTCCAAATCATCTTCGTCATACAGGCGCATGTCCAATCCAGTTTTAAATCCTTTCTTAGAGGTACTTCCTGAGGCCTGTCCCAGTTCCATTGGACAAACATATTCTTCCCCATCTTCCTGTTTCTTCTTTCTCAGATTTCCAAAATTGCTGAAGGTAAGTTTCTTTGGCTTTAAAAGAAAAGCAAACATCCAGGGATTTAATAAAATTCATATGGCAAAGGATTGATAATCTGTATAATTCAATTATTCACTCCATCTACAGAGAAAAGCAATTGGATGATTAAATTGGTGTGACAAAAATAAAAGCACCCTGTATATGTATGATTGATGCACCCAGATAATAAATGATCTGGATTAGGACCCTCAGAAGATTAAGCTTGTTCACCTTATTCACCCCAATTAGCTGAGTAGTCACTGTGAAAAGCAAAAACTGCCAAGAGCCTTAGTTTTGATTAAACAGGACTTAATGCAATGATATTTCTCAGGGATGAATCCAATTTTGCAAGGTTTTCCCATCTCAGGTCAGGAAAAGAGAATGGTCCTAACTGTGTTTTCTTTTCGGGGAAAGCTATGATTATCCTGTATGCCCGCTATGCATCCATAATAGAACTGGGGCTGCTAAAGGAATCCTCCCTCACTTGGAGAGAGAACTTCCAGTGATACTTGGAAGAGAAACTCCATCTTAGTCACTGAATAGTCCCTGAGACTATCGGTTCAGCAGATGGTGACTAGGCTGATGTTGAGAATTTAAATAGAACAGAGTCTTTCAGAAGTTTCAAATCTGGCAGATCTTTTAAGGGAGGAAGGGAGCTAACAAGAAAGTGTCGGGCAGGTAGAGGAAGTTAAAAAAAAAAAAGGAGAGGGAGAGAAAGAAATGTGTATGTATATATGTATATAAAGAACTTGGTACAAATTTGCAGAGCAGGTGATAAACCCGATCTCCACATGAAATTGGTTGAATTAACAGACTCATAAGAGTTCACAGAGAAATGACTGAAAAGAAGAAAAAGTAATCTGAATTTGGTAGGACCCACGAATCTAGGTAAATCTGGAAACAGCCATTCTCTGCTGGTCTACCTTGAATCAATTCTTAAGTATCTTTTTCTAACTTGCAAGACTGGGCCATTGCAAGCCAGACAAGTTGAATCTGTGTGAGAAGAAATCTTCCTCTTATGCTGGATTTATCCATAGAACAACTGCAATCAGTGTTTGAGCCCAAGTCATGGACTCTCTGAATTGGGAATACATTGACTGCATGCCAACATCATCCTCTTCATCACTGCTAACTCTAATGGAATAAATAATGTGAGCAAAGATTCCCCCAGAATGACACTTGCAAAAATGCATTTTCTTAATTACACTTAAAGATGCACAGACTACTAACCACCCACAAGACTCCGTAAACTCCAGAAAATGGGATAGGTCAAAATCAAGCCACAGCTTTAGTTTTTGCTTTAACCAGTTATTAGAAGACACAGGCTTGAACCAACCTTCACTTTGGCAGTGGCTGTTAGAAGTACATAATCTGGTAACTCCATGGCATCACGCTTTTGGTGCTGGGCCTCAGCACCGATCAGAAGGTTGAAGTGAGTGGCCAAATGTCTTCGCAAGAGGGTCTTACTTGGTGGGATGTTCAATAACTGAGCCATCGTTTCTACATTAAAACGAGGTTCTAGAACCTATAAAAAAAAAATACGGTTAAGTTTAAGGCACCATATATCATACACGTCTGCACTGTGCTTTATAATTGGCAAAGCTCCTACATTTAGTCACCACCAATGGTCCTGCAATAGCCCAGACAGACAGACAGAGCCTGCACTTCGACCTTCAGGTCAGAGATATATCCTTATTTTGCCTAAGCTCGTGAGAAGTAGAGCCGTTCCTGACATCCACGCATTCCAAAGTGAGGGCTTGTAGCGCTCCGAAGTGGAGCCTTTGGAAGGCAACTCCGGACATCCCTTGTGCAGAAATAGAATCTGGGTGTGGCAGGTGTTTCAAAACAGGACCGTATGAGAGCCAGGGGCCAGACGTCACACAAGAGGAGAGACGATAAACGAGAAACAGGTTGAAATCTGATCCAGCCTTACGTGAGACAAATAAAAAAATACGGGGGGACAAAAGTACTCGGAAAGTCAAGACCCGCTAGAAATGGTTACAGGAGGGTTCGGTTTGATGACGCTGGGATTATGTCAAGCAAACCAGTAACGTCCTCCTCATTAGACTAACGGAAACGAAATGAGAAGAAGTCAGTTTTTCAATGAAAAGAGAGCTTTACCATGAGCCCACCGTGGACACCACTGCCTCTGAGATTGGGGGCATATTCTGCCAAGTCCACGGAGCGCAGCCACTCCATCACCCGGTGGTTGGTCCATTGCTGAACTTCGGACGGGGTGACGCTGTTCTAGGAGAGCGAACAACCAGCGGGGGCTTCAGTCAGTGGCTACGGGGTCCCGAACGCTCCAACCGCACCTTCTCCAGAGTCTGCCTTCCAGAGCACAGTGTACTCCACATCCCACTACGTGTTCACAGAAAAGGTGAAGAGGTGTCTGCTAATCTCAATTTTGTTTTGAGGCATCCACGCCCGTGTTCCAAGCTGGTTTTGTTTTTTTGTTTTTTTGTTTTTTTTGTTTTTTTTTTTACAAACTCATGAAGCAGTGCTTTAGGAAAGCAAGTCTCTAGAGTGATATTTAACTCTGTGGCTTAAGGAGGCAGGAAAATAAAAAGACACCCGAGAAAAGGAGGGAGGGAAATTAAAACACAGTCTTTGGGGTTACACAGGTGGAACCATCATGGCAGGGGTGGGGAGGGCAGGTAGATGTAGGAAAATAAAGCCCAGGAAGGTAATGAGGCTGGACTTGAGGCTCTGAGGACAGCAGAAGCCTTCCCTGCAGGCCCCACAAAGACACGCGTGTCTGTTTTGCACACACAGCCGTCCCGTGCACGGGGAGCACGCGCTGCGGGACTCTCAGCCTCAGGCGCTACCTCGTCAGACGGCCGCCTCCGCAGACAGTTCGGTTCAAAGTTATTGATCCTCAGGACCTGGATAGCCCTTTTGATACTGAGATGGTGTAGCACACTCACGACCTTCAAAGACAGTAAGTCATCCTGCAAGAGAAAAAAAAAAAAAAAGAACAAAAAGAAGAGTTCGCTGAGCTGGCAGGAGGACCTTCTCAGGGAAATTTCAGAAAACAGGAGTAAAACTAGAAAAGCCCCTCTACCGACAGGCCTCGAGCGCTTGTTTTCAAACCCTTTATTTGGTAACAGAACTCTTTTTTTCCTGTTCCCAACAAAATCCTCTCCAGGACCCCAATATATTAAAAAAAAAATTAACGTTGTACCAACAGAAGTCAAGTTTCACCTGTTTCTCTCTCTTCCAGACATTTTAAAGTAGGATCGTGAGACCCCACAGGTCTGTAGAACACAGTCTGAAAGGCATCGGCTGGGTCACTGCAAAAAGTGATGCCCTTTGAAGTGCTGTGATAAAGCAGAGACCTAAGAGCACGTGATGGTCAGTGCCGAGAGCAGAGCTGGGTTTTCTGGACTAAGGCACATCACCATTTGGGGGAAAATCAGAAGAGTATCTCTGTTATACTATTCCCCAGGCCTCAAGGAATCTCTAGTTCTGTATTATTATGCTCTATCCAGCAGGACACTGGGAACAAGTTTGGGAAAATGGTGTCCATCGATGTGAAGGTTTGGGTGAGAATTAAAGAGAAAGGAGACAGGAAGGAGTATACGTAGCAACGTTGTGTCACCATCAATTCCTTCCAGGTGTGACTTTGGCCAGTCTGGTTATTGGGAACATTTCAAACATACCAAACACACCAAAACAAATTATTTCAGAAGGTGATTTGGAGGGCAGTGTCAAGATAAGCACCAGTCTATTTCCAAACACACCCAGGAAATAAAACAAGAAAAACATCCATTTTAGACACACCTTACTGATAACACATTTCTGGGGGGGGAGGGGGTTGGTAATCTATTACAGAAATAGTTTTTAAATAAAAATATTAGACAATCAGCTTAAATTCTTAAAGCTACTGAGCAAAATTATTTCCTGGATTTTTTCTGGATCAATTTTTTTTTTTTTTAAGATTTTATTTATTTATTTGACGGAGGGAGAGAGATGACAAACAGGCAGAGGGGCAGGCAGAGAGAGAGGGGAAAACAGGCTCCCTGCTGAACAGAGAGCCCAATGTGGGGCTCGATCCCAGGACCCTGAGATCATGACCTGAGCCGAAGGCAGAGGTTTTAACCCACTGAGCCACCCAGGCGCCCCTCTGGATAAATTTCTTAAAGGTAGAGCCTTATGTTAAGTTAGAAGGCATTTAACACATTTTAATCTAAGATTGAGACACCCATTCAAAACATTTCCATGTGGGCTAGTTTCAACTAAAGTTTTTCAGATTAAAAAAAAAATCTAAATTACAATGTATCTAAAAATTTACAATGTAAATACAACGCAAATTATTTTAGCTTGAGAGATTTTTTTTTTAAAGTAGGGGCTGTTTTCTTTTAAATCAAAACGGATACCTTTTTTTAGATTTAAAAAAAATCTTTTAAGTAATTTTAGATTTACCAAAGAGCAGCCAAAGATAGAAGACAGGCCCATATACCCTTCAATCGGCTTCCCCTTATGTTAACATCTATAACCATGATATAGGCATCAAAACTAAGCAATTAACATAGATAACAAAAAATGATAACTAAACTACAGACTTTACTCAAATTTCACCAGTTTTTCCATTAGGTCCTTTCTCTGTTCCCGGATCCAGCCCAGGATACCACGTTCAAACAGGTTTTTTGTGACTTAGAACTTCTGGGGTCAAATTTTCTCAGATGAGTTATTCTTTTATAGCCACAAAAGTTACATACACATTTCTTGTGGTTTTAAGCCTGAATCTGTTCATGTTCCTGCAGGAGTATACCTTCCTAGACAGGCGGGCCAGTATTTACTGAATTTGTTCCAGGCTAAGCTATTAAGAGGAGGAATCTGGAAACATCGTAGAGTCAAACACCCTGTGACTTTCGACTACTTTCTGGCTGTGGAAACTTGGTCAAGTTACCCTGTTTCATCCCCTCATCTAAACACCAGGGGATAACAAGAATGCTACCTCAGGGGTGCCTGGGTGGCTCAGTTGGTTAAGCAACTGCCTTCGGCTCAGGTCATGATCCCGGAGTTCCAAGATCGAGTCCCGCATCGGGTTCCCAGCTCCTCGGGGAGTCCGTTTCTCCCTCTGACCTTCTCCCCTCTCATGCTCTCACTTTCTCTCTCTCTCAAAAAAATAAATAAAATCTTAAAAAAAAAAAAAAGAATGCTACCTCAAGGCTTGCTGAGACTGGAGTATTAATAGGAGTATAGAGCTTGAAGGAGCGTCTGGCACACAGTGTATGTGCCATGTGCCACATGCTCGTGTTGCTACAAGCAGGCTTACGCTATGTGTCCAACAAGGTACGGACTTTGGTTCAGTGACAGAGAAGAAAACGAATCCCATGAGAGGAACCCCACATTTCTCTGACATTGAAAAATTAGCTGTTTGAATTTTCTTTTCTTTTTTTTTTTAAGATTTTATTTATTTGACAGAGAGAGATCACAAGTAGGCAGAGAGACAGGCAGAGAGAGAGGGGGAAGCAGGCTTCCTGCTGAGCAGAGAGCCCGATACAGGGCTCGATCCCAGGACCCTGAGATCATGACCTGAGCCGAAGGCAGAGGCTTTAACCCACTGAGCCACCCAGGCGCCCTGAGCTGTTTGAAATTTTCAACAAATTTAAATAAGATTCTTACGGGAGTTAGTTCTAGAGCCTAGTTCACAAAAGCCCCTTTTAATAAAAGCATCTAATGCAGCAGTGCACTAATAGGGTTCTGGGGTCTAGAACAAGTTCTCCTGGAAACCATCTGTCCCCACTGTTGTAAAGTCCTTCTACCTCTTAGGTGGGAGGATAAAAATATGGAACAGTAATGAAGGAATCAGAGAGTCCCCCTCACCCTACTTCTTTACCTCTGTGACTCCTACGCTAGCGGAACGGGGCTGAAGAGAGAAAGGAAGCAGGTTCTGGGTAACATTCCCAAAAGTTACCAAAGGGAGGAGAGGAGACAAGTCTCTAGGTGTCAGGTCAAAAGGATGGTCTCTCTGAGCAGTCACTGCATATAGGAATGGGTGACTCAGAAACTGCTAGGGCTTCAACACTCCACATTCTATTTTTAAAACATCTTTAGAAGAGGGGCGCCTGGGTGGCTCTGTCGGTTTAAGCGCCTGCCTTCAGCTCAGGTCATGATCCTGGAGTCCCAGGATCGAGCCTCGCATCAGGCTCCCTGCTCGGTGGGAGTCTGCTTTTCTCTCTGACCCTCCCCCTGCTCTTGCTCTATCTCACTCTCTCTCTCAAATAAATGAATAAAATCTAAAATAAAATAAAACAAACATCTTTAGGACATATGATTCACATACTAGAAGATATACCCATTCAAAGTGGGCACTTCAGTGTCTACATTGCTGAAGAGATATAAAACCATCTTCCTGGAGAGCTGAGTTTAGATTAAGCTTCACACAGCTTAAATTAAAGTTTTAAATTTCATCAAATCCTTTGACTTCAACTTAACAGAAATTATTCCGGCTCTTCTCAAGTTAAGGCAACACCCTGAAACTCTGGTGGGATCATTGTGAAAACAATGTATTTTGCTCACTATTTCTGTGTTTTTCAAGAGAAAAGCAATTTGACACTCCCCTCCCTCCAGGAGCAAATCACTTACAATGGTCATGTAATGGAGCATTCGACCATCTACTCGTCCTTCGTCAAACTGAGTCTTGTACTGGGGGAGACCAATGTCATCCAACCATCCTACAGGAGAGAAATCAGTGTTGTTAGTAAGCCACACAACACCTGTACTCGTGGTTCAAAAGAAAAAGCAGCTTCATTCATTCATTCATTCATTGACTCATTCGTGAATGAGTGGATTTAAAACCTCTTACTAGTGACCCAGTTGAAATCCAGCTTTCCATGGTTGGTTTCTTCTTCGGACCCCAGGGCTTGCAGTGCCAGCTGGAGCTTCTTTCGATGAAGTGAATGCTTAATTCCAAGTTCCTGAAATAATACGCAGAAACACTGCTTTTACCATTCTGTCAATATGGGCTGGATGCCAGTTCCCCCCAGGTGAAGCTAAAGGCCCGACAATCACGTTCGGTCAGCAATACAACTCAGGCTACTAAAATGTTGCAGAGCAAAAGGCCCCTAGAAAGCCAAGACCGCTGTAATTAGTTTAGTGGTATGCTCCATTCCCTAGTGGGCTCCTTCCTTGGCAAGACTGGAATTCTACTCTTCCTGCACAAAAGGTTAAATAATTAGGAAATATGTTAAATAGTTAGACGTAAGATGTAGGGCTCTTTCCTTTTCCTTTTTGCAAAGTAAAGTTGAATTGCGTACATTACATTGAGAAGTTGGGCCAATGCTAAAGCCACACAAAGATTTTGAGAAACACGAGCCTAATTACTATGTCTATACGATTATTCTCATTAAAATGCCCAGTGGCTTACATGTTTCATAAGGAATCATGAAGACCAGATCCTTCTTGTTAAATCCGTGAGATTTAAAAAAAAAAAAAAAAAAAAGTGTGGAGCAGAAAACGCTAAGTTTTTCAAGAGTACTGACCGGCTTTACCCACTCCCCTTTCTGGAGTATAGAACGATTCTACATTTATGTTCTCTTTCTCAGTAAACAAAACAGAGAAGAAGTCACCTTCTCCAGATCTTGCTGAGAAGCCTGCAGAAGTGTTTGGCCAGATGCAATCCAGTGCTTGCCAGAGTTCAGGTAGGACCCCAGGCCCTGTTCCATGAGCCAAGTGCAAACCTGCTCCTTGGTCCATTTGGCAAATGGCATATCCAAGTCACTACAAGAACATAAACAACTGCATGAAGAACAGGTCCAAGCCAGCTCCGTGGCTTATCGAGGTCGACCGACTGTATACTGAATTGATGTAGATACTCCTGGTAATACCCTATTTGACTGTGAAAAGCTTACACGTTCGGAGGAGGAGGTGGTACTGGCGTTGAAAGTTACCTCAGAAGACCACAGCTTTCATTTCAAAAGAAACCACGCAAGAGTCAATATGATTGAGCACGAAACATACCATGCGGAAGAAAAAGCAAGCTGAACCAACAAGTCAAAGTCACTGTACTAGTTTCAGTCAACAGGGTTTGAAGACTGAATTTCCAAACAGAAAACACTAGGCTAGATGGAAAGAAATCAAGTCTAACTTGAATTAACTGTAGCAGAATTATAGTTTCTCTCCAAATGGTTATCAATGAGAAGAGAGCAACATGCCATCACTGAGTACAGGAAAAAGTAATCACAACAAATTTCTGGTTTTTCACTTTGACACGTAAATCGTGTTCCTCTTCGGGGAGACAAAAAAATATGTAGATAAACAAGTCTTTTTTTTTTTTTTTAAATAACACAAGGAGCTCCTGTACCGCATACAAAGAGAACATATGGCAAATGAGACCTTCACATGTTTGGAGAAAGCCAGCGTTTCCTCCTTGATGAAACCTGTGCCCAGTCTTCTGCGAGGGTGGGCGGGACCACGTTCCAAAGATTTAGTGTCAATGATTTGTGCTGGATGTTTGCTAACCCCACCCTTCTCATGCTTAGTAGGTCAGTACAGTAATTTCAAAGCAGTCCTAAATTGTGATAAGGGTGTAGGAAAAGTTCATACAGTCTTAACAGATAAAGCATTACACAGTCCTGATAAATTTAGGAATTCTGTTAGAATTTATGTCTGTAGGTGCTTTCACAGAATCCATCAATCATTAATTTCACTGAATAGTTACTATTTACCAGATACTCAAGGCGTATTAACTCATTTAATCTTCACAATTACCTTTTGGGGGAATGGATTAATTAATACCATGGGAAACAGAGGCACAGAGCATGGATGTAGCTGCTCAAAGGCTCAAAGGTCCCCCAGGTTACAGGAAGCAGCAGAGCCCGAAATCAGATCCAGGCAGTCTGCCTCTAGAACCTACTCTTAACTGCTCCATTAGCCCCTCTCTCTAGAGCTATGCTTCAGAGTACTTGGAGTAATTGTTTTCTCGGTCAGATTGAAGTCCAAGAATCATTCTTGCACACATTTGCTGACTCTTTAGCTTCGGCTCCTCCCCTGGCTCACGCAGCCCTCATCTTCTGCATGATTTTCACCCACCACCGCCAAACTGCACTGCTCTAAAGATGACGGACCCTTCCGCCAGGCACAGCGGTAAGGAACAGATTCTCCTGTCCAGCCCAGGGACGACACTAACATTGCAGGTGCTCACAGCCTTGACACTTGGGTAGAGATGTCAAAGTCCATTCGTTTGGTTATGCTCACCTGTTAGATTGTCCCAAATCTCGAGACCAACCCAGTCGCGGCCCTGCAGTTGCCCTTGTCCCTCCTCTTTTAAATTCTGGCTCAGACATGTCATCTGGGTTGAATGTAGTCGACTGACTTCTCCTAAGCCTAAACAGAAGACACAACGTTACGTTGCCTTGCAGAGACCTGAGGAGGCCTTAGGACTTTAATCAGAACATTGCTTATGTATGGTCAGAATAGACATCTGGATTTACACTTTCACTGAGACCCAATGAGTTGGTGAATCCCAGATCACAACCTTCCTTCCATAAAAGGAACGGCAAAGCCCTACAATTTCATACTCGTTTCCAGCCAATCTTCTATGTGTTCCTACATTTGAGCAACACACAACACAAAGCCCACTCCATTTGTCTGCTCAGTTACTTACTTTCCGAAGAGTTTCATGATACCTCTGGATTTCTTTTTGGAATCCGGCGATGGTGGAGATATCTGGAAGGGACCGCTTCCCTGTGAATCTTTTGGCCGGGAAGATACACCAGCCAGATCTAGGTGCTCAGCTGTCTCCTTCTCTGTTTCAGCTATTCCAAGAACAGAGCACATACTTGGTGAGTTTTAAATATGGAATGAACATGACCAGATGCTACCCTTCTTGGCTTTCGCAACTATTAACAAATTCTTCTTCTGTTGGTCTAGAAAGCAGTGATTTACAAAGAGCATGCTATAAATATTAAAGACGAAACACAAATGTATGTCCTGCTCTACAGTCTGTTGTGTATCAGTTAACGATGTGTAGAACATCGTGCATGCTATTGTGCCTGAATTCATTAACTCACAAATTAGCACCTCTTCAAGGTTCAACGGTGGGATAGGATTGCCACATTCTTTCCTTGAGTGATCTGAATACGTAATGAAATTAGTCTCGATTTTTCCTGTAGCACTTGGTACTGTTGGCTCCCTCCCACATTCTTCAAAATCGTCATCTCCATCCTCGTTAGGATGCTCTCCCAGATCTGTCTGCCATCTGATAGTTGCTTCTCTGCTATAGGACCTGTTTTCTCTCCCTCTTCCACTCCGAGGTTCTGTTCCAGGCTCCCCGACGGCAGGATCTCTGGACAAGCTTACCCACTCCATGCCCGGCACTAAATGATGGCTTCCCTCATTCGTAAGCAGCTGGTATCACAGTCTCTGGACCTAGGCTCTCTCCCCAGACTCAGGATCTGAACGTGTATGGGTATTCCCAATTTGGTGTGCCAGAAACATCTTGGACTCAACAAATCCATCCAAGTTTCAGGAGATTTCTCTTAAATTCTCTTATTTAATATTCCCTTAATACTAATCAATACTCTTCCTGTTACCCCCATTCACACGCTCTGTCATTTTCTTTTTACTCCCTCCTCTTCTTTGGCATTTACATCAAATCCTAGTTACCAAGTGCTGACGATTCTTTTTTCAAGAGAGTTATTCCTATTTATAACTTGCTATGTTCTACTGAGAAAAGAATGAACTGTATCTGCATACATTTTTCTTTTGATACGAAATCAGTGCCTGCTGAAATCAGTGCCTTGAAAGAGTAACATCCAAGCTTGCTATGCCCAGATCTCCCAGCATTAATTATCGTAATTCTTTTATCTGCCCCTTAAGGCATATTCCCGTGCTGACAAACACGAGGGGCACCGTTTCCTCAATGTGAGACTACGCTTTTTAGGGAAAGTAAAAGTTGTACAAAAATCACAGAAATGGTGATTCAGCAAGATATAAGAGTTGCAGAGGTTGACTTTTCTACGAAGCGCAGCTGTGATTATAGGTTATAATAAGCAGCACTCGGCTCTTGGCATTAACAATGTATTTCTTCTAAGAAAGATGCAAAAACATTTGAAAATTGTTGTCTAGATTTTATTTATCCCATGTGTATTCTAGAAATGTAAGACCACAAAGGGAGAGGGGTCACTTGTGCTGACCCACATGAATTGGTGTATGGGTATCTACACAAGATAATAAAACCCACAGGGAAAATCCAAAGGAACCTTTCCATCCACACCCTAAAGCCATCATGGGTATGGGTGTACCGGAAAATGCTGCCTAACTCACCCTCATTTTAAAAGCATCCTATTTTCATTTTTTTGTTTTGAGGGTGTTTCTTCCCTCCCGTGCCCGACACTTTTAAAAAGGAAAACTGAGTTTCGCCTCTCCTAAAATCACTTTGGGGGCAGCTCCTTGGACATCACAGAAAGCTTCCTCCGCCCGGTGTCACTCAACGCCACCTCCATCTTCAAAGCAATAAATGTCAGAACGTTCCCTTAAGAAAAGTCAGTCTAAAACAATCATTTGCAATGTCTTCTACAGACTTGTCTGTTTGGCTGAAAACATTGCTCTCTGGGGATAACGGAGACGTGGAAAAGGAACTGCCAGGACCTGGGAGTTAGTGTGAGACAGGATGCACTTGAAGGGTGAGAAAGCTGGAAGGTACACGGCAGGAGAGTCCTGCCCTGGACTCCGGGGGTGCTGTGCGCTTCTGGGTCTTCCCAGAGCTCCTCGCAAGGTGTCATCAGCAGGGGTTAAAACAGCATGTAGGCTGGGAAGCAAAGGCTCTCCAGAGAGTCCATTTTAGCAGCAGGTGGAAGGAACTCTCTGGAGTCGAGGACAACATTTTCTGATTGCTGCCAGCTTGCTTTCTAGAGATCACAGATGCCAAGAGCAAGGATTAGCTCAGCCTGGAGGGCAGCACTGGCAAAGGCTGGCATGCAGGGGTACGATACCTAAGGTGGGTGCACTGGCACTTCGTTTACGATCTTCAGATATCCCAACAACGCACACAATCACACGCAGCCCAATGGAGAGAACACAGGAGAATGACAAAATGAAACACAGCTCAAAGTGTCCTACTCACAAAATACACACAGGGGGAGGAAAGGCAAGCACCGCGCTGTGCTTCCAACATCGCAGACTCCATTAGCAGGGTCAATACGGGGTTAATTGGCCCGCTTTCAAAACAGATGAGAAGCTGTTTACAATGAAGTCAGAGTATCAAGGGTTTTGGTCTTTCCTCTACATTTAGGCTCCAACAAGGAGGGTAGGGTGACCGCCTACACAGAGCTACCTTTACCACCGAATTAAACCCACGGGGACAGTTTCTTGCGAACTTTCCCCCAGCTCATTCACCTTAATTTCTGAGAAAGAGAAATGCATAGAACAACGAACAAGGGAAGGGAACAGATTGATCTTGTCCACGTTCTGAGCGAATTAAGGCAAAGGCACGCTGGCTCCTACGTACCCAAGTTTGGCGCACTTGCGGTCCTCTTGTTACTTTTTATTTTAAAAAAGCCACGCCCAAAGGACGATCGGGCTTTCCGAGTGCCAAAGGGGTTGTCGTCCACCGACGCGTCATGTCCCGGAGCTTTCGGAGGGAGGCTCCCAAACGGGCTGCTTTCTACCGGAGCTTTATCCTGAGAGAGAAGTAATAAAAAATGGAACACAGCACTGCTGTGCACAATTATGAGTACACACTGGGTGCACCATCCGATCTGTTACACATGTGATTTTACTGAAAAGAATCACAGAACTGACAAGTTGATTATGAACATCGAGTGCCATATTAGAAATTTAAGAAGCCAATTCTGAAAGCTACTTAGGAAGCAACAGCAACAACAAAATCATGTTTGTCACTGATCTAAACCCACGTGCTTAGGATTGAAATATTTAGGATATAGAAATTTTTTTTTAAAAGATTTTATTTATTTATTTAACAGAGAGAGAACACAAGCAGGCAGAGAGGCAGGCAGAGGCAGAGAGAGGAGCAGGCTCCCTGCGGAGCAAGGAGCCCGATGCGGGACTCGATCCCAAGACGCCGGGATCATGACCTGAGCCAAAGGCAGCTGCCCAACCAACTGAGCCACCCAGGCGTCCCTAGGATATAGAAATTCTTAAACTTTATTTTATTTGCCTCATTCCCCCAAAGACATGGAAATAAGGTATTGCATAACCAGAATACCAGCACTTCTTATTTTTCAAACAGTTATGACACAGATTGGGCTATAATATAGTTCGCAGTCTTTGTACCATAACTGCATCAGGAGCCCAGCGTAAGATTATCACTGTTCGAAGCACGCATTAACCCCAAGCTTCTCCACCAGCAGCAGGAAGATTCTACTCCAGTTATTTTAAATATTCTTCTCAAGGAATTAATAGTCAAATGAGGACACAACCAGTGACTGTTAAACATTTTGTTTTTAAAAGGGTGTTCTGAGATATATTCATTATCTTGCCTGCAAGTTACCCGACACGGATCACCAATTTTCAAAGACTGTGATATGCTCAGATATGCTTGACAACAAGACTAAACTTGCTATAATTAAATTTTTCTTCATTGATTCAAAAGACACTTGGGCTGTCTATAATATGTCGAGGTCTTTATCGCGAGCCTTAACTGTAATTAAGTTATACTTCTAAGTACTGCTGATTTTTTAGCTTTCTCATTATTTGAATTCACAGTTACAGTACCACGATCTATTATATTGTTTTAGTATGATCCAAAGATGCTTTGATTTGCATGCTCTCATTCCTCTAACATCTCCTGCCCTCTGTTTCTTTTTTTGCAAAGGTGGAGAAAGGGGAGAGGGGACACAGATTTTGAAGGTGGTTATTTTATTTTTATACTCCATATTATTGCTTATTGTAACTACACATTTATAGATGCCACAGTTTAGTGCAACTATTACTAGTGCAACTATTAACTATGTCTCAACGCAGATGTCAAAATCATTTAATCACTTATTGGATTGGCAAGACAAAAAAAGGACAGAAGATGCCTGTCATTACAGCTGTGTGCATGGGCTGTGCCTCATCAGGCACACCTACATTATGTTCAAGGCATTCAGAGCCAACGGTCGAGGAAGTGCATCTGGAATTAGCCCGTCTACCGGAATGTAGCCTTTACAAAGTTAACGGTTGAAAATTAGAGGAAAGAAGAACCAGAGCACCCTTGTTGATGAGGTCTTAAAAAAAACAAAAACAAACAAGAAACCAGAACATCAAAATGTTTGCTGTATATAGACAGTGGTTATACTAAATAAACAGCTGTTCTCAGACAGGTGACCTAAGGACTTTTTGTGAGGTCTCAGGAAGCCCAAATATGATCATTAAGAACATCAACAGCCTGACTGAGAGTTTGGGGTTTTGGGGTTTTTCTTTGTTGTTTTTTGTTCTGTTTTGTTTTTTCCCCAACAGTTTACTGAGGTGAAACATAAAAAGTAACTATCCTAAATTGAACAATTCGGGGACATTTAGTACACTCACAGTGTGCAACCGCCACCTCCACCTAGCCCCCAAACATTTCCAGCATTCTAAATAAAACCCCTCACCCAGGAAGCAGTTTCTCTCCATTCCTCCCTCTCCGTCTCTGGCAACCGCCAGGCTGTGTTCTGTCTCTATGGATTTATCTATTCTGCATGTTTCATATAAATGGAAGCGTGTGCCATCTGATCTTCTGTGTCTGGTTTCTTCATGTAACATGTTTTGGAGGTTCTGAGTTTGGGTTTTTCGGAGACATTTAAACAATCACATGTATCAGATATTGCAAACATTTTTACAGTGTAATCTGGACCAAAAAAAATTACCTCTGAAGGCTTCTGAACAGACTCCTTTTCCTGTTCAAAACAATAATATTTTAGATTGTTACAGGAATGGCTTTATATATTCACAATGTCACACACAATTCCAGAAATTAAAATAAACTTGCATCTACTTCTAAGCTACACAATCTCACTTCCATTTATTTCCAATAATAGTTAAAGTCTTCAGTTTTGCTTGTATACACTACTTTCAACCCTTCATATTCATACTTCTTAATATTCACCATTAACCGTGGTATCTAATAAATCTGCATTAGAGAAACCACAAGCTCTTCCTGAGAGTTTTATTTCCAAAATGGGAAAATATGAAGATCCCTAAATATTTTCGTCTCAGGGTAACAGACAGAAAAACAACGCAGAACCAACCCCGTCTGGTGACTCTTTCTTCAGGTTACCCAGGCTGCTGGACTTTTGCAGACTTGAAATTCTAAAAATAACAATAATAGTAATTAGGATTAATAATAAGTGGCTCTGGTGCCACTGTTTCTTAGGAGAATATCTTGGAAAGAAACTAAAACTGTGTGTGGGTTGAATCCTGGTCATAAAAGAAAATCTGGATTCGGGCGGTCACTTAACTAAATTACAACACTGAGTTCTTTTAATAGCAGAGGTGGTTAACTTTCCTGCCAATAACTCCAAGTGTCCCGCACCCGTTAGAGTACTTGGAAAAACACTTAGGACTCTCCTTGTGATGTCAATATTTGAAAATTAACCAGCGTTTTTCCATGGACCACTGGTGCATCCTTTCATGTATACATCTAGACCAGCAACTTTATTTTTACTTAAATTTTAGTTAATACACCAGGGAATTTCTAAAATACTCACATACGATTTCCATATAATCCTTGTAATTAAAATCAAGGACAAAAGTGTTACTTTTCAATTCACGAAGGAATCCGTTTTCTGAATCTGGCCAAAATAGTTCATTTTATAGTTCTGATCAAGGCATACAAGAAAAAATCCCTATGGCTGCCCATAATAATTTGTTTGCTCTCCTTGTAAAGGCAAAGTGACACTGTAAACATCCAGAGAATTTTCTCTTTCACATAACTAGCATTCAAGTGTACAGGGTTGGTCTTTTCAGAAACTGAAGGCAGGAATTGGTGACCAGTTTAGAAAGAGAGAGAAAAAAAACTCTAAGAAGTAGAATAACATACATATACAAACTTTTAAAAGGCAACTCTCATGTACTTATGTGTACATAAGTTACTAGACATGTCCAGTACCAAATAAAGTAAAAGACAATGGCGAGAAAAGAAAAGATCTCATCTTTAGGCACTGCTCTGAAAACAGATATTCTTAATTTAATCCAGACTTGAACTTGCATAAACATAGATAATGGGCCGGTTTACTATACGGAGAGTGCAAAAAACTATGGCGGCCTTGCCAGCCATCACATTCTTCTCTGTGACTCTTCTCTGCTAGGGTCAAAATGCAAGCCAGTGCAAACCTGAAATTCAAAGCATTGCACTTCATATGGAAACTGATGAAGGAAGGCTAAAGCCATGCAAACACTTGGCAAGAGATAACAGATAATGGTCAATGAGCAAGTATAACTCACAACCCTCCACCTCCCCCTATCTCCAACCACTACACCTGCATTAATATAATCAGGCCTCAGTCATCTGCTTCTCACAGTGGTTACTGTTAGTGTAACAGAAACTTCCTCTCTCCTAGGTATCGAGGACATTTTCCACATTCGAGAACGGAACTTACGAAAGATTATCACACGGCTGGGTTTCAACAGCAGCACCAAGGATTATTTTTCCATCACTGATAGGAAAAAGAAAAGAAAAGAAAAAAAAGGAATGTGTGTGCTTCGCAAGTAAAAGACCATATAAAAGACCATATATATTCCAAGTAAGCACAACTGTCAAAAAACAAAAAATTGTGCTAGGGAAGCTATTTCTCTCTCTCTTAAATTATTTTCTCTTTTTCTTAAGTAGTCTCCATGCCCAGCATGGGGCTTGAACTCACAATCCTGAGATCAAGAGTCAGCTGCCGAACTTACTGAGCCTCCCAGGTGCCCCTCTCTTTTAAAATATTCTATTATATTTTCTTTTATTCAGTCTAATTATAAGATTAAGTAATTGAGAACATGCTCCCTCAAAATTCTACTTGTCAGTGGAGAAACTGTTGTATCCCCATCCCAAATCCTTCTTCCCAACAGCCTCAGGCACATGACCACTGCTATGGGGCTTGGGACCCGCTGACGGCCCCCGTGAATTAGGACATAAAACCCGAGTGCCCTAAAATCTCTCTCTAACCTGACCACCACACCTCCCCGGCCTCATTTCCTAGGACTTCTCGCTTCACACCCTTTATTTCAATAATCCAGAACTAACTGCAGTTATTGATTCACCCTGATCCCTTGGAACATGCCTTACTGCTTCTTGCCCCTGTATGTGTCTGTAATACATTGTGTGTGTTTTTTTTTAAAGATTTTATTTATTTATTTGACAGAGAGAGACCACAAGTAGGCAGAGAGGCAGGCAGAGAGAGAGGGGGAAGCAGGCTCCCCGCTGAGCAGAGAGCCGGATGCGGGGCTCGATCCCAGGACCCTGAGATTATGACCTGAGCTAAGGCAGAGGCTTTAACCCACTGAGCCACCCAGGCGCCCCAATACATTGTGTCTTTAAATAAATTGCAATGCACCCTTGTGTTTGCTTGATCTACTCTGTTGAACATTTATATTGCAATGTTGGGTCATAAATGACACACCTTTCTTCAAATGAAGTCTCTGGTTGAGGAGGCAATTGTGGTCTTTCAGAAGTTTCCAAGCCCTTAGATGCTGGCAGTAATGAAGGGATTGAAACTTGCAAGATGCTGGTGTGGAACTGTAATGGAATTATAGAAAGTCAAAAATCCATCAAACAAGACAGAAGTCACAGAGTAAAGAAAATAAGACAATTACATGGTCTATCAATAAAATTTCATATACCTGTGTTTAGAACACTATTCTTCTATTTATAAAATGGTCTCGGGATATAAATATCAGTGATTGTTAAAATCAGAGAAAACATTCTGGAGGAAGGTCATTTTTGAACTTGGTTCTGAATAAAACATAATAAATACCATCAAGTAAGTCAATAGTTGATCCTGACAACTTTAAGCCCCAGTTAAAATCTTGGTTCTAACCTCAGGCAAGTCACTTAACTGGGCACCAGTTTTCTTCTCTGTAAAATGAGAATGGCAATGCCTACCTTACACGGCTGTCATGATTTGAGATGAGATTTAGGTAAAGTGCTTTGTAAACACACCTCTGTTTTCACTTTATTTTCTACCACTAGTCTAACATAGAATGTGGTTCAAACCAGTTTTTTTTTTTTTTTAAGATTTTATTTACTTATTTGACAGAGAGAGACACAGTGAGAGAGGAAACACGAGCAGGGGGAGTGAAGAGGGGGAAGCAAGCTTCCCTCTGAGAGCAGGGAGCTCGATGCGGGGCTCCACCCCAGGACCCTGAGATCATGACCTGAGCCCAAGGCAGATACTTAACGACTGAGCCACCCAGGAGCCCCCCCAACCAGTTCTTTGTGGATACCACTTAAAACACTTTGCTTAATAACAATATCACAGCAGCAACAACAAAATTGCCTAATACATCTTCCCAAACAAATGCTTTGTGTATCCTAAGGATGGAATCTATGAAAGATATTTTATACTCTGGTGTTAAATAATTTCCGGCGACTGTAGAGCAGTATGGTGTAAGAGCCCGTCATAAATACACGGAACACTTAAAAAATATTGTGATTAAAAAATAGACTAAATTTACCTCAGTGAGTTTATTTTTCCAGTCAACCAATTAGTGACTGTGCCTCCCTTCTGAAGTCAGCCAAGAAGGGAGGGACTCACATCCGTGAACACACTTCTAGATGCCAATCAATCAACAACAGTCTCACCTTTGTAACCACACATCCACAGCTGAGGTCAACTCACTCCAGCCTCTGAGAATCCATTAATCCCTGAGCTTCAAGCATCTCCCCACACCCCATATGTGATCAAAGACACTGTCCTTGACCAACAAAGTTCACCTAGCTAACTAAATAAGCAATAATACATTTAGCTCTGTGATTTTTTTGTTCCAGTTATTGAGTGGTGGGTGGTTTCATTCCTTGACACTAAGAGGTTATAACATGTGAAGTCTGTTAAAATAATCTGATTGGGCCCAAGATGGAGTGCCTCATGTTAAGCTCTATGTCTGCAAACCCAAGATGGAGTGCCTCATGTTAAGCTCTACGTCTGCAAACCCAAACGTATCTAAGTTTCTGTGCTTGGCCCTCCCAGAAAAGGCAGGCCTAGGTCACCAATCAGCACTTGTCTGCTCTGCGCAAGTTACCTAACACCTCCCTCCCCCCTCCCTCCCAAACCCCCAGACTTCCCTTCCCTGCACCTAAGGAAAGTAACCCTATTTAACTAACCAGCCAATGCTTAGCATGATCTTCGGCTCCTGCTTCCTTCTGCCTAAAAAAGCCTTTCATTCTGTATAGATCCGTCAAGTTGCTTTCCATCTGCTAAATTGGACGTTGCTTGATGCATAAATTGCTGAATAAAGCCAATAAAATGTTTCAAATGTACTCAGTTGGACGTTTGTTCTTTAACAAGTCCGATCTTGTTTCACAATTTTTTTTATTTGAATCTTTTATGATTAGTTCTGGGCAGCTTACTGAGGCATCATCCCTGTGTTTAAAATTTTCTCAGCTGAACTTTGTTCTTTAACAAGTCCTATTATTGTAAAATAGGAGATTACTTCACTATCTTTTTTTTTTTTTAATTTGAATCTTTACGATCAGTTCTGGGCGAATTACTGAGGCATCATTCCTGTGTTTTCAAGTTCGCAGTAGCTCGCTGGGTTCCTAATCATGGGGAAAGAAATGGCTCCACTAACGGATCCATTTTCTTGATTTCATTTTGAACTTTGGGGCTTTAACTCCCAACTCCTATCTCCCTTCCAGCTCTTCTTTAATAATGTGGCTGAACACAGTCAATCCTCATCAAATCATTCTGGTTCCAAACTAAAAGTCTCATTAAAGTACAATTCACATAGAAAGACTTTTTTTTTTAAGGATATGAGCCTATCTGGGTGTATCTTACATGTAACAGCTACCATTCTGTAAACAGGCAGCAAGCACACTCACTGGCTGTCAGATGTTATTTTTCGCTTCGGCAGAAATATATATTTAGCAATTGGGGGATTTTTCCCTCCTCTAAAATATTTTTTATTCCTTATCTAATCCTTTGCCTCTTTCTTCCAATTTTATTGAGATATCACTGACCTGCAATACTGTATAAATTAAAAAACAAAAAAAGAAAAAACACATTTTTTTCTCTTGGGATGAGAACTTTTTGGATCTATTCTCTTAGCAACTTTCAAACATATCAGACAGCAGCGTTAACTACAGTCATCATGTTGTACTTTACACTCCCAGCACTCACTTGTCTTATCACTGCAAGTCTTGTACCTTTTGATCGCCTCCCTCCAATTTCTCCTACCCAGTAATTCCTTATGACTGACATCTTTTAGCCATCTCCTAGAGTGAAGAGAGAAATGTTGCTTCCTCCTTGAATTCATTTTCATTCAATTCAAATTTCATTTTCTCATTAGGTAATCAGCAGGAATAGATACGAAGAGGAAAGATACCGCTTGGTTTCTTCTCACTTCATACAGTAAAATGGTAAAGGAAAGATGACCAAAAGGGGAATTGGAAAACGTTCGGGAGCCAAGACTGTTTAGTTAAAAAACAAAGACAACAACGACAAAAACAACCTCTCCCATTCCTAGTTTCTCTAGACTAGGCTGCACTAAAATTAAGAGATAGTTTTAGGGCAAAGAGGGAGGTGCTGTCAGGAAGCCACGCGTGTACCTTGGTTAAGACCTCAGGAAGACTTAAGGTACAGCTGTCTCATTGAAACCTTCAAAAAGATCAACAACTAAAAACAGAGGGAGATTTCATAGCTGCCTAACAGAAAACTTAAGATAGAAAAAGTCTTATTGTGACGGTATCTGTGGGTACCCTTCACCTGATGGAGTGGATTATAAACTGATTCATAAGAAATTCCAAAAGAATAAAATATTTCACCAAATTAGACCAACAGGGACAGAGACAGTAGAAGGCAGAAGGCCCTGGATCTGCACAGACACTTTTGCAGAAAACAACTCATCTGCAATTACAGGTTCTTTCTCCTGAAAATGGAAAGATGACTCCCAAGGAACAACCAAGAGCCCAAAGGTCTGGGCTCTGTCAAGGAGCTGGCCACATGGGCCTGGCTGGATTTTGGAACTGCTACGGACTAATGACACCTGTGTCTTCCATTTTCCACTTCTTGAATAGGAATGCCTCGCAGTTATTATGCCTATCCCACCACTGTAGGTCAGGTGTGTAGGGGACAAAGGGCTTGACCTTTAATTTCCCGGTTCTTTAAATGGAATGGAGCGCTGCTCAAGCAGCTGTACCTGAGGATGTGCGCCTACATCTTGACCTGGTCTGGATGACAAGGTCCTGGGATGAGGATGACTGACTGGAATGATGAGACCAAGAGGTCTTTGAAGAGGGGATAAGGCTACTTTGCCTGGAAGAGGGATGTAAATGACTGTAGCCATAGCCAGAGAGGGGAGGGGCAGATTGTGCTAGTCGAATATGGTTGTAGGGGTATATGCCATCCCACGTGTTCTTAAATGTGATATTACTACTTGTCCAGCAAGAGGTAGGGTCTATGTTTCCTCTCTGTGAATGTCTGAGGCCCTGTGACTATAGAAAAGATGCCACAGGACTTCTGAGTCACAGCATAAAAGGTGACATAAATTTGCCCAGTCCTCTTCTTGGGATGCTCATCCTTAGGATCTAAATGCTATGCTAGGAGAAAGCCAGGCAGTCGTGGGTATCTCCAGCTAGGGCCTCGGCTGAGGTCCTGGCCAATAGTAGCCCCAACCATGCGATGTACAAATGGGGAGCCCTCAGAGGACTCAAGCCTTCACACCATTCTGACTGTTGCCCAGTGGAGCGAAGGAGAAACATTCCTGCTGAGTCTTACCCAGATCACACATTTGTTAGCAAAACCAATGTTGTCATTCAAGCCACAAATTTTTGGGGGTTGTTGCAACAGATAATGGAAACAGATTTTGCCACCAGTTTGATGTGAAAGAAAACTAAATGAGTTCAAGACTAAGTACTCCTGTCCAGTTGCTTTTCTTCCAAGTCTAAAGAAGTCAGGGAAAATTTTAGTCCTGCATTTTTTAGAGGTACCATTGGAAGTGACTAAAACCAACTTCTTTATATAATCTCACTTTATCCCCTTTCACTTATTCCCTATGTGTTCTTTAGTAATAAAGATTATTATTATGTAGATTACAATCTATTCAGGATGACATCTTTCTCCCATGTCTTTCCTGAATTATTTAAGCATTTTGACATTGCCCAAGGTATTTATTAGAGAGGGGGAAAAACACACCTTTCAAATAAAGTCCTATGAGATTGAGTCTTGACACAAAAATTGCCAAGACTCAGTCAATAGCCACACTGAGAAAAGATTCTGTGTCTTTCATGCTGTCAACAGCATTGTAACCTTCAATGACACAGTCTCTTCACTATGAAGATAATGTTGAGAGTCTGTAAATACCTCTTCCTGAATACTTGCGTTAAATGGGTCATGACTGGGAGATCCCATGACTGGTGTAGATGATAGACTTTTCTCCAGGTCACTAAAACCCTGCACATCCAGCAAAGTGGAGATGGAATTGGAAGTAAGCAGATCTTCAAAGTCGCCATCTTGGCCTAGGAAAAGACAAAGCAAAAGGCGAACAATGGCAGCTTTTCATTTACATTTCATTTTTGGAGGAAGAATACCAACTGAATATAAAAATTTTTCTCATCCTCAAAAATCAAAAATTCAGCTTCTTCTGAAATCCTTAGAAAAATAACAACAGGGCCCCTAGGAAACAACATGTGAAACTATAAGCACCTGAAGCTCAGGGGTGGTATTAATAGATAGCATCACAGACTCACAGCATTGAAATCAGAAGTTAATTTAGTCCAACAACCCTCCCTAATTTTGTTTCAGAATTTGGGGCTTTACAAATTTCAGTTCAGAAATAACCAGGCTGGAAAATAGCAGTGGTACAATAAACTAATTCTGAACAGCAACATTGTCACCATGAAAACCTCAATATTCACCATCACTGTGTTCTTAAAAAAAAAAAAAAAAAAGAAGAAGAAGAAGAAAAGGAAAAGAAAAACAAGATAGGCAATCTTTTGATTCCTTGAGATGATCCTTCTGTGCCATTTATTTTAAAGCAGGAAGAATAGTCTTACGGGCAAATGTAACCACATATCCAGCGAAGCGGCTAACTTTGAGAACTACTTTTACATCTCCAGCGATGAAAAGGATTAGGTGTGGAACAACTGTGCCAGATATTCTTTTTGAAAACCAAAATATGATGCTTAAAACACTGTTCTCTGAATAATACCAAATGGCAAATCATAAATTCATCTAAAGCAATTGACTAGACTTAGCTTCTTAGATTTTATTAGGCGTTTATTCTAATTTCATTAAAATGTAGGTATTATTAACATTCTCTAAGGACTAAGTAAATATAAATACTAGTTAGAAGTCACTGTTTATAAACTCTTCATTAGAACAGGACATATTTTATAAAGGTAATTAAAAACCAACTCTTTTGCTACACATTTTATATGCATTAAAAAAGATGAAAAAAATACATGAGGGGCGTTTGGGTATTTCAGTTGATTAAGTGTCCGACTCTTTTTTTTTTTTTTAAGCTTTATTTATTTATTAGAGAGAGAGAAAGAGAGAGAGAGAGAGAGAGTGTACGCACAGGCCAGGGAAGGGACAGAGGGAGAGAATCTTCAAGCAGACTCCCAGCTGAGTGAGGAGCTGAGGCAAGGCCTGATCTCACGACCATAAGTCATGAGCTGAGCCGAAATCAAGAGTCAGGTGCTTAATCAACTGAGCCACCCAGCCCACCCCAAGTGTCCGACTCAATCCGAGCTCAGGTCTTGATCTCAGGGTCGTGAGTTCAAGCCCCATGTTGGGCTTCACACTGGGCATGGAGTCTACTTTAAAACAAAAACAGAATAAACAAACAAACCAAAAAAAAAAAAAAAACAAACAAACAAACCCATGGGGGCGCCTGGGTGGCTTAGTGGGTTAAAGCCTCTGCCTTCAGCTCAGGTCATGATCTCAGAGTCCTGGGATCGAGCCCCACGTCAAGCTCTCTGCTCAATGGGGAGCCTGCTTCCTTCTCTCTCTTCCTGCCTCTCTGCCTACTTGTGATCCCTCTCTCTCTGTCAAAAAAATAAACAAAATCTTTATTAAAAAAAACCCATGAAACTGACAAAAGTGATCATGCTAGTATAATTATGAAGAATACCTACCCCTTTTCTTGATTTTCTATATTTTATAATTATAGAAATTAATGTTTTCCCTGGATTTTTAAATATAAGAATTACAGTGTTGAGTTTCTATAAAATCAAACACTGTTTTAAATGCTCTGACTATGTAAAAATTAATCACTTGTTAATTTGCAATATTGTCTAAAAACAGACACTCTCTTGAAGGCAGAGAAAATGTTGAGTGATGAGAATTGCCATAAGAATTGACTTGCTTGCTTATTTGAGTATTTACAAAATTTTTTAAAAAGATTTTATTTATTTATTTGACGGAGAGAGAGAGATCACAAGCAGGTGGAGAGGCAGGCAGAGATAGAGGGGGAAGCAGGCTCCCTGCTGAGCAGAGAGCCCAATGTGGGGCTTGATCCCATGACCCTGAGATCATGACCAGAGCTGAAAGCAGAGGCTTTAACCCACTGAGCCACCCAGGCACCCCAGTATTTACAAAATTTTAACATACACTAAGCCCTATGGACATTAAGATGAAGCTCCATTTTTTTCTCAGAAATCCTCATCCAAAGTAGGACTTTCTTTTTTTTTTGAACTCATCAAAATTGAAATTCCAAAGTCTGAGTATTTCACAAGTACCTTTGAAAAGGTTTATTACTTGTGCTTACTTTTAGAGCAAATAACCCCACCTTGCATTGCTAATGAGCAAGAAACTTTCAAAGTTCTTAACACTTTTGTTTTAAATGACCCCAGAGATTTACCACATTTGAGGATGGCCAACTGGACCTTGCATACATAAAATAATAACACATCAAAAGGCAGGACTATTTTTAAAGTTTTTAATACTAATTAACATACAGTGTAATACTAGCTTCAGGCATACAATATTGAGGCGCACAATATAGTAATTCGACACTTCCAAATGTCACTCTGTGCTCATCCCAAAAAGTGCACTCCTTCAGCCCTATCACAGCATTTTTACTTAAATGTCTTATGGTTTTGCTTTATTTTTTAACTTAACACATTCTAAACTGAACACAATCCCCCTTAATCCCATTTCAATGCTCCCTCACTAGGCTTCTCTACCTTGGTAAATGGAATCATCCACCTGGTTGCTTTAGTCAAAAATGTCAATCTGTCTTGATTCTTTTCTCTTCGTCACTTTCATCTAATTCATCACACCACTGTGTTAATTCAAACACCAAAATATATTTTTAATCAGTACCATTGTATATCATCCTACTTGGAAATGGCTTCTCTTCCTTCCAATACTGCTCCCTCCTCCCAATATGGTCCGTTTGTTAGGAAGATGCCTCGGACTTGTAGAAACCCTTCAGTGGATCCGTCTCGGCTCACAGAGCTGAATGCCCCATGTTGCCTGATCTGGCCAACACTAACTTCTTTCTGCTCAGCTCATTTCATTCTCCCCCTGATCACTACCTTCCAGTCAGTCACAATGGTCATTTTACTTCTTAAATACATCAAGCCCTTTCCCCCAGACTTTTTTTAAAATATTTTATTTACTTATTTTTGAGAGAGAGAGAGAGAGAGAGAGAGAGGGAGAGAGAGAGGGAAAGCATGAGCAGGAGGGAAGGGTAAAGGGAGAAGCAGACTCTGCTGAGCAGAGAGCCCGATGCGGGACTCAATCTCAGGACCCTGAGATCATGACCTAAGCTGAAGGCAGATGATTAACCACTGAGCCACCTAGGTGCCCCACCCCACAGACTCTTGAACATCGTTCTCTCTGTCCGGAATGCTATCTGATGACCTCCACACAGAGGATCTCCCTGACCAACCAATCTAAAGTGGTTGGTCTATACACCAATCTTGGCCTATACACCAAGAAAGTGTGTAAAGAACAGATGCCTAATGATACAGTTGAATGAATGAACAAATGAACTATCTATTTTGGAATAATGGATTTTCCAGGAAAATGAAACCAAATGTTAAAGTTCATAGACACTTAAAATAAAGTAAAGTAGAAAAACCTACAGAGCTACCCTACCTTTTTTACCCTGGGTCAGTATCACCGTATCTTGCATTTTCTTGTACCTGTTCAGGCACTGTCGAAGATCCTCTATTTTCCGATCCTATTAATAAAATAAATTGTCATCTTTAAACTATGACTTTAAACAGTAAAAGTAATTGCAATACAAAGAATAGGGAGACATGAATTATTTACATTACTCGAGGAATACTTCTAAACTTTAGTAAAACTGGTAATATCTAGAATAGTTTTCCTACAGAATCAGAGATAGAGAAAAAGTACCTCTAAATTTAGAGATCCTATCCTTCAGCTGCCATCTTTAAAAAACAAAAACAAAACAAGGTAATAAGATACAAAACAAACAAAAAAAAAAACAAGAAAAAAAAATCAACTTTAATTATTCTCCTCTCCAACTTATGGGTCAGGTCTGGAAAGAAAAATCTACACCTGTTTTTACCAGCTGTCTTCAATCACAATCTGGCTTTTTCTCTTCTCAGAACATTCAGCCAAAGTTGCATCAGTTAGTCATCAGAGACTTTATATTTACTAGAAATAAAGAGAACTTTTCATCCTTTTTCTAATTTAACCTATGATACTTGATTGACCCCACTCTTTCTTCTTTTTCCTTCAGTTTTCTTTCTACTCTTTCTTTTCTCCTATTTTGATTTCTTAATTCCTTGACCAGATATTCTACGTCCACTATCCCCACTATCTACCCAGCCCAGTCTATAAAATGTTAGTGTTTTAAGATTTTATCCTTTACCCTCACTTGGGTGGATTCTAAAAATGGGCTCCCTAGCTCTTCCCTCACTGGTTTTGGGCCTGGCCATGTGACTTGCTTTGGCCAAAGAGATATCAACAAATGTGGTTAGGGCTTGTCCTCTCTCTCTGTTCTAGGGAACCTTGTGAGTACTATGTGAAGAAGCACAGACTAGTCTACTGGAAGACAAGAGATCATTTGGAAAAGAGACACCACAGGTGGGCCCAACCTACACAAGTGTGTTAATCACTAGACATGTGAGTCACACCATCCTAGACTATCCAGCCCCATCCCACCCACCAGCTAACTGTAGAGATCAGCAAAGCCAGCCCCGACCAGAAGAACCACTTAGCTAACCATCAGAAGTATGAGAAATAATAAATGTGATTTGTCATGGAGCAAAAGCTAACTTACATATAAACTACAGTTTAGTCCCTGAAAATCTACAATTCTGTATTTCTCATAAAATTGATGGGGTTCGTTCCCTACCCAATCTATAATTATACATTAATCCCAATATTAGATTCATTTTCTAACTTTCTATGAGAAATCTCCTTTTAAATGTCCCATGAGCACATCAAAGTGAATGTCTCTACAATTAGGCTCATTATTTGCCCCTGGTCCTTGAGCCTCTCCTTAGATTCCCTTAACTCTTTGAGGACACTACCATTCACCTCGTTACTCAAACTAGAAACCTAAAATCCAAAAAAAATTTTTTTAAAGATTTTACTTAATTATTTGTGACGGAGAGAGAGTGAGAGAGAACAAGCAGGGGGAAGGGGCAGAGGGAGAGGGAGAGGGAGAAGCAGGCTCCCCACTCAGCAGGGAGCCTGATGTGGGGCTCAATCCCAGGACCCTGGATCATGACTTGAGCCAAAGGCAGATGCTCAACCAATTGAGCCACCCAGGGGCCCTCAAATCCAAAAATTTTTTTAAAAATCTTGTCAACCTGTGTAAATGTCAGCTTCACATACTCCTCTACCTTATCTCATTCTGGACTTTCCCAGCATGCACTGGGCTATTCGGAGCCTGGGCTTTTGAGACATGTTTTGACTCATAGATACCTTCCTTAGAAGATTTCATTTTCCTGATGAACAACTCTTGCCTTTCCTCAGATTTTGCTCAAATATGGCCTTTGAAGCCTTCTGGAACTACTAAAAACTTATGTCACCCTTCGTGCTCCTAAAGCAGTTTGAATGTCTAGTAAGTCCTCAGTCAACATTGGGAGATTTGTTTGTTATTGATCCTTTTTGAGAGAGAGAAATTAAGACAAAATGAATTTCAATGATTATTTTTAGTATATGTGCTGCCGAAGCGAGCACTCAATGATTATTTTTAAAAAGCAAAAGCTATGGGGACACCTAGGGGGCTCAATCCATTATGCGTCTGCCTTTGGCTCAGGTCATGATCCCAGAGTCCTGGGATCAAGCCCCATATCAGGCTCCCTGTTCTCTGTCTCATTCTCTCTCAAATAAACAAATAAAATCTTAAAAAAAAAAAAAAGTAGAAACTATGTGGGCCCCTTGCTAATGACTTTCCTTTTTATTCCATAGTGGGAAAGACTAGCAAAAAGAAACCTATATATGGGTGGGTGGAGAGGGCAATGAGTTTATTTCCTAATAAAGAGCAAATAAAGAGAATGAAAGGCAAAAATATAGAGTAAAACAGAGGAGACAAGAATTAGAGAAAGAAACAAGATGAGAGAAAAAGATCAGAAAAAGCTCTTTGGCAGTTGCTTGTTTTTTTACTTCCTTAAAATGACTCTTTTCTTGGGAAAATGCCTCCTTGTTCTATTCATTAAGTAACATCAGGTAAGAGTAGTTCTGATGACGGGAGCTGACCCCAACTGTTGCTGCCATTGGATATATGCCTGATCAGGTAGGCTGTGAAGTAACACCTTGCTTTAGACGTCACTGTTTCCCGGCTCTATGCAGAATGAAGTCAAAGAAGCAACTGGAGAGAAGAACCTGGAGACCTTGGCATTTGGCCAATATAGCTAAAACAGAGCCGAGGGCCATATTTGATTTCACAGTGCCCGTGCCTCTGTTCTCGTATCTCACCTCTCAGGAGAACAGGGACAACCCCTCATGTGAAAGAGTCCAGGAGTGTGAAGGAAATAATAGAAATAAAATCAACCTCATCAGGAAGCTAACATTGTCATGGGCCGCCCCTTTCAGAGTTCATGTTAGCCCTGAAAGGATGCACTACGGACTGTATCCTTTCTCTCATTTCCCACCTGAATATAAAGAAGTGATCTAAGGGCTTGAAGATTTTTCCAGATTCACAAGGAGGTGGGGGAGGGAGTTCTCAGTGGAGCCAGTGCTGCTGGTCGCCGCTCTACACACAGTCACAATAACAACTGCCCCCACCAAGAGCGGGCACACGAGGGCAGAAGGGGAGAACGGTAGTCCCTCAATGTCAGTAGGGTATGTTCTTCCAGACTGACATATCTCAAGAAAACACGTGGAATGATCAAAATGGTGGCACATAACCGCATAAACACTTTAATTTCATCTAGATACCTTTTCTTCATTTGCTGCCATCAAAGACTCCACAGCCTTTTTCATTTTTTGCACTTCAATATCTGAAAATATCACAACATCACGTCAGAAGTCAGTTTCGTTAACGTGTGTGACAATAACAAGAGGCTGACTCTTCAGACTGAAATGTTTACCGTCCACATCCTCTTTTGGGGAAAATCTGAAAAATGAATACCTTCTATGTCGCCTGAATAGTCATCACTCCAGAAAGCAAACAATAAGGGTGAGAGCTAACTACCCTCTCTCGAAGCAACAACAAAATCTTCATGAGAACACTGAAGGGTAAATTTCAATGCTACAACCACGAAAACAGTTTTCAAAAAAAAAAAAAAACAAACACCTAGAAAGCGGTGGGTGAAAGCAATGAACAGTGTACATGATGACATAAGCAGAGAATAGGATACTTAGTTTTAACCAAGATGGAGACATGAATGGCAAGAGCCTGATGGAATGTGGCATTTATAGGAGTCATGCTAAGAAGCTGGTTGTAGGTTCCATACAGAAGGATAAGTACTTTGCTTCATCTATAAACATCATTTCCGACACTATTTTAAAATGTAAAAACCAAAGCAAGGTAAATGTGATTTTCCTTCAAATTTGACAGTCAAATATAAAAGAGTAGTTAAAAGTACGTTACTTTATATAAAAGAGTAGTTAAAGCACATTACTTTAATAATAAAATAACCAATATTTTAAAATGAAACATCAACCTAAAATGAATTCACAAATTTAAAAAATTCAAACAGAAAAAAAAAATTGAGCTAAGGTTACCTGCTTCTGAGGAAAAAAAAAAACCAAAAACTACTACTTAAGATAATTTTTTAAAAACAGTGGTGTATCATTCACCACTGATATAACATTTTCAATTAAGGTTTATTCTGAAGAAATTGCCTTTTTTTTTTGATGCCAAATTCTCTTGACTTAAGAATTCAATATCTGGAGGAAAAAGCCTATTAATTAAGGATTTGTCTCGATGCTGCATTAGATAATCTGGGTTCTGTTAATCAGCCTGGGTACAATCTCTTTTCTAACACCAAGAGGGCATGTTTAGTTCCTAAGGTAGATCTCGGTGAGGAAGTGAGCTACAAAAACATTGAAAAGTAACTCTCCCCTCTGACCCTCTGTCTCCTGAACTACAAAGAAAATGCTTCCTCACCTCCACTACTCTGGGTGCTCTGCTGATGCTGTGGAGCAAAAGGGCTGAATCAGAAAAAAAAACAAAGAAAAAAAAAAACCTCAGCAAAACGACCTTTTACTCCTTGTTTTTATTGTTTATTTGCCCTCTCTTTTGTGCATTCTGAAGAAATGGAGAGCTTATCGATGAAGCAACTTCACATCTTTGGTGAGAGAAATGTTTTTAAAACACATGCAAAGAACAGTCCAAGTAGTACTTTTGGTGAATGTAAAGGCTGATGGAAATACACCAAAAACCTTACTTTTGTCTTTGAGCTTCTTTTTAAAATTTTCATCTGTGCAGGAAAACCCATCGAATTGGAAGTTAGTATTTAACATTACAACAATAAATATTTTAAAAGTACTATTACTTGGTCTTTTACCTAAGATAAAGAAACTGTAACCCTATAAAAACTGAATATTAAACACTATTTTGTAGCTTTAGGAATGGAACTACAATACATGATGCTCTGTGTAAGGTTAGAAAGGGAATATAATTCATCCAAAGACCTAAATTTGACTTCCTACCTCTGTCACTTCATCTCTGTGAACCTTGATTTCCTGGTATATTAAAATTAGGTCTGTGGGTACAGGCACTCCCTATGCTCTCCGGGGTGAAAACACCACTAGTGAGGCTTTGGTGGTTGTTACATTTCCATGACAGGTCAGCACATGGCTCTCGTGAAGGTGCCCAGTCCATAGCTTATGACACAGGAAACTCACCACTCAAATTCAAGGACACTGACACGGTCTATCTCCCATTCAATGAGATGAGTCCGCTGATCACACTGTGAGATCTTATGCCAACATCAGATAAGTTTCTAAATACTGCTCTCGACCCCCATAGTTATCTGGCTGTGCGTTGGCGACAAGCAGTTCACAGACCAGTGTCCGTCTTTGGGCACCACTACTCCAACACATCCTCTAGCCCACAAGTCCCACGAGTAATTTTATTCTTAAAACCCTAAAGGCATGACCTATCTGTGAATGTCCTATAAAGACCACACAATTCTAGGGATGCCTGGCTGGCTCAGTCAGTACAGTATGCGATTCTGGACCTCGGGGTGGTGAGTTCCAGCCCCACGTGGAGTATAGAGCTGACTTAAAAAAACAAACAAACAAAAAAACACACAACCACAAATCTATAGATGCCAAAATACACAAGGGGAAACAAATCCATTTCCTTCAATGGTTGATGAGTTGGGCTTTCTGATCCATAGGGAATTGCAACTACAAGGATATAAGCCAGGGTATTCTAGAGCCAACAGAGAAATTACAGGTAACCTAATTAAAGCCCTTCACTGTTCAGACAGTGAGGTTACCAATGTTCACATAATACAAAAAAATGTACTAAAGCTACACTCAATGGAATTTTTTGTTTCCAAAGAGGCAGAAGTTGCTCTAGTAGTTTGCATGCCACAGTGATTTATAATAGCAGAGAAAGTTTAAATCAAACCTAGCGTTGTCAGGTGTTTTGTGCATTTATATTTCCAGATATAACATCAAAAACACATTTCATTCAAGTTACTTTCTACTTTCTATCACATATAACATGTATTAAAAATGACAGTCCATACAATATTCAAGGCAAACTTCAATTAAGAGAAAATTTTTTGGGGCGCCTGGGTGGCTCAGTTGGTTGAGCAATGGCCTTCAGCTCGGGTCATGATCCCGGAGTCCCGGGATCGAGTCCCATATCGGACTCCCGGCTCTGCGGGAAGTCTGCTTCTCCCTCTGACCTTCTCCCCTCTCATTCTCAGTCTCTCTCTCTCTAATAAATAAATAAATAAAAAATCTTTAAAAAAAAAAAAAAGAGAAAATATTTTTATAAACTCACACACGTTTTCAAAAAACAGGGTTAGCCTATTTTTGCTTTCTGGCAGGTCAAGGGCTCAATCCACGATAAGAAATTTTCATTGATCTTCCAAAGATGCAGTCTTTTCCTCTCTTCTCTCAAAAGGGTAGGAAAGGTTTCTAAATCTCTTACATTACGCTGTTTCAAGTTCAGTTCAGAGGGAAATAATCCTGGGACATGATAATGGTTCCTTTTAACGCTTGCTATCACTTCCTCGTACCGCGATCTGAACAAGAACTGTCTCGGCAGAATTTACAACTTAGTAATCTAAAACAAACACCCAATAAAGTACAGAGTTGCCCTCCTCCAGCTGCTGAAGAGGAAGCTCACAGATCCCCAGGCACAGGAAAGAGTCCCCAAGGAGGCCCTGCCATCCTGAGCGTGGCTGGTTTCTGCTACCCTTCTCCTCTCTCTGAAAGAACTCATCACTAACACTGGGTTCCTTTGCAGGTGTGGGGAGTAAGGGAGGGCTGCATAGGGAGGTTTCTAACAAAGTAAGAGAACAAATGTCAAATGTATGTACCTACCTCGATCGAGAATTTCCACCCCCTCTCCTTTCATCTTGCACACCAATTTTTCTTGTAGCCTTTTTACTTCAGATTCCTTCTCCTCCAGTTGTTCTTTTAAAGATGCCAGTTCGTCCTACAAATGATAGTTCATTTTAAAACAATGGATCACGACTAAAAAGAATATTTGGGGAGCATGTTAACTCTTAAATCAATAATTAGTTTTTGGGAATGAAACAAAAAACAATAGGAATCTAGATGCAGACTTCAGAAACCAGACAGTGGCAATGGGAAGCAGGAAGCAAGACAATTAATGAAGGTCAACGTCTAATAACTCTGGTATAAGTGTTTCAAGATTCTGTGTGACCAAATTAAAACAAAATGTTTTAAAGTGTAACTAGGACCAGGGTAGCCCTAAGGTTTAAAGCTTATGTTGAAAAAAAAAAAATCTCTCCAAGTTAATCAAGGATGACAATCAAATTAGACCCTGAATGTCATAAAAGCAAAATAAAATGCAAATTGGAAAATATATACCAAGACTTGACTGAGATTTATTTAGCATTTCAAGATGGTGTTCATGTTCCCTGGACAAGGCAGAGCTTAATTAATGGGTAAGGTAGCAGGTGATGAACAGTGTTAGCCAAATCATGGGACTAAGTAATTCCTCTTCATCACTTCATCACCAAAATAAAAGAACAGAGTCCCTTACAACAATGGAAAAAAGATTTAACAAACAGGTTTTAAATCCCCCCTTCTTTTTTACTTCATGGCTATTAAAGATTCTAGGTCCAATGTTCTATTTACTAATGTTTCAGTTTAATTTTATTTACTAATGTTTCAATTTTCAGTTTAATTTTGGTGAAGAATTAGCTTTAACAAACTGAAGTTTTGCTGGCTGTATTTAGCACAGAGCTATGCAGTGCTAGTAAGTGGCCTTTTATATCCGATAAATATTTTATTTTCAGTCTCTAAATGAAGGGACTATGTTTATTACTATGAGAAGATCTCCAATGAAGCAAGAAAGCTGGCTCTATACTTTTTCCTTATGACGGGCATGGATCCCAAGTACAAGGAATTTTCAGTAGCACTGGCAAGAAGCTTCTTTTAAGCGGTAATTTCAACTCACTGCCACAATATAGTTAACCTTCAAATAAGTCCCAGAGGAAGAAGCAATCTGATGCAAAACGGGTATTTTTTCCCCAGGTGCATTTTTACAACTATTTTACCATGCTCGGATCTCAGATACTCTAAGAGGATGAGATCTAATTTATGAATGAATACTTTTATTACGCCCATTTCTTATTTTTCATTAGTTATTTCATGTTTCTGAAAACACCGGGGATCGCACTGTCCCTTCCATCAGCTTTAAATGTATTTAAAATAAAAATAGATGACACACGCACACACGATGAATGCACATGCTACTAAAAACACTACCACGGCAAAACAGCACAAGCCAGGAAGCAAACAGGCCCAGGACCCCGTCACCCAACGTCTACTACACCTTCAGTGACTCCCATTTTTGCTCCGTCCGCTGCTTTTCGTACTGCATCTGACCCACCTTGATTTTCATGCTAGAAAGTTTGGCCATTAAAGACTGGTAGAGAGACAGAGGTGTGAAAGAAACCACAGATAGAAAAAGACAAGCCTAAATATCCAAGAAAATAGTATTGGTTTATAAAGGTATAAAGGAGGCTGGGTTAACTAACAGAAATAACAGGTTATGTTTCGCTAGATTAGTTAAAGCCCCGATTTTTTTTTAAATTCAGAGTAGCGGTGTTCAAATTCAAGAAGGTCTCCAGCTTGGGGGGAAATTTCAGTCACTTGTAAAATACCTTCTGTATCATCTACTGAGTTGAGAACTCATTTATATTATCGATCATAGATAAGTGAGTCACGTTATTTACGAATTTTTGCTCTTGAGAACACTTACTTTGGTTGATTTCAGCTTTTTTTCATACTGAAGTCTTTCGTCGTCCATTTCACTGACTCTTAACCTCAAATCATTGATCTCTTGCATTAGCCCCTGTCAAAGAAGAAACAATGAAATACTTGAGGAAAGCAGCCACACCTTGCCCAAAATAGCAGCTTGGAAATCTCAAGTCAACGAGCCTTGGGTTCAAGTTGTATGAATTGATCAGACAAGTGGAAATAAATGTACCTCCCTGAGAGCCAAAGCATCTTTCTAGTTAAAACACTACTTTAAATACTCAATGCCTCTGGCCTACAATCATGGGATTATGGAAATAGAATGTATTTTTTTAATTTAAATTCAATGAATTAACATACAATGTATCATTAGTCTCAGCGGTAGCGGTCAGAGATTCATTAGTCTTAGGGAACACCCAGAGCTCATCAGCCCTCCTTAATGCCCATCACCCCGTTACTCCATCCCCCCACCCACCACCCCTCCAGCAATCCTCAGTTTCCTATGATTAAAAGGCGACTTTCAATTTTGATTAATAAAGGTAGCTAATCGTGTACTATCAATCATCAGCTATTTCTAGACTAAAAATCACCATAGAGATTCTGCCTCTAAAAATTAACTAGAAAAATTCTCTTTACTAAAGCCATCTACTTTTGGGGCCTTTTCAGTGATCTGTGGATTATTTAGAAAAACATTTTTACAATTTCTTCCTTTGTCTAACAAAAATACAGATTGTTCGTCAACCTAGTCTGGGAGAATGGAATGGAATTTAAATCTTTTTTTGTTTTTTTTTGAAATGTAAACCTTTTAAACCAAGGATTCTCAACTTGAGGGTGGATGAGGGCCCTGTAATTTATAAATACATCGTCATAACATAATGTCATATTTGGAATAGGAAAACGAAAGTAATCCTAAGGTTTTCGTAATACAAATACAGCCAGATGCTTTTTCTACTTTCACATTAAAAAAAAAAAAAAACCAACTAATTTGCTTATAAAACTTGTCTAAGTGTTCTGAGAAATAGTAACATGTTTTTCTCCAGAGTCCAGACAGTAGGAAAAGGGAATCAGAATGCCATACAATACCAACTTCAAATACGTGGAGAGGATTTCTTTTTTTACTACAAGCCATCAAGACCCCACCAATGGTTAGTGTGCTTTTATTCCTCATTTTACAAGTCCTCTACTCCTGAGCCACAAATTAACAGATGACTGAATTATACAAAAATGCCATAAAAAAAGAAAAAAAAATGCTATAAGAAATAAAACTTTCTTACTAAACTTCTATGTGTAATGATTCACACATAGGGAAAGGGATGCCTTTCCTAATTATATAATTGCTTTATAGTACTATATAATTACTCATTAGTTATTAATATAATTCTTTTTTCTTTTTTTTTTCCTTAAGAGAGAACGCGTGCCTGTGTGCACTGGTGGGGACGGGTAGAAGGAGAGAAGTTGGAAGCAGACTCCCAGCTGAGCATGGAGCCCTAGGCGGGGCTCGATGAGATCCTGACCTGAGCCAAAATCTTAACCGACAGGGCCACCCAGGTGCCCCTATTAAATTGTTATTAACACAGTGTCTCAGTAAGGGAACAGCTATTTTCCCCTCTCATGAATGAGGTCAGGAACTGTTTGACATCATTTAATAACATTTTAGTTGTGATTCCTTATCTACATGTTCAGAATTCAAGTCTAAGGAAAAAAATCACTTTCTCCCATCGATTTATCTCCCATTCATTAATCATTCCTGCATACTATGAATTCTCAGTGACCTTCCTTCATCTCCTGATTTTTTTTAAAGATTTTATTTATTTTATTTTGAGGGAGAGAGAGAGAAAGTGAGAGAGAGCATGAGAGGAGAGAAGGTCATAGGGAGAAGCAGACTCCCCGTGGAGCTGGGAGCCCGATGTGGGACTCGATCCCGGAACTCAAGGACCATGACCTGAGCCGAAGGCAGCCG
The DNA here is from genome assembly GCA_028533885.1 of Nasua narica. Classification (NCBI taxonomy): domain Eukaryota; kingdom Metazoa; phylum Chordata; class Mammalia; order Carnivora; family Procyonidae; genus Nasua; species Nasua narica. The sequence goes on along the minus strand of CM052807.1, from coordinate 49,698,235 downwards.
CCCAACAAACTGAGCCACCCAGGGGCCCTCCTGATCTTTTTAATATATATCTTGCCACTTTCTCATGGTTAGCAGCTTTGAATTCCTATTTGATGTTGTTTTATTTGGCCACTCCTTTTAGAAATAGTGACAATTTGCAAAAAGAAGTAATTGAAGAAAACAGAATTATAAATTGAGATAATTTTTCTATTAAAAAAAAAAACTACCCAAATTTCCCTTCTGGCAAAACTGTAAGTATGAATGTAAATCTCTAACCTGAAAGAAGTCCTATTCTTCCATAGTAATGCAAGCTGGAAAATATGGAAATAGCTCCTTAACCTTTAAAAACTGGAATTCAAATTATTTCCAACTAAATTTCTTATCAGAATTTCAGTTCTTTATAAAAAGAAAATCCCTGTTACTATTCCCTTTTCCCTCTCTGAGAAACTCTTCAGGCTCCACAGAAACTCAATTTCTGGCATCTGTACTCTTACCAGAAGGGGGCACTGTTGAATAATGTTAAGCATCTCCTATCTGCTATTCCTGGGGCAGGCAAGTCTTCAAAATTCCAGGATTTCAAGACTTTTACCCCTAATCTTTTGGAAATGCCTATATTTCCTCCATACTCCGATATTTTCTTAGAACTTAATCTCCAAATAATCTAAAATTCTAAGACAAAGTTAAGAAATTTTGGATTCATGAAATAGCCAGGGAAGCTGTTTTTTGTTTTTTTTTTTAAAGGAGGCTCCAGACCCAATATGGGGCTTGAACTCATGACCCTGAGATCAGGAGTTGCACCCTCTACCGACTAAGCAAGGCCAGGCACCCCCGCCCATTTTATTTTTACTAAGGGAAAAATAATAGGAAAATGAGCATATTCAATTCAGTTTTAATCTTGAGGACTATTTTATTTATTGTCTTATGTAACAAGGTCGATCAGATTATAGTTTATAATCTCTGGATACGCATGCTATATTTTACCAATATTTATTTAATAGAAAATTGAATATTTATTAGAAAATTATCAAGAATGGAGTTTACTGAAAGTTTGATGACAGGATCGCTTCGTTTATGATTAAAAATGGGGCCCCTGGGTGGCGCAGTTGGTTGAGCAACTGCCTTCAGCTCAGGTCATGGTCCCGGAGTCCCAGGATCGAGTCCCACATCGGGCTCCCAGCTCCGTGGGGAGTCCGCTTCTCACTCTGACCTTCTCCCCTCTCATGCTCTCTCTCACTCTCTCTCTTTCCTAATAAATAAATAAATAAATAAATAAATAAATCTTTAAAAAAAAAATGCATGAGTGAAGTAAGGAAGCACCAGGAAAAAAAAAAGTTTTATTAAAAAAAATGCAGACGAGACACCTGGATGGCTCAGTCACTTAAGCCTCTCGCTTAATCTTCGGCTCAGGGTCGTGGGACCGAGCCCCTCAGCAGGTTCCATGCTCAGCACAGAGCCTCTTGAGATTCTCCTTCTCCTTCTCCTTCTCCCTCTGCCCCTCCTCTGACTCGCACACACGCGCTTTTTCTCTCAACTAAATAAATAAAATCTTTTTCTTAAAAAGGCAGACAAACTCAAGAGATGTAAATATTGCTCTGGAGTGTTACCAAAAAACCCTACAACGTCCACTTCGATTTAGTCCCAGTGCTTGGTTAACATCTCAGATCCAAATTAAGCAGTCGTGCAGGTTAAGACTCCCCCTTAACGTGATGTACACAATGGAAAAGGCCAACTCTTGACCTGAACACTGTAACTCCTTTCCCTGCACCAGAGGAAGCTCCACTGCACATTGGCCATCTGTGGACTGAACTCTACCGACACAGCAACTGTGGGGGCAGGGAATGACAGAGAGGAAATAGAGGGAAATATCCAAACAGATTTTCTCAAGAAAGGGCAAAAAGGACAATTTTAAGGAAACTGGGTGACTTTCTAAGTTCGGTTCTAAGAGCCCCAGCCTCAGTCAAGTGAGAAACACGCTCGTGGAGGTGACTGACAAAGAGCTTTGTAAGATTAAACTCGAGCTAAGTTGGGGATTTCCTTTTGCGGCTGAGGAAGTAAGACATACGCCAAGACTTTCCACTGCAGTTCCATCTTTGGCAGAGAATTTAATTTGGAAAATAGCAATGGAGTAAATCTCACTAAAGCCAGTCTATGTGAGACTTGCCCGCAGTGGGTAACGTACCTAAGTACCCTGTACCCCGTAGCATGATGGTAGAGTTGGTACCAGAGTCAAATATCCAGCTCTTCCTATTTCTTTCCAAATAAACAGATTTCAAATGGATATGCTCTCTTTCCCCAACAACAAATAATAAGCAAATAAAAGACCCAGGTTAACAAAAACAGTACTAAGAACAAAGCATGTTTAACCACAAAAATGGGTACTTCAAGTTATAGACCCTATCCCAAATTTCACAAAAGTTTAGTGAGCTTTATTTCATTGGAATGATTTACGTGTGGAAGAGACCAAAAGTAGAAGGCCAAACTAAATAAACTCTAAAAATCTGATTTTTATGATTATATAGTGAAAGCATGTTCTCTCTACGTATTTTAAAACCTACTTATCATACAGCAAATAATCAGTACAACTTAAAACTGGCTATTAGTCAAGTGATACAGTTAAACCCACTATTTCTGTAATGAAGAAAACCACTATGGATGCACGGGAGGACAGACGGGCAGATACACAGAGAGAAGCTTCAAAATGTCACAAAGTCGGAAGTTCTTTCTAAAGACTAATGAAGGGATTAAAATTTTGTTATCAAAAGTCTCACCATAAAAAAAAAGTTGTTTATGAACAAAAAAAGAAAAGTCTCACAATAAATATTGCCACGAGCATTTGGTGATTAAAAAGTCAATGTAAAAAAAAGCCAATGTAGGGCGCCTGGGTGGCTCCGTTGGTTAAGCAACTGCCTTCGGCTCAGGTCATGATCCTGGAGTCCCGGGATCGAGTCCCACATCGGGCTCCCAGCTCCATGGGAAGTCTGCTTCTCCCTCTGACCTTCTCCCTTCTCATGCTCTCTCTCACTCTCTCTCTTTCCTAATAAATAAATAAAATCTTGAAAAAAAAAAAGCCAATGTAATTAAAGATTATTCTTAAAAAGAAGCACAGATGAACAAGAGCATGTAGTAATTAGCTACCTCCTCCTCACACCTACAAGGAGTTTCAACTTGCTCTGGAAATACATGTAGGACATATACACACACGCATGCACACATGTATATAAGGCGGAGGTGGATCACTTACCTCGGTGTCTCTGAACCTATCTTCATAATCCAATCTGTCCTTCTCTACAGCTGTCAGTTTTAGCTTCAAGTTCGATATTTCGGCCATCAGATCCAACTTCTGAGTTTCTAAGGATGTCCTACTCAGAAGCTCCTATTAGAATTTAAGAGATACGCTCAAAAGTTGTTTTATTACAAATCGCCGCATATGGTTGTGTCTCACCCCTGCGAAGTAGTAACTATCAAGTTGGGAATGTGGTAAAGATTAATCACTAAACAGATAAAATCCGAAAAACTCATTTGCTTTGGTTAACCTTCATTGAGCCGAACTAAATGTGCGCTTGCTTACTGGGGAGACGTACGTTATAGAGATACACATACACAGAAACCTTAAATGCTGCAAAGCCTGGTGAGAACACTGATGCCGACAGGGTCACTCTGTGTCAGGCACTGTTCTGACGTGTTTTAAGTGGTTCGATCCTCAAAACAACCTTCTAAAGTAGAAACTCCTAAAGATAACTCACGAATTACCCTTGTTCAACAAACGAGGAAGGTGAGGAACAGAGAGGTTGAGAACCTGCCCAAGGTCATACAGCAAGGATAGGGCAGAGCGAGGACTCAAACTGAAACAGTCTTCCTCCAGTATGTACCCCATCCACTACATTTTAGGTCTTCTTGTCTATGAGCACCGTGTGTGCGTGCGTGTGTGTGTGTGTGTGTGTGTATTACAAGTTTGGGTTTTTTTTCCCCCAGGAAAAGTCACATACGGTACTTATCTTTTTTCATAAACATAAAATAGATGCTCATGTTTGGGGGTCAGGAAACCATAGGAAAGTTTAAAGAAGAACATTAAAACTACCTACCATCCTATCAGTTTTTTATTCCAGATTCTAATGACATGAACACTTCCTGTTGTATGCATGTGTTTCGAGACCCTGCTACTCCAGGTTTTCGCTTAAAACACGCCAGTCTCGCTGAATCGTGCACTTCGCTGCTGCATCGGAGTGGACACAACACACAAATGCAGCACTTCAAACAGGCGAGCGAGGAAACGCCGCCTCGGTGCGGGCTTCTGAACATACCTGCTGCAGCATTTCCTCCGTGGCGTTCAGCTTCTCCCGGTGCTCTTCAAGACAAAACTCCAAATCTCGAATCTTCTCTCCCTGAGCCTCCACCTGGTCTGTTAAGACACTTACCTGTATTTAGAGCAAAATACTGCAAGAGGTTAGGAAGAATCTGGGTCCCACTGCCAACTTTATTTCTCTAAATAGAACAAAAACTGGAATGATGTCACTACCCATTTGGTTGTAAAGAAATAAAGCTGTGAATAAGACGGCAAGCAGTCCTTTCCAATCCTATTTAAGTGACGCTTGTTGACCCACGGACTCCCAATTTTTAAGGAGGTTAGGGCTGACTGGGGATTCGCGATACCTTATATTTGTCGGTTAACATCATTGTAACCGTTTTATGTGAGAGGGCATGTGCGCAGATCATCTTTTTTGGGGGAGTGAGACGGGAGTGGAAGGTAGTATTAGAGATTAAGAGAGGAAATGGAGTTATGTTTGATAGAGGAGCTGTCAAGGACTACTCAGCTTTGAGGCTTCACGAAGAATAAAGAAAAGGATCCAGGGAATTCAAATTCCATGAGATCTTCCCGATTACACTGTCCACAAATGTGTTCAAACCCAAGATGTAACTCAAAATGCACAAAGAGACCCTGGATTAGGTTTTTATCCTTGGTGCTTACTGAAAATGTGAGTCCTTCCCCAATGATCACCAGTCCAATAAATACGCTGCAATTTATTTAGCTCAAAATACCAACAAAAATATTTGTCGTGCACTTAAGACATTATGAAGAAGGAGAAAACTCAAATTTAGCCACTCAACCAGACTCCATGACTTATTTTAGGTTTTGTTTGGCTCATGGTATCATTTTTAAAATTGAAAAATTAAATATATCCGGATTCAGAAACATTCACATTTGTGTCTGTAGTATAAAACTGCAATTTCTGCTGTAGACTTAAGAAGCCAGATCAACTAAGATGACAGACGGAATCAGAAAGTCAGAACGAGGCTGCTCATTCTAGACGGGGTAAGCACACCCTCGTGCTGCCACAGTCCCCACCTATCCCTATCGTGCACAGATGGCCTATGCACTTATTTCTATCGGCAGTCCGGCTCCTAGAAGCATCTGAATATGCCACCCCAATTTAAAATGGTCTTTGTAAACATGTCATGGGGAAAGAACAGCACTGTTAAAATCACTTGCCTGAAGAACGAGAGATTCTTTATCATTTTCTAAACGTGCTAGTCTTTCTTGATACACCTCTCCATTCCCAGGCAGGTGTCCATTTGTCTGAAAAGACAAAGTAGTGTGTGTAAGGCTTGAGTCTCTAAAACTGAAACGACGATGGCCAAATAAAATGGCAGACGTTCTTAATCCAAGGAACCCGAGTGGAATTCAGCACAGCTGCTGCTGCCACTAATAGAAAATACGAGACTGCAACTTGGTTCATTTACCTCAAAATAGGTAAAACAGGCATGGCAGGCATGTTATCACTAAACCAGACAACTTCTCATCAAGCAGAAAATCATGACCTAAAAGGAGCAGTGGTTTCTAACATTCGCTGGCAGGGACGCACAGCTGGGTCATGCAAAGTTTCGCCAGTGTGTGGTCGGGCAGAAATTCCTTACGCCCCCTGAAAGTTCTGAGCTACTAATTCTGGGTGGGGACAGTGGGAAGGCCCGGGGATGCCCTTACATGTCTCCCCTCTCCTCCCAAGTCACGAATGCCTGCCTTTACGGAGAAGGCCGCGGGGGAAGCTCACACCAGCTTCCTCCCTGCTACTCAGGCCCAAATCTCAGGGCATCCTTCCCTTTGTCTCCGAAGCCATTCTTCTCCCCCTGAAAGCTTAGGAAGCAGCCCACTCTGACTTCCCCCAGCAGCTCGGACCAGCCGTCCTCATCCGCACTTTATCAGTTCCCATCCTGACTTTAGGAACTTCTTGTGGGTTTGCTCGCTCTATAATGTTATGCCAAGCTCCTGCACCGAACTCGGAAAGAGGTATCATCCTGCAGCCACAGCACCGGCTGGTGCTCTGCTTAGACTCGCACTCGCTTTCTACCCCTCCCTCCAGCCCCGCACCTTTTTATCAGATTCAGACACGTCTATGCATGGTATAAATGCCAAAGGAAGCACAGACTGGGAAAGCAAGTCATATTTTTTTTTTCTCAGCTGTCTCATATATAAAAGGCATTAAGGAGACATGAAAAGGCTCACGGAGAGCAGACAACATAAAAACATCATTTTGAAATACAGCAGTGTATCTGTTATGTCCCTGTTATCTCATGGAAATAGCTCATAATCATATAATGGGTAATCCCAATAGAATTTCCTGATTCCTCATTCAAATACAACAGAAATAAAAGCCAGTGGAGCTCAAATTGGTTAGATGGGGCCATCCAGAGATCAATGAAAAGAGCAAATAATTTCAGGGGCGCCTGGCTGGCTCAGTGGGGTAAGCATCTGCCTTTGGCTCAGGTCATGGTCCCAGGGTCCTAGGATCGAGTCCCGCATCAGGCTCCCCGCTCAGTGGGGAGTCTGCTTCTCCCTCTCCTCCCTGAGCATGCTCTCTCTCATTATTTCTGTCTGTCTCTGTTTCTCTCTGAAATAAATAAAATCATTTTTTAAAAAAAGAAAATAACTTCAGGTTTAAACCAGAGAAACACAAACTCAACCTTACCGCCCAGGACACAGCAGATGTGACATCCATTATTTTCCAGAATTAACTGGTATTCGTATTCTACCTTTCCAAATAATGCAGTTTCCCATACAAACTCTGAGAGTAACAAAAGGCATGTGTTGAGACACACATGCACACGCATGCACGCACGCACGCAGGCACCTGTGCGTGCACAAACGTTAGCAAAAAAGGAAACTACAGGATGTTGCTCCTAAAAACTTAGATGCACTGGATACATTTCCCACCAGGCCACAAAAGAATCAGAAGCTAACTGAGGAAGGCAGCAACATGCATTTAGAGTGGGTAAAATTTTTTAACATCAGCTGCTTGACCGCATAGCTGCCCAATTACCACTGCATAATTCTGTTCATATTGTAAACTGAAGTATCCAGAATTAAATTACAAGTACTAGGAGGAGTCGGACGGAGTGGCCTGAAGGACTTCCAACCCCCGGGGACTACCATGAAAATGAAATTTGTGGAACTTCTTGAGGACAGTTTTTGGAACAGGGCCAGGACGTATAACACACATTCTCAATCTAAGGCAGTGCTCAGACGGGCCCTGTACAGCTTTAAATTCCTCATCTGGATGACGAATGTCAGCAGGCGTCTGCTTTTAAAACCCCACATGAGCAAACTTTTATAAACAGATACATTTCATTAGGTAGGAGAAAAAAAAAGGTTTCTGTTGACTGAAGATAAAAAGCAAAAGTTGTTATTTCTTCTGACTGAAGGAAATTATAGAAAGATTAGACATGTTGCCATAGCAAGTTCTAGAAGGGTTTCACGAAGCTACTGCATTTGATATGGAAATCAGATGTTCCAAAATCAGTATCACAAAACCATCTTAAAATCAAAATACTAAAAATTGACTCTCAATGAGCATACTCACACTTCTCAAGACTAGTGATATTTACGAGAGCTCATAATGCTTGAGTAATTCTTTTTTTTTTTTTTTTAAAGACTGCAGGTCACCATAGCAAAACAAAGCAAAAATTAAGAGCCACCAATGGAGTGGTTATCTACTTTTAAAGTAATGTGTTGACCTAGTCAAGCAGGTAATAGTCTAGTCTCTTCACAGATTTATTTATATTTCTGCCAATTCTGTTACATTTGCCTTAAAAATGTTAGCAAGAGGTAAATTACATTAGGCAAATACCCTACCACCTCTATTTTTCCTCCAACTCCCGCGCTTTCCCACCAGACCACTCAAAACCTCCCCAGACATGGTATGCTCTCTCGAATTCTATTCCTTCGGCATGGACAGTATTTCCTGCCCTTTCCTCATCTTCCCTCACTCCTTAAAATCCAGCTCAATCCGGGTTTGGTCTGTGAAGTCTTCCTTAAATTACCCATTCACTCACATGCCAGTTAGAGATTCCGGATGAACCCTCATCATGGCAGGCACCACACTGAACTGATTAGGTTAGACTTGGCTACATACATGTTCCTCTCTTCCAACAGACTGCCTTCTTTGTCAGTAGCTTTGCCTTTGCATCTGACACATAGTGAGTTCGAACCAAATGACTGTGGAATGAACAATGACTGCTAGGTGTTTAATAAACATCAGATGAATACACGATGAATGAATGCTTGGTTGTAACTTGGCCCTTTTGGCTTCTCGGCAAGACTTTTACTCATGTTTCCCCTGCAACCTGACATGTACTCCCTCTTCCTACCATGTTTAGGAGGTGGTCTCAGAGCCTTATTAATGCACAATACTCAAGACTATCTTGCATGAACTCCCTTATATACTATCTTCTCCAAAGCAGAGTATGTATGGCCTCTTTCCCTTTCTTTCCTCCTGCTAGTCCTGGGGTAATTGAACCTCAACTCCTGTTAAAAGCTCATTACTCCACATAACCTTTGGATCCTTGATTTCCTGCTTCCCTGAGACTTACAATTACCACCTCTACCCTTACCGTTTCTCAATGTCTTCCTCCTAATGAACTTTCTTCCGTTGGCCTCTCCAACATCTACCCCAAGGCTGTGTGTCCACCACGATACTCACTCCCCATTCCTCTCTGCCTCTACCAATCCACTTTTCATAGCTAGTTCCCACCTCCTCCTTCTTATCTTATGCCACACTCTCTTCTCCCCCAACACTGGCTTTCCTTCTGTGTCTTGTCTTGTCCTTTAGTTGTCTCGTCCATTTAGTTCTTCATCATATTCTGCCACGGATGGCTTCCTAGTGATCTTACGAGAGTTGGTCACTTATTCTCCTTTACAGTCCCTCAAGGCAAAACTACCTATCTTTTGATTCTTCCAAGATTCTTATAGAATCATGAGCATAGAATTAAAAACACATTGAGTATCAACTCTCATTGAGTCAATTTGATACTGAAAGCACTGAACACCAGCCCAAATTACTTTACTCAAAATCAGAGATGCCTTCAAAATAACTCTTCCTACTTTCACTCACGATGCAACCCCATATTGACTACATTCAATGCAACTGAAGGTTTAAGTCAAAATCAGCATCAACTCAGGGATTTCAATAGTATACTATCCAACTGACAGTGCGTATGGGGGGTGGTGAGTATGGGACACTAGGGAAGGAAAGGCATGGGAAGGCATCCAGGCCAAATGTAACAGTGATACTTTAATTAAGGAACTCATGGTGTTTGCCAGATTTTCCTGGCAGAAACAGGGGGAAAATGTCTAAAAGGCTCTATTCTTTACAGAATTATAGAATCCGAAAGTTAGCCAGCAACCACACCTGGGAATGTGAATTGCCTGAATTCACACGGCAGATGCTCCATATAATGTTAAAGGCACAATATACCTCACCCACTGTCATCTAGATAGAAGCTCTTCTATTTATATTAATTTCCTTTTAATTACCAAGTATACGCACGATGAAATATAAAGATGTAATAAATGTTAGCATCTTGCCTCTCTTGCCTCCCTTTCAGAAACTGTTTTGTTATACAAAATTTCGTTTATATATCAAAGTAGAGACCTTATGTACCCATCACACAGTATCAACAGTTACTACTTCAAGGTAGGCAGGAACGTTTTGCCCCTTATTTTTACTTAAAGCATCGTGCTGTGTTTTCCTTTAATTCTCTTGGTTCTGTTGGTTTGCACTGGTCTCCAGTGTCTCCCTTCTCTCCTCAAGCTTCGTTTTGCTTTGTTCTTTCCTGAGCTCTGCTGTCCTGTCTAAATTCCAGACCAACAAGCAAGCAGTGATTTGCCACAATTACACTTAACTTATGTTGTAACGCAGAACTCAGTTTGAATGGAACATTCCCAAACCAGACTGCTGAGTAGCTAAATTAAAACGTGGAAAAGAAAATCAGTCCCATTTTATAAGGACAACAAATGTTAAGAAATAGTCGGACAGGTGCTGTAACACACACACACACACACACACACACACACACACTCCCCACACACATACACAGAGTCTCCACCGAAGCCAATACACTTATTTTTAAAATTAGTTTTAAAAACTGCCACCCAGCTTTTGATTTCATGATGACATTTTTCAAAATTCCATATCAAGACGGAAAAAGGAAGGCGCGGCCCGCTGAAGCTCTTCTCATTAAATGTTATCTCCAGCCACCCAAACAACGTTCTCTCACCAGGGCCTAGTGCACCCTAACCGGCATTACCCCTCTACACAGTGTGCAGACATTTGTCTGCCTGCTCTCTACTAGACCCTGGAGTAGGAGGAGAGGCGGAGAAAGACGGGAAAGCCATGGACATCACAGTCACACTGCACCTGGGCCCAACAGCACAAGAAGGAATCTCATCAGCTATCGTCCAAAGAATCAACTGACATGATGGTCAACGGTGCTGGAAATCAAGCCACCAGGCGGCAGTACTTGGCTCCCCTGTCCTCTCACCAAGTGCGGTGGAATCAGGGCGGCGAGGCTCTCACCTTGCGCTGTGCATAATAATGATCTCAGGGCAACACCACTGCCATTGGGAGCCACTGGAGCGTCCCCACCGGAGCGTCCCTACTGATTGGCTGATGCCCCGATGTACTAGCACCGCCGCCTCCATTTATTGTTTCCTCCGAAATTTCTCTTACGGCTCTAAAAAATAAATACAGTCCCAAGGCAGTGGGGACAACCTTCTCAGGAAGCTGTTTATTCCAAAATCTCATCAGCTCTGCTCAAAAAGAAAACCAAAGGGAGACATCCATCTCATATACACTGCATTATGCCCAAAAAGCCCAATCGTGACCCTCTCCTAGAAAAGATGCCTGCTTATTCAATGTTGCCAGAAAGCGTATCGAAGCCCGAAGCTCAGGATAAGCCTGAATATCTCTTGTACTTTCCGAGTCGAGACTACCGATGTGGTCAAAATCAGAATATGGCTTTTATTTCTGGGTTTTAATTTTCCCGGTGCTTGTTTTCCAGAAACAGAAAGCATCTTCTTCACTTATTAGCCAACGAGAGCAAGAAACAAGTGTTCCGGGGGTTAGAAGGACCCCGGCAGCAGGCCAGCTTCTAGGATGCTCTCCTCCAAAAATGGAAGTCTATCCCAAACGCCTGTAGGAGCAGCAGATGCCAAGTGCTCTCCTCTGCCCGTCTCACTAGGGATATCTTGAGGGAGCATCCCTGGTGCCATCTGGATGGCTAGCCCGTGACACGGCTAATGCGGGCGCAGCTCCTTGTTTGTGCCTCTGGGGCCAGTGCAGAGTTTGACAGATGTCTTTAGTGTTCCTAGGGGACACTACTGAGCAGGGGAGACGCGTTCTGGCCCTTCCTCACCTTATTTTCATGCACGCCTCCGTGTTCCCTGGAGATTCTGCAGGGGGGAGAACAGTACATGTTGAGACTACGCTATCCTGGGTCACAGAGATACTCCGAAGCCCTCTGAGCTCCAGAAGGATGAAGGTCAGAAGAGTCCTAGAAGCTAAGGCCCAGCTGCTATTCGAGTAGCTTCCGATATTCATATGCTCACCCATTATTCATTCACTTAAGCGATATTTCCTGAAATCCAGCGAAGTGACAGGATGCGGATAGAGCAAGAGAAGGGGAACACAAGATCAAGAAAAAACGCTGTCCCTATTTTTCTTGCCCTTTAGCCCTTCTTGACTCACTTTTGTGAAAGAACAGACTCATCTCGTTCCATTCAGTCCTCACAAACACCAGTCGCCGGGGATCCCATGACAAAGTTCATCTCTCACTCATCACACTGTGCTGGCTTCTCCCAGGAGTTCTGCTGACGCGCTCCATTTGTCATCCTGTATCATGGGAGCAAAACTCCTTTTCATGGGAGCTTACCAGAAGCCTGGTACCAGAAGGGAAGAAGCAGCTTTCACGGGATCGAGGATGTCTCAGTGAGACACTGCCTAACTCAGATGATCTGGGACCCCGTACAGAAGACAATCCTAAGATGTGCCTTGTTTGCCAAGGCTGGAACACACATTCCCTGGGGGCACACATGAAAAGGGAAGCTGAGCAGAGAGCAGCGGGGGGTTCTGGGGATGGCGGGCCTGGAACGGGTCATGCGGCAGAGAGTCAGGGGCCTGGAGAGAACGTGCCCCACATCTGAACGCTTTAACTAATGAGTATTTTTATTTTTATGAAACTTGCTCTAAAAACTTTTTTTAAAAGAGACACTTGGAATTAATATCACCTATTTTTTTAAATGTAGGAATAAGACAAGAATGTACTGTGACTTATCAGGTCAGAAGCCAGTGAGGCACACTTCACTTTATCTCATTGGCCACGATGCCTAATTTGGACCTTCGTCATCGCATTTCCACTCACTTTATTGAAAACTGAACTTTTGTCATTTCTGCTGATTTTGCGAATGCCTCATATTAAAGCCGCCAAATAACTGGACACTTGTGGGATTTTATGCCCTGATCAAGGTCATGATCCTCAACGTCTTCTTCTCTTTTTTTTTTTTGATGGTACTTCCTGTTATTTTAATTTTTTCATTTTTTTCCCCAAATACTCTTATTTTATTTTTTCAGTGTTCAAAGATTCATTGTTCATGTACCACACCCAGTGCTCCATGCAATACGTGCCCTCCTTAATACCCACCACCAGGCTCGCCCAACCCCCCACTCCCTCCCCTCCAAAACCCTCAGTTTGTTGCTGAGCATCCACAGTCTCTCATGGTTCATCTCCCCCTCCAATTTCCCCCTATTCACCCTTCCTTTCCTTCTCACAATGTCCTCCATGTTTTTCCTTATGCTCCACACGTAAGTGAGACCATATGATAATTGACTTGGAAAAGCACCATATGAATGTTCTAGGCAACTCACGGAGTCAGATCTAAAGCAAACAGAAACTGCTTGCTTGGCTCAAACAATTTGACATATTTTTCTATTTGCCCTCTTGAACTTAGAGCTCGATAAAGCATGTAATTCTCCATCATTAATATATGTATTAACAGGATAACATTTCATAATCAAAACAAAGCATTCTACCTTAGTACTTGACCAAATACGGCATAGTCAATGGCTTTGGGGGGTTTTTTTTAGTTTGGTTGGTTTTTGTTTTTGTTTTAACCACAGGAGAGGAACTTCGGAGTCTTAAACTTGTCGGTGTTTAGAAGTCTACAGTTATTTTAATAAAACAAATTCACTCTTAGAGATTTAATATCCCTTCACCAGTAGCAAACTACTCATGTGACTATTTTCTTTCTTCTCCTCCAGCTTCTCCTGATATGAAAGAATGACACAGGCAGCAGAAATCAGTAGGGAAGGGAGAAGTGACATCCGACAGGAAACGAGGGGATCTCCTGGCCCAGGCGAAGTAATTAGAACTGCAAATGCCCAGTGGCACTAATGAGAAGATCAGTATCAGTCTTAAGGACATGGACTCCCAAGTTGGCTATCGTTAAACATAAATGAAATCTTAATTATGCAACTAGTAATAAGTCTTTCTAAAATACTGTAGAAGCTTCTCCACAGTCTGAAAAACTTCTGTACTCTTGTCAAAAAAGTGAATTACGTAGGATTAACGCAGAATTGGAGCCAACACTCTCTTTCCTTCCTTTGCAAAGAGGGTCCCATGGTTTTCCCTCCACTCTACAAGCTCCTCTTCAGTATTACATTTTTGACTCATCTACCAGGCTCACTGACAAGCACTCAAATTAGCACTCAGATTAACTAAATTAGCTCAAGGGACTCACAATCCTGTGTGGCAGAAGCCGTCGTCCCCATTTCACAAAGGAGGAAACTTGAGACAAACGACTTAAAAATATCTATCCTAAATCATAGAAGCTTCTAAGAGTCAGCACCTAAATCAAAATTCAGGTCTGCTGTCTCCAGTGCCTGCACTGGGAAATGCCAAGATACAATCCAACCATCAATTTTATCACAGTATTAATGTTCTCATTTTGGGGGGTGGTAAAGTACACACAGAAAATTTACCATTTTTACCAGTCTTAAGTGTATAGTTTGGTGGCAGTACTCGTATTACAGAATGAACACTTTTTCTATTTTCTCTGAATATTTTTAGTGGCATTCTTTAGATTTTATTTGTTCCACACATAGTAAAACCAGGATATTTACCACTGTGTTCAGGGAAAGGGCAGATCTGAACGCCACCCATTTTTGAGACGGATGCCTAGGAAGGGGCCTCACTGTTCCAGGATGAAGAACGCCATTTAAAGCCCAATTCTACAGGGTCCCTCGCGCTCTAGAACTGACATGACCCCCACAGACCACTAGATGGCACTTCATATCAAATACTGCAGCCCTCTGCCTCTGCAGCCTTTGGAGGTGTCCATTCACTCTACTTTCTATTTGAATTGCTCTTGGGTCCTTTTATATATAGCAAACTTCCCAATAGTACTGAGAAAGCATCTATTACGTGCAAGGTTCTTTCCCTTACAGAACTTTTTGTTTTAGGCTACAGCAGGTCATTCAAGCCAAATCTGAAAGCTAGTTCACCTTTACGGGCAAAATCAGGTGATGTGCTTGCTGGAACCCATGAAATGTACACTAACATTACCCTTAAAGGAAACAGGGATGCATTAAGGGATAAATATCACAGCAAACCTGCTGCCCTGTACCTTTTTTTTTTTTTTCTTGTTCTAATCAGCTACTCTATGTTCTAAATTTTGGAATAAGCCACAGAGATTCACAGCACAGGATCTGTAACATGCCGATATCTACCATTTGACTCTGAAGCCATTCGACGAGTGTTTCTGCCGTTGAATCTGGGATCTGGCACCTCAAACCTTCCTTCTCATCTGTGTCCATCATCTCTAACAAGCCACGCAGGTCTTCCACAAGGTGCAGAGCTCGCAGGCTTCCCATAAATGGGGAGGTGGGAGACTGGCAATCAAAAATCCCATTGGAATATTCCAGGGCCTTAGAACCTAGGTTTAAAAAAAAAATCACAGAGAGAGTAACAAGGTTTATATTAGATAATATACTAAAGCTGAGGATGGCAAGCAAGTCCAGTCATAGTGAGGAATAATCAAAACAAGCAAAAAGAAAAGAAAAGAAAGCAATCCAAAAATCTCTCCAAGTCATAGTGATTTGGTGCAAAAATAAAACCCATATTATAACTGATGGTAAATATCCATCACCAAACACCTAATAGGGAGGCCAATTGTGTAGTACAGTAAGAATATAGTGAATGGGCTTTGGAGGACGATGTGCTGACCTCCTGGAAATAAGGGCTAAGAAGGTAGCACTAGAAGGTATCTAGTTCGGATAGAGCCAAGTGCGCCCCAAAATATAAATTTAGGTACCATAAGGTATTGAGAAATTCCCTGCGAAGTAAGTTGCACAATTTGGTGGAAATTGCATAGCATAATGTCAAGGGTCCCAGGACCAGCTCCCAGTTAACTTACCAGAATTTAATCTTTGGAGAAGTTCAATGAATTACATGTATATGTATGTATACAAGCATATACATACATAATGTACATACATTGTGTATGTACGCATGAGTGTGTGTTTATTAACATCTTCTCCCATGATTTTGTTTGCGGCCTAGCATCAAATGCTCTTGCTAATATCAGCTTAAAAAAATAGTTTTACAGGGTGCCTGGGTGGCTCAGTTGGTTGGGCAACTGCCTTCGGCTCAGGTCATGATCCTGGAGTTCCAGGATCGAGTCCCGCATCGGGCTCCCGGCTCCTCGGGGAGTCTGCTTCTCCCACTCACCTGCTCTCTCTCACTTTCTCTCTCTCTCTCAAATAAATAAATAAAATATAAAAAAAAAATAGTTTTACAGCCCTTTTCCCCCCTATTATAAGGGAGAGCATTTTACGACTTAAATGTACATAACTAACCCACAGCCTGTTCAGAAAGCACTCACACAGACCTTTTCATCTCTTTGATTTTTATTTTCTGGTCTATCAAATATACATACTATTAATCATACGTACTAACTTTATATTTAAGTGTCAATAACTGTGATATTTTGACTAAACACCTCATTAATCTGAGGGTCTTAGAAGGGGAAGAATACTGCGAACCAATGTGTAAATTCTCTCTCCGGTTGCCACACAGCTTGATCAATTCCAACCGTGGGGAGAAGCATTTTCTTTCAGTTAGTCCATTCCACTGACCTTCCTTAAAACTGGACCAAATGATTTGGACCCAAATGGGCCAAACCATAATAATGGTAAGCACTCACACGCTAGGCCCAATGCTAAATAAATGCTTCCTGTGACCCTCTGAATCAGTCCCCCTCAGAAACCAGGTAAGGCTGAGAGGAGAATCCAGAAAAATAGAAATTGAGGAGAGTATGTCAGGGAAAGGGAGGAATGGAAGAGCATTAAAGATAAAACAGCCTCTCATGTCCTACTTCAATGGTTTTAAGCATTAAGATCACCTGATAATCCTATTCAAAATAGATGTGCCCACAATAACCTTCCACTCTCTTACATCTCCATCACTAAACAAGGTGAGGGACAGAGGAGAGATGCATATTTAGAAAAACTCCTCAAATATTTGCAGTCATAGCTCCCTCTACCTTAGGTGGAGAGCTACTGATACTAACTTGAGAACATAAACCCAAGTCCTACCCACAAAGCTACCGACGGACTCAGTGTGAGGTGAGACCCTGGACAGGAGGTCTTGATTTTCTGAATAACTCTAATGTTGGTCCTGAAGCCCTGCCAGGGCTAAAGAACAAATATACTCCTCTAGTCGAGTATAGAAAATGTCAGTCCTCAACTTCTGTCCAGAAATACCACCTCTCTTGACTATAGAGTTCCACTAAGAGTTTAAGGTTATAACCTCTGATAATAGCCTAGATCTGCCTCTGGTTATATTTTCCGAAACTGTGACACAGGAAGTCCAATCTCTTTCCCACCTAATGGTCCTTCAACGGCGTGAAGGTATCTATCATGCCCTGAGCAAGAATATACTTCTCCGGGTTAAACTTAACCAGTTCCTTCCTTACCAGATGTGGCTGTTCACGGTCACCTTCTCTTAAATTTTATCAATAACCTCTTTGAAGTTGATATTCCAAGAACTGAATGCAGTACACAAGATGTGGTCTCATCTACAAAGGAGGTCAAATTAAAGTCTGGCTTCGGGATATCCAAGTGTAACAAAGGAGGCCAAACTTTGACTTGCCATGGGCCTCGAGGGAAGAACCTCTGACAAGGAAAACACCTGTGTTTTCTTCAAACCACTAGAACAGAGTAGGGTCAAATTTATGACCGGAAAGGGTAAGCAACAGGGGCCGGGAGAGCTAGAACGGAGGCGCGGCAGAGGCCAACCGCACCTGGAGCCTGACCATCAGGTGCACGACAACCCCACCCACTAACCCATTCAGCCCTCTCTTCATTACCATGGCTTCCTCAGCACCTAAAGGTACTTCTCCTGTGACAGGGCACGGAGTGTGACATGAGACCTTACGGAGCCACTACCCCTGGGAGACCACAAGGACCTGAAAGGTTTACCTCCTGGTCGGTCCCTTTGGTCATGAGGCAAAAACAAGGAGGTCATGATCTACACTGTTTTCGTTCCGCTTGCATAGCAGAGAATCGCTCAAGATTCTTAACAAGGGAGGAATACAACCAGCGCTGTGTTTCAGAAGGAAAATTCTGGTGGTCTAGAGAACCTTGAGGGACTAGAGCGGGAAAGCAAAAGTGTCCAAGAACGTCAAGGGAGAGGGTTGCCAGGGCAAAGCAACCAGAGGAAAGCACAGAAACAGGACAGGATTTAGAGAGAAAAAAAGAATGGCTGCATTTAAAGGGAGATAGAAGTGACAGAACTTTGACTGAGGGGCTATAAGGGACAAAGGTCTAGTGTGACTTAAATTTCTATTTAGAAAACTGCGTGGACGGAAGGTTATGAAACTAGACAAGATAAAGACGACTAGAGAGGCTTCTGAGAAAAGAAAATGAGCTCAAAGCTCTCCGTGATGACACAGAGGTGCATATAGGCTATTTCAAAGGAGGTATCTGATTGGCAGTTAGAGACCCAAAGCTTAGCAGAGAACTGAGAAAGTAAATAGAAGTGAGAGTCATTGGTGGCAAAGTAAAAGTCCAATTCAAGGGAACAGATCAGAATATCCATGGATCCTGGGTAGAGCAGTATCTCTCACAGTGTGGCCTGCAGACTACCTGCACCGAGATCCCATGAGATGCACTTTCTTTATCCTTCAGTCAGAGCCACAGGATGGCAATGGAATTCGGCATTTTCAAAGTTTGAGAACAATACTGATATAAAATGGAGAAGAGGGACCAGAGTGAAACCACGGGCAATCTAAAGGCAACCAATAAATGGAAATAAGAAAGTGGAAAAGGTAATAAAAGAGCTGGAATGAAAAAGCCAAGAGCACAGAGTAAATGTCATGATTGCATCTTCCAGAGGACGCAGGTTACCTGCTATAATCCCATCCATCTGCTCCAACGCCGCGGCCAACATGTCACTTGCGTCACTCATCATTTTGTTATTTGTCAAGGGCAAATTCCAACCTAGATCTGAAAAAACAATGATGTTACCGTTATATCCTTTAAATGACACATGCTTTCCCAGCAGGTGTGACAGCTCAACGTCGAATTACGACCCCACCTAGATGTCAGCTCGGGAGAGAGGATTTCTGAACTGGCAGAGCGGGATTACCTGAGTCACCGAACATGCTGTTGCCGACCGTCTACCATATTGCACGACCATACGCTCTCCCAGTTAATAAAGTGAGTGAGTTTCAGTTCTTGCGCACAAGGTGTTTATTTATAGTCCAGTAGAACGGTTTCCATGATGCCCTCCACAGAGCTCGAGGCCTCTGTGAAGGGCCCCGGGGACGGCTGTGGAAACTTCCAGAGGGCCATGAGGAATGCTTGGCAGATGAGATTGCTTTCTTCCTGCACCAGCCCCACCCAATTTCTGCTCTTTCAATTTTGCCTTTTTTTTTTTTTTCCTGTAGAAGGATTTACCAAATCCTTGTCAAAGACTTGTCAAAGAAAAGGGTTTCTTAGCAAACACCCTAAACACACACACAACCACTGGTATTTTGTAATACAATAGCTACCACGTACAAGTGTCTACAGGGGTCCTTATACAGAGACATAAATTATTCATAATCCCTAATCATGACAACAACCCAATAAAATGGGTTGTTGGATGGATGGATGGATGGAGACAAATGGATACATCTGTCTCCCTTACATAGGTGATATCAACGATGTTTGTTGATTTTTGCACAGAAACACAGCAGATAAATACATAGTGAAGACCAGGTTTTAACCTAGGTCTGTCTGACTTCCGCTACAATACATATTAAATTTCTGTTTATCTCACCTTATCTGAAAAATAGGCTTATGCTGAAATTATGACATAATCTACTCATTCTTTCACCTGTTAAAAATATATTGGAATTATTCTTGCAAAAAATTTAATTATGAGCAAGAAAAGTTAAGACTGTGTGATTTCCAATTAATTAATGCATTTCAAATACCAGACTAAGCACCCATTTGAATTCTCTCAAAAGGCCTAAATATGGCCCTAGCTACTTTGCAGATACTGTGGTGTAGCAAATGTCTGGGAAATAAAGGATATGCTGTTGAAAAGAAAACTTTACCCACTGTTTCCAAGCAGCCAGATATCACCACTTTACTTTTATAAACATATTTACGGTTCTGATAAACAGCTTCTTGGATCAGTTCTCTACTCTGCATTCATTCTGCTAAAATGCCTTATCAACATCGTGAAGCATTGCTTTGATTTCATAGTTTTTAGAGATTTCGTCTCGGATTTCCCAAAACTTGACTCAACTTCAGAGGTTGTAAAATATCACTACCATTTTATGTGGAAAACCTACAGCACAAAAGTACTCAAGTCAGGTGTTTACAGTCACCCAGAAATTAGGGAGTTAACAAAGCAAGGTTATGAACTCAGCTAGTTCTCAAATATTTACTTGCATAGTCCAGAGAGGTGGGGAACAAATTTAATAGTCACAATTCAGGATGAAAACTCAAAACTCAGTGACCACTGAGAACATAAAGGTTTAAGCAGAAGACCATGCAGTCCCTGAATTTCATATAATTAAGTGGCTTGCATTCCCTTTCATTTTAAAAGTAGCACTTCAAAAAGCTCTAGATACTATGATAAATAACATAAAGAGATTCAAGCCAGGCTCAGCTATAACGATGGCTAATAAAACAAAGTAATGCTCGTATTAGAAAAACTCTCACCACCTCGCTAAATTAGAAAAACAAATACTCATCTTTGTTAGCAACTGTACTTGTGTACAGCATGAAGCATTTTTCACATGTGACAGGTAGTTATATATCTTTTCTCTGTTCCGTTCAATGAGCCTTTCAAATGCTCTGAACACAGAGGTATGAGAACCTAGACCGTGGTTTTCAGAGTGGTGAAAAAACCAGTTGTTTTTTTAATTTCCAATCACTTGTTTAATAAATGACAATATTAAATTGCAATAAGTGTTTATAAATGCTTATCTCAATCTCTGTACTTATCATGTAATAGTTGCCTGCATGTAATAAATAGTCAATAAAAATGTATTTAATTTTGCAAAGGTGGTAGGCTCAAAAGGGGAAAAATGGAGCAGGAAAAGGGAGTCGGGACTTTAGAAGAGTTTGCAAACTAAATAGGGTAGTCGGGGAGAATGATGAGTCCAAAGGCTTAAGATCTCTTTAATAAATTAAAAGTAGTACAGGTGGTCTGCTTCAGTGGTAGTCAAAGGACAGAATTCCTACAAAGAATTTTAGACAACAATTTGATACCATTTCATACCTAGTCAACTGGTTAAAATAAAAAAAATTGACATTACCAAGTATTACAGAGGATGTGGATTCACAGAATCTCTTACAGAATGGCAGTGGGAATGTAAAATGGCTTAACCACTTGGAATAACAGTTTGGCACTGTCATCTAAAATTAAATATATTCATTTTCACTCTAACAGTATTTACTCTAAGGTACGTAATCATGAACACACATAAATGTTCATGGTAGGGCTCTTCGCAAGGCCAAAAACGTGGACACAAACCACATGTCCAACACAAGAGGGGATGAATAAACTGGTGTGTTTACACAACAGAATTACATACAGTTGTCAAAACAAACTAAAGTAATATATGTGTGGTGTGAATAAATCCATGCAGTATAATAGCAAAGAAAAATAAGTCTCCAATAAATTCAGTGAGACTTTTAGAAGTTAAAACGATATAAATATATTTTAGAAATACATGTAAGATTCAACAAAACTATATACACAAACAGAAAAGAGGAAGTAGTAACATGAAATTCAGGATACGGCTACCTCAAGTCAGGGATATGGGGGGACAGACTGAGAGGAAGAGTTACATAGTTAAATAAAGGTTACTGTCAAGTTTTTGAGTTAGGTAATGGGTTCAGAAGAGTGCTTATTACATTATTAAACATGACAAAATGAGAATTTCATTTCTGATAACGGTGGAGTAGATTAACTGGACAAACTACCCCACAAATAGCAATATAAAACACTGGATAAAATACAAAAACATTTCTGAAGAAGCTGGAGAGTGAACAAAAGCTGGTAGAAACTGGAGGGAATTCAACTCTTGAGTAAAGGGAACCATAATGAGTGAGATTCATTTTTATACATCTTTTACCTGTGGGCACTCCCCAGTCCATGGGGTGGATCATGAAGAATATCAAAATCTTACTGGCTCAAAGGGAAGAAAGGGGTAAACCTTGTACCTTATACACAAAGATGTTTAATACTAATTCGTGGTAGATTGTGATAAGTTAAGAACATACAATGCAATCCATTAAGATTACAAAATAAAGGGATATTAGTATAAAGCCAATTAGGTTAATGAAATGGAATACTAATAAAATCCTCAATCCAAAAGAAGGCAATAATGGAACAATGAACAGATGGGAAAAACAGAAATCAAATGGCAAGATGGTAAATTTAAATTCAATCATATAAATAATTACATTAAATATAAACAGAATAAACACTATTAAAAGCCAGAGACTGTCAGACTGGCTAAAAGAAAAAAAGAAGAAGAAGAAGAAGACAAACCTAACTATATGCTATTTATAGAGGTATACTTAAAATATAAAGAAATATAAAATAAAAGGATGCAAAATGAAATACCATATACATAGTAAGCCTAAGAAAGGAGTTGCTATATCAATATAAGAAAAATGACTTTCGGGGTGCCTGGGTGGCTCAGTGGGTTAAAGCCTCTAGTCATGATCTCGGGGTCCTGGGATCGAGCCCTATATCAGGCTCTAAGCTCAACGGGGAGCCTGCTTCTCCCTCTCTCTCTGCCTACTTGTGATCTCTCTCTCTGTCAAATAAATAAATAAAATCTTTAAAAAAAAAAAAAAGAAAGAAAAATGGCTTTCAATTGAAAAGTATTACCAGAGAGATTTTTTATAATGATGATCAATTCATCAGGAAGTCATAACAACTACAAACGTTTTTGCAACTAATAACAGAGCTCCCAAATATATAAGGCAAAATCCAACACAATTAAATGGGAATTACATAAATTAAGTCATGTATATTTGATGTAATTTTTGATATGGTTAGATTTAAGTGTATGGTCCTGTCCTTTTTTTTTGTTTTTTGTCCCATCAATCATTTTCAAACCTCTTTCGGAATAGCAAAGGTAGATACAAGGTAGGAAAAAAAATTCAGCAATAACACAGAAGATTTGAACAATAGCATCAATCATCCTGATCTAATTTGATTTATATAAGAAAACATCCAAATGCAGGACATACATTCCTTTCAAGTCCACATGTTCTATTCATCAGGATAGTCCATATATGCAAGGCAACAAAGTAAATCTCAATAAATTCCAAATGGACTTCAAAGGACTACACGGAAGAATAAAAACAGCAAATTGAAGTGGTAAAGTACTAACGTTAAAATAGAATTTCCATGTTTATTAAAATTCTGACCTGCCCATTGGCTTGAGTTATTTTAGAGGCAGCTTAATTTAATGAGCATCTGTGCTGATAAAACTATGTCAACTTTCATGGCTGGGTCGAAGTATTTTTAAAAATAGAAAGGCAAAATGGAAAGGCTTCAGAAAATCCTATGCTCTAAAAAGATTTTCCTGTATTCCCACAAACATTTCTGAGAGGAAGATTATCCTGGACATCCTTACATACTTAATACAATATTACTCCAAATACACTGAGAAGAAAGTTTCTCCACAATAAAAAAGACTGAGGGGCGCCTGGGTGGCTCAGTTGGTTGAGCAACTGCCTTCGGCTCAGGTCATGATCCTTGAGTTCCGGGATCGAGTCCCACATCAGGCTCCCAGCTCCACGGGGAGTCTGCTTCTTCCTCTAACCTTCTCTCCTCTCATGCTCTTTCTCACTTTCTCTGTCTCTCAAATAAATAAATAAAATCTTAAAAAAAAAAAGACTGAACTACTGACATATGCAACATTATGCTAAGCAAAAGAAGCCAGACATAAACAACATCGTACTATAGGATTCCTTTTGTCTGCATCAAGAACTGGTCATCTATAGTGATAGAAAGTAGGACAATGGTTACTTGCAGGAAGTGGCAAATGATCCTGGGGAACCTCCTGTTCCACATGCTGATTGAATAGTTGGTTACACAAGTTTATACATTTGTCAAAACTCATCAAACTGTACACTTAAGATGTGTGCATTTTCACTATATGTAAATTTCATCTCAAATTTTTTTTAAAACTAGGAATGAAGATTATTATTAATTAAAACTGAAATTTTAGTTTTAAAATGAACTACATAAATGGATTAATATAAGTAGGAAATGCATGGACTTAGAATGATGTTATAAATCAAGGATAATGAAGAACCCAATTATAGACTTGAGGTCCAAAAGAAAAGACTTGGAATATCCAAGGTCCCTTTTTTCCAATTCTTTGCTTATTCAGAAGCCTGCTGATTATAATTTGATCTTCTGGGTACACAAAACCATTTAGAAAATGAAACCTTCAATATCCAATAATTCTCATACAACAGAAAATTCATTTCTGAATTCTAAATTGTTAGTAAGATACCTCTTTGAATGACTTGCTGAAGGGAAAAAGTACCAGAAAATACAACTACCACAACAAAGGAGTGGGGTTTGGGTTTAAGGTCATAGCTCAAACTCGAGAAAGCCCTATTTGTTGGGTAATTTAAACAGAGATCAACTCTGCTTTCAGGAGTCCTCAGTCTGCTGGTTTCCTACTCCAATGGCTCAATAAAAATAAGTTTAGAGAAGTCTTAGAAAACCAATCTCCTGGGGATAACATTCATATATTATATATTATATATACAGAAAGACCCAACAGAAGCATGTTTTGGGTATATTTCCAGCTTAGTCAGGACCCTTTTAGAATAGATTTGAACGGGATAAAATATTAAGGAAAGTTCTAACAATGGGCGTGGTAGCTAAAGAGTTGGCAGAAAACCACAATTTTTTCTTGGGTTGCTGACTGAGTGATGTTTTAGGGCAGGCTAGCTGCCCAGTCTGTGAAGAAAGGAAAAAAAAAGACTAAGAAAATTAGTAAGTTTGTTCTGAACTTGGGCAAAAATGACATCTGTCCTAGCGTTCTCAGTTTTCCTTAGCTAAAATGTTTAGATTTAAAAGAGAACTTCTAATTTCGTGCCCAGAGACTGATACAACTCACTTAAAAGGAATCCCTCTATTTGAGCTATGTTTGAAGAATGTTTACAAACATTCCATGAGACTGGTAGAGTGCCATATTATTATGTGGTCATTATGAAAACAAAGTATTTTCACACAAATTACCCACAGATTTCTAATCAATCCCCCCCTCCCCGAGATGCTCACTATGGACAGTCATCAATTATACAATGATTCCCAATGTATGCAGCAATGAAGTCTTAGCAAAGATAACATGTCTTTAAAAATGGGAAGACCAAAAGAGAGAAGTTAGAACTACTCGTGGTTCTCAAGGTGTGGTTCCTGGACCAGCAGCAGCATCACCTGGAAGCTGGTTAGCAGGAAAATCCTTGGGCCCCACCCAAAATTTACTTACTGAATGAGGAACTCCAGCGCAGGGCCCAGCAATCTGGGTTTTTACAAGCTGTCCGGATTATCATGCTGTGCACTCAATCACTAGGCGAGAGCATAAGAGGCCATCTTTCCTTTTAGGACAACAAGCTCCACCCGAGATGAGGTTGGAACTGGTTACCAAGGTAAACAAGGCTAGAACTCTTCTCCCCAGTCACTACTTCTTTTGATCCCAAAATAACAGCTTTGAATAAGCAATTCAGGTTTCAACCCGAGAACTCTCTCCCTTTAAACTTCAACTGCTAAGTTCTTAGGTCCACAACATTTTCTGATTTTTACGCAATCCTCCCTGTTTTCCAGTTCTCTGCTATGTATCTGTCATCACATACTTTCTCCTCTCTACTATATTAGTTCAAATCCTTTTCACCTCCAATCTGCTCTAACAGCCCTAGAAAATTAATTCAGACTCACTTGAAAAGGCAACATGGTAAGAAGTGGAGGTCAAGGTGCACGGGAAGTGTTGAAAACAGGAGACTAGGGCTGTTGGCAGCGGGAGTGATATCTAATGTTACAACGTACATTTTAAAATCTGTCAAACTATAAAGTAGGTGTAATATTGATACAATTGAAAGTCTGAACACTGCCTATTATATTAGGGAATTATTTTAATTTTTAACTTACAATAGTTATTTTTAAAGAATTCTTCCCTTTTTTTAAGAGAGATTATTAGCAAAATATTCCCTGATAAAATGATACAACTGGAATTTGCTTGAAGATAATAAAGGGGAAGGGAATAAGGGTAAAGATATAGATGAAACAAGATTAGCTACAATTTGATAATTGTCGAAGGTGGGTGATAAGTATGTGCGGTAACATTAGACTATTCTTTGTACACTTTTAAATATTTGAGATTTTTCCATAATCAAATATTTAAATTTCTTCATCCGTATCTTTAGACAATAGGATTTTCAAACACCCTTGAACATGATATGCTGTCTTAGATATTCTATTTTTCTATCATGACCTCAAGTACACTGAGGGCTCACCAAATATTTACAAAGCCAATAAGAAAATACTTATTTTAACCACCTGTATAAACAAAAACACACAGTCAGAAACGGCCTCTCATGGACAGAGAATTTGTAAGGCAGAGCATAAAAGAGGAAGTACTGACGACTTAGTGAAAGTTAGTGAAAGCTACTTCTCTTGCTCACTAAAATGAAGAGCCACAAAAGATGATGGGACAAAAGTTGCCAAATACTGAGATAAATGAAACAGCCAGGGAAAACAGGACAAGATAAGAGGAAATGAGTTTCTCAGCTCAATGCTATTAATATTTAGGAATGATAACCTCAAGGGAATTGATAAAAATGTGCATCCAATAAGCCAAGATCCTTCACTTCTTGGATAAAAGGATGCTGCTGCTATTTGAAAAAAGAACTGTATCAAGTATCGGTAAATCTGAAGATCTTGTGAGAAAGTGAAAGAAGGTCCCATTTCTCCTTATCTACTATTATTAGCTATGAGGACTGCAAAAAAAAAGATATGAATTTGTCCAAGATCACTCAAGAAATAAGATCTGAGCCCCAAACCCATGTTGTTCTCAGGACGGATTTATCGAACAGCTCGTCATCCCTGACCAGCATGACCAACCCTGCCCCTTCCCAGGAGCTTCTCACCCAGATTAACTCCCACCTCCAAGGCACCCATCCCTGCCTGTCTTGCCATACATATGACAGACCCTCTCTTGCGCTGGTAAGAGGTCAGCAGTTCTGGGATCTGTAAGACCCACACTGTGGCCTACAGAGGGCGGGGTGCGTCACAGCTACTCGAAGCTCTAAAAGGAAGGGAAAGGACAAGTTGTCTACTATCCGCACCCTCTAAAGGAGTGTTTGATCAGCTGTGGGTATGACCCCTACGATCAGAAGGTAGTGAAATAAATTTTGCAGGATGCAAGCAACGTGTATTTGAACAAAACCAAAACAACAGAGAGTCTCAGAGGACGAGAAGGTTAAGTACTGTTTTGTGAAACTTTTACTTCAGTGATACATACACACACATCTGCATGCAATAAATACTGATTAAAGGCCCACCACATGCCAGGTACGGGAGACAGAACAGCGAAAAAGACAAGGAAAAAAAGAAAAATACCTCTGCCTTTAGGTAACTGACATTCCCGTGGTTTCAGTGTGGTGGGGAGGGGGGAGGGAGGAGGTATGCGTATGTATTGCATCTTGATGTAAGAAAGTGTATTTTTTAAAAGATTTTTTATTTGAGAGAGAGAAAGAGAGTGAGCCCAAGCTGGGGAGGGGCAGAGGGAGAGGGAGAAGCAGGCTTCCTGCTGAGCAAGGAGCCCAACTTCGGGCTCAATCCCAGGACCCTGGGATCATGACCTGAGCCAAAGGCAGACATTTAAGGGACTAAGCCACCCAGGAGAAAGACTCCTCTAAAGTAGTGTGATTTAAAATGTGATCTGTGGGGGCACCTGGGTGGCTCAGTCGGTTGAGCATCTGCCTTCAGCTCAGGTCATGGTCTCTGGGTCCTGGGATCGAGCCCCGCACCAGGATCCCTACTCTGCAGGGAGTCTGCATCTCTCTCTCTCTCTATCCGATCTCTCCCTCCCTCTGACCCTTCCCACTGCTCTTTCTCTCCCTCTGTCTCTCTCAAGTAAACAAAATCTTTAAAAAATAAAAACAATTAATAAATAAATAAATAAAATGTGGTCCATGAACTGGTTCACTATTACCGGTTTACTATAAGTACAGAAATTATTTAGAAAATTTTGTAGCAACTTGGTCTTATCATGACATCCAATTATGTGATCATTTTGCTGGCCAGCCCAATTTTTTTTTTAATTTGGATTTTACAGAAAGAATCAATCCATGATGAACTGCAAACAAGGGGAGAAAACACCTGGTCCTTTACCAGAGGTGGCTGGAGAAGGACCACTCTGGAGGATACCGGGAGCAGGTGTCTTGGGAGTGTGGACACAGTAAACCTTGACTGGAACCTGCAGTCGTGGGTCACGGACAGAGAGGAGACAACACAGGGAGCAGGAGAACCCTAACACCTGGGGAGGATGGTTCAGGTTCTCTCTGCACACACGTCCCATGATGAAAATAATTAAATAGCAAGTGGAAAACCGTTAGCGCTGACAATGACATATGGTTAAAGTCAGAAGAAGTGAAATAAGAAACATTTTGCTTACATAAAATTCATATCAATGGCAGTCATATACTTGAACTTCCATGTCTCGTTACAATGCATCACAGCAGCCAAACACACATATAATTTCCGATCCACTTTGTTTTCACTACAGCAATAAAGGCTCTGCAGTTCAAGCTCCCATGTCAGTTTGTCACTCGTACAACATGGCCAAAATGGCACTGTATTTAAAAATGGAAGGATCCTGCCGCATACCAAATTGATTGGGAAGAGTGGTAAAAATTGTGGGCTAGGCAATAGTTTTGTGGAGAAATAAGACTCTAGAGTAATTTTAAAAATGAAACTGTCTCGAGGATAATTTCTGTCGGTCTCTATTTCGATGAGGAGTTAGTTACGGCCCTGGCTGTTCAGTAAGTGGAATATCCACTTGTTCATTAATAGCATATATGTGTCTGGCCACTATTAGCGGTGCAGATAGGTCCTCAGCAGATGGAGAAAAAAAAAATCACAAACCAGAGACCTGAAATGACACAGCAATGAAAGTGCAAAATATATTAACATCGTTATTCACTATGAAAATATTAAAAAGGCCTTTGGAAGTTTTGTACAGTTAATGAATACTCAGCCACGTATTAATGGGGAATATGGTACTTTGCAAACTACTTCTATTTCAGTTCTGAATGACCAGCACGAATTGCTGCAGTGGGAGATGTCTTAGGGGAGGGGTAAAGAGGATCAGGAAAGCAAGAAGAGCCAGGAAATGGCAGCCCCTAAGCCAAGGCTGGCCCTCTGCTTGTTTTTGTCAATAAAATTTCATTAGAGTCATACTCATTTGTTAATGTATCGTCTGTGCTGCTCTCCGGTTCAGCAGCAGATCCGAGTAGTTGTAACTCACAAAGCCCAAAGTATTTCCCAACTGGCCCTTTGCAGCAAAAGTGTGCCAACCCCTGCCCCAACCCATTCCATAGCCTCCTGAAAGTCCACAGAACTCTCTATTTGCTCATTCACCCACTGATTGAATATTTAAGTACCTATTATGTATCAGGCAAAATTATAAGTGATGAGGATATAGAAGTAATGAAAAAGAAAAAAGAGTAGGAGAAAAGTTGTTCCTCTGATGGCAAGAAACCATACCCAAATAGTTTAAGTATACAGTAGACGACATATGGGAAAAACAGCAAGGAAGGAGAATTAAGTTAACATTAACTTACTATGTACCAGGCACTGTTTTAAGTGCTCTTAGTGTACTAATCCACCAGATCCTCTCAATAACCCTACGGGACACGGTATTTATTGCCATTTTATAGGTGATAAAACTGAGCCACAGAAAGGGCACCCAAGTCATACAGCTAGAAAAAGGATTTGGAGCCAGACAGCCCGACTCCAGAGCCCATGCTCTTAATTACACACTGTGATGGCTCTTTGTGCAGAGAGCGAATGGCAGGGAGTCACAATGTTAATGTGATAATCAGGGAATACCTCAATGATAAAGTGATACTGGTCAAAGCCTGGTAAAAGGTGAGTGGAAAGTCACATGAATGTATAAGAAGAGCTTCCACGTAGAAACAAACAAGGTGTAGAAATGTACAAAGGCCAAGAGGAGGGAGAGCTTCATTTACTCTGTTTTTGAGGAGGGGGGGAAGGGGGACCTGAATTTACGCAGAATAAGATGCACAAGTCTCAACTGCACAGTTTGATGAGTTCTGACGAATATAAACACCTACGTAATACACCCCCAACAAGAGGGCAACACTTTTACCACCTTGCATATATTTTGCCGGAAAAGCTACCACAATTTGATATGATGCTTGGGAAAAAGAAAGGACTCAAGCGCTGTGGCCTACGCCATAGAAGGACAGAGTGGCCATTTACAGAGGTGTCTAACCAGCCCACTCCCAACCCTGAGCCTGAAATCATCACCCATGGAGAATCATCATCTGCTGTCCTTTACATTAAAGCCTATTGAAACACTCGGAGCTCGTACATGAAAGCTGTAGGTCATGGCGGATTACCCAAGCAAAATTCACAACCATGGCATCAAACACTCCCACAGCCCTTTTTTTTTTTTTTTTAAACCTTTACTACCAGGTACCATATAGAACCACTGGGTTATCTCTACTAGATGCTATTCTTGGCAGGCAGGCTCACTCAACTAAGTCCATGCAATGTTATCTCTACTCAACTGAGTTTTTCAAGGACTAAGGTACCACTCTTTTTTTTTTTTTTTTAATTTTATTTATTTATTTGACAGTGAGATCACAAGTAGGCAGAAAGGCAGGCAGAGGGAGAAGGGGAAGCAGGCTCCCCACTGAGCAGGGAGCCCAATGCGGGGCTCGATCTCAAGCCTGAGATCATGACCCGAGCCGAAGGCAGAGGCTTTAACCCGCTGAGCCACCCAGGCGCCCTAAGGTACCACTCTTAGTTAATCATTTCTACCAAGCTTAGCTCAGGACACAGAACTCAGGTAAAGATTTGATAAACAAGTGAACAACCGTTTACACCCATCAACACAAAATTATTCGTGAGTCACCACCACACATGCTGTAGGGTGCTGCACTGGAAAAGAAGGGTACATTAATGGAAGTGCTCGGCACTTCTGTGTCCTAGATCACCAACCCAGATTTTGTTTACACTTTATTAAAAGTTCTGGCAATTCCTACTCATCAAGAGAGAAAGAGCTGGGGCGTCTGGGTGGCTCAGTGGGTTAAAGCTCTGCCTTTGGCTCAAGTCACGATCTCAGGGTCCTGGGATCGAGCCCTCCCATCGGGCTCCCTACTCAGCAAGGAGTCTGCTTCTCCCTCTCCCCCCTCTCTCTCTCTCTCTCTCTGCTCTCTCAAAATAAATAAAATCTTTAAAAAGAGAGAGAGAAAGAGCTATACATTGAACGACTAGGGCAGGGCTATCAAATGACCAATATAATCAGGATTTTTCATATTTTACTATGTCAGGTAGAGCTACTGCTTCAGAATCAGATGGATAAATTCATACATTCATTCATACACACAGATGTTTACTCAAAGAATATTTATCACATCCCCACCATGTGCCAGGAACTGTCGCAGGCACCAAGGAGTTGTCATTCCTGTGAACACCCCCAGTTTCTGCATTTGCTGTCCAATAAAGTCCATCTCGCAGACCTGGCTAAGTGAGCCCACTTGCCAGAGACAGAGCCATTTTCTCTGGCCGAGGATAGCATCTGTCTTACATTCATGTGGCAAGCACAAACTTGAACATTCTAAATGATTGGGGTAACACGGTGCTTGCGTGAGCTTAAAAACAAGGCAAAGAAATAGACTTGGTTTTTACATTTTTGCTATTTATACCCTGTGTACTGAATGTCTTTAAAGTTATCTTACTCTCAGGATGCCTCAAGTCCTGCCTTCTATGGGAAAGTAATATAGTATCAAAAATGTCTTTTTCCTTATGAAACTCCCTGCTGTGTCAATTCAGCTGTAGCAAGTACTGAGAAAGCTGGGCTGGTTCAGCTTCCAATGCAGGCTATCTCGTCTTCACTGGGCATTTAGTGTTACTCAGCCACCCCGGTATTCATCATTAGTTCCTTCCCTATCACATTCTTCACGATGGCTGTCTCTAAGAATCCCTACAAAATTCTCCCCTAACCTATTCCTATTGCTGCCATGCTTCATCTCAGTAGATTACTTCATACCCTAACATACAGAGAATCCTGGGGAGCTCTCCTCTACCTTACTTGCCTGTTCTTGCCTGTCATAAGAAAATTTGCCACCGTGGGGTGCCTGGGTCAGTCACTTGGGCATCTGACTTTGGCTCAGGTCATGATCCTGGGGTCCTGGGACTGAGCCCCCTGTTGGGCTCCCTGCTCAGCGGGGAGTCTGCTTCACCCTCTGCCCCTCCCCCTGCTCATGCTCACACTCTCTCTCAAATCAATAAATAAAATCTTAAAAAAAAAAGAGAGAAAACGTGCCACCTTTATTGATCTCACCCCAGCCTTTTAAACAACTACTGCCTCCTTCCTTTCTATCTTCAATCTCTTCCATTCACCTATTCCCTTGTGCTCAGGGCAATAAAATGTCAAAAATCTTCTGGACCTAAAAATCCTAACCAAAACCAACAAGCAAAAAATTCCCAAATCCTTCCCTTTGCCCTTCATAGGTACAGACTTAGCTCTGACTCTTCATGATTACATCCTTGAAATGAATGGTCCCTACCTATGGCTTCACCCTCTCCCCATTCCAGTTTGGCTGCCATCTACTCATCTCATAATTTTTTAAAAATCCCCCAGGCAACAAAAGCAAGATTAAGCCAGTGGGACTACATCAAACTAAAAAGCTTCCAGGAACACATAAAAGGTAACCTAGAGAATAGGAGAGAATATTTGCAAATCATATATCTGATAAGAGGTTAATATCCAAAAATACATAAAGTCATACAGATAAATAGCAAAAAGAAAAAAAAATCTGATTTTAAAAAATGGCAGAAATTTTTGCAGAGAAGACATACAGATGGCCAACAGGTGCATGAAAAGCAACTCAACATCCCTGATTGTCAGGGAAATGCAAACCAAAACCATAAAGAGATAGCACCTTACATCTGTCAGAATGGCTAGAGTCAAAAAACACAAGAAATAACAAATTCTGGCGAGAATGTGGAGGAAAAAAGGAACCCTTATGCACCTTTGCTGTGAATGTAAATTAGCACTGCCTCGATGGAAAACAGTAGGGAGGGTCCCCAAAAAATGAAAACCAGAACTTCATAGGATCCAGCAATCCCACGTCTGTGTATTTATCCAAAGAATCTGAAACTATTAACTCAAAAATACACACACACACCTAAGTTCACTGCAGCATCATTTGCAATGGCCAATAGAGGGAAACTACTGGAGTGTCCATTAGCACGGACCATTAAAGAAAGCATGGTGTATCTATACCTTGAGGGTATCATGCTAAGTGAAATAAATCAGACAGAGAAAGACAAATATCATATGATCTCACTTATATGTGGGACCCTCCCCAAAGAAACAAAACAAAACAAAAACCAAGCTCGCAGATATAGACAACAGACTGGTGGTTACCAGGGGCACGGAGTTGAGGGGTGGGCTTTCAAAATGGGTCAAAAGGTACAAACTTCCAGTTACAAAATAAGTCACATAAACGTAATGGTCAGCATGATGACTATAGTTAATAGTACCATATTGCATACTGGAAAGTTGCTAAGAGATGATCATTTCACAAAACATACAAATATTGAATTATTATGTTGCACACCTGAAACTAATGTAATGCTGTGGTCAGTTATACCTCAAGAAAAAATAAAAAAGGCTGAAAACAAAGATGGAAAACCAACTTTTATCAGAGTATAAGAGAAATTCCATAAAATATGGATGCAATGCAACTAAACTGAGGGAAAAAACCAAAAAACAAAAACCATCCCTGGTGGTCTAATAATACGGTATTTCATGAAATAAAAGAATCCTACTGCTGCCAAAGGTGACAGAAGTCCCAAGTCCTCCCTTAATTTCTACCATGAGGGCTCAGGCCTGTGATCTTTTCAGTGTAAAGCAGCAGGTCTTTGAGTCTGCGCAGTTTAGAAAATGATTTGCCAACAAGTGTGTGACATGCCTTGTGCGTGGGCCTCCTGCATTTTAAAGATTCAATAAATTGTGCATATGGAACTACGATTTCTGCCCCCCGGCAGGTATCCGCTGAGAACCTCTTGTGTATGTCCCTTCTGCGGACCTGATCTTTATGAAGAGCTTAGCACCCTTCACTGGTTCCATGAATATTTTCTCATGACAGACTCCCACCCCAGGAAAAAATCTCCTACCTTACACATTATGCTTAAAAACCATGGAAATAAGAGTATAAAAAGGGAAGGAAGAATGAAAAGGAGAGAGGAAGGAGGAAAATAAGGAAGAAAAAGGAGAATGGAAGGCAGAAAATAACTTTTCTTAAATGCTTCTCCAACTGTGACAACTGGAACATGAGGGGCTGAGGACTCTGACGGGAGAAAGAGAGAAGCTCGCTAACAGCTAATGCAGAACCAACCACTAACATACCCCCAGACTCTCACTTACACAGGAGTGTCACCATTCAGGAGTTTCCGGAGTTTTTCTTTACTTGCCAGAGGCTCCAGTGTGTAGGCAAGAAGCTAAAGGTGAGGAAGTCTTCCTCCAGTGACAAGAGGGAAATAGATGCCAGAGATAAATCTCTGCGAAAACATCTTACCAGGGAATAGAAAGAGAAATGAAACCTCAGCGACCACTTGAAATGTTTTACCTGTGGAGTGAGGTCTGAGTCACAGAGCTGTAACAAAGGTTGTAAAGAAGATGGGGTTAGTTATTTACCCAAAGGAAGGAGCTGGGAGTCAGTTTCATTACCCCATTCCCTAAAAAGAGAGGAGGTCCGAGGGAGGGGTAACTACTACTCAAGGACAGTCTATAAGCCAAAGTGGAAAACTAGCCCAGAGGACTGATGTCAAGGGCCAAGGGATTACTACCTGATACTACAGATCTCTAGGTGAAATATTTAAAACATCCTCGCCCCTGGAGAGAGTATTTCAGTCCACTGGAAAACCAGAATTCATGGGGGATCCCCTAGGCTGGTCTTCTTTGAGGTCAAATGCCAGAACCATCAGGTTACTAGGCAGATGCTGGGAAGTTTGGGCTCCTCTCTGGGGCTTCTTGGGAGTCTCTGGGATTTCCTCCAACGGGAAGACACGCATGGCGATCAGGAAGCAACCAATTGTAGCCACAAAGAGGTTCTGGTTCTTGGTACTGGAATGACCCAAATCTAGGACTGCCTCTCAAGGTACATGGTTGCCTCCGGAGAGATGAGGTCCCAGGCCTTCTTTGCTTGGGTATGACATCAGCTCCAGGCTCCATGAAGAAAGATAAACCAGTCACAGACAAACTTCTAGAATAGAAATCAACATTTTAAAGGCTAGCTGAGATGGTTGATGTATTTTTTGCTTCTTGCTTAGTTAAACATGTGGACCATGGCATGGGGGTTGGGTAGCAAGAGGCAGAAAAACCTGTTTCAGCCAAAAATACCCACCCCTCATGAGGAAGGCAGAGAAAATGATCCTCATCCATTAAATCTTTTTTTTTTAACACCAAAGGTCAGGTGGAGGAAAGATGCATATGTACGTTCCAGTTCCACATGAGAATTCCCTGAAGAGATGCCTCACTTAAAGAGACTTGGCAAAAACAGAGCAGCAATCCCTAAGCTGACCAAGGACCTTCACCTGTGAGAAACTCCCAGTTCAGAAGTTATTCACTACGGTGGGAGCGCAGGAAGGAAAAAGGGAGCGTGGGCTATGTAAATAAAAAACAGGGAACTGACCTTTTATCTCAGGGAAATATATGTATTAGTAACTAGAAAAAATTTTATAACTTTCTACTTCACCTTGGGGTGC
Organism: Nasua narica; assembly: GCA_028533885.1. NCBI lineage: Eukaryota > Metazoa > Chordata > Mammalia > Carnivora > Procyonidae > Nasua > Nasua narica. Next base: position 49,662,370 of record CM052807.1, on the reverse strand, counting down.
CTGGGTGGCCCAGTCGGTTAAGCATCCAACTCTTGATTTCAGCTCGGGTCATGATAGCTGGATTATGAGATCGAGCCCCACGTCCCTGCATCGGGCTCTGAGCTTAGTGGGGATTCTGCTGGAGATTCCCTCTCCCTCTCCCTCTGCCGCCCAACTTCCCCACTCCCGTGCTTGCTCACTCTCTCTCTAAAATAAATCAATCAGTCTTTTAAAAAAAGTAATTTCTGACTTCATCTTAATAGTGAAGATTACTAGAGCCTTTCACATAGAGTCAGAAAGCACCTTTGACCTTGGTGGCTTCCACACTGCTACAGGCTTACAGCAGTACGGGTACCAATGATGCCATGCAGTATCCAACCAGCCCCAAATTCTGCTTCCTGCAGGATACGGAGTTTTACTAACAGACTGCTGGTATTTTAGAACAGACTTGCAGGGAGACAAGATCTACGTCATTTAGTAGAAAGGAGAGTCAAATTCCCATCCATCCTGGTCTCTGAGGACAGGAGAAATGAAGTATAGGTTATGAGTCAATGTCCAGAAGCCTCAGAAGGTACCCAACAGTCACACTAACAAGACACGCTTGGGAACAGGGAACGGGGAAAACCTAAAAATACAGATGGGGTAAACAAACATGACAGGGGCTGGGGGTCTGCCGAGACAGAGGCCTGACAGATGCCTCAATCTTCCAAAACTAGGAAAGCCCCAGAGGAGAAAAGAAGGACATCCTTCAGCTCAAAAACCTCCATCTCTGAAGGATTCACTGGATGGTACCACAACGACTTGCCAGAAAATTCAGCGGCAAGCTCACAGAATAAACAGTCAGTCCAGAGCACTGGAGAGCTGTGTGTCAAAATTACTCAGCCAAACCTGGCTTCTGTGGAAACTAAAAGATATGCAAAGATGGTGTAATTAAGACAGGCATTAAGGAAAAACACACTACACATCAACGTGTTCCATCTTAGATCCTCAGAACCTGGAATGGGTGGGACATTTCACAGGTCACGGACTCTGGTAGAAAGGCAGCGGCTGAAGCCCCCTGGCTGAAGATGCTGCTCTCGTACTGGTTTTCCTTTACCTGACATTTCGATCCGATGACCCATGAAATGAACGGAAGAGAGAGCACCGTGAACCACAGAGCCACCACCATCCACATGAAGGCACTCTGCTGGACCGGAAAAAGAGGAGCTAAAATTCAGGTGTTTACAGATTTCTTTTGGTGATTTATAGGAGATTCCACAATAAGTACAGCTAGATTTCTGGGACTAATTTATACGGAGGCTCAACTATAGGTGGTGTGATAGGCTGAAATGTGTCTCCTCCAAATCTCTTATGTTGAAGTCCTAACCCCCAGGACCACGGGACACAACCTCATTCAGAGGTAAGGTCTTTACAGAAATAATCGAGTTGAAATGGGATCATTAGAGTGGGTCCTATTCCAATATGACTAGGATCCCAATTTTAAAAAAAGGATATTTGAACACACAGACATGCAGGGACAGAAGATGATATGAAAACATAAGAAGACGGCTGTCTACCAGCCAAAGAGAGAAGCTTGGAACAGCTCCTTCCCTCACAGCCCTCAGGAGGCTCCAACTTTGCCAAGCTTTGATTTTGGATTTTCAGCCTCCGGAACTGTGAGAGAATGGATTTCTGTTGTTCAAGCCACCTCGTTTATGGTACCTTGTTTGGCACCCCTAGCAAACGATTATGGGGGGCTGAGGCCCAACAAGAGCCGCTGGGCAGTAGGAGCAGCCCGTTGGCCAACTGCCAGGGATGAGATGACCCAGGATCACAAAGGCACAGGGCATCCTATGAGGTGGAGTTTAGAGCGCAACTGGCCTGGAAAATCCAGCTGCAGCTCTACCTTGAAGAACGAGTTTTCTAGGCAACAAATGGGCTGGCCACGTTCTACTCTTTTCAGTGACAACAGTTATCAACTGCCTTTATGACCCAGTAACAAACGTGATAAGCTAATTCAATTAGATACAGCATATTTGCAATTTCAGTATCATAACTAATATTTACAGAGCAATTATTTGCTCCCAGATTAAAATTCTATTCCTACGGAGAGACCTGGCAATGACCTCTCTCAAAGAGAGCCCATCAATGTTTGAAATGACAAGGTACGGAATATATGTGGTTGTCTCTCACAGTTTCCTTTATGGCCCTCCCCTGCCCCGATCATACTCAGGTACTTCCATAACTCTGAAAAACGCCAAAAAAATTAATTCAACACCGAGTTTGAAAAAAAAAAAAAGAAACAAAACTGCCCTCAAATCAAAGGCAAAGTTATCATAACGATATTTATCCAGTGTTTGCTCAGAGAGAGACTTATGCGAGGATCCTGGCCGAGGACGTGTGGATCTCTAACAAGCACATCAAAGCAATCTAGGATTGATGAATCGTTATGTACCACCGATGAAACTGCTTAATAAAATGTTCAGCTTAAATGTTTATGAGATGACTCACGCCTAGCAAGAACGAGGTCCCCTCCCATTTCTTCTCCTGCCAGGTCTCAAATACTTCAAGTCATTTTCACAAGAGCAAACATGCCATATGGAAGAATGTTTTGCTTCTGCGGCTAGCAGATAGAGATTCTAGATTGTAAATCACGCCTGATCTTCAACTATGAGACACAGCTATGAACAAGCAGCACAGAGAGAGCCACGCCAGCCTGGGAAGACACATATATGTTATCCTAGTCATCCAAAGAACAATATCTATAGCTTTCATGGTAAAAGCCTTCTCACATTTGCAATTGTTACTATATTATAACGCTTTCAGGGATTTCCAGAAGTTGTCCAGCATTTGGCTTCTAAATAGGACGTACAGACCTATTTTAATTTGGAGGCAAACCAACTGACATCTTGAGTCAGGGTCACCATTCTGGCTGTGCAGGTTGTGATCTGCGCAGGGTGCCCTGCCCTGGCGAGTAGAGGCCGAAAACTGGTCTGTTCGGGCCCAGAGGCTGTATCTGCCTGCGGGGCCGCCATTTTCTAATTACACAATGGCTCCCTCAGGACTAGGGCCATATTCACCTTCTTCTCAGTGGATACCTTAGGGATATAGGTCCACAATCACCTCAGCAAAGGGCAATGTTTTAAACATGTTTAGTTCAGGACATGAAAGAGTAGAAGTGGAGTTTACAGAACAAAGACGGCATGACTCAAAATGAGGCTGGAGATGTTGACAGGGGCCATTTTGAGAATTTAAAGATTATCCTGAATACAAAGAAATGTGATTGAAGGGTCTTAACCACAGGGGTGACCTGATGTGGTTTGTGTTTCTAGAAAGTTCTCTCTGGCTCCCACACAGACAATGAATCAGAAGGGAGCAAGGGAGAATGTGGAAGATACAGGTGAGAGTTGGTTGACAGTCAAAGTGATTGTAATGGGGTGGACACACTAGGAGATGGAATCATCAGGACTTTGTGAATGACTGGATGCAGGGCTGAAAGTGAGAGAGAGAAGGAATGATGTCCAAGATGATTCCCAACCTAGGCCATGAAAAACTGGGCAGACAACGGTGCTGTTAGCAAAGAGCACTGGAGGAAAAGCAAATCTGAGGGGTTGAGCTCATTGAGTTCAGTGTTAGAGTCGAGACTTCCCTAAGACAGCAGGTTACTATTTATTCTAGTAAACACTGGTACTAAAGTATGATATACCATACTTACTTTTTTTGTTTAAACAAAATCTGAGAAACACAATTTTAATCAGAGTTTAGGAGCACTCTGGCCATACTCAGAATAGGACTATAGTTCTCAAATTATTTTCCATGACTGCATTCTTGTCCCTACGTCTAGAATATTTCTGGCTGGACCAGTTGCTCTGAGAGTAAATAAATCTCAAAAGAAAAGGGAGAAAAGACAGCCTACCTGGTAGGAGTTCTAGGTCACAAAACACTGTGACTACCATCCTGTCCTCCATCTTGCCCCCACAATGTGTTCCAACCCTCACCTATGAGTTGATGATAGATTAAGTTACCAAATTCATTAAGAGCAGTGAATCTCACAGCATGGTCCCCAGAGGAAGCAGCATGAGCAGAACTTGGGAACCTGTTAGAAATTAAAATGCTCGGGCCCCACCCCAGACCTACTGAGTCAGAAAAACTCAGCGCTTGGTGCTTTAACAAGTCCTCCGGGTGATCCTAATGCACACCCAAATTTAGGAACCATGGACAACTATCAATTATATTTCCTTCGTGACTGCTTCCTAATGCCCATAATCCTTTTTTTCCTGTTAAAATTTCCTCGGAACTCCAAAACTGCGGTCTGGGTCTACGTAAAGCTCCTTCCCCACGTGACGTCATTCCTCTTTGACTGCCACACTATCTCCTTCAAGGTGTCTGGACCCCGGCTTCATCTCCTCCGATCTGAATCCTGCTCGTATCACTGAGTCAATTGTCTGTGGCCCTGCCCTCCTGCTTCGAGTGCCCTCACTCCGCACCGGCTGCACCGCCTGGAATACTGCCTCGTGTTGCAAGCTATAGCACATCCCCAACAGGGACCTGCCTTTTATGTGGAGTCATCAGTATCTAATAGACAGAGAAAACCTAATGCAAGTCTAAGCGCTGGTCTAAAATCAGTGTGTCTCAAGGTGGATTCTACTGGAAGGACAAGGGAAGAGTACAGACACTGAGCCCCGTTTCTAGTCTCTTAAATGAGAAATTTCTGGGCACAGGGCTATGCATTTTCTTTTCTTTTTTATTATGTCATGCTAACCACCGTAGAGTATCTCATTAGTTTCCGGTGTAGTGCTCCAAGATTCACTATTTGCGCTACTCATTTTCAACACACACCGAAGCTTGCTCAGTCCTGCCGCAGATGAACCGCTATCTTGAGAACTAGGGACTTACATTAACTGCTTCTTGAGCACAGGACACTGAACTAAGTTGAAACCAAATGAGAAGAGCTTATTTGGTTCCTGACTCGTGGTCCATTTCCGAAATGCACTCTGCAGATTGTGAAGTTTTAAAGCAACAACATCACACTCGGTGCTCTCCCTACACTATCAGTATGTCTGCCCCTGCCTCCACGTACAGAATTTGCTTTTCAGACCTAATGAGTTTTATCTTTTTCTTGTTTGTCTTTTTTTTTTATCCTTCTATCTTTTCAGACCAGATACCGGAGGTTTACACGGCCATTTAGAAGATACCCTTTTCACCTATTTCTCTTGGACTTACTCAACTCTAAGTTGTGAATGTTTACATTAGCTTCAACAAAATTCAAACAGGGAATTTTAGGTGCAAAAAGAAAACACCAATAGAGCTGCCAAATAGCAAACGAAATTATTTATAACTACTGACACATTGTCGCACAGCCAAAAATATTTCCTGGCTATAGTTATGAAAGTTAAACTTGCTCCCCCCCAACCCACTGCCCCACAACGTCCTCCTCTCAAGTGGGTACATGAGCTCCACCCCAATCCCCACACACACCCTAAAAATGCCTGCAGACAGATCCACAGTCCAAATAGTTACTACAAAGCACGTTCTATAATAGAAGCAGAACAGCGTCCGGAGACAAGCGGTTTTTAATACCACTGCAAGAGAAGTAGCTATGAAACAGAAGGGAAAACAACAAGCTCTTTCCTAGAATTAGCATCCAGGGTCTTTCTCAAAACAATCTGTGCTCATCTTGATTTTGTCAAACACATGCAAATCTGTTTTTAAAAACTGCAGCACTGTCTAATTAAATTTTCACTCTTTCTAAACTTTGTGATGGAAAAACTGGCCCATACACACACATCTGAAATCTATGAGAAGTACTTGCCTTGAGTGGTTCTGATGTATGCTCTTCACTTATTTTTTTAAAAATTGCCAAATTCTATTTCTGAGATTCATTTTAAGAGAGCAATTTTAATAGACGCTCATGAAAAGAACTTGTATGGTTCATTCTGCCTAGCAGGAAAATGTCTGTTTTTTCAATCGAGGTATAATTTATATGCAGCAAAAGTCACTCTTTTTAGGTATACGATTTGATGATTTTTGATGAATGTACACAGTTGTGTGACCATCACCAAAACAGTGAACTGTGTTGCCCATCAAAGTTGCTGCATGTGGCTACTGCGCCCTTGAAGAGTGGCTCCTCCAAAAATTAGAGGTACCGTAGTTATAAAATACACACCAGACTTCAAAGACTTGGTTAAAAAAAGAAAAAGCAACAGATCTGATTAACTCATGCTAAAATTATAATATTTTACACTTAACCTGTTTCTTTTTCCTTTTTTAATGTGCCTCTTGGAAAATTGAAAGTTACTGTAGAAAATTAAGTTACTGAGTTGCATTCGTAGCTCAAGGTACATTTTTATTAGACCATGCTTTAGAGATTATTTCTAGCCCCCAAAGAGCTCCCACTCCTCCCTTTGCAATAGATATCATTTCTCCACTCCCAGCTCCTGGCAGCCACTGATCTGATTTCTAACCCTGAAGTCTTTCTTTTGGTCGTCTCTAAAAAATATTTCCTCTTTTTGTCTTCTACCTTCTAATTTCCATAATCATCTTGTGTTGTTCTAAAAATAGTTCCTTTTTAACTTTAAAAATGCCTTGCCTGATCATTTCTTATAGTTTTCATTAACCAATATCATTTTCATTAACCAGTTCCAATACTGGGAGGACCACCACCAGAGCATTGTGGGTAACAAACTGCCTTCCAAAGGAGGCACGCACAAGTGGTTGATAATTGAATGGAGACCATTGTGCAAATCCACAACAGCTCTATTCAAAAATGCTATGGAAGATCTGAGCCAGAGGTGGGGAACCTACTGTAGCTTAATTTTATTTAGCTTTAAGGAAGTGGAGAGAAAGCTTGGACAGATGTGTAGAAGCATTTACAGTAGGAGGGGGGGTGAGGACAGGAAGCTTTGGCCCACAGGCAATGCCTGCCGGTGCGAGCTCTGTCCGGACTGATGATAATGGCCAGAGGCAGCAAGACATCCAAGCTCCATTTCTCCCCAGCCCTCACCCTAGGTTCACCTATTCCCATTCTGCTTTTCTGCTAATTCCCTTTTAATTAAAATTAAGTTAATCATTGTTTATAATAGGTATTCACATTTTCTGCTTCTATCCACATTCACTCTTTATTCATTATCCAGTACGGACATACCATCTTTCTAATTTCCCAGAATTTAAGGAAAACAGTGTAGGTCACATCCTATCCATATTTTCTCCCATTGGGTTAGTTTGGGAGCTGCATGCTAGTCTTTCTACCTCTGAACTCTTGGGGTCCTTCTGGATTATCAACCTTGAGCACATCTCCCTAGATTTCTCTACCTCATTCCCACCTCCCCACACCCCCTCCCTTTTCAATGCCCCAGAGAACCGGAACAAAACCTTTGCATTTCTAGCAGTTTATTGCTAGTCTTTCAAGGAACCGTAGGAAAATGCCAACTAGGCTCTGAACTTTTCTTGTTTCCTCTGAGCTAACTAAGAGCACATCCTCCCCATCCTCCACCCCAAAGATTTCCTGTGGAAAACTCTCTCCACCAAGAGAACCATCTGCCCAATTCCGAATAATGGCAAAGCAAGAACTAAACGTCCAGATTGGATGGGATTCATTTCACCAAGCCTCTGCTTAGCCCCAAAACGATCCCTTCCAGGCATTTCCACCCTGGCTGGCAAATGGACTAGAAATGGAAAGTCTCCAGTGCAGTTCCCACATGAAACACTGAAAGGATGAGAACTGTGGTGGTTCCTTATGACCGTCAAGAACCCGGGAGGGGCTCCCACACCAGGCACCAAGCTGGTGGACACAGACAGTGCCTGACAACCACACAGTGCCGCCTTCCTCTTGTGGAGACTCCAGCCGGGGGAAGGAGATGGTCAGATAATCACATAAACACAAGTGTAATTACCAAATGCACACATGATTCTGATACACCAAGTTGGAAACAAGTCTATGTTTGAAAAATTTTTCTTTAAGATTTCATTTATTGGGTGCCTGGGTGGCTCAGTTGGTTGAGCAACTGCCTTCGGCTCAGGTCATGATCCTTGAGTTCCAGGATCGAGTCCCACATCGGGCTCCCAGCTCCACGGGGAGTTTGCTTCTTCCTCTAACCTTCTCTCCTCTCGTGCTCTCTCTCACTTTCTCTGTCTCTCAAATAAATAAATAAAATCTTAAAAAAAAAAAAAAGATTTCATTTATTTATTTAAGAGAGAGAGAGCACACAGGAGCAGTGAGGGTAGGGACCGAGAGGGAGGGAGAGGGACAAGCACGCTCCTCACTGAGCGTGGAGCCAGACTCGGGGCCCAGGCGCCACGATCCTGAGATTATGACCTGAGCCAAGACCAAGACTGGGACGCTTAACCAACTGTGTTACCCAGGCCACCCCTGTGTTTGAAACTCTAAAATAAAATAAAAAACATTTTCTCCAGAGGAGCAGTGCCAATGAAAGAGGAAGCAGTTTCAATTTCCTTAACTGTGGAATGAAAATAGACCATTTACCATGTACCACACATATATAATCTCTAATCATTACCAAAACTCTACAAGAAAAGCATTATTGTCTCTATTTTGTAGATGATGCAGAGCCAAGTTAAAAGTGGATTTGCTGTTGCTAGAAGTGACCTGGAATTTGATAGGCACTCAATTGGTAGGCACCTAGCTGTTAAATTAATAAAAACTGGAAGCGTACAGGGAGTATTTTAACAGACAGCTAGGAGAAGACTGTGGATTCCCCACATTTGGTGTTGTGTGAGGCACTAGTAATCTTGGCCTAAAGCAGGAATAAGCCTTGACATTATGAAATAAAACAAGACAGGCTATATGCCTATCTGGCAACTGCATAAATAATTTGCATTTAGTTCTCACTTAAATAAAGAAGCAAGTGTCTCCATCATGTAAAAGTCTGGCCACAGGCCGTGGGGAATTAAAGCCAGCCCCAAACGAGGTTAATATCAGCAATGCGTACAAGAAGGGCTGTTTTAAGGACTGAATGAGACAGAATATATACAGGCTGTTACAGTGCCTGCTATTTTTCAAAATACTTCAACCTAGGCATTTGTGACACAAAGGGGATTATCATTTTTAACCTATACTCCGGGGCAGTTAGCATTTGAATGACTAATCAAAACCTCATGTAGGGGCACCTCGGTGGCTCAGTCGGTTAAGCATCCAACTCCTGATTTTGGCTCAGGTCATGATCTCACGGTCTTGAGATCGAGGCCTGGGTCAGGCTCCGCACCGGGGGTAGAGCTTGTTTCGGATTCTCTCTCCCTCTGCTGCTCCCCCTACGTCTCCACCTCTCTCCTTTTCTTAAAAAAAAAAAAGAAAGAAAGAAAGAAAGAAAGAAAGAAAGAAAAAAAGCTCATGTAAAGAGAAAATCAAGTCAATTTTCTGCTAAACACCAGAGGGTTGTTGCTCAGTATAATGGCCGCCACAAATGATTTTTCATCAATGAAATGGTGTTTGTTCACAGTGGGCTATGAGTATCACACAGATACATTCTGTTCATGCTGAAGCGGTAATAAGAATCTATCCAAAGCAGCTGTCTAAACCTTTCAAAATGGTGCCCTTGCTGAAGACTGCCACCAGTCCTCTTTCTAGTTGCTTTGGAGAAAATATTCTCACTTGATCCTGGACCAGAAAGTCAAATCCTGAAGCTAGACTATTGTCCCACCTGCCTCTAATGAAACATTTTGTTCAGAGTGCTACTCAAATACACAAAAGGACACAGCATAAAGACCTTCTAGGGCAGCTCTGTCCAACAGAACTTTGCTGCGATGCTGGAAATGTTTTGTCGGCCCTGTGATAAGCTAGACACTAGGTACAGGCAGTCACTGAGCACTGGAAATTTGGCCAGTGTGACTGAAGAACCAAATTCTTAACTTAATTTGAATTTGAATGGCCACTGTGGCTAGTAGCTGCTCTGTCAGAGGGCACAGTTGTGGAGTTTACAGAAGAAGGCTGGGTGCAGTCTCTGTGCCTGCTTGCTATTAAATGCTTGCTCACGGCAGGCCTGCAGCTCTCACCTACTCCCACTGTCCACTGGCCCCATCGGCCCTCGGTGGAGGATCCGCTGAGGCCAGTTCTCAGCAGCCGACCTCCACACGGCCTCTGGACGCTGAAGGCGGAGCTGGGTGATCTGAACTGCGCAAGAAGTTAAGACTGGGATAAAAATACACAACTCAGGCAACTGTCATGGAAATAAAATGACCAAGTCTGTGAAAGCCCCTAGCAGAGCATGTAGCATCGGTAAAGGCTTCCTGACCTTTAACTTTGCTTTACACCAAAACACCATTCTCCTTTAATGAGGACCATGAGCTTTGATATGGCTTTGTCTGTTTGGGCATAAACCTATAACAAGAGCATAGGAGATTGTACGGTGTACTCTCCCCACCCACCAAAAATAAACACTAAATATTTCAGCCGAGAATTTGGTTTGGAAGAAGGATGCCCTTGTCACAATAATTCTTTTAAGACAAAACAAGCTACAGGAATAAGGGGACTTCCTATTTTCTAAAGAACATCTCTTGTAGTCTACTTACAGTGGGTCCCCTCCTCCCAATGTTTGTGTGTGGGGGGGAATAAAATACACACAACATAAAATTTAGCATCTTAACCATTTTTTAGTGTACACTTCAGTAGTATTAAAATCAAATTCATATTTACATTGGTTTCTGTCTCCAAAAATAAAGTGACATATTAACATGTATAGATGATATTAAAAGATGTCTAAGGTAAATAAACATCAAATTCAAGAGAGTGACCATGGGAGAAGGGGGGTAGGAAGGAAAAGGGAAGAATACAAATGGGTTTTAAGTTTTATCTAGAATGTTTTGTTTTTTTAAAAAAAATCAGGGGCACCTGGGTGGCTCAGTCGGTTAAGCATCTGCCTTCAGCTCAGGTCATGATCTTAGGCTCCTGGGATCGAGCCCCGAGTCGGGCTCTCTGCTCAGCGGGGAGCCTGCTTCTCCCTCTTCCTCTGCCCCTCTCCCAGCTTGTGCTCCCTCTCTCTCTCAAATAAATAAAATTTTAAAGTAAATTAAAAAATTGTTTAAAAATTAAATATGGCAAAAAAAATTAAAAATCAAAAAATGTTAAGACTTGACCAAACTGAGTTGTAAGTATATAAGGTGTTTCTTACATTATTTACTATATTTTTATGTATTCTTTTAAAAATGTTTATTTTTGACCATCTTTTACGCTTAGAAGTTGCAAACACAGTATCCACACATCTCCCCACCCACCCCAATATCAACATCTTGTGCAACCAGGACAATGACAAGACCAGGAAATTAACTCAAATATAATACTATTGTAAAACTATTAACTAAAGAACATATTGAAATGACTCTACTTTTTCCATTAATGTCCTTTATCTGTTCTTGGATACTACCCAGAAACCCTCAGTACTTTTTTTTTTTTTTTAGGTTTTATTTATTTGACAGAGAGACACAGTGAACAGTGAGAGAGGGAACACAAGCAGGGAGAGTGGGGGAGGGAGAAATAGGCTTCCCGCTGAGCAAGGAGCCCGATGAGGGGCTCGATACCAGGACCCCAGGGGGACCATGATCTGAGCCGAAGGCAGCCGCTCAACAGCTGGGCCACCCAGGTGCCCCTCCTCAGTACTTTTTAAAAAAAATTTATTTATTTACTTGGGAGTGAGGAGGGGCAGAGGGAGAGAGAGAGAATCTCAAGCGGACTTCCTTCCCACTGAGCGCAGAGCGCACAGGTCTCCAGGTGGCTGGACCTCACAACCTGAGATCAGGACCTAAGCTGAAACCAAGAGTTAGATCCTTCACCAACTGCACCACCCAGGTGCCCCCTTCAGTACATTTGTAGTTGTTGTTATTTCTCCTCGGTGTTCTGTGGTCTTTGACAGGTTTTCAGTCTTTCCTTGTCTTTGATGACCTTGACACTTGTCAGTTATTTCGTTGAGTGGTTCACAACCGGGGTGTGTCTGACACCGTCTCATTCTCAGGCTGTGATTATGCATTATGGGCAAGACTACCATAGAAATGATGCTGAGCCCTTAGTGTATCTTATCACAAGAGTTTGTGATAATTTTTGTATTGTTAAAATAGTTCATAATTTCAAAAGATAAAAAAGACGTAGCTATATTAGACTGGGTTCTTCGGAGAAACCCGACCAACAGTAAATATATGTGTGTGCATGTGTATGTGTGTGTACACACGCATACACACACACACATACACACACATGTTTATTATAAGGCATTGGCTCATGCATTTATGGAGACTGAAAAGTCCCAAGATCTGCCATCCGAAAGCTGGAGAGCCAGTGGTATAGTTTCAGTTCAAGGCCGGTGGCCTGAGAACCAGGGGAACTGATAGAATAAATTTCAGTCTGAGTCCAAAGGCAGGGGAAGACCAATGTCCTCGCTCAAAGACAGTCACAACAAATTCTTCCTTACTCGGTTTTTTGTTCCAGTCAGGACTTTATTTGCCTTACCCAGTCTACTCATTCAAATGTTCATCTCATCTAGAAACACCTCCACAAATACGCCCAGAAAATTATTTAATCAAACGTCTGGGTACTCTGGTTCAGTGAAGACAACACACAAAATTAACCCTACCAGTAGTTTAACTTCTACATTAGAAACTGCCTACTCTGGAGGCACCTGGGTGGCTCAGTGGGTTAAAGCCTCTGCCTTCGGCTCCGGTCATGATCCCAGGGTCCTGGGATCGAGCCCTGCGCATTGGGCTCTCTGCTCAGCAGGGAGCTTGCTTCCTCCTCTCTCTCTCTGCCTGCCTCCCTGCCTACTTGTGATCTCTCTCACTGTGTCAAATAAATATATAATCTTAAAAAAAAAAGAAAAGAAACTTCCTACTCTGTATTTTTAGGTTCCAAATTCCATCAAGCCAAGTGGATTTTAAGAAGTGTTCTCATTTTTAAAGTTACCATTATCACTAGCTTTAGGCCTAAAACATTGTAAATTCATGACATACTATCATTTAAAAAAATCTTAGAGGAGTGGCTGGGTGGTTCAGTCAGTTAAGCGCCTGCCTCCTGGGATCTAGCCCTGTGTTGGATTCCCTGCTCAGTGAGGAGGCTGGTCTCCCTCTCCCCCACCTCCCTTTGGCTCTCAAATCAATAAATAAGATCTTTTTTAAAAATTTTAAAAAAATCAAAAAAATCTCAGGAGGTTTTATTATGCATGATTTTACTTCAAGAGAAAAGGTGATGATGAGCCAGCTTATATTCAGATTAACTGTGACCCAAGAGGAGCTTGACCAATAAATCAAATTAAGGTCTTAGAGAAATTAATACAGGCTAATAAGAACCAAAAATCCCCTGATCTCTTATTCCAGGTGAAAGCTCAGTCATCTTTTAGAATTGACTACACTGCTCAGCGTAGCATCCTAAAGAGGTTCTAAGTCATTGCTTCTTTGGAAAAAAGCAGAATGGAAAAAAAATTGTGTGTGTATATATATACACACACACACATATATAATTTTATATTATATAATATAAAATTATATATATAATATATATTATATAATTATATATAATATATAATATAAAATTATATGTGTGTGTGTATATGTATATACATATATATATATATATATATATATCAAACTATGCCCTTTTTTTCTGGGACAAGAGAGAAAGTGAGTTTCAGAGACTTTCCCTATCGGAGTTGTACATATATATATATATATACACACACACACACATATGTATATATATATGTTTATGTACACATAGTAGACCCTTAAGCAACAAGACTTTGAACTACACAGGTCCACTTACACATGAATTTTTTTTCTCCCCGATACAATATACTATCTCTGAAGGCTATTAGTAGGTATGTTTTGGGGAGTCAAAAGTTACGCTCAGATTTGCAGCTGTGGCAGGGGCGCTCAGTACCTTAACCCCCCCCCCCGCCGTGTTTTCAAGTATCAACCGCACGTGTCCATATAAACATGGAGAGAGAACGGTGTGTAAATAAATCAACTTCCAAGTCTTTTCTGAGGCTTCCCCCATTTGAAACTCTTTTATCTTCAGGATCACTCTAAATGTCGGTGGTTTAGGCTGGGAAGCAATTTTTTTCCAACTTCAGTGTTTATATTTAGTTCAAAGCATTCCATTTCCATGGGTCATGGTACCACAGCTTTTCCTCACCTTCACGGAAAGAAAGCTACTTCCAAATGCTTTTCTAGGTTCCCAGTGCTCTGGGAGGCAGTCACAGGGGTTTTTATAAACAGCCAGAGCAGAGCGATTCAGGTCTCATGATGCCAAAGAGGAAGCTGGACACCCATTTTAAGTCTTGTGGCCCATCCCGAATGTGGACCCCATTGTTCTGGGCCAGTCCCACGTCCATACGCACCTCCTGCATGCCTCTTAGAACACACAGCTCCACTCAAAGTGGCTTCTTTCAAAGAAACAGTGGAACAGGGTTTGTTTTTGGGGTGGGTCAACTCTCCCAGGGATCTTCTAGGGAGGAGGGAGGCGGTCAGCCCCCTGAGAGACAAGAGCGTGCAGAGGGTAAGAGCAGAGGCTTTAGAGCCAGACTTCCTATGTGTAAATCCAGGTCCTAGGGCGTATGATCTTGCAATGTCAGCAAGTTATGTAACTGCTCATGCCTTGGTTGCTTTATCTGTAAAATAGAACAAGCAACGATTCTCAGCTGAGTGGGTTGCTGTGAGGATTAAACGCTCACGCATCAAGTGCTTCGCACAGGACCTGGCATGTAGTAAATGCTCAATAAATGCTAGGGAGCCTGCAGGTCCTGACTCCACCCCTCAGCGGGATTAATCTAGGTCCCCAGTCACTCAGGGGAGTTGTGATGACTTGCCAGCTGCTGGATAGAAGGTATGGTTTTTCCCCCAACTCCATCACCTGAAACAGAGTTGCCTAAAAATAGTCTCATTTAAACCTAAAATTTAAACCAGCACAACAGTCAAAAACCTGAGGCACAGCAGGCTTTAAATGTAATCTTGTTAGGGGTACTTGGGTGGCTCAGTGAGTTGAGCGTCTGCCTTAGACTCAGCTGGTGACCTCGGGGTCCAGGGATCGAGCCCCCAGAGCCCCTGAGTCAGGCTCCGTGCTCAGCAGGGAGTCTGCTTCTCCCTCTGACCCTTTCCCTGCTCGTGCGTGCACACACACGCTCTCTCTCACTCTCTAATAAATAAGTAAAATCTTCCTAAAAATGTAATCTTGTTAAATGGAAATAAAGACAGAAAAATATCTGGCAAGGATCTTAAGTAATGGATAGATTCCATCAAGCTGAGGTTCTTTTAAGTCAGACTTGTATTTCTTGGCTTTTTTTGGGGGGCTGTGTGTGTGTGTGTGTGTTTAAATTCATGCCTCTTTTTTGATAAATATAAAAACCTTATGGTTTCTCTTAATGCTATTTAAAACCTGACATTTTTACAAAATGGACCAAAAGCAAATCTAGGCAATGTTAACTTAAGAATATACTTGTTCAAAGTACACATGGGATTTATCTCTAGGAAACTGAGTAGGTGCCCTAGTCCCTTCCTGGAAATCACTGAATTGACCAAAAAGCAGTATCGTACAGTCTCACAGTTTATGCCGGACTAGAGGTTGCTCTACCTAGTCTATCAGGATGATTTTGCTATAGAAAAGTTTTTTTTTGGTTTAGTCTATGCAGCTGAGAGCCCTTGATCCTACATGACCCACATTTATCCTCAGAATTGCATATTTAGAAACAAGAATTTGGAAACAATGGAAGATTTACTACCTCCACCTATGGTTTATCCACTGATAACACTACAGAGGGGAAGGCAAAGTGACCAGACTGGATCACTGTGAGGCTATGATTTGACCAATTCCCAAATAATTTCATGATGCCATTGGAAAGGGAAGGGTTCACAGCAGTGGTTAAGGGAAGAGCCGTCTGGGAAGTGGGAGGGCTTGGTGAACACAAGGGATGCTGCTTTCAATTCCAGAAGGACCAAGACACTTCATGTTACTGGAGGCATTTAACGGAATGGGACAAAGATTCAGTTTACAGAATTGGTGTAAATGCAGACTTAATCCTGCAATAAGACAAAAACTGGGAAACTCAAAGAAGAAAACAGAGGTCCTCGGCATGGCATTCTTATAAATTTCTCCATATGCATCTTCACTTTCTTTCTTCTAGTATCAGGGGATAACAACCTATCCCTCTAACCATGCCATGAGTCCCACCCTTACCCTCTTCAAAAGCAGCAGCCAATCTCTATTTTGAAACTCTCCCCCCATATTGATTCCTTGCCCCTGTTTTATTGGGGGATTGGGTACAGAAACTAACGTTGACTTGGCTTCCTCCTCTTACTTTCTCATTCAGATATTTCTAAAGTACAGTCCGTATTCACTGCTCTCACTTCCTTTCCTCTCATTCATTCCTCAACCCCGCACAAACCTACTGATCCCATTCTCATGGAAGTCCACCCATAACCTCCATGCTGCCAAGTCCAAAAGTTATGTTTTAATTGTGCCAAGTATTTCAATATATTTTGAATTACCTGGAAGACTGCCTGATAAATGAATACCACTATCCTGAGTACAGCCTCACAGGATAAAAGTCCAAGCTCCCTAACAGGAGTGGAAAGCCTTCCATGATCTCACTGACCCAGATTTACCTCGTCATGCTTGACCTCTCCACACAATCAGCTGTTTTTCACCTGGGTGTCCTTGCTCAAGCTGCCCCCCCTCCCCTGTCGGAAAGGCCCTCTCCCCCAACTCCTTCTATCCTCCACCTTTTTAAGAAAGAGAAAGAGCACAAGCAGGGGGTGGGGGGAGAGGGAGAGAGAGAATCTTAAGGAGGCTCCACACTCAGTGCAGAGTCCCACACAGGGCTTGATCTCACAACCTGGGCCAAAAATCAAGAAGAGTCAGACACTTAACTGACTGAACCACCCGGACGCCTCCCCCCAAACTCCTTTTACCTCACTAACTTCTACTTCCTCACAAATACTCAGATCAGACGTAATCTCCTCCAGGAGGCCCACCCCAATCTCGCTGGCTGCCTGAGGGACCTCCTTTCGTTCTCCCACAACATTCATTTTAAGTCCTGTTGCTGCACTTACCATTCTGTCCTATAACAGGCTGCTTAGGTCTGTCTCACCGAATAGGCTCTACACCCCCTTAAGGCAGGAGCCATCTTCCACACCGAGTGTCAGGAGGGAAGGAACTGCCATCACATTTGTTCTTCTGCCCTCAAGGGGGATCCTCTTCAGCCCAAGATGGGATAAGCACAGAATGGGGCGGAAGCAAGGGTATAGCTCTTGTGGCTTTCTATCCCTTTTTGTTCTCTTCCCACATTTCTGACTCCAACTTGGGTCCTTGTGTTGCCATAGTAACCAACAGTCCCAGAACACAGACCTCTGGCAGTTGGACTTCTAGCCGCTGCGAGTCAGGATCTGAAGGATTTCTAACATCCCCAGTTTATGGCTCAGGAGCTGGCAGTGCCTTTTTCATGTGGGCAGCCACCAGAGCCGGGCGTGACAGAGCGTGTGCGCGTGCGTGTGTGTGTGTGTGTGTGTGTTTCTTCCACCCCCACGTACCTACTGGGCCATCACAGAAAAAGCCGTGCTAAAAAGTGCCAACAGATGGCGGGAGGATGGGCATCTAAATGGCTATAACCTTTCTGGAAAGCAATTTGATATCAACTCCAATTTAATCTATCGGTGATCTTTGATCTCTTAAAGCCACAGATATATATAGAGGGAGACATAGGAGTTATTGATAAGGAGGTTTACTGAAGACTTATTAAAATAGTAACAACCACTTAATAGTCATCAATAAGAAAGTCGTTAAAATGACAAAAGAGCCATATATAGGTTTACTGTAGGGTATGCCATAAAACAGAATATCTCCAACAGCTGCTGTGACATCCACATACATGTAGGTGTGTGTATGTATACGTACAAACGCACGGGTACACACCCGTACATACAAAGAAAAAGAAAAGGAAATTCACCAAAATGTTTTCAGTGGTGGTTATATCTCCGGAAAGTAGGATCATAAGCATATTTAACTTCGTCTTCATACTTTTCTGTATTTTTCAAATTTCATCCAATGATCATTTTTTCCTCTTATAACGCAAGTTGTTTCAACTGCAGCAAGACAGATGACTAGCAGTAGCAGGTGGAGAGGATTAGTCGAGAGGGTTGTCATACAAAGAAAGGCATTTTTTCAAGGGCGGGATGGCCTTTTTTGTCCTTCGTTAAGAATACAAAAATTGCATGAACTTCTACCGGAATGGCATAGTTACAAATAGAAAAAGAATGAATAACGTTATTGCTTAAGTACCGTGACTTCCCTCTTCTCCCCGATCCCACCATCTTTTTTTTTTCTTTCTTTTGAAGATTCCTGAGTTGAGGGAGACCTGAGAGTGAGTCCCTGAACTCCATGGCACACTCATCCTACAGCAGCGATGGGTCAGAAAGCACAGACTGCACCTCGGAATCAAACCTGAGCCTCTCTGTGGGTTATTTCCCCTGGGAAGGCACCTTCTCCTATGAGAACACCATCTCCTGGGAAGACAAGTCTCCCAAGGGTCCTCCAACCCTTGTCCCTCCTATTCAAGGGACGTGGAGGACGGAGAGTACGGGCAGACTCCTGAGCAGACGAGACCAAATTCGGGACGACCCAAAGCAGTTCTGCAAACTCAGCATCGCCCTGGCCTGGGATGTCGATGTGGACTCTAACAATTCTGACTCCGTCGCTAGCCGGGGCATAACTGGAAGCAATCAGTGGATCGACAAGTACCCCGAAGAGAACACACAACTGACTCTCAGCAAATTGGACAGTCTCGTGCAAAAGCTTGAGAAATTTCTAGGAAATCAGAAAGATGATGAAGAGGATGACTCTGCATTCCCTGGATCTGCCCAGGAGGAAGATTTCCCGTTGTTCAGCAGCTCCCCTCCAGACATAGCTCAGGTCAGTCATCTAGAACATGATACTTGTCAGGACTTGCCCCACGGCGGCCAACATGAAGCCATCATCCAGTTTCCACAGATTCCTCCAAGACTTCGGGAACGTGAACTTGCTGAGGTGAGCAGAGAGATGCCTCGCAGGCAAAAAGGGGATGGACCTGGCTGGGAGGGGGCTGCAGCTTGAAATGCATGGAGCATTATTCCCTGCTCCGAAGCAAGGCCAGCCTCCCTCAGTGTCTGACGTGGCAGGAGAGGGAGGGAGAAAGCAAGGAAAGGGGTCAGGGTGGAGTTGAAGGGAAAGGACTGAGGAGCACTGAAGGAGAAAAGAGGGTAGGGAAGTTAAGAAAAGAGAAGTCATGATACCACCCACCGCCCCCCAGGCCCCTACCCCTCAGCCCCGTGTGTGTTGAAGTATTAAAATTTTGCATTTACAGTTGGATTGTTTTTGATAAAAGGATTTGAATTCCATAAGTGGGTAAATATTGGCCCCACTGTTGTCCAGGATTTGCATATTTAATTCCTTCATTTTCTTGGCAGATGATAAGCCAGACAACTGGCAGCCAAAGGACAAGCCCTATAGAGACCTCCTCAGTCTCATTGGGTCAGCCAGAGAAGGAGGACACTCATTCCAGCACACAGGCCCTCTCCTGTGTGAACTTCAGGTGGGTCTTCCGCTGGCTAAGGCAGCAAGTCCTCTCCTCACTTCTCAGGAGACCACACTCCGAGGACACCACTGAGAGCCCCCAGGAGTTGGCACAAAAGAAAAGACTCTCTCACAGAGGCAAGAGAATCCAACCTCAAGATTCTCTCGAATTAGGACACCCTCTATCGTCAGATTTTTTAACCTTTTGATAGCCCCTATTCTACAATCCTCATGAGTTGATTGTTTTCTAGTAAATATAACACACATTCTTATATTATTCATGTCTTCCTCTTCCAGCCCAGCATCTTGACTCAGGCTGAAAATCTGTATGGGTCTAGAAGACCGAAATATATTCTCTATTAACTTTAAGTAGTATTAGCCTTCCTGATTTGAAGGCATTCTTGCTCTCCTCCTCCTCCTCCCTTCTTACTGTATTTTACTCTAGTTTTATACACTTGCATCTGAATATTAACCCAAACGCCCATGTTCAGAGGCAGCAGTATAACCCAACAGATTCCCAAGATGGTAGTGTGGTTTGGTTAAACTTCTAGGGCTCGAACAAGCGGCAGGGGATACTGAGTCACTCAGGAAGCAGATTTCAGTTGGCAGTGTTTCAGGAGTTCAGATGGTAGCCCCAAAGTTCCCAGGGGACCTGACTGGTTCCAGTGTGTGCTGCCCTGGCTGGAATGAGTGGCTTGCTTGGGAGGAATGTGAGGACGGGGAATGCTACTTAACCGCTCCAAGTCTAACCCTCCTCGGTCAGAAGATGCGGAAGATAATAATATGAACCTTGCAGGGTTGTTGTGAGAATGGATGAGATAATGATAATTCCATTGTTGCTGCTGCTATTTGTTCTCCAGAGGATCTCCCCAGAAAACTAGATCCAAGGGACATCCCAGAGTGAGAGCTTAAGAGTAATTCTCATTGAAATATTTCCCATACAGAAGCTATATTTACCCGAAGTTATGGGTTTCTGCAGGTCTTGACTCATGCAAGTCCTCTCCCAGTCCATTCCCCACTGTGTCTTCTGAAATTCCTTTACAAATGGCAGTAAACGTTCCTCTAAATTTCCGCTTCTCTAAGGGAAAACCGTACTCATCTCTCACCCTTTTGCCCTGACCTCTCCCTCTTACTGAGATCAACTTCCCTCCCCATAACCACTCCCATCCTCCTTATCTCCCACAGGCTTACCCGAGAGCCCCCCTTCAGCTTCTGTCCTGCAGACTTCAGGTGCTTAAAGCATCAGAGGCTTTGGTCTCAAACTCCTCGCTTTCCTCAACTTCAATTCCCTCTTCTCCTTCCCTCTTGTCTTTCTTCTTTCCTTCCACAAATATTTAGCACATAGAAGTGCCAAGTACTTTTCTAACTTACAAAAACAAAACCTCAATCCTTGGGGCTCAGGTGATTCATTAATCAAGAGATAGCGCCAGGTAAACATATGGCTAGCGCAGGTTACAGGCAGTAAGAGTCTGTATGAGGTACACACTGATTACTAAAAAATAATTCAACACGAGGAGGTGGGCTGTTAAAAAAGTTTCGTGTCTGAAATTGCTTGAGTTACTTTAAGGTGGAGGACTTGAAGCCGCTGGATAAATCGGTGCAGCGTTAAAGTGTCCAGTCCTGACTGGTTACGTGCGAGAGACAGTGGGGAGGATATTGCCCGAGGAATGACGCACAGGACGCTGGGAGGGAAGAAACCAGTCACCAGGGCCTTCCCAGCAATGCGCTCATGCTCACATCCTGAGCTTATGCACAGGCAGACTCCTCACTTTACCCAACTCTCTGAGAACACTCTCCCATCTGACTGGCTCCCTCCAAAGCCCTCCTCCACCTTCACCTCTCTTTGACTTCACCAGGGCTTTCTGTTCAGGAGTTTCGGTCCCTTCTTTCCAGATCCAGCCCAGGCACTGCCTTCCCCAACTGCAGCGTATCCACCACATCGAGTAGCATTCACAAAGCCTTGCCCTTTCCAGATCTCCTTTTAATCTATACTCACCACATTCCCCAACAGGACACTCGTGCTTCTCCTAACGGCCAACACACAAAACACAGGGATTACTTTCTCTATTCCTGGAGAATTCCCCCCACTGCCTTTTCAAGTCCCCCCGCTGCCTGGGGAATTTGTCCTTAAGGACTCCACTCTCGAGTTACTATGAGGCCAAGAATGATCCTTCCAGCTTCGGGTGACCATGTCCTTCCTTAAGCTGTCCCCCAGTCCCTGTCCTGCCCGCCCCCCACGCCGTGACTTACACTTTTCAGCTCTCTTTATGTAACTATTTTACCAACAGACTAACTTTTAGTTCCTTTTTATGGAAGGATCCTAACACAACGTCTGGTACAGAGCTATCTGTCTCTATCTAATTTTTAAAATGATTTGACTCTATCTTATTTCTTTCAACTTTTTCCTATGCAGCTTTTTTTAAAAAGTGAAATACAACAGCTTAGAGTTGCTATTCATTAAGTTAAAAGTTAGGGCAAACAGAGTTATGAGCAAGTATGGGAATGGAAAGGGGATAGACAGGAAGCAAACAGAGAGGTGGTGACCCACAGAATGAGAAACCTAACACCAGGGGAAGTTAGGGACTAATTTGAAATGTTAATTCAACAAATATACATGGAGCCTTAATGTTGCTTTAGACTGGATGGATGATATGTCTAAAAGATGACATCTCCTACCTTCACGGCACTAGTAACCAGAGCTCTGTTATTTTAATTCTTTCTCTAGTAATTAAGTCAAGCTCTACGAAAAACTCAATCGAAATGAGCTACTTCGAAAGACTGCCCATGGTGAATACGAAGCCCTGTTCATTAGCAAGATTTCTTACATATTTGTGCTTATTTTTCAGTGTTATATAAACCTGCTTGACAGGGATGAGGTTTATCTCTAAAATTCAAACAATGTATTTTACAAGCCGTTACAACAAATATTCTCTGTAAAGAATTAGAATTTGAAATATTCCTTGGGGTTATCATGCTACATCTCAGAAAGCAAGTCGAAGTGCTTAAAAATTCAATACCTCCTCATTCATTATGGCATTGAATACGCTATAAGGCTATTAGCTACATGGTAAACTACGACCAAGTTCTCTGCTTTTTGTCACATACACGGGGCTGGGGTTGGGGGAGGTCCACTATTTATCAAAAGGACTGAGAGCAAAATGGAAGTGGTCACTGAAAGATCCTTTCTCTGCTGTCACCTTAAGCATCGAATGATTGCTCTTGCCAGACACATGCTAACCGAATTAACCAACACATTTTGGGATTCCCATTACCTTAATACCCAAAACTAAAACCACTCCTTCACATGAACTGCTCAACCTTGAAACCCATAAAGCTCAGCTTCTTAAACTAGAGAAATATTACCTTAGATATTCATATTCTAGGATCTGTAACATCATAATGAGCCAGAAGACAGTGAAAACTTACCAATCATAGACTATCAGCTTTCTCCACACACAGAATTGGATAGACTAACATAAATTTTATAGCCTATCCCATGTCAATTTCTTACTCAGTACGATCCCAATGAGAGAAAAAAGTGTGTGCACCATACCAGCAAAACAAAATCATTTTCTTCAGACTTAACATAATGTTGAAAGTTCATGGCTACAGAGGATACAGAGGTCTAGGTCTACCTGGTCACAAAGACAGCGTCCAAAATCCTCTTATCAAATAACAAAAGGAAAAATGAAACAAATTATAAATGAATTCCTAAGACCGCCTGGTAGGGTTTTTACCCCTAGAGTTAAGAACGGTTTTGTTTCGGCACGAAGGATAGCTAAGTGCCTCAAAAATAAGTCTTTGCGGGGCGCCTGGGTGGCTCCGTGGGTTAAAGCCTCTGCCTTCGGCTCAGGTCATGATCTCAGGATCCTGGGATCGAGCCCCGCATTGGGCTCTCTGCTCAGCAGGGAGCCTGCTTCCCCCTCTCCCTCTGCCTGCCTCTCTGCCTACTTGTGATCTCTCTCACTCTGTCAAATAAATAAATATAATCTTTAAAAAAAATAAGTCTTTGCATCATGAATTGCAAGTGGAAGAAGGTCTACGGCAAGCAGTGCACTCTCCAATTTCAAGATGGATGAGGAGGCTTTATATTGCACCGCTTGGAGTCAAGCTTTTCCCCCTACCCCATCACCCCCTCATCCCACAACAAAGAGAACAACACCCTGCTTTCAAAAGTGAAATGAGATCCTCATCAGATAACACCAAATCCCTTAGTGAGCTAGTCATGGGGCGGGTGGGTACAAAAGCCTTAAGATAAATTCCCAAAGAATTATAAACCTAGATGAAGAAACCCCCCTACCAAACAATTTGTTTACTATTCCACCATTCAAAGGAATTCCACAGTCTTGATGCCCTTTGGATGTCAGTCGAATATGCTTCCCAAAGAAATATTTCTGAGGCCTTTTTAAATGGGAGGGCACACATCAAATATCTATTCAGATTATAGTTGTTTAATGAAAATTCCTTTCATTATGACTGAATTCTCTTGGTCTAGAAGGAAATCGGAATGGCGATTTAACTTCATTTGTCCTCATCTGTAACGATGAAGACTTATTATTTTAAGTGCAAGTCCCCAAAACTAAACAGATGTCCCTCTCTCATAGAACTTTCCCACGCACCCAGCCACAAAGGAAAACACCAGGCAAGCTCATCGTGAATACAGGCTTGGAGAGTTGTTTTCATGTTTCCCTTTCATCACCTCCACAGCCCTCTGTCTTCAGGGCCTAGATTTTTCCCCAAACAGGCATGGGGATGGAAAGGAGAATTCTCCTCCAGTAAAGTGACCCTAAGTTCAGTTAGTACCGTATCACAACCACCACGACGGATGCACATAAGAATCCAAAAGGAACACTAACCCACCCGCTGTGAGGAGCTCAAGGGTTATAGGGAAGCACTGGACACCTGAAACTCATATTCCACTGTATGTTAACTAGAACTGAAGCAACAACTTTAAAAAAATTGGGGCGCCTGGGTGGCTCAGTTGGTTAAGCAACTGCCTTCGGCTCAGGTCATGATCCCGGAGTCCTGGGATCGAGCCCCAAATAGGGCTCTTAGCTCCACGGGAAGTCTGCTTCTCCCTCTGGCCTTCTTCCCCTCTCATGCTCTCTCTCACTGTCTCTTTCTCAAATAAATAAATAAAATCTTTAAAAAAAAATTGAGGGGCATCTGGGTGGCTCAGTGGGTTTAAACCTCTGCCTTCAGCTCAGATCATGAACTCAGGGTCCTGGGATCAAGCCCCACATCGGGCTCTCTGCTCAGCAGGGAGCCTGCTTCCCCCTCTCTCTGCCTGTCTCTCTGCCTACTTGTGATCTCTCTCTCTCTGTGTCAAATAAATGAATAAAATCTTTTAAAAAAAATTGAATGCTAAAACCACTGAGTGAATGACTGTTAGGGAACAAGACGTTCACGGTCTCGGGGAACGACCCAGCAGACTATGCGTCATTATCAAGGGGACTGGGTACCCGCACAATAGAGAGAACAGGTGAATGCCAGCTGAACCAAATGATTCGATCCAGCCTGACCAACATCACATACCTTCTGTTGCTAGCACTGCTGTGGTTACCCCGAATCAAATCATGAGGAATCCAAGTCAGATGAATCCAGAATACAAGAAATTCTTCTAGACAACCCTCTTAGACTTTTCTTAACGTCTTGAAATACCAAGTTAAGAGAAAACAAAAAAGTCAGGGAGACCAAACAATTCACAAAGGAGACCAAAGAGACGTGATGACCAATTGCCATTCATAATCCTTCATTGAATGGTTCATCAAATTCTCAAAACTATGATAAAGAAACATTTCTTAATAGGTGGGCAAATCTGAACATGGACTGTATCTTAGATCATTTTATTATATGTAATAAGAATATTATGGCTATGTAAAAAAACGTCCTTGGCTCTTAGGAAATTAAGAGCGAAGCATCACGGTATTGGTAACTTCCTTTCAAAGGACCAGGAAGAAAACAGAAAACAGAAAATGAGCAACAAAGATGGGGAAAATATTAAGAAAAACTCCAGTAGGTAGGAATCTAGAACTTTGCTATGAAAATAAAATATTACATTTGCTATACTTGTGTGATAATAGTATCATAGAGATGTACATATTTAAAGCATTAAAATCTTTAAACGGAACTTAGGTATTGATTTCTCAAATGATATAGGCTAGGCAATTCTCTAATCTGGAATCATTCGTTCATACTGGCACATGCCTTTGGATTCACCACTGGCTGCAAGGAATTTTCAGTCTCCTGGGTTAATAAATGTCCATCCCACAAGTCCCTCTAACTGTAAAAAGTGAATCCAGTTGAAAACAGATTAGCATGTAGGCATTTTTAAACACTTGCCAATTTCATGAGTTTATTTAGCTTTTGTTGAAATCTAAAAGAATAATTTTTGCCGAATGGAGAGAGCTAGGCTCTTTCTTCGCTCAGGTTATCACAAGTTCCAAGGCCTGGAGAGCTCATGTTTACCTTCAAAAAAGACCTTCTTGGACATTTTCTGTTTTTCACAAATCAAGGAACAAGCTGCCATGTTATAGTACTAATTCTTGCAGGTTATTTTTGACATTTCCTTTTATTTCCAGCAGTGCGAGAGTGTTTTGCTTTTGAACCCTAAGAAGCAGCATAAGCATACGGTCACCATATAATGCACTAAATATACTGGGGAACTTGTAAGAGCAAAACAGGGTGCTTCTAGAGTCCTTATGAACTGTTTTTGGTATATTCCTCTTACAGGATTAAAGCTATAGATTTTTTTTTCTTAAACAAATTTACACATTCACATATATTAGCACTTTGCAAATAATTCAGAAAGTTCAGAGACTCCTTGAATCCTACTCTTCAATCCCAGGTTCAAAACCTGAAGTTCTCATATAACACTTTCTGGCTTCAAGTCCCAGGCCTACCTCTTATTTGCTGTGGATGCTGGGAAGTTACTTAACCTCTCTGGGCTTTCCATTATATCTCTAAAACATAGTAGTACCAACCTCAAAGTGTTATGGTGAGGATTTAGAAAATGTGCCTGGCACACAGTACGTGCTTACAAATTTTAGCTGCTGCTAGTTGCTGTCACATATTTCCTTTTTAAAATCTTCCTGTTAAAAATCTGCCACAGCTCCTTATGCCTATAGAATTATGTCCAAGGAAACTGTCATTAAATCTCTCTAAAATCAGATCCCAATGTACTTTTCCAGTCTTATTTTACAACGCTCTGCACTCGCTCCTCATGTTCCTCGCGGCACTCATTCTCGGTACTTCTCTGCCTCCGTGCCTTTGCTTATGCTGTCCCCTCTCCTTGCAACTGCCCTAACCCTGTGAGTCTTCCCTGTTACCTGCCTACTCCTAAATGCACCCTTTCCAGGTTCATGTTAAATTCAAGCTCTTGCTGCAGGAGAGAGCAGGCTAGAAATCATCTCACCTTCCTTTGTGCTACCATAGCACTCCCTGTAATAAGTGTATGTTTTATCCTGTTTTACAGAAATGTGCTGCCATGTCTTTCTCTCCCGCTAGACAAAAGCCCCTGTGTTCTGCTTCTCTTATCTTTTCATGCTCCAAAGTCCCTGGCCCAGTTTCTCGGACATGGTAGCTCCATGATAAATACTTGGTGAAATGAATGGTTAATCTGCAGGAAATAATTGAAACAGATAATATCTCAAATTGCATGTCATTTCCTCTCATATAAAATTTAACTAGCTTCTACTTTAATTAAGTCTAGTCGCTGGATATTTATATTGGGGGCCATGGAGCGTGGCGGAGTGTAGACGTTTCCTGAGTGGAAAAGCTCAGTTTTGTACAACAGACAAAGCTAGTTAACAAAAGAATGGTCACATTTTTCTATCTGAGTAGAAACTGATATTCTACCTTCTTTGTTTTTTTACTTATAAAGATTTTTTCTAAAGTCTTCATATTTCCAAGTCCCCCAGGTAATGTTCAGATTCCTTCACCCACTCAAATACATTTACTGAATATAACATGCTAGAGGCTGTGCACCAAGATGGTTAGAAAGACCCTTCCCTTGAAGGGCTCGTACTTGTTGGGGGGGATGGGCATCTTGCCAGACACAGCACAGGGGAAGATCTGGGAGAAGGAGCGGACAACACTGGCAAAGGGGAACAGCCTAAGCAAAAGCCAAAAGTCCTAAAAGGCATGCATGGCAAACAGTGCAAAGTGTAGTTTCGCTTGAGCACAGGGAGCTAAGAGAGAAGTCTGAAGTGTGGGATAGAAGCCAGATCACGAAGGAGTTTTGAACTGTATTTTCTGGGGAGAATGGAATTTTGAAGCAAACTATTGAGATGATTAAATCCATGTTCTAGAAAGGTTTCTGATCACAGCAGCATAGCAGTGAGACTGAAGAGGAGAGAAGTTGGCAGCAGGAATAAGAGGAAAAAAGAAAAGAAATGTCCAGCCAGGCTATGTAGTGAGATGTAGAAGGACTAAAATGCGGTTTAGGCCCTTAAGTAGTTTTCTCAATATGGTTGGCAGTCCTGCTGTTCCTCTCTCAGGCCAGCTGCAACACCCTCCATACTACACCAGCTCCTGGACTCTACTTTCTCTGATAATTAGGAAGCATTTACATGAGTTAATTTAATAACCATAGGAGACGGGCAATTACCTAAGCTGAAAAGATGCCTCAGACTCCTCAGGTGCCCTGCAGTAGCCTATCAGGTATTACCAAGCAGACTTCGTCTTGCTCTTTCATTCATTCATTCATTCATTCTAGCAGCCATTCCCTCACTGGGGTTCCACTGTGCGCTGGCCATTATCACCTTTCGTGAAGAGGACATGGGGATACACAAGACATTGTCCCTTTCCTCTAGCTGTTCAAAGCCTGGCAGAGGCATTGTCATCTGTTCAACAACAGGAATGACTAACCGGGCAAGCCGTCCGTAACGGTCTTACACGAGGCTGTTTAAAAAGGTGTTCTGGATAATGGTGACCATACGAACTTGTAACTCATTTTTACCTTAAACAATTGGTTTGGTACGTGAACTACAGTGCGACTGAAAAGGGCTGCTGCCACAATAATTGGGATCACTTTGCTTATGTTACACAATAGGTATCTGTGGATGTGCCCACTCGCTAAAATTCACTTGTAACCCCAAAATCATTATGAACGGCGTTCTCAGTGAACATTCATGGACACGCACAGCACAGCAAAAAATGTGAGTTGCCTGTAAGCACGGTCCCAGCTGAGGTGGGACAAGGCAATGCTCTGCCTTCTTGTTTCAGACCAGCATTTGTATTATAAACACGTGTTTCTAGGGCATAGGGCTAAGTGCAAGAGGGCCGTGACGTGCCTTGCAGGGAAAAACGGATACGTTAGATGGTCAGGGATGGGTTAGGGCGTCATTGGTTGTAATTTCAAAGCTAATGAATCAACAATATTAAATAAGGCACCTTAAAACAGAAACAAAGCTATGAAGGGTGCCTGAGTGGCTCAGTCAGTTAAGTGTCTGCCTTCAGCTCAGGTCATGATCCCAGGGTCCTGGGATTGAGTCCTGCATTAGGCTCCCTGCTTCTCCCTCTACTCCTTCCTCCTGTTTATGATCTCTCTATCTGACTCTCTCAAATAAATAAAATCTTTAAAACAAAAAAGAAACAAAGCTACGTACTGATCAACTGAGAAAATGTTGTGACAGAGACTCACAGGAACCTAAACTTACATGTGCCCTAGGGCCCATGGCTCAGTATTCACTAATTCAGTATTTGCGGTGACTTTATAGAAGGCAACCGCTACAAATAAGAATCGACTGTATTCTACCAGGTAAAGAGTACAAACCACCAACCCTACATAACACACAGATTGTTCTCAGCTCCCTTTATGAGGATTCAGGAGGGCCACAAAGGGAGGAAACGGAAACCACTTTCTGAACCCTCCAGTAGAATTAGTGGGTACTTTCTGCCCCTCTAGGATCACTCAGACACAGACACATAGAGAAGTACTCGCCGCTTTGCTGGGTGCCTAACAAGGGGAGGCCAGAGAAAGGGCCAACAGGCCAGGGGGTGCTATGGGTCAATGTAAACAGGTGTTTTGGGTGTCACTATGTTCTGCCGCGACAAATCTTAGTGGGAAGGTCTGCTACTCCTCGAAGGCCATTTGCTTCCTGCTTGACGTTTGTTTTCCTCACTATCCCAACAACACAGGAGGTTCCATCCGGGTGCAAGGCTTTGGAAAGGGGTGCTGTGTGCCAGACCTCACTCAGGACCCATCTCAACTATGAAGAACCGTATAATCCATTCTTTTTCCAAAAATTTACAAATTGCAAGACAACATAAATCCCACACATCATCCGAAACTTCTGCAAATGCCCCCGGATGCGCGTTTTCCTCTGTAAAAGCTAATCCCCTCAAGCAGGAAACAACTTCTGGACACTGGTGTATTGGAAACTGGCGTCCCAACTCCAAAAATTCCATGCATTAGAACCAGAAGCATCATGGAGAGTTCCATCCTGTGTCTCCCTCTCTCCCAAGGTTGACATCGTGTTTATTTGTTAAACAAAACA
Organism: Nasua narica; assembly: GCA_028533885.1. Lineage (NCBI taxonomy): Eukaryota > Metazoa > Chordata > Mammalia > Carnivora > Procyonidae > Nasua > Nasua narica. The sequence goes on along the minus strand of CM052807.1, from coordinate 49,632,379 downwards.
GTCATCCAAGTTCAGACCTATTGAAAAGGTTCCAAGCAAGACGAGAGGCCAAGGCAAGGGAGAGGAGCAGCTAATCAGAAATCAAGGGCAGGAAAGGCTGGACCCAAAATAAATATAGTACAAAATGCCCAGAATAGCCCAGAAAGACAGCTGATGACCTTTTCTTCTAAAATCTCTTAATATCACAATATCGAATAGTCTATGTATCTAAAACCAAGCATAGGACTACTAGCACAAAGGTAAGGAATAAAGTATAAACAAACATAAAAACAGGAAAAGCTGGTGGTACAGTGACAATCTGTGTTTTGAAATACAAACTAAAACAAATATAATTAATGCATGGTTCTGACAAGTCACTCGTTCGCGAGGGATTAACCTCGTTTCAAAGTAATGGTCCTAGGAAGTCGTGGAGGCTACTTTGAGCTCTGAAAGCTACCATAATTTCTCAAGAGATAGCATTTTTTTCTTTTTTGCCTAAAGGCCAATGGGTCCTGCTACAATGGCTGTAAACTACCGCACCCCCTAATTTCAGTCTCCCCCTGATTGAATCTGACCCGTGCCTTGTCGAGCAGAGGGGCAGCGTCTTGATATTCAAGGAACACAAAACACCCTGGGGACACCACCTCACTTCTTTTTTTTTTTTAAAGATTTATTTATTTATTTATTTATTTGAGAAAGAGAGATCACAAGTAGACAGAGAGGCAGGCAGAGAGAGAGGGGGAAGCAGGCTCCCCACTCAGCAGAGAGCCCGATGCGGGGCTCGATCCCAGGACCCTGAGATCATGACCTGAGCCGAAGGCAGAGGCTTTAACCCACGGAGCCACCCAGGGGCCCCCACAACCTCACTTCTTTTGATTACGATGCACAAAGCCTTGGGCTACTGCTAAATAATAGACTGAAGAACTACTGAAATCCCTTCTCCCACGTCCTTCCTCCCTCAGCCATGGAGAGCCTTGGCTGATTAAAATTCTGAGGCCAGAACCGTGGTTTTCAAAAAATGCCGTATTAACCCACAGATCCACTATAGGACAGCCAAAGTTCCCTCGGACTCTCTTCTTAAAAAACTGCTAAGACTCTATGCGTAAGTACCGTCAGAAGTGCTAAGCGCCTCTAAACACATAAATGCACAGCACTCGAAAGAAAAACACATCACCTGTCCCGTTACGGAGCCAGGGCTGGCGCGCACACACCCCCTCCACGTATTCTGATTATTTATTTGCTAAATGTGTAAACATTTCCTTTCCATCTCCAGCTGCACCCTTGCATATCTGTATCAAGGAGAAAAAAAAATCAAAGTCACTGACTGCCAATTTCCTAAGGGGTGGGGAGAAAACAAAGCGACTGAGAATAAAAAGACGGCTGTGGCTCTGGCCCAGTCGAGCAAAGAGCTTCAAGCAGCCCTCAAACTCCATCCACACCCTCGTACACAAAGGAAGCAGCTGCTTAAAGGCAGAGTTCTAAAAGCCCAACCACACCTCCCTTTGATTTTTGTAAAGGAGATCCTACATACTTGGTAGAAGAGGGAGAGAGGACTGAGGGGGGGAGGGGGGGGATGGAAATGAAAATCTTTTGTAAGTTTCATAATAGAAAGAAATTCATTTACGTATTGCCTCAAGTTTTAATGAACCAATAAAGCTCAAGACAAAAGACATATGGGACACGATTCCAGTTAGATCACCAACCCGGAGCAGCACTTTGAGAATCTGTAGTAGGAATTTACCTAGAATAGGGAATGTTTGGTCCACAAAAGCCAGTGGGGAGATAGAAAACGTCAACCCCCCCTGTGGTAATTAGAGTGAAAACTACTACCAGGTACAGACAAAGAGAGACCCAGAGGAACAGACCTTTGGGGGCTGCTTTTCTTTGGGACACCATTATCTCAGTGGCTACCAAATGCCTGCTCAAAAACCACTACATGAGGGCTCCCAAGTGGCTCGGTCAGTTAAGTGTCTGCCTTCGGCTCAGGTCATGATCCCAGGGTCCTGGGATCAAGTCCCACATCGGGCTTCTGGCTCAGTGGGGAGTCTGCTTTTCCCTCTGCCTCTATCCCTCCCCCTGCTTCTGCTCTTTCTCTTTCTCTCTCTCAAATACATAAAATCTAAAACAAAAAAATCCAAAAAATCCCACTACATGACAAGGGGGAGTGATTATGTAAGCAGGCCTGCTTAATGACCTGGACAGTCCCACGGCCGTCCTCAGCCTGAGGAAGAGAAGGCCCCAACAAAGCCAGACCAGAGGCCCCACCTCATTCTTGTGCCCCGGTCCACTGAGCCTCCAGAGCGGTAGAACCAGACAGCTTTCGCCACCACCACCCATGATCTCAAGAACCACGAACACAATGGAGAGATAAGGGTGTCGCCTCTGCTCTGAGGCAAATGATATGTCCTCTGCCAGTTGCCAGAACATCTAAACGACTGGAAATACAAACATCCCAAAGTTTTTAGTTCAAGTCTTCCTATATGTCCTCCTGCATCAGCTTCCTGTAGATATCTGGGTATAAGAGGACAGAGGTCAGAACTTAAAAGAAAAACTAAGTAATAACATGATTTGGTATTTACTCTCATTTTATTAATCCAATGTCACTCCCATGACAATTATCAAATGTTTTTAAATTAATGTTTGCTTTGATGTCTCGAACAACAAAACAAATACAGATTGGGGGTGTGGGACACTCCCAACTGTGTCATGTGGGAAGTCAGAATTTAAACAGAGATAGAAGAGAAGGCCAAGTACAGCTTTCGTAATCCAGCTAGGCCACTTATTTAAATACATTTATTTATGTAGCTTATATATAAATACACACACCCTTTAATGAAAACAGCATTTGTATTAGAGCCCATTAAAACAAATACTGGTGTGAAAATAAATCTAGATACGCTCAATACAGCCTTAAATCAATCCCAAGACTCCGGTCATTTATTTTTTTATCTGCTCTGGATATTAATGATTTTGTGAACTTAGGTCGTATCTTGAAACCACTCCTTCACCCATTTTCCTAAGTACCAAAATCTGCAGTTAAAGGAACTTCTGCTTGGGATGAATCTGTGAAAGAATCTAGCATTTAGAAAAACACAAACACACTCAACTCTAGGTATTATGTTTAGATAATTCACAGAATCCTGCTCTGCCTCAAAATACCTATCTAAATCAGCTTCCTGATTTGATAGACAAACTGAGGCCCAGGGTAAACGATATAGCAGATGTGCCACAGCTAGTTAGTAGAAAAGTCAGAACTAGAATATCAGAGTCTTGGGTAAAATGTTCTCTTTGCTCAAGTCACTCTAAAAGTTTTCTTTTGGGGCGCCTGGGTGGCTCAGTGGGTTGGGGCCTCTGCCTTCAGCTCGGGTCGTGATCTTAGGGTCCTGGGATCAAGTTCCGCATCGGGCTCTGCTCGGCGGGGAGCCTGCTTCCCCCTCTCTCTCTCTGCCTGCCTCTCTGCCAACTTGTGATCTCTCTCTCTCTCTCTGTCGAATGAATAAATAAAATCTTAAAAAAAAAATAAAATAAAAGTTTTCTTTTCAAAACACTAGATTATTCACTTGTTTGATCATAATCTCATGGAGGGCAAAACTGAGCTTAATCTACATCATATGCCCCAATTGCTAGTTCAGAATCAACAGGTGAAAAGATTCGCCAACCCCAAACAGTCAGGATGCGTCCCCCAGCCTGGGTGTGGTGGTGCATGGTAAATTACCCACCCAGGGCACAGGACTGGCTCAGTCAGTTAAGCGTCTGCCTTAGGCTCACACCATGATCCCGGGGTCCTGGGATCGGACCCCGCATGGGGGCATCAGAGCAGAGAGCCCGCTCCTCCCTCTGCCCCTCCTCCCACTCATTCTCCCAATCTCTCTCTCTCTCTCAAATAACATAAATAAAATCTTAAAAAATAATAATAATAAATCACCCACAGAGCCTCCCACCAAAGCCCCCTAGTAAATAAGGACATTTGTTTGCAAAATGCCTGGCAAGAATTGAGAGTCAATTCTTCTCAAATAAAATGAAGATTTTCCTATGTGCAAAATGTCCCGACTTCCCCCTGACTCTCAGCTCCACTGGCCTCTTCTTGAACTAACCGAATAAAGCAGTTCCAACAACCAAGAGTGTCTTCACTGACTCACCCCGGGGAGGGACCTGCCAAGAACACATGGGCAAATGCTTCCTTTCATCTTCCCTCTGATTTCAGTTTAAGGCGAGGCAAGTAGGAAAAGATTTATTAGTTTTCATCATACTTAAAAAAGAAACAAGTCTTATATTTAAAAAAAAAAATTACCTGAAAACTCCTATAAAGTATCTGATGCAGAGTCAAACAGGCAACATTCATAAAAAGATTCAGAAAAATAGTAAGAATAAGGACCATTATTTTTAGTGCCCGTAAAACACACCCAAAAGCGCATGGCTGAGTCTCTGCAGCAAACGGTCCCAGCAAATCTATCAGGTCGGCACATTAATAGCCCTATTTGAGAGATGACAAGCTAATCCAGAGAGATCGTGGGAGAAGAAGGTGGTCAAGCTGTGACCTCAGCAAAGAAGGGTCACACGGCAAGGCCCCCAGGCCCACACCCCGTATCTGTTTGAAAATACGTTTCTCTTTCCCCGGTTTGGTAACTCTACCGATTAAGTCCATCTTGGCTCAAGATTCATACATTAGGGACTAGTTTTTCCAAGCTTCCTTAAAAGAAAATTAGACTTAAAAAGAAATTTGACAAAATTAGAATAAATTCGTTCAGAAAATGCTTTGAGAGCTCCTTCTGAGATTCAGCTTGCCTGCCTGCATCAATATTTATTTCTTTATTCATCTCCTCAGACTCTTCGGGTCTCACAGCAGAGATCCTTCCCCTGGGTTGTCAAGTTTTCCAGGCTCTTGATCCAGCTGATGAGATAGTCTAATGATTTCTAGGGTAGCCCAGATGTCTATCTCCTCTGGATTTAGTTTCTCTTCCTCTCTGTAACCCCTTCCTGTATCCAACCAGAGCCCTTGCTCCTCGGGGAGCAAGCCTTCCCACACCACACGCAGAGCAGAGAAGGTTCCACTTGGCCACACCCTCAGGAGCGATCTGCAAAAACATCTTCACCTGTCCCTGGCCAGCACGCTCAGACTGTCGGCTGAGGCAGACAAATCGCCCAACATCAGCGTGTCTGCTTTCCAAGACATTCATTTAGCCCAACGTCCCTCCCCAGATTGGCAGAATCTAAATTACTGACGAGTCCCGGAACAAACAAAATACAATCATCACCAGAAGAGAGGCACAAAAATACTCACTGAAGCACTATTTGTTATTCATCCAAACTGGATAACTACCAAAATGTCCAGCAACTACAAAACAGATACGTAACTGAATATCGGGACAGCAAGGAGAACGGGGGGAAAAACTATATAAATATTGTAGGTAAATGTCACAAATATGATAAGAAAAATTAGCCAGGCACAAAAGAATACATAGTACACGATTCTAGTCACATGAATTTTTTCAACAGGCAAAACGAATCAATCGGTTATTCCCAAGGGCATTAGAAGAGGCAGGGTCTGGGGTGCTGGCAATTTTCCATTCATCCGGGTGCCGGTACAAAGGTATGTCCGCTTCGTGACAATTATTCCATCAAGCCATCCACTTATGATTTGTGCGCCTTCCTCCATATTTCCATAAAAAGCTGATTGAAAGAGACCTGAGAGAACATCTGGTCTGCTCTTCCCAGTTGGCATACATAAAAGTAATTGTTTCCCGGGGATGTTAAATTATCTCAAGGACACACAGGAAATGCACGGAAGGGCTGGGACTGGACACTACATCTCTTAGCTCCCCATCCAAGCACCAAAACTCTCTCTCGAGTGTGGGAGGATGTTTCTCCAATTTCCTTCCTTGTTGTGACTACGGTCATGGTTTAGAAGGATTAGGATCATATTTCTATTAAGTATACAACCCAGGAGATTCCAGTCTCCTACCAAAAGCAGGGCCAAGAAGAGCATTTTAAACAGCATATAGGATGTGGCCAGTCAGAAAAAGTTCGCGCCGCGTTCACACTCTAGGTTTTGCCATGTACCCGTTGTGTGACCATCAGCATACTCTCTACCTTTCTCTGAACCTCAACATCCTCATGTAGATCCCTGGAATCTACATGAATATTAACTCCTACCTTGCAGGCTTGCCATGACAATAATACAAGGTGTCAGAGCAGTGCCTGGCATGTCGCTAAAAGAAAAAGGATTTGTTGAATAAATACTGATTGACTTGAATGAGGCAAGTGCTTGTTACTCAGCAGATGTTCAATAAATAGTTAGGTGTTATCATTACTGAACAAGAAGAGCAGGGAGGAAGGGAGTAAATAAGCTTATGTGAAAACATCTCATTTTTCTAAGCCTATAGGGTCATTAATGGGTTGACCCAATTCTCATTAGCTTCGATGTGGCACTGAAATGGTCTGCGGGACAAAAAGCAATAAAGGATTTGAGAAGAGGGTGGCGCTTCATAGGGTACCTGGTCTGTGTTTTCCTTCTTGGTGCCAAACAGATTTGCTCACTGACTGCCATGCCACATCTAAATTCTACAGTCACCTATGTCAGTCATAGTACTTCAAGAAATAAAAAAAAACTTTTCGGGGCGCCTGGGTGGCTCAGTGGGTTAAAGCCTCTGCCTTCGGCTCAGGTCGTGATCTCAGGGTTCTGGGATCGAGCCCCAAATGGGGCTCTCTGCTCAACAGGGAGCTTGCTTCCCCCTCTCTCTCTGCCTGCCTCTCTGCCTGCTTGTGATCTCTCTCTGTGTGTCAAATAAATAAATAAAATCTTTATAAAAATAAAAAATAAAAAAACTTTTCAAGAGGAGGGTGGGTCATCAATTCTCACAGACTTAATGAGTCAATCGACATAGTCAAGTAACTTTACTACTGGGAAAAAATTTACACACTGAATATACAGAAATTATCTTTCTATATGCAGGCTTTAAAGATGTCAGAAATAAATCATGGAGAGGAGAGAGTCTACTCACATTTTAAAGAGCAAATCTAAGACTGATTCTTTTCTTCAGCTCTTTAAACCATCCATGTACTTATTAGCCAACTGGTCCACAAAATTCTTTTATACTGGAAAGAAACAAATATAAAAAAATTAAACCTAATTTCAAATTAGAGCCTACCAGAAAAAAAATAAAGCCTATAGATGATAAATTATTCTATAAGCAACAAATAGCATCAAACAAGGTAAAGCGTGTAATTAAAAACAAAAACACGTGGGATGCCTGCGTGGCTCAGTCGGTTAAGCGTCTGTCTCTGGCTCAGGTCATGATCCCGATCCCCCAGAGCAGCAGGCTCCCTGCTCCAGGGGGAGTCTGCTTCTCCCCCTCCCTCTGCCTGCTGCTCCACCTGGGTTGTGTTCTCTCTCTCTCCCTCTTCTCTGAATAAATAAAATCTTTAAAAATTAAAAAGAAATTAAAATATAAAAAAAAGAAAATGTGTTAAGGACCAACAGATTTAACTAACTTCCTTCTAGCTATCCTTCCTTCTTCCCCTTTCTTCTCCACCCCCTCCCCCCAGCACTCCCTTCTTCTCTTTCTTCCTTAGTTCCCAGTTGCTGTGCAACCTCAAATATTCCTTGAAGCCCAAGTTTCAGGAGAAAACCACCAGCATTCCTTTTTATAGCACAAGTACCTGCCCCATGTTAGGCACCCTATGAATGTTTGTTGAGTACATAAACAAACTGCAATTTTACTATATTTAGTTGCTAAGTAAAAAAAAAAAAAGGGCAAGTCAATCAATTAAAAAAAAAATCAATATGCAGACAATATGGTAGAAACATATACACCCCGTGTTGTAGACCTGCGACTAGACTTGATTTCATTACCTCTTGTAAATAACATATACTCAGAAAAAAAAAAGTGGGGGCACCTGGGTGGCTCACTGGGTTAAAGCCTCTGCCTTCAGCTCAGGTCATGATCTCAGGGTCCTGGGATCAAGCCCTGCATCAGGCTCTCTGCTTGGCGGGGAGCCTACTTCCCCCTCCCCCTCTGCCTCTCTGCCTACTTGTGATCTCTCTCTCTCTCTGTCAAATAAATAAATAAAAATCTTTTAAAAAAATATCCCAGTACTATATGTATGGGCAAGTATATCCTCACCATTACAGTAATAAAATATATTTTGGTAGTAAAGGAATAGTTAGGAACAGAAGTTCCTTCTGAGGTGCTCACTATCCAAATACCTCATAATACCTCCATCTAAATAAGAAAGCAAAGTATCTCCAAGTTAATCACCTCACCTGGGGTTGTGAGTCAGTCCCAGACAAGATTATGAAGGAGCAGCGTGGCTCCTTCCTTCTTCTATCTACCCTTTTGAGGACTCAGTGGCCCCAGATGTTTAAGTAGGGAAGCAACAGGATCAGCGCTAAGGTTCAAATGGGTTAATGCATAGCTTTCCTGAAGATATTTTCATTTGAAAAAGAGCTTCAAAAGAGGCAGCTGCTTAACACAGAAATAAAATGCACTACTGACAAAGGAATTTCAGGCATGAATGGGGGATAAAGGTTGTCTTAAATCTCCCAACTCAGGTAAGCATCTGCCCATTTGGTTGCCCCTAAAGCTGGCTTCATATATAATTCATAAAGACATACCAATCCAGGTGAACTTTTAGCAATTAATCATGTATGCATAGGCAAGCCCAATTTTAAGACTAGCGCGTGCTCCAAAAGTTAACAGTTATATTCATCAACAGTTTTCAAAGTGAGTGTGCAGCACCCCTACTCCGTAGGTGCTTCTGAAATCGGAGGACGGAGTGAGTAACGTGGGACAGCCAGCAGAGCAGTTTCACTCTTGTCTGTGTCAGATTTAGATCCAAGATTTGGCTGGAGAGGTGGTTTCCTCGAGCGCTCAGAAAAGCGTTGAAATTAATGATTATATTAACAGCACAGAAAATTCCAATGAGTTTCTAACATAGCTGATCTGGAACCATCATCACAGCAAAACCCAACCACCATTTCTAGCAGGGCCTTTGTGGGGGGGGGGTCCAAGTTCCAGCTGTGGTCCCGGAGCACAGGTCAACCTGGGTCTGAGTAGACGTGAGCCTAGCCTGTGCCCTCATCTCCTACCCTGGAGCGGACAGCAGAAGGAAGGATGTCGACACTGCCAGGAGGAAGGGACCAACAGCGAGGGGACAAGACTGAGATAGGGAGAGCCTGAGGATATTCCAGAGGTGGGGAAACAGGGACCTCCGCAGGAGTAAGACACAGCACGTTTCTGTGAGTCAGTTACATCCCCAGTCCCCTTCCCAATCTCCATCAGCCTCCTTGCTAGAAATGACATGTGCAAGGTTTAGAGGTCACACAGGTCAGGGCCTATAGGATACAAAAGAGGATGGAGAAAGTCAGCAGAATGGTTTAAAGAGAAGAAAAATATATATACATAGATTCCATAAAACCCAATTCTAAACATGTGCAATAAAAAAATATTAAAGACTTGTAAGAAAGTGTTGCCTGAACTTGCTCCAGAGAAATCCATTCAATTGAGAAATACTGAGTATTTACAATCCCTCCCTCAGCACAGAGCTCTGATTATTTGGCCCAAACAAGACTGAATACATAAAAACATTTATAAACATGAACCATTAGGTTTTTTCAGTTTCCATCACGAGCCTTGTTTAAGTAAGTCAAAGATGTCCTTTGTTATAGTTTTGATCGAATGCAAGCAACTTTAGTCATTTCCTCAGAAACAGACGTAAGCTATAAATATGAACTAACCAACATAGCCACTCACAAAAAGGTTTGCTGACAAGTTTAATTTAAAAAGAACACTTTATTAAACTGAAAAGTAAGCCACGAAAAAATTGAAACCCATGCAAACAACATTCCTAGCAGAAAAACCTGTTGTGTAATGACAAGGATAATTACAAATAGCCTGTTACTTGACTCATACATTTCTCCTACACAAAAATTAACAACTACAACAAAAAAGTCTGTATTTATGGTTACTTATTTTTTTTTAAAGATTTTAACTATTTGAGAGAGAGAGAGAGAGAGCGCGCGCCAGAGAGCACAAGCAACTGAAGCAGCAGAGGGAGCAGGAGAAGCAGACCCCCCACTGAGCAGGGAGCCCGATGCGGGACTCGATCCCAGGACCCTGAGATCATGACCTGAGCAGAAAGCAGATGCTTAACCAACTGAGCCACCCAGGCACCCCTGTATTTGTGTTTATTTAATTAAACAACCCTTAGCATCTTGCCCAAATCAGATTTCAAATTTAAGAATAGGGGCACCTGGGTGGCTCAGGTTATGATCCCAGCATCCTGGGATCGAGTCCTACATCGGGCTCCCTGCTCAGTGGAGTCTGCTTCTCCCTCTGCCTTCTCCCCCTGCTTGCGTACTCCTCCCTCTCTCTCAAATAAACAAATCAAATCTTCAAATTTAAGAATAATCCTCGAAACCATTAAGTGATTTCTGTATACCCCTTTGAGATGGGAAAACACATTACTACTGTTTATTTTCTAACTTCTAAAGCATGACCATCACAAATCAGAATAACATGTTAGACATAATCATCTGGAGGTGAAGTTATTGTTTATTATAATAATACCTATTTCATACTTTAAATGGAATCCAGGGGCGCCTGGGTAGCTTAGTCAGTTGGGCGAATGCCTTTGACTCAGGTCAAGATCGTGGAGTCCTGGGATCAAGCCTCACATCCAGCTCCCGGCTCAGCAGGGAGTCTGCTTCTCCCTCTCTGTCTGCCCCCCACCCCCCGCTCATGTTCTGGGGCGCTTGTGCGTGCACACTCGCTCGCGCTCTCTCTCTCAATTAAATAAATAAACCTAAACGGAATCCGAAGTCTCTATGCAGGTATGACTTAAGTATCTGAAGCAGAGGTCTGCAAAAAAACAGCAACCTTTTTTTGTGAATAAAGTTTTATTGGAACCCAGCCATACCTATTTATTTATATATTGCCTATAGCTGCTTTTACACAACACAATGAGAACTGAGTAGCTGCAGAAGACAGTCTAAGTCCTGCAAAGTATAAAATATTTATTAACTAATCTGTCCCTTTAAGAAAAAGTTTCCTGACCTCTGCTCAGTACAGCACAGCTGAGGGTTAAATACACTCACAGCTGACTAAATATTAAAATAAACACTAATCCTGGTTTAGTCATCTTGTTGGATAACTAAGTCACTTAACCTGTAGCTACTTTAATTTTCTCATTTATAATACAATAAAAGATAATATTCTTTGGGAACTTACGTACCAGGAACTATTCTAACGGTTCTACTTTTAAAAAATGAACAATGCATTCATTTAATTCTGGCAAAAATGCAGTAAGGAAAGTAAATGATTATCCCCATGTTACAGATAAAGAAACTGAGGCAGAGTGGTTAAATAACTTGCCCAAGGTCACACTGCTATTAAGTGGGAGGATCAGAACTCAGGCAACCTGGGTCCAGAGCTAGTATTATTAATCTCTGTGCTATATTGATAAAACTTTTAATTTTATAAAGGTTACAGATAATAAGAAGAAATTTCAAAAGGTTTCTAGGTTAGAAATGTTAAGTAGAGGTAGTAAAGCATACCTCTGCACAGCTTAGGATAAAGTACCTAATATAAGAATATAAATGGACTTCCACAGACTTGCAAGATGATTCTAAAATTAGAGCTTACCCTGGGGTATGAAGAACATAAAAGTCCACGATATTCTATTTTTTACCAAAGTAATCAAAGAACCAAACTAACTAAATATTGTCTATCTTTCCCTTGGTAAGCTAAGGTCACTTTAGAACCTTCAGAAAGCCTTCAGGATAAAGACTTACCAGGCACCCCAAATCTTCCAAATTTGTTCCCATCTAGTCTTATCCTCTGCCTGGTTTCCATCTGGGAAAAGGCTGAGCAAACATTCACATAAATTATGGAAAGGCTTTTTCACAGCGTGGCAAGAATAACTCCATCAAATACCAATCTCTGCATGGTTCAGGAAGACGTCTCCTGCTGAATCATCCCCACCACTTCCTGAAGTTCTCCAGGATGTCTGGAGGAAATGTGTCACCTAAATGTGACCCAGCACTCTTTTGGACTGAAAGATAGGTTTCTACAATCCAAATAAAATAAGGGGAAAATATACTGCTAAGTTACTCATCACCAAGTACTCACTTAGATAGAGATGGTCTTAACCTTCTTTTCAGTCATGCTAGTCTTTTTTTTTTTTTAAGATTTTATTTATTTATTTGACAGAGAGAGAGAGACCACAAGTGGGCAGAGAGGCAGGCAGAGAGAGAGGGGGAAGCAGGCTCCCCGCTGAGCAGAGAGCCTGATGCGGGGCTCGATCCCAGGACCCTGAGATCATGACCTGAGCCAAAGGCAGAGGCTTTAACCCACTGAGCCACCCAGGCGCCCCCTCAAGCTAGTCTTTCATTGGCTTGTAATATCTGCAGAGTCAAGTCCAAATCCTTGACTTGGACATTTAAGGCCTTCCTCATCTTACCCTTTTGCTACTTTTCCAATCTTACCTCCTTTTATTTTTGGTCTTTCATGTAACAAGGAAAGCCTGTCTCTCCTTCACACATCACCCCTATTCCTGCTTCAAACCGTACTCATTCTGTACTCCATTTTCTCTTCTGCTCCCAACACCACATCCAGTGTACAGGCCAAATCGCTGCACTCAACATGGGATATAATTTGTAGTTCCTGTGAGGACTGGATCCTCACAATCCCTCAGGGAAAAGAGGTACACAAAAGACTAAATAAAGTTGTATAATTAAAGATGTGAAAGTGCAACAGGACGTAGATTACAGGACTAAAAAAGACTTTAGAGAGAAGCTATCACTGAGTTGGACCTTGAAGGAAGGGGGAAGCTAACAGAGTGGTTGAGTTTATAAAGTTGGAGGGGTAACCATATGGGATAAAGGTTGACATCACACACATCAGTGCCAGATAGGCCTAAGTCCAAAACCCTGACTCCCTCTGAGTTACGATCAAGTATGTTAGGCTGCCACCTAATCATGCTCAAACCATATTTGTATCCCGTACTCATGTTTTGCTCAAATAATTAAAATTTTCATGTTATGTCCCCACGGAGTCTTCCCCTGCTCTCACTGCCAACAAGATTTCGTGTTTCAACCTATTCGTTCAGTTGGGCATTTAATCACATATTGATTTTCACAGCTTAAAATATTCCAGAAGTATGTTTTGCCTCCTCAATAAGACTTTGTTATCAAAGAATAGATTCTTTCAAATAGACCCTTGGCATTTGCAAATTTTAGGTTCAAGGTCCCTGACAAGTAGTGCTGGTTGAGCTGAGAAACAATTTAAATTATAAGCGTGGGCTGTCTGGCGAGTTACATGGGACCCAGCCAACCTTAAACATCGGTCTTCCAACACGGCTTCCTGTTCTGCTCAGCCAGGAACTCCTCCGAACAGACATAAAACTTGTTTCTTTCTGGAATGGTCAGAAAAAAGCTCACGGCTAGGGCTAATGACAGAAGTAAAGATCAAGTTAAGCAGTACAAGAAAGGGAGGGCTCTCAGCCAAAAAAACAGACATGAGAGAGTTGAAGAAATTACATGTTATGTTATAGTCTATTTGCGAATCTGAGCTTGGACAAATGGCTTGGAATTCATCTCTTCTGCTTTAAGAGGGTTCAGTATAGAGTGTACTGTGTTCTCACAATACCAAGCACCACGAGGTAAATACTAGCTGAAAGGATAATCTTGTAATAATCTCTGATGTCCCAAAGTCCTCAGTGAACCCACTTTCTAAGCCAAAATCAAATGTCCCTCAAGGCTCCAAAATCTTAGTATTTGTAATGTCTACTGACATATTGTAGCCAATAAAGCCCACATGGCTTTAAATTAACATGTTGCTTCACAATCATATTTGTAGTGTTCAGTAATGACTTGCCTTTTTTTTTTTTTTTTAATCTTAACGTTTTCATGCACAGCTTTCCTTGCCAATGCTGGCAAATTATTTCCCGGAGAAAGATTCTAATTCAAAGATTCAAAGCAATTTTGGGATTTAAAAGTTGTTACTCTTTGAAAGTTGTGACTGAATTGATTGAAATGATTAAGGCTTGCTGTAAAGTTTTATATAAAATTAACATGCACAGTTGTGTGCGACAAGGGACAGTGGGATGGGGGTAGGGAATGAACATGGCTCCGTTTCCTAACACACCAATTTCCTTTGTGGCAAATACTTCATGGGCTATCGTGAAAATTTTATAGTATAGTACAATAGTACAATAAAGTACTGAAACTTTATATAACAAGTATTATGATCTACAATGTGAAATCTACCTAAGAATGTATTTTAAACAGTTGATTTCAATTAGATTTTGGGCAAGAACTTTAGACATTCCCATTATTTACACATTTCTTGGAGCACAGGCATAGCTTTGTAGAAATTAGAGATTGCTGACTACAGTCATTATGTCCTAAGAGGGAAAAATATTCTGTAATTGTTTTGAAATATGTTCTATCCCTATTCAAAGTGTAAGAGAAACAATTGCATGCCCTAAAACCTTGGCTTTCATACCCAAGAAATCTAGTGGAACCAAGTCCTTCCACCTATATCATTAGCTAACGTGTTACTGCAAATGTCACTCAAAAAATATGAAGCCAAACCACTCTGATCCCACAAGCATCCTGAAAGAGCATTCTGAACTAATGTGAAATTTGTATAGTAATTGTTTGAGTACAAACCATGACTTCAGTCCACTGGCATCTAACACTTTATCATGGCAAATGAACTCTGTGAACCAACATACCCCCAGAGCTAGCTCACCATAGCTCTGGAAAGTGGTTGGCTTATGATGAACTCTGTCACTGCTGACCCAGCAGAACAGCAAGGACTCTTTCCCTTAAACTGTCCCACAAAGAACAAGTTTATTTTCACTGTCAGACTAGGACCATGATCTTTGCACCATGTGTGTTTTAGAAAGAAATGCATGTGGGCTGGCTGACTTATTTCCTAAGAATTACACTAGTGAATTATAAGAAAAAAAAAAAAATCCCCCCCTCCTTCTTGCCCCCTTTTCTTATTTTAACAGGGCCAAATGAGAAGACGCTTTCATGGAGGGTAGAATGGCACTGGCAATGATCATCAAAAGCCCTAAAAATCTAATAGCCTTTGACCTGGCATTCCATATTAATTAAATTAAAATAAATAATTGGACAAATAAGCAAATTATATATATGTATAAATTTTCAATGTCATTTATAAGAAAAAATGTAAACAATCCAAATGTCTAACAATAGTGCCACTGAGGTCCATCCCTTAGACAGACTATTAAGCAGGCCAAGGTTGCCGAGATGAGTACCAGTGGTTAATAACACAGAAGGACATTCATGATCTATTAATTGATCCCCTTTCTGTACATACATAAGGTAAAAAAAGTCTCTGGTTTTGAACACTGTCTTCATCGCTGAACCGAGAGCAGTCTACTAGTTCACATCTTTAATTAGACAGGGATGAAGGAAGAGGTATACACACATTTACCCCTCTCTCACTCCCAGGGTCTGTGCCAGGTCTCCTGCCCTCCTCTGAGATATGTAATCATACTCCAACATGCTCCCAGTGGTATTCTCTGTAGGACGGAATTTCAGACAAATGTGGTTTTGTTTTCCTTTTCACTTATCTGTATTTCATAATTTTACAATAAAGATTATTTTGCCAAAGGGAGAAGAGCATGATGACTAAGGATATAAAATATGGGACAGATAAGCCTGGGTTTTAATTTTCCAAGTCCATAAATTTTTGGCTATATGATCAAGTTACTTAACCCAAGTTGCCCATCCAAACAAATGGACCAAATAATATTATCGCCATCTTTTTATTAGAGAAGTTAATAGAAACTCCATACTGAATAAAGGAAATGATTATTATGAACTATATAAAATACAAACTTAAGTATTTATACTTTTTTAAAGATTTATTTGAGAGAGTGCACATGCATACGTGCAGGAGCAGGGGGAGGGGAAGAGGGAAAGAGAGAACGTCAAGCCCATTCCCTGCTGAGCATGAAGCCCAAGGCAGGCAGGGCTCGATCCCACCACCTAAACACCACCACGACTGGAATGGAAACCAAGAGTCGGACGCTCAGCCAACTATGCCATCCAGGTGCCCCAAAGTGTTTGTACTTTTAAGAAAAACAAATCCAAACCCCAGTCTCACAAACCCCAAAGTGTTTGTACTTTTAAGAAAAACAAATCCAAACCCCAGTCTCACAAGAACCAAACAAATAAGAACATGGGGAAAACTGTATTTGCAATAGTAACAAAAAATGCATATTTAGCAGCCCTGAATTACCATTTTATATACACCAAAAAAAAAAAAAAAAAATCCCTAACACAGTTTCAGTGTTGTAGTGAAATTGCTGGTCTTTCATTGTTAGTAGCACTAAATTTCATATGAATCTTTTAGGAAAGCATTTAGGCTTCATTAGAGTGAGAGTAATTCCTTCAATGAATTTATCTGCAGTAAATAATGCGCCTAAAGCAAAAAATAATATGCAAAAAGGTGTTCATGATGGAACATGAATAATAGTAACTAACTGGAAATATTTGAATATCCACTCTTCGAGGAATGGTGAATGGTTTCATTCATCTTGGCATGTCAAAGCAACAAAGTTAGGAAACCATTCAGACTGTCGTACTGAAGACCATGGAGAAACAAAATAATCTGATACACTTTCAAGTGAAAACAACAGAATTCAAAATATCTATACTCTATCCCTATATAAAATACATAGACCTACGCATAGGAACAACTGAGATGAGGAGAACCGTGTGGGGAATAGGGAGGAGAGGCTTCTAGGCTGAGGAGCAGTGAATTCAAAAGCAGAGTGGTGGCCCAACATGGTGCCCTCTGCAGTTGGACATGGTCAGTCAGCCACGCCAATCATTTCCATCGCATGGTAGATAATACCAGACTTCCTATTTCCAAAGAAGGAAGGAAGACCAAATTCTACTAGTATTTCATGAATGGATTGCCAATGACACCTTCTCTCAGTCCAGATGGCAGCTAGTCACATGAAGGAAGTCTCTGAAGGCAGCTTCCATTCCTGTGTCCTTCCAGTGACTGCAAAGTTTCACAGTTTACATGTGCCCACGTAAGTGGATGGATGGATATTATCCTTATAATTTAACCAAAATGCCCCCCATGAAATGGACAAGTGGTTTACAGGAACCACAGCTGGATGAAAACATCAGTAATGTAAGCACGAGTGAGCGTACGCTCCTGAATCTGACAACTCTGCTTGTTCCAACTGCACAACCATACAGCAGCCCTTGTTCCTCTAAAGCACAGATGACACTGTCACAGCAAGAAAGGTTTCTGAAGGAAACATTTTGAAAATAGAAATTCGAAAATATTTCCATCATGTTCATCTTTCCCCAAATAATATCACATCCATAAAACCTGTCCCATCTGCACTCTCTAAAAATGTAGACAATTTTCTAATCTGCCTTAAAATGTATAAAATTAAGGGGCGCCTGGGTGGCTCAGTGGGTTAAAGCCTCTGCCTTCGGCTCAGGTCATGATCCCAGGGTCCTGGGATCGAGCCCCGCATCGGCCTCTCTGCTCAGCGGGAAGCCTGCTTTCCCCTTTTTCTCTGCTGGCCTCTCTGCCTACTTGTGATCTCTCTCCTCTCTGTCAAATAAATAAATAAAATCTTTTAAAAAAATTTATAAAATTAAGAGTTTTAGTTTTTGAAGTCCTATTAAAAGTAGGAAAATGCAACATGTTCCTGTTCTTTCTTAAAGAGATGACTGAAGGGGCGCCTGGGTGGCTCAGTGGGTAAAACCATCTGCCTTCAGCTCAGGTCATGATCCCAAGGTCCTGGGATCGAGCCCTGCATCTGGCTCTCCACACAGCAGGGAGCCTGCTTCCCCTTCTCTCTCTGCCTGCCACCCTGCCTACTTGTGATCTCTCTGTCAAATAAATAAATAAAATCTTAAAAAAAAAAAAAAAGAAATGACTGAACTTCTTTCTTAAAGAGGAAAATAATAGCTACCATTTATTGAGGGCTCGTTGCTTATGGATCAGGCACTGTTCTCAGTGCTCAGTATGTGTTAATCACTCTATCTTCACCACCATCCCTGATGGAGAGACTGTAATAATCATCTCACTTCATAGATACAGAAACTGAGACACAGAGAGATTAAGCAAATTATCCAATCTAGTAAATAAACAAGACAAGGGTCTAATCTAGGCAACAGAACCATGGAAGGTCTGTTCTTACCCACTCTGAACATTACACTAGATTACACTTTACTGGCTGATTTCAACTGAACCTTTGTGCAGCTGGTGGATAAAAACGAACAAGCAGTGAACACTGCGTGTCTCCCATTTGGATCTGCATTTAATGAAGACAAACTTAACTTTTTAAATGGTAACAACTGAAAAAAATAAGTATGTAAGTAAACTGAAGTTCGACACAGACCTTAAGATTAGTGTATCATAAAATGGAAGATTTTTTAAAGTAAGGAAGCAAATGTAATATTATTCTCACTAAAATTATCAATGACTCAGAAAAAAATTCCCAAAATTAAAGGACTAAATATAAAATTATTTTTAAAACATTACTTTTATGTCTTTTTATTTCCTACTTTTGTGTTTACAATATGTAATACATCAGTGCAATAAGTTTATACGTTATTTATAATATACATACATATAGTGAAGGAGATGCTCACAAACTTATGATTAGCAATACCCTGTTCCTAAGTTTAGAATATTGCAGAAGGCTTTAACGCAGAAAACAATCACATTTGCATTTCCTGGAGGCAATGTCAGGGGATGAATTTGGAGCAGCGGTGCAGCTATGGTTCCTGAAGGCTTGAACTCAGCAGACGAGGGAGAAGAAAGCATTCAGGACACTTATCAGTCCTGAAGGCGGAGAAGTCAACGATGATGCGACAGTTTCTGACTTGTGGTGACAGGGAATTCAGAAGAGAACAGAAACCAAAGTGCATGGGGCGGAGGGGTGGGGGGCGCTGATGATAATTAAACTCTGATCCATTGAGATCACAATGCCCCCGGAACCACAGAGTGAATGCATACAAGGTATTTGGGAAAACAGGTCTGGAAAGTTCAGGAAAGAGCCTGGGCTCATTCCAGGCTGAGCTTCATCTGTTTACAAGTGGTCGCTGACAAGCTAAGTTTTGATGAGCGCACTGGGGGAGAATACCTAAAGATGGGTGGGAAGGGCGCCAGCATTCACAGAACGAGTCATAGGAGCAAAGCCATTAAAGAAGCCCGGGAAGGAAGGCTGAGTCTCAGAGATGGGAGAAGGCCCAGGAGAGGGCGGAATGAGGAGGCTGAGGAACTGCGGCCCGCTGACGGCTGCAAGGCAAAGGCTACAAGGCTAAGGGACCAACCATGGGCACACGCCATCAGTGATGTCAGAACATCTGGGTAACACATCCGCTTCCAAAGCAAATGAGGCCCCGCTGCTACCGTTCCTTACCCTTACTCATGTAAGGGGTTGAAAGAGATGAGCTTGGTAAAGAAAGGCACAGAATCAGCGGCCTTACATCCTACAGGAAGGACAGAAGCAGCACAATCAAGTTACAATTAAGCTGTCATACACAATGCATCACGTCACTTTTTCCCTATCAACCTTCATTTTATATAGCCAACTAATACAACGAACATAAAAGTGCTTTCTGAGGTTAAGAACAAAATCTCCCTAGGGCCCAGAAAACATAAAGAAGTAACTTCTGATGCTACTCGTGCTACATTGCTTAACTGCCTGGCCAACGCTGATGATCCCTCTTTCCCATCAGACCCCTCCGTCGGGATGTAAAGACGGGCTCTGGCGTTTTGAGGCAATTATGGGTCCGTTCAATGTCTTCTTCTAAGGCGAAATAAAAGCGAGACTGAAAGCAAGTTTTACTATGTTTCGATGCCCTTAAATTTTACATAATGTCGAATTTCTCCATAATGATAAAAGGATATAAACTTGATCTTGGGACTCGGTTCCTGACTATATCTCCTTGGTCTGCATCCTGAGCCAGGAAGTAACCTCAAGGAGGCTAAACCACCCCTCAGACTTAAAAGTAGTACCACAAGTCAAATTTACCAGTTTTCCCCCAGAAGTTTTTATTACAGCAAATTTTAAAGGTAAACAAACATATGCACATTAATAACACAATGAATGCCACCCACCCATCACCAGCTTCAGTAATCAATCCTTACGGTCAATATTGTTCCATCTGTATTCTCTCCACCCATACCCAATATTATCTTGAGGCAAGTCCCCAAAATGATACCGTTTCTTACATGAATATTTCAGTATATGTCTCTAAAAGATAACATAACTGTGACTATTATCCTAAAATTAGCAATAATTCTTACTCTTAGGAAGAGGAGTTTCTATTTCTATGCCATCACATTTCCAATCAATCAATGATCAGATTTCCAAAGGTCTTATAAAAGTCATATTTTAAAAAACCATTTGTTTGTTTGCATTAGGATCTCATCAGGGTCTATCACTGTGGTTGGCTGATAGCTCTGTTAAGAATTTTTTCATCTGGGGCGCCTGGGTGGCTCAGTTGGTTTAACATCTGCCTTCGGGTCAGGTCATGATCTCAGGGTCCTGGGATGGAGCCCTGCATTGGGCTCCCTGCTCAGCGGGGAGCCTGCTTCTCCTTCTCTCTCTCTGCCCCTTCCCCCTGCTTGTGCTCTTTTGCTCTCTCTCTCTCAAATAAAAAAAATTTTTTTAAAGAATTGTTTTAATCTCTAGGTTTCCCCTTCATTTCTTTTCTTTCTCCTGCAAATTACTAGGCTGAAGAAACTAGGTGGTCTGTCCGGTAGGTATCCCAGAGTCTGGCTGCATTGGCAGGTACAATTTAACATGTTTTAGTTCACCTTTAAAATTCAGGTGGCGAAGTTTTTTCCTGCCCCTCGTTGATAGATACAGATACCCTGCGGCGTGCTGAACAAAACCAGGGTGCTCTTTTATTTTGCTGGCATTCAGTAACATGGAAAACAAACCGAGAGGCAAGTTTCAAGGGCGCTCTAAAATTATCTTTGGGGCAGGAACCAAGTTGAGGCCTGGGCTGATAAAGTAGTATTTAGGTCACAGGAACAGGCATAGGTAACGAATGTTCCAGATCTTCCCTTTCCAAGGCCCCCTGACGGTAGAGAGGGGTTAGGGTGGGTTCCACAGCAAGCAGGTTGTGGTGAATCCCAGCCCCACTCTCCAGCGGTGTGGTCTTCTTTTTTTTAAGATTTCTTTATTTATCTGACAGAGAGAGAGACACACAGCAAGAGAGGGAACACAAGCAGGGGCTGGGCAGGGGGTAGGAGAAGGAGAAGCAGGCTTCCCCCCAAGCAGGGAACCCTGATGCAGGGCTTGATCCCAGGACCCTGGGATCATGACCTGAGCCCAAGACAGATGCTTAACCGACTGAGCCACTCAAGCACCGCGTGCTGTGTGGTTTTCAATCACCTTCCTTAACTTCTCTGTGCGTCAGGATCCTTATTCATAAAATGAACGTAGCACACTCCACACCTGCAGTGTGAGAATTCAGCAAGATAAATTCAGAGAAAGAGCTTGACACATGGGAAGCGCTCCAAAAAAAAAAAAAAAAAAAGTTGTCATTGTTACTGTTTTCAAATTATTATCCCTAACTAAAAGTGAAACTCCCCCTCTCAAAACTAAAGCTCGACCTTGAGGTACCACCTGTTTTCTTCCCTTACTAAGGGATGACTCTAAATTGAGTTTTACCCTGAAGACTTTTTGCTTTAGTTGTGCTCTTAACAATTTCTGTCTATGATGGTACTTCAGAACAAAAACTATCCCTGCTGTGTGATAATAGGTCATCCATATTTTGCAAACAGCAGGAGAATCGGCTGTCCTTGAACAGTCACAGCACTAAACTTCTTCGTTGTTTAAAAAGCATTCGAGTGAAAGACAGATTTTTTTCCTCAGACTAAGAGCCTACCATGTGCCAAACCTGGCATTCAACACCAGCAACTTCATGAATTCTAATCTGCTGGGACTTAAGGGGGGGAAAAATCCAATGGTTTTTATGTTTTAATTATTAATAACCAGAGATTTTTTTTAAGATTTTATTTTATTTGAGAGAGAGAGCACAAGCGGTGGGGAGGAACAGAGGGAGAGGGAGAAGCAGACTCCCTGCCGTGCAGGGAGCCTGATGTGGGACTCAATCACAGGACCCGAAATCATGACCTGAACCAAAGACAGATACTTAACCAACTGAGCCACCCAGGCGCCCCAAGAGGTTTCATTTAAAGTATGTTTTCAGTGCCTACCCCCAAGCCACTTGCTGGGAGAAGGGGTGAAAAATGAGTAACAGGGCACAGTTTCTGGGAAAAAAAAAAGTCTGCAGTCCATTAGGAGAGAAGAGAGACTTATTAAAGATCTATAATGTAATATAACAATGGTAAGTGTCACAAGAGAGGGTCAAATGAAATGCTAGGAAAAAATCAGATGGGAAAAATAACTTAGATAAAGGTAAATAAGAGGAGCTGTTTAAGAAGGAGATAAGAGCTCAGATGAAAGACTGAACAACGTGTAGGATTTCAACATGCCAGAGGAAGGGCTGGGAGAAGCAAAAAAGTGAATTTCAGACAAAGGAAACTGGAGCAAGGGGGCTGAAGTGTAGGGGTATTTAGGGGATGGCAGTAGCTCTGGCCCAAGTGTAGGATGGATGAAGGCACAAGGCGAAAGGAGGCTAGAACAATTCGGTGGGGCCAGAACCTAAGAGGCCCTGATGAGTAGTGGTAAGGAGGCTGGACTAGATTCGGTGAGTAACTGAGAAGTTTTGAGGTTTTCTGAACCAGTGAGTGGCACAGTTAGAGCTGTGTTTTCTATAATTAATACGGATGCATGGAGGTGAAGGGAGACAAGGGGACCACCTGTTTTCTAATTCAGAAGTCAAGGACCTCCGAGTCAAGTCCAGAAGAAAGCAAGCTATGAATACCAGCTACACTGGGGATGGAGGGAGTATGACTTGGTGACTGAAATGACAGAAGTGAAAAAGAACGCAAAGTCAGCTCCAGAGTTTGCATCCCAAAGGTCTGGAAAAAATAGTGGCCCCATTAACAAAACTGAAAGCCGGTTCAAAGAGCTGGGGTTGGCAGAAAGGTGACACAATGAATCCCATCTGAATGTTGACTTTGATGTCCCAGCAGCACACACACAGCCGGCCACCATCACCAACAGAAGAGTGTGGAGAGAGGGCCAGTGAGAGAATCTTGGAGAAGTAGTATGAGTAGGATGCAGGAGTACAAACAGATGGAGAAGTCGTGTTCAGAGAAGACTACTCGGGGTAGGACGAATCACAGGATCCAAAGCAGGGAAGCGCTTCCCAGGAGTCATGAAGACAAATGACAGATTGCAGAGGTTAAAGGAATGAGGGAAGAAGTAAAGGCAATAAACGTCTAAAATATTTTATTATATAAATAAACCTTATTTAATAACTCAATATAAAAGCATAAAGAAAAGAGGGGCTCTAAACACGAGCACTGAAGAAAGAGTTGCATACAGAAATCCCCCCTTGGCCACCATTTCGCTTTCCATGGCATCCGACGGCACTGGGCCGCGGTGGTCCAGAAGCAGGCGGTGAGCCTCCTCCCGACGTGTGACCAGAAAGTCAACGGGAGCAGCCCTACGTCACGGTGCACAGGTCATTCGGCTTACTTCCTCTCATCACACAGACGTTTTATCATCTCACATCATCCCGAGAAGGGTGTATAATAAGGTACTTAGAGACCACAGCCATGTAACTTTGATTACGGTATATTGTCCCAATTGTCCCGTTTTATTAGTAGTTACTGTTCTTTTGTAGAAAGAGCACAGGATCAGTGCGGGGAGGGGCAGAGAGGGACAGAGAGAATCTCCAACAGACTCCCCGCTGAACACGGAGCCTCACTCAGACCCAGTGCTCAGGGCTATACTCAGACTCAGCTCTGAAATCTTGACCTGAGCTCAAATTATGGGTCAGACACTTAACTGAGCCACCCAGGCACTTGAATTATTAGCTATTATTGTTAATCTCTTCCTGTGCCTCACTTACAAGTGAGACCGTAACCATAGGGATGTACACATATAGAATACATCATATACACGGGGTTCAGTACTGTTGTGGTCTCAGGCATCCCCCGGAGGTCTTGGAATGTACGCCTGGTGGGTAAGTGGGCCCTACTGTATCCATTTTTTTTTTTTTTTTAGGAAAGGACAGTCTGAGTATTTTTATGCAAATAAAAGGGAGTGGGAAGGAAACAAGTGAACACCCAAGGCAAGAAAGAAAAGGGGTGACCCTCGAGACAAAGAAATGGTGGCCTGTGAAAATACCAAAAACGGTAGAGTGAAAAAAGAAAGCAAAGCTTGACAACTCAAGATGACTAGCTCTCAGATCTGTTTTGTTGGCCTACACAGAGGTTCAAAAAAACACGATATGAGCTTGTAGAGATTTCACCTAGAAAACCAGAGATTTGATTTTTCCGGAGAAAACAAGAACGGCAACACCAGGCCCAAGCTTCCAGAGGACAAGCATGGCTGCTGCCCACACCCGAGGCGCCGTGGCTGGCGCCATGCCGCCGGCCACCGTCCCCGCCTGCGGCCACACTCACTGTGGTGACTTCAATGGCTCGTCTTGGCAGTGGTTTGTGACCCCTGACCCAGCTCTTTTCAATAAACTGCAGCCATGATGTCATCCTTAGACATTAAGTGTGGACTACATGAGACTTGGAAACTGTGAAAAAATACTGTAACAGTCATGGAAGGAAATGGTTAGGAAGTCAGCCGGAGATGAATAATCAAAGGATTGTTATCTGTTAGTCTGATGGAGGGAGCAAAGATTCGTCACTTCGCCCGGAAGTGCCCTACAGCCTGGAAGCGGAGGTCACGGGGCAGTCATGGCGGGAGACAGGAAGATGAGGTTCTAGGGTGCAGGGCCGGCCTCGGTGAGGACCCTGGAGGCACTGGGGGCCTGGGAGAATGAAGAGGAGGCATCCCAGGAGCCAAGAGCAGATGGGAGGAGGGAGAGACCTGTGTAAAAACATTAGAGGACAGACACACATCAGAGGCTAGGTGGAAGAGATAAGAGACTTGGAGAGAAAGCAAAAGCAGAATTAGTACAAAAGGGACAAGTTAGCCCCGCAAAAGTTGACTATTAGTGTTTCTTTGTCTCCCTGCTATTCAACTAGAAATAACCTGGAAAAGATTTTTCTTTTATGGAAAGATAAAAAAAAAAACTCACAAAACAAAAACAAAACCAGGGAAACGTGACCAGACTTCATAAATCATAAGTTCAGAGAATTATATTTTTGTGCAATGAGCCATGTGAATGTTGAGGAAGGCCATTTTTGAACTACACACTTGACTTCCCTTCAAATATCCTTACTTATGATTTAGAAGATAAAAAGTACACTCCTTCTTTGTTCTTATATGCAGAGGACTGTGTACATTCATTGTGTCGAGTTTTGAAGAAGGAAAGAGATCAAAAGTTCAAAGTTTAGCAAATTCTCAGTGTCTCACACAGCAAATGCCTGTAAAAAGGGAAGGAAGAAAGCCAGTGTTTGTGACCTGCTTGCCCAGTGCCTGAACCTCTGGGGTCTGCATATTCCCTAAATCCCTTTGTGTTTAAAAGAAACACACACACAAAACGACGTGTTAAATGCAGAAAATAATTCCACACAGTTACACCCAGACCTGGCGGCTCTCGGAGAGAACAGTAGGGGCTGGAGGTCCCATGAGAGCGTGATAAAGGGGGAGCTTGAAGCTTCATCTTCAATGCGTGAGTGACTTACTCTACAGCGAAAATGCATTTGCAATTTTTTTAGATTTTTTAAACTTGAATAATATGAAGCGAAAGCAACCTAAGAATCAAAGAAATGTAAAAGTGAGACCCTTTGTTTCACGTACCACAAAGCCTACAACACAATATTTGCAAAGGTGTAGGAAAATGGGAAGCCTCACAGTGTCTCTGCTGTTGTTCTCACATAGGCAACACAGGCCCAGAGCACGAAACTGGGAAGGTGCGAAAGAACTGTTCTCAAAATTAAGTCTCCTTCCCTCCCCTACACCCGAGATACGCAGTTCCTCTCCTTGCAACCAGCTAACTGTAGGAGTTTCCAGGGTGTCATTCCGAGAATCCACTAAATCACAGGAAGGAGTGCAAGTGCACTGAGAGACTTTAGTGAGTGACAGTTTAGCATCTATCAACACTTAACTACACATACCATGTTGCCTAGCAACCTCACTTGTAAACTACAAAAAAACAATCTATGTACCTGGATGCACACTGCAACATTGTAGAGGTGGTAAGTTAACTGGAAACCATTTAAATACAGAGTACACCCACCCCAGGGGACCACTATGATGTCATTATAAAATATGTGGGGGGGATATAGAAGCTGCCCCCCCAACCCTCAAAATCAGTACGAAAGTATTTTCATAAGCCAACAAAAATTTCTGGATATACCTATGTGTGTATGACCACTGTCATGTCTGGGAGGACAGTCAAACCATTTCTAATTTATGTTCATTATAGACCATTAGAAATGAGAAAGGAGTGAGGGAAAAGAGATTATCGTTTTTTAATAATATGGTATTATGTGAGTATCACAAGGAACACAGACTGCTTTGGTGACTAAGAGTTTTAAGAATTAAGTTAAAAAAAATAAAGCTAACAGAAATCAGTATTACATGGATGAAACTGGCATCTGTAAAATCATTTTGCCCGTAGACTATTAAAAAGCCAAAGGTATGAGGCACCTGGGTGGCTCAGTCAGCTAAGTGTCTGCCTTCAGCTCGCATCATGATCCCGGGGACCTGGGATCGAGCCCCGCATGGGGCTCCCTGATCTGCAAGGAGCCGGCTTTTCCCTCTGCCTCCCTCCCTCTCTCTCTCTGTCTCTCATGAATAAATAAATAAAATCTTAAAAAAAAAAAAAAGGTACAGTAGGTGCAGACCTGAATATTCAAGATCTGCCGCAAAGGCCCAGGTATGAACAAATGCATGACTCTACCAAAGGCTGAATGGGAATCATGTGTGCTGAGGGCTGCCAGGGTCCCTGAGCTGGTGAGGGAAGCCGGAGTGGCCCAGCTATCCACAACATGCAAGTTTCTCTTCTTACAGACCAAACTCAACCTCCACGAAGTGACTGAAAATACTGGGAATGGACAAAGAAAGGCGAAGGACAGGGCAAGAAGGACATCTAATAAAAGTGTTCCTCGGGGCCCCGTGTGGCTCACTCGGTAGAGTATGCAACTTGTGCTCTCAGATTGTAAGCTCGAGCCACATGTAAGGTGCAGAGATTTCTTAAAAACAAAATCTTCAAGGGGCGTCTGGGTGGCTCAGTGGGTTAAAGCCTCTGCCTTCCGCTCAGGTCATGATCTCAGGGTCTTGGGATCGAGCCCCACATTGTGCTCCCTGCTCAGCAGGGAGCCTGCTTCCCTCTCTCTGCCTGCCTCTCTGCCTACTTGTGATCTCTCTCTGTCGAATAAATAAATAAAATCTTTAAAAAAAACAACAACACAGAATCTTAACAAAAAAAAAAGTTATTTCTAACCCCGGGGACACCAAGTGTAGAAGATAAACTTGAATCCAAGAACATGCAGTATATTTGCAAGGGGAAGCGCAGAGATGAAAAAGCCAAGGAGAGTTAGACTACTAGACTGCATCAGTGTCCCTCTATCTCCAGTGCTGATGCATTCGCTGATTCCATGGAAGTTTCCCAGTCTTACCAGCAGATAAACCCCTGAAAAGGAGAACGCCCTCTGAGGCAATGCTCATTCAGAACCGGCTGAAGGTCATCAAATGTCTTTTCAGCAGCTATGCCCAACCGCCCTTCCAATATTGGTCTGATTTCTCAAACTCCCTGGATTAGTTTTCTGTTGTGCCACAACAGATGACCAAGGACTTGTCTGTCGAAGATACCATCATACGTTATCTCACAGTTTCACTGGGTCAAGAGTCTGGGCACAGCTGGGTCCCTGGTCCAGGCTTCACAGGCAGAAACCAACGTGTGGCATGGCTGTGTTCCTTTCTGGAGTCTCTGGAAAGGAGCTCATTTGGGTTGCTGGCAGCATTAATCCCATGTGGCTCTAAGATTGAGGTCCCCATTCCCTTGCTGGCTGTGGGCCGGGGGTTCGTCTAGACACCACGTGGCTTGCAGTCTCCTTCAAAGTCAGCAATGGCGAGTGAGTTCCCCTCATGCTCTCGTCTCTCTGCCTCCCCAGGGCCTGTCCTCCCTCCACAGCCTCCCCCTCTGCCCCATCTCTCTGACTGAATCTTTGGCTTTTAAAGGCCCATTAGTTATTTACCTCAGGCCCACCGAGATAATCAAGGCTACCCTCTCTATCTTAAGGTCCGCTCATTACTGGCCTTAATCCCATCTACAAAGCTCCTTCAAAGCGGTACCTAAATTAATGTTTGACTGAACAACCAGAAGACAGGCATCCTGGCGGGGGTCGGGGAGGAGGGGAGTCTTTAGAACGATGCCTGCCACATTCATTTGTATTCTGAGATGGAAAAATAAACTGACCCCAGGATTCCAATCTACCTGGACTTTTCAGAGTCTGATAATGAACTCACTGCATTTACGGGAGTTATTTTGATCAAACCTGCAAAGAACTTTGCTGAATAAATATTATAACCACCTTTACAATCAACAAGACTGTGGCTCAGAAGTTAACTTGCCTGAGACCACAAGAGCTGGAAGTAGGAGACTCAGAATGATACCTGGTTTCGGCAATTTTAAAAAGCCCATTTATTTTGATATTTCTGAAAGCATGGCACAATTACGACTTTAAAAAAGAGTGGCTTCATTGGTGGAGATAGGAATAAGAACTAATGACGCTTAAAGCATAACAGAAGGAAACCCAACAGGATTTAGCAACTAATTGATTCCGTGAATGAGAGGTGAAGGACAACATAAAATCAAACTACCACTTGGAGAACAAACTGAGTTTTAAAACATTAATTTAAAACTTAATTTTATTAATTTAAAACTTTAAAAATTACAAAATAGGCACATCGTGGGATACAAGTCCTAATGCTAAGCAGGCAGCAAAATAGCACATCGGAGAATGTGTACGTGTGCGCGCGTCAGGCGTGTGTACACGTTCACACACACATGCTTTCACTTATTTTACTCAACAAATGTTTACGAAGCATCTGCTAGGTACCAGACACTTGTCTAGTTGCTGGGCATAAAGCAATAAACAAAACAAAGTCCCTGCCTAGAAACGGCAAATAAATAAACAAGTGGAAATATAAGAGAGTGATAATACCATGGAGAGAAAAAGCAGAGTGAGGAAAGAGGGAGCTCAGAGAGGAGGGATGTTGCTTTATATAAGCTGGTCGGGGAAAGCTGCGTTGAAGTCGTGCTGTCAGAACACAGTCCTGAAGAAAATGAGGGAGGCTTGCAATTCTCTGGGGGAAAGCGGTCCAAGCAGAAGGTATGGGAAGTGTAAATGCCCGGGGGCAGGAGGAGGCTTGCAGAATTAATGGAACAGAAGGAAGGCCACTGCAGCAGCAGCAAAATAAATAAGGTGGGGAAGAGGAAGAGGAGAGGTCAGTGAAGTTAGAGAAGCTGGGCGTGGAAGAGGAAGATGTGGGAGTTTGGTGTCACTGGGAAGACTCTGGGGGGATGAAAAGCCATCAGAGTTCTGCATAAAAGAAAAATGGCACTGTTTATCCATAAACAAAGAACTAAAGTTCACAACACCAAATCTAAGAATAACTACTTCCTCCTGATGAGGTGATTATAGATTTCCATTTTCCAGTTTTACTTATTATTTTACAAGAAAAGGTTCGGTGCATTGGATATCAAGTTGGTTTTTAAGTGCACCAAAGTGACCGTAAGGGTGGTTCTCTGGGGACAAATGCTTAGGTTGCCTGGCTTTGGATCACGAGGGCTGGGTTTAGTTCTTGATTTTGTGTGCATTCAAGTTACGTAATGGCTGCCAACCTCAGTATATTTGGCTTCAGTGGAGGTACGGACTATTGCCAACCTCATCTAGCTGGATGCAAGTAAAACTCAGTACTCAGCTCAGCTCATAATAGGAGCCTCACCCCACCCCCCAGAGTGGTCTCTGTTCGCGTTACCTCCAAGCACAGACCAACCAAATCTGCTTTAAGCAACAGCTAATACGTGCGAGAAACACAATGCATGGATTGGGTGCAGCTCATATGGTGACCTGGGCTGTTTCCTTTTTATCTCCCCTCTGAGAGTTGCTCTCAAGGAGAATACCAGTCTAACTACCAAAACCCAAACTGAAAGGATGCATTTGGCAGCAAAGAACACCAAATCCAAACCACCAAAACGAACAAACTGATTTAATTCATCCCTGAGGTTTCGAGAACTCATCTCTCAGACAACCTTTTTATTCCTTTAAACCTTTTCTTCCTCTTCAGTCACGATCTAAAACAGCAATAATTTGAACTTAAAATGCAGGCTGATAGCTGCTTGCGAATCAAAGGGAAACTTCTGGATTTTCAAAGATTATAAAAAAAATAATATATTTTACACAAGAACAAACTTCCGACTACGTATTTTGAAAACATTCAAATACCTAGAACTCTCTGTGTATAATATTTACCTATCATGTCAATATAAATTCTCTCGGCAGAGAAGACTTACACAGACTTTATCGTTAAGGGAAGCCTCAATCGCTTTGGTCTGACATTCTAGTTTAAAGGACAATTTTTGTGCCTTGTTTACTGAGGAGGAGGAATAAACAACTTTACCATCTCCTGGCCTATGCGTCCTCCCTAGCGAATGTCAGCTTGGCCCAGTTACATTTATTTTTCGTGGAGGGAAATGGCAGGGTTTTTTCCACATCGGGGCTGTGTATGTGTGTAGAAATTTCACCATTTAATTTTCATGTCTGGGAGGAAAGGAGCTTACAATTATGCTGGGAGGTATAACTATAATTAGGTTTTCAAATACCATAGGTATCCCTATGATCCAATTTAAAATAACATAGAGTTCTGGTACTGTATTATTGGGTTGGCTTTTTTTTCCCTCTTGAACCATCACATTCCTCAGACCTCAGGAATCATGAGAAAATCTTAGCGTTAAAAAGTGTTTTTAATTAGAAAAAAACTAAGTTAATATACACTGTTATTAGTATTTCACACCAGTAAGAATTCCATACATACTTATAAATGTTTAAGAATCATTATTATGGCTATGAGTTATATCCCGCAAAATAGGTTAATGGCAAGTTGGATCCGCTTAACCTTATTACTTCTGGGGGTGCTAATAAGATTTTACAATCACACAGCTTCCTAACTCTGAGGCCACACAGCGTACTTTACACATGCT
Organism: Nasua narica; assembly: GCA_028533885.1. NCBI lineage: Eukaryota > Metazoa > Chordata > Mammalia > Carnivora > Procyonidae > Nasua > Nasua narica. The sequence goes on along the minus strand of CM052807.1, from coordinate 49,601,124 downwards.
CCTTTACACTTCGGTTTTGCAGGAGATGAAACGCACATACATCACAAACTCCAATGTATGTGAAACACACATATATTTGCAGAAGATGAAACACACATACTCAAGTGTAAGCAGCATGTTTGGGTTTGGGGGAGGGGGTGGGGGTGGGAAGCAGGGCGGGGAGTATATGCTCAAATGCTTTTCCCCAATCACCCTCAAAAAGTGAGTAAGATCATTCTTGGCCTATATAGGATAGTATGGGGACAAAACATGCAAATATTCTGCATAATTAAACATATTCCCACTTTTCCGTACAGCTCCCATTCTAGGAAGGAGAGAGATAAAATGAAAATAAACACTCCCTATAATACTTGGTTGTATGATCTAATTTCTGGAAGTAGCCCTGTTCATTTAAAAATCCCAGTTACTGGTTCTAGACACCAAATAATCTTGGAAACACCAGGAAAGTGTTTAGGGAAAAGACAAATCTATGAGAAACAGAGTATGTACACATGCTAATCAAGCATTTATAAAATATAAAATGCTTTATAATCTTATTCCAAAATATTTCAAGAGCCAACTTCCACTCAAACATACCCACTGTGTTACAAAAATCCCATGAACGTATAAATTGTACACAAATACCCAAAGTCATATGGAGCATGGTAAGGCCATGTTGATGTGAAACACTGACATAAAATGAGATTTTATGCCTCACCATAAAATGAGATCCTTTAAACAACTGAGTAATTCTCAGCACACAGGATTATCAGAAAACAAACAAAATTAGAGAACCTGTTTGGAAATCTATAGGGGAGAGAGAACTTTCCTGAGCACTTGGAAATAGAAGAAGGCAGTTCACATTCCGGTAATTCCAGGTTTGTCTCCCATAAATTTTCACTACTTGTTTTTCATATAAAACCTACAGGGGGGGCATTTAGCACTTAGACAAAATGTGATCTGTCTACAGTGTTGGAAACTTTCTGTGAACTGACCTAACCAAAAAATGACATGAGTATTCAAAAGAAAGAGCTCTTGCAAGGAGCAAATATAACCCATGTAAAAATCTATGTCAAGTATCATTCTGCAGACTTTTTAGGTATTTGGTAACCACCTTCACATTTTAATTTTTCAGATGATTCCTGTTCTCTGTATTTCCTTATGTTCCATTACTTGTATAAGTATTGTGACCATGATGTTACTCCTCTAGTTCGACTTACAGAAAAGCTCAGCAAGAGGAGAAAACATTTTCCTTCATTAAATTAAAAATAACTTAAGCGGGGCGCCTGGATGGCTCAGTCGTTAAGCGTCTGCCTTTGGCTCAGGTCATGATCCCAGGATCCTGGGATCAGGCCCCGCATCAGGCTCCCCGCTCGGTGGGAAGCCTGCTTCTCCCTCTCCCACTCCCCCTGCTGTGTGCCCTCTCTCAATGTCTCTCTCTGTCAAATGAATAAATAAAATCTTAAAAAAAAAAAAAAAAAAACAACTTAAGCTATGAGCTGTATAAAGTAGGCTCCTTTTTCTTTTTCCTAAAAATACATATGAAGTCAGTCATGCAGGATTATCAAATAACATGACTTGATGCAATTTCAGATATTGAGATTAGGCAAAATCCCAGCCACTTGGTGAAGTCAGTAAACACTCGGACAAAGATGAGTTTTCGGAGAAGGGGGATGTTACCTGAAAGAGGCCTTTGAGATTTTAAGACTCTTAACCCCTCTCTCACCTCCTTCCTCCAAATACACATGCTGATGGAAATGAAAATAATCACTTTTCTTAGAAATGCAGGCCCATACAGATTCGTTTATTAGCCTCCAACAATCCAACAAGTCCAAGCAATAACCAGGTTGAAATCTGAAGCAGAGAGGTTAGATGGCTTATCAGTAATTCTGTGACTTGATCTCTCCTGGTCAGTGCTGGGTGTTAGGGCTGCATTTGCCTAAAAGTAGCAGACAAGAAGAAAACTCCTCCAAAGCAACACAAATCTAGACAGAATGGAAGTTTCCCGTTCCTTCAGTAAATGACAATTCTAATGTGGACAACATTCAGTTCTTGGGAGGAAGAAACAATCAACAGAAGACTTCATTTTGAATTCCCAACTCCTGTAAACCTAACCTCATCCAAATCTTTCACAAAATCTGTGTAACTAGGAATGCAAGCGAAGCTCACAACAGCTAGTCTGGTACCAATGCTCTTGGTATTGCCAGCAAAGTTAGGTTGGGGATATTCCAAAACTGGTATTTCACCCTGTGATAACAAATGTTACCATTGGCAGAGAACGGAAACACGATTAAAGATTACGGTCTCGTACAATATTTCCTTCAGTATTTAGGTCTTTTGTTAAAACACAGAAATGAATGTTAATGCTCTTTGTCACTCCATGATGGCCATGGGAACGTCTGTATTAGCCATCTGTAGGTCAGAAACCTGACCATGAGGCATGTAGGAAATCAAAAACTTATACTAGACCTTTGATTTCTCCATCAGAAACTAGCCTCTCAACCACAACAAAATGACTCAAAACTAGCATGGTACTATGCCAAAAAATACTTTAGCCCAAAAGCAACAGATGGGCTCAGGAAGCAGTTTTTATTAGGCTAATCGCTAATTTCAAAACATTCTGTATTCATTACTCATAATTCAACTTAAGTTTCATAATTTAAGTTCTAAACTTAAATGTAAGTTTATTTATTTTTAAGTTTTATTTATTTCAGTAATCTCTACACCCAACGTGGGGCTCAAACTCACGACCTTGAGATCAGGAGTCACCTGCCCCACCCACTGAGCCAGCCAGGCACCCCAACGGTAAATATAAGATTAACATAGACAATTATTTTTCCAATGCAGAGCCTCTTTCAAACATAAGGCTATTTTTTAAGTTTTTCATAATCTTATGTAAAATGGTGTTCAAAATGCCTAAAAGAATAAATACACAAGGGTCAGGAGATAAAGATCAGGACAATTAACATGAAACAGGGGCTTCCCCCTTCCCAAAACAGCATTTCTTAAAAAGATCTGAATCAATGAAAATACAAGCTTGCCAACAGGTGAAAAACTTTAATTCTGTCTTTGCAGTACTGTATCTATCGTAACCAAGCGATTAGTCCTCACAGAAAGGGGGAAGAGCTGGGTTAAAATATCTTTTGCCTTCAATCCTGATTTATGATTTCCTCCACAGAAAAGCACAATTTCTGCCAAGGAGAGGAGCACAAGGCTTAGCTTGACCATGGCAGGGTAAGGGAGGGGGTGAACAGTAGCTATCTTTTTTGCATATAATAATCACTTTTATGTAGCCAACTCATGTAAAACACAAAATGAAGACATAAGCGATCTATGCTCCTGGCAGGATCTGCAAAAATAAGAAACAAGAAAAGCCATATTAAGGGACATTTCCAGAGCTTTCTCAGCTCTCAGGAGAAACAAGCAGTTGTTGCACTTTCTATGACCTATGCCATGGAAAAGGGATGCCTTTCTTCCACCATTCTCTCTCTGAATAAAGCAATTTTTTAAAAGAACCAGAAGGAACCAGCTATTTTACCAAAATCATAGAACCGTATCAAAGCCTAAATATTTTCTGATGTATCTCAATGAATCCCCTCCCCCCCTTGAAATGCTAGACTCATTTGGTTCCTGGAAGGGCCTGCCTCCCCCGAGCCATTTTGCCCACCCCACCCCAGCCTCATCTCCAGTGAGGACCGTCCTCAGGGATAAAACAATACGTCTGCGTGGTTAAGCTGACAAAAGTTTTATAGCCGCAGCCCTGTCTCCCTTAACTTCCCAGGACTTCAAACTCCAGTTCCTCAAACCACTCTGATTAGGTCACAATTTCCAGACCTCTGGTCACACCATCTCCCCACCCTAACACCGGCAACCTTCTAACGTGGCAGCATTCCTTAAAATGGAGGGTATGGAGTCTAGCCCACGAATCTCCAACATGGAGCACAAAGGAAATGTTCTCTCCAGGAAACTGGATGCTAACTTCCCTTAAATCTGTTAAACGTGTTAAGGTTAACCTTCCTTAACTCCCTGTTAGCAGAGCATCAGACATTCGTGTTCAATGACAACCCCCAGAAAGAGTCTGCCCAACCAAGTCATGTTCATTTTTAGGTAAGTTTTTAAATGTAAATTCACAACATAGCATGTAGCCCTGTTAAGGAAAATAGTATCCACTTCCCTTCACCATGTCCTCTCGTAAGGATTATTTTCTGAATTCTGTCACCAGTGGTCTCTCCCAGCTTTGTTTCAACCGCAACTCCCAATCACTGATAAAAATGCTGAGTATGAACTCTGCGGTGAGCACTTCAAAATTCCAAATCATTTCCTCCTAATGCACCCCTTTTTTTCTTTTAACCAAAGAAAATACCAGTTTTCATAAAGCAACCATTTTAAGCAGAGGCTGAGAAATCTGTTGAATGGCAAATATGTTAGAAAGAATAATTCAGGGCACCTGAGTGGCTCAGTGGGTTAAAGCCTCTGCCCTCAGCTCAGGTCGTGATCTCAGGGTCCTGGGATCGAGCCCCACATCGGGCTCTCTGCTCAGCAGGAAGCCTGCTTCCCCCTCTCTCTCTGCCTGCCTCTCTGCCTACTTATGATCTCTCTCTCTCTCTGTCAAATAAATAAATAAAATCTTTTTTAAAAAAAAGAAAGGGGGGCGCCTGGGTGGCTCAGTCGTTAAGCGTCTGCTTTTGGCTCAGGTCATGATCCCAGGGTACTGGGATCGAGCCCCACATCGGGCTCCCTGCTCCGCGGGAAGCCTGCTTCTCCCTCTCTCCTTCCCCCTGCTTGTGTACCCTCTCTCCCTGTGTCTCTCTCCGTCAAATAAATAAATAAAATCTTTAAAAAAAAAAAAGAAAGAAAGGAATAACTCGTTTAAAACTGTTTTGTTGGGGGCGCCTGGGTGGCTCAGTCAATTAAGCATCTCCCTTTGGCTCAGGTCAGGATCCCAGGATCCTGGGATGGAGCCTGGCATCGGGCTCCCTGCTCGGTGGGGAGCCTGCTTCTCTCTCCTGATCCCGATCCCCCTGCTTGTGCTCGCTCTCTCGCTCGCTCTCTCACAAATAAATACATAAAATCTTTTAAATAATTAATTTAAAAAATCGTTTTGTTAGGGGACGCCTGGGCGGCTCAGTCGGTTAAGTGATCAACTCTTGGTTTTGGCTCAGGCCATAATCTCAGGGTCATGAAATGAAGCCCTGTCAGGATTCAGACTTAGCCTGGAGTCTGCTTAAAATTCTCTCACCCTCTCCTTCTGCTCCTCCCCACTGCTTGCCCTCTCTCCCCTCATCTCTAAAATAAATCTTAAAAAAAAGGAAAAAAACCCAACTGTTTTGTTGGACTGAGCATGACCACCAGCTCTACCAGCACTGATGTCTCCACTATAGCGGTCTTGATTATGCACGGCTATGCGTTCTCTTCAGGATGCAACTTAACAGGACTGCCGGCTGATATCTACAAGTTGCCAGTTTTAAGTAATTTACCATTAATACACACCCAAGCACTGAATGGTAACCAGATGGGAACCGTTACGCACCCGTGCTCTCAATTGTGTTAAAACACTGATACTCCCCAAAGTCGGCTCTTTGTGCCCTGTTCAGTTCTGAGACAGCCGGTTAATCCACGGCACAAGCAAGAGTTGCTTATCAAGGGCCTCTTCCATCATTTTCTTAGATAACACATATAATCAGAAAGCATTCTCTCATTGTTCAATTTGAAGACCTGGAGGACGAAAGAGAAGTAGGAACTACTTGATTATTAGCCTCGGCCGGCTCTATCTCCCTGGTCTAAGAGGATCTCCCCAAAAATCTTCTCAAAGGTATGGAGAAGGATGAAGGGAGTCAATCAAATGAGGGCCAGCAAGAAGAATGAGGTGAATGGTAGTCTCTGGACTTGTGCCTGTTTGAGTCCCTGAGCCTAAGGCCTAAAGGGATCGATGTATTTTCTTAGGGAGCCTTTTCCTTATCACAGACAAACTGCAGGCAAGAATGGTTTTTTATTCAGTTCACAGATCGCCAATTCACAGAAATCCAGTACCCCGAAAGTCAGCCACAGAACATGAAGGCTCCCTGGTGAGAACCCATCAAGCACCGGGAGCTTTCCCAACACACGTCCTACGGTATTCCGGTCACATCCACAGAAAGCTTCCCTGAGAAGCCCTGGGTTTCTGCAGGCCGATCCATGAGGTCAGCTCATACAGGCAGATGGGTTCACCAGCAGGGACGCCACCGGCCTTCCGCCTCTGGACAGGTGAGAGAGCAGTAAGCCAGAAAGGCTGTGGAAGGACACTACACAACAGGGCACAAAACAGCATTCATCCAGGGCCCCGCTGAGCACAATCCCCAGCCCAGCTGGACTGAGTGATGATAGAGGCGGCATTACGGAGGGCGAGCTCAGACTTGTCAGTCACCCACTTAAGGAAGTTCTGCCCTCCTCATAGCACTGTAAGTCTGCTGTAAGCCCCACCCCGGGCAGTGACCAGGGCCAGGCCACAGCAGATTAAATTCAGTGTTAGCAGACAGCTCTCAGCCAGAGCAAAGAAGACCCTTTTTCCCCTGTGAGGCATGGACTTGGAACCACAGCTAGAATCCCTCGGCTGGTACAGGGGGCTGGATAGGAATACACTTTTCTTCCCCCATGCTCAGCCTCATCTGAGCCCTAGTCCCAACCTCAATGTCCCTTCTACAGCTGGGCCTCTCTCAAAGCGACCCAGACAGTTGTTCTCTCCTCCGGGCAGCCCTCCAGTAAACCTAAACACACAGTGTCAGTGTTCCGACCACAGTTCAGAACCACTCAGCGAGACGCTGACTCTGAGATCGACTGTCGGGGATTAAGGCAGCGAAATGGCACCCTGACCCAAAACCTACCTCAGTACAATTCTCTTCATTAAGTCTATTTAAAAGATGTGCAAGGAAAATCTCCACCATACTTTCCCTTTGGGGGTGCCTGGGTGGTTCAGTCAGTTAAGCATCTGCCTTTGGCTCAGGTCACGATCCAAGGTCCCAGGATCGAGCCCCACGTCAGGCTATCTGCTTAGGCGGGAGCCTGCTTTCTCCCTCTCCCTCTAGCCTGCCACTCACCCTGCTTGTGTGCACATGCTCGCTCGCTCGCTCTCTCTCTCCTGCACGTGTGCAGCAAATAAAAAAATAAAATCTTAAAAAAAATACTTTCCCTTTGAAATGCAATCCCTGGGTGATCGGAATGGAAAATACCCCACCCATTTCCATTCAGTGACAACAGAAGTCAGAGACCAACAAATTCAACATTTGGCGTTAGAGGCAGGCACCCTGGTGAATTAGAACGAAAGCCATGTTAGGATTAGAAATGTCTGAGTCAAAAGAATTTTAGAGGCGTGTGGGACTATCTAAAGATAAGGAAACCGTGGGTCCGCCGGTCCTGAGAAAGCAAACACACCTGGCATGCAGCCCGCTCATCAATTCCGATTCCACGTTCTGCAGGCTCCTTCAACGTCTTCTAACACCTGTCCACTTAGGGGCTGGACTGTCCAGATTTATTATCAAATGACAGAAAAACTCCCCACTCAAAAATATTCTGCCTTATTTCTAGATGGCAGCTTGACACACAATCTTCATATCCTTTAGCAACACATCAACTTGAGATAAAAATCACTAATTCCATAAAAGGAATTAGAGTCAAATGAAAAGCCAAGTAGTTGAGTCGCCACAGACATTTTGGCCAGCCAGCATGTGAACACAGATGGGGCTCTCCCGTGGCCTGAGAAGGCAGAATACGCCATAAAAGCTGTTCATCTTTAAGTGACTTCAACTACACAGAGTCATCAAAAAGTGCTTTTTCCGCTGATTTTTTGGATTTCCAAGACCTTCCATGCAGCCATCCTCGTAGGTCCCAAACAACTGTCTGATTTACAACACTCGCTCTAAACCACGTCAGGCGCTCTTTAGATCTTTATTTGTAAATAAAATCAGTTCCTTCTAGCCAGTGCCAGTTTAGAAAGATGGGACCAGCATGAGGTTAGCTAGGGGGATCCCGATTATTTTTAGTATCATAGCAGCTAGGGATGGAGAGATGAACATTCCCATTTAACTTCCGGCGCCACTTGCCGTCTTCGGGAATTCCTCCTGACTGCAGGTGTGGGTCAGATGCTCCCAGAGGACAATGAGCAGCCTTCTATCAGGTCAGACTCTTCTGGAACCTCAACCAGATCTGTCATGACTATAGATAAACCATGTTATAGAGTTTATTTTTAGAACTAGCCCTGTAACCTTGGGACATTTTCTGTGTGTCGGGTTTCCCATTTGAATGGGAATAAGAGGGGCCCCTGGGTGGCTCAGTTGGTTGAGCAACTGCCTTCGGCTCAGGTCATGATCCCAGAGTCCTGGGATCGAGTCCCACATCAGGCTCCCAGCTACATGAGGAGTCTGTTTCTCCCTCTGACCTTCTCCCCTCTCATGCTCTCTCTCACTATCTCTGTCTCAAATAAATAAATAAAATCTTAAAATATATATATATATATATATGAATGGGAATAAGAGTACCCATCTCCGTTGCCTTGTTTATGTAAAAGAACCTAACTGTATCCACCTGAGAGCAACTGTAAAGAGCACCATGCTCTTATCAATTCCACCACAATATCCACCACATGGAAGCACTGCCACATCCCAAGTAGTCAGTCAATGATCGCCAACTAATATACTGCTGCCCTTCCGAGTCCTAACACAGTAGCTGTCCTCTTATCTGTGCTTGTTGTATTTTTACCAACTAGATAGACCGCAAGTTTTTGGGTGTGATGGGGGGAGAAAACATAAGCTTTGAAATTAGGCAGGAATGAACATCTAGGTTCTTCTACCTACTACATTTCATTGATTAGAAAGATACTTTTTCCACATTCCAACACTGCTGAAATTGGAAGATGTCTTCCATTCAGTGAAACTGGGTATTATCTCTGATCTTAAGCGAGTTATTTAATCCCTGTAAAACTGGTACTATCACCTCCCCCCCTTAGTGTTGTGGGAAGGCTCAATACCATAATCATGCAAACCCCTAACACACAGCAGACAGCCTGATATACCACTCCATTCCGCACCCTACAGGCCCAGTGTCTTGTGCACAAAAGATCCTTAGGAGGTGAATGTTTACATATATTATTACATATACTACAGAGCAACTCATCATCCATGGAGATTTAAAAATAGTGCCCAGACCCATTCCATGCCAATGTGTGTGGCTGTCCCTGCTGAAGCTGCCTCTAGAAATGATCAAGGGGTTTGAGTATAGGAACTCTCAGGAGGGACAACCTATGGACACACAGAGCCCTTGGCAAGGCCCTACAGCTGCTCTCAATAACCCAGCAGAGCCTTGATAGTGTCTAACTTCCTGCTGGGACCAAGCTCAGGATCCAAGCGTGACAGTGGGGCCAGAGAATGTAGGAAGGTGCATTTACAAATCCCGTAACAGACTCCCGGCATTACATGGCATTAATGTAACAGCATTACCTCGTTTTAAGCACTTACTTCATTATGCTCCGCTAAGCCCTCTGCCATAACCCCATGAAGCACAACCAGCTTCATCTACATTCCTGTTTTCTGCGGCCCCAGGCAGAAGTCACACCTAAGTGGCAAAATTCTGCGCGCTTCCCAAGCCTGTGCCCTTAATCACCGTGTCCTCTCTCAGGTTGGTGATGCCACATCAGCTCTGGAAGGAAGCAAGACGCCCCCACACTCCGAGGTCTTGCCTTCAAAACAAGCCCACAGCCTCCTCTCCAGGAGCGTGCTGGCCCTTCTGCTCCAGTGAACAGGGGCGAAAGCAGGGAGCCGCGAGGGGCAGCTCTCTTATTTCCCACAGCTCCAGGAACACCCTCCAGATCTCCTCTGCTTTTCCCTTTTCTTGATAGGCTTCCTCCACCTTTTTCCTTTTTTAAAAAATTCTGGCTCTTCAAAGTTGAGTTACTTCTTGGCAAAAAGAACTCTTCTTGATTCATCCCTCGCAGATGTGAGTCACAATGAAACCTCATAGCTGGAGATTCCGTCTGAACTTTCCAGAATGCCAGTGCATACGTGTAGGCATGTTAGAAAGAGAGACAAGCCGGAGGAAGGCACGAACCGCATTACAGCTTGCCTTGCCGGCCCCTCGCACTATCAGATCACCTGACGCTCTAGAAATCACACCGAGAAAGACTAGCCAAGCGGAGAGTTCAAGAAGAAACTCACCTTAGCCCGCCCTGCGCAACAGAGTCACCGTCTACATTAACTTCCTTCTCGTCTGATGAAACCTTGAAAGCTTATTTTATGCCATCTCCCCTTTCCAGGCAATACAATGAACCGGCTGGCAGATCACCTCCTTCACACGCAAGCATCAACCGCCCCATCCCTCCAAGAGGCGAGCTGTGTGTCTAACACAGAACCTATCACCGAGGCAGCTGGAGCTGTTCAGTTTCTGAATAAGGAACAGAGGCCTCTTTTCCTCTCCACTACAGCTAGAATATAAACAGCTCCGTGACATCTTTCATGGCTTGGCATGGCGGAGGTCCCGAGCCGCAAGGCAAAGAACACAAGGGTTAGGCAGGAGCGGAGGGGGACTCGCTGGGACGTGAGGTCCACCGGTCAGAACACACACCTCTGCTCTGTGCCAGGCTCATATCCTCAGACTTCCTACCTCCGGGCCCCACAGCACCCTCAGACTACGAGGTGATGGGTCAGCAGAACCCACTGCCTCCTTCACTCACTAGGAAAGGCAGAAACTGAGGAAGAATCGTGTTCGCTTTTGCAGATGTGACTTAATCTGAGGTTGGAAAAGATGTAGGGTGGCTTTGGCCCTGTTTACCCTGTGCACTCACACCACAGACCACGCCAGTTTCCGACATTTGCTGGGCACAACTGGCTTTTGGAAATGTCAGAAAACTGGTTCATTTTTTTCCAGGCACATTAACTTATCCTCTGGCAATATAACTCCTAAATTATCTTCAACTGTATTAAAATGCCCTATCAGGTGACTGGAACTTTGACAGAGGCTATCCCCTCCCATATTTGGCCTCCACCGTAGGGAAAACCCTGGAAAGTTCTGGGTTTTCAGGTTTGTGTGTCTTAACCTGCTTTGCCTGACTTTTGTGGTGGTGACCCACCAATTCTATAAATTCAACCTGAGTTTAAATATTCCAGAAACACATGCATTTACGTACACACAGGGTTAACCTTCTAAACATACAATTATTCATACGTGGGCAAAATCATTCAACAGGTCGGCCATTTCACACACACACAGAAGCTGGCCCCAGCTACGCCACGACAGGTGTAAAGATTACCCAAGTATCTCACACGTTTCTGAAAGGCTAGAGGTCTGTTTATCATTAACGAAAGGGTATGACCTCTTCATTCGGTTTTGCTAAGGGATCCAAACTTTCTGACTCTGCAGATAAAGAGACCATATATGCTGGAATTTTGGTGCCATCTATTACTGTTTCTTTTTTAAGGGGTTAGCTTCTTTGGGAAAGGGGAGTAGACATTGGTGGGATCCACCCAAACCCCACTTCTAGAGCCGGCTGTGCTCATCCTGCCCGCCGACAGCTCACGGGGAAGGCCCCCTGCCAGCTGCAGGACACTGCTTCGGCAAGGGTAAGCCACCAGAGGGGGTGGCCAGCTGCCAGCAACGGGCTGGTTCAGGACTACAAAGGTCCAGTCCCTCGCCTGCACCAGGGTCAGCCCAACTCCAGAGCTCCCCAGAAGGGCAGCTGGGGCCTCCGCTGCGGCGCCATTGCTGGTCAGCGCCTCCTCTACCGAATCCTACCCAGCTTTTCCTCAGCCCTAAAATCCCCCAGCACCCGATTCCTGGTCTCAGTCCACTTCTGGTGCACCTCACCAAAGACAGGCCATTTGCTGTTTTCTAAGTGTAGAAAGTTATTTTTTCAGTTCTCCTGAGGAAATTACAGGCCCTAGATGACATGTTCTATCCCTCATACTATCAGAGGTCCTATGGAGGCCAAAAAAAAATCTTTGAAAAATAGTGGTGCCTCAGTTCAATAACTGCACGTTTTGATAGTCAGCCTAGATCGTTTTCTGAACGCCAACCCAATGCAGTCAACAGGGACAGGAGTGAAATAATGCCCAGGAATATCACAGCTTCACAAGGAAGGAAGGTGAGACAGTGCCAGGCTAACGATCTGCACGTCACAACATCACGGGGCACTGAAAACTGACACCAGGTCACGGGAGGCCGGGTCTGATGTTTTCAGCCTCAACCCATGGAGCCTGCCCCTCCCCACATAAGACACCACACTCGCTTCAGGACCTCAAATCCTAGATCAGTCTCAAGCTCCTTAAACAGTTCTACATACGAGTATGAAACGAAGTGCTGAACACTTCAACCCCAGCATTTCAAACTCTCCAGAAGAGGGAACAATTCTTGGAGCTGACAGGTTATTGACGACTTTGCAGGAAAGTAGATGCAGACAGGCCTATGCAAGAATCAAGAGCTACTGCCACAGCACTGCCCAGAAGGCAGAACCGCTTGCCAGAACAACGTTGAGGGAACATCTTCCAGGCATTCAGGCTCTAGCCCAGCTGAGGGCCCGGGATGGAGTGGAGGAGGTCACAGAAGCAGAAGGCAGACCAAAAGCAGGTACCCGCACAGCCTCTGTATCTTATGGCCAAAGGCTTAGGTTCGCAAAGTTAAAAAATGTAGATAATGTACTCCATATGAAAAACTCAACTTAAAAGCACACTCCTGCTTAACGTTTTATTGCTTTTTACACATTGTCCCGTTTGACCCTCACAGCTGGGGGGGCGGGTATTAGTAGCTCACTTCGATGCCCAGGACCACACACCCGATCAACGTGGGGGATCAGATTGCCAGATTCTTGGGTCAGGGTTCTAGCCTATAAAATCTGCCAATTTGCAGTTTTTCTATTTCTAATCTCCAGGATTGTGTGCAAAGCCCCAAGACTTCGTCATCTTCCTCCACATGCCTTTCTGGCTCCCAGCTTCATGACTACAGATCTGGATTTCAGAACAAGGACTACCCATGGCAGGTGGTCCTAACCAGGGCCACCAACCACCCTCAGACCTCTCTCTTTCTCAGACTTGAAACGACCCAGATGCTCTGTGGGGGCCACAGCTTCTGAACTACAGCTGACAACAGGCTAAGGAGATCAAGTTTTAGGACCACCAGCGCTCAGTATCTCTGACTAACTCGGTTCGTGTCAGCCAAACGTACAAGAAGCGGGGCAGGGGGAGAGAAAAGGCTAAGGCTCACCGATTTCTTAGACACAGTCATTGCTCTTAGGAAAGCCTTCCACCCTGCAGTGGGATTTGCTAATGTCATTTGAGACGCTTCGTGGAGTTTACTCTTGCCAAGTTGGCATTGTTTCTGCAATGCAAAAATGCTCGGACTGAAGAGATCAGATGAGGATTTTCACGTTTTCAGGAACAGAGGCAAGCCTCTCTCCACCTCAGGTGGATGCCTTACAGCTTGGTGGAGTGCTAATGAGAGCTAATTACTCTATTTACTTCATAAGCCAACCAGCCAGCAACAAGAAATGCCTTGGTAAAACACTCTTCGTTCTCAGGCTTGGTTTCAAAGGGCTGGTGCCAAAATGATCTGGCTGAAGTGATGGGCTCCGGGCTGCCCAACTGGATTGTTACCTGGAAATCACAAAGCACAGGCCGTCCTTAGGCCTGTGTGTCCTGTAAATTAATAGTCACAGCAGCATCAATTTTACTCTTCCACGCTTCATCTACTCTCTTCACCGTTACCAACACTCCCTCCTGTGCCCCCAATGTCCACTTCGGCTGCAAATTAAGAAATCAAACATTAGGCCTGAATTTTAGGAAAACAACTGCCTACCTCCCATTAAAACTGGGTGTAGCATTTTACAATGTCCTACACTCACTTGGCAATAGTCACAAGATTTGGCCAACAGTTAGTTCACTTTGATCCTTGAACTCTAGACATTAGAAGGAACTTAGAAATCACGTAAAGTTCACTTAATCATTGATACTTAACTGTATCCATGTGTTGTGTAAAGCATATACATATGGCATGAATTACATAAAAATACAACTAATTTATGACTCTAATTGATGTAACTTACATAAATTACATTTAAAAGAGGCTTTCTCATCTCTGTCTCTTCATTCCTACCATGGTGGGGGGAAGAGGTGGGGAGATGGAAAAACCATAGGACAACAGATCTAAATTTCCCAAAGAACAAGAAGGTTAGTGATTAACCCAATAAAGCCCCACCCACATTAACCTGTCCCCATTCCAATACTAAGATGGTGTACTGAAAATGCAACCATGGCTTCAGGGACAAAAGAAAATTCAAGACACATTTTAAAGAAGATTGCCAAAGGGCATTATCTTCAACTCCATAGAAACAAGGCTGCATTGGATTATAATATAACCCTAAGTTAACATTTATAATTACTTGGCTCAATTTATTAAAATGAAAATCTAAATAAACACAAGGAGAAGTTAAATGGCAAGACTATCCTCATGCTGAAATTCTTCAAGCAGAAATAATTTCATAATATTAGTGGAGGCTTTTTATGTGCATGACAAAATTTAGCATAAGGACTAATCAGATCCAACTCAATTTATATATGGTATGAAAAAGGAAAACTTAATAACGGTTCTCTTGGGTTACTTAGCAACTTTCTCTTCTCTCGTGATTTTCTACAACTTTTTTTTTTTTTAAGAAAGAGGAAAAGAGAGAGCGAGAACAAGTGCACAAGCAGGGGGAGTGGCACACAGAGGGAGAAGCAACTCCCACTGACCAAGGAGCCCAACGCAGTACTCAGTCCCAGGACTGGGATTGTGACCTGAGCCAAAGGCAGACATTTAACTGACTGAGCCACCCAGGCATCCCTACAACTTTCTTTTTAAGACTGCTTTGTTACCTGAATGTTTATAATACATGGGACAAGTAATATGAATGATGCCAAAAATCTCAACTATGTGTAAAGGAATGGCTAGGTTATGGCCCTTCCCAAAAACTGCCTGTGCTTTTTTACATAAACGTGTAGACAAAACATGTTTTATTTTGGCTGTAAGTACAGTCCTAAGCTGGGGATTCATCACAAAGTTCTCCGAACAGAAGGATTTCAGAGAAGCAGTTGACATCCATAACAAAAAACAAAATCTACTCAACAGGATAATAAAGAGACCAGATAAAGAAACGTTTCTTGCATGGAAATATAAATAATATTTACTAAAATTTCACAAGTCTGAGCAGGTTTACCAGTTATTCTGAATTTTTTTTTTTTTTAACAAAGAAGAACAGTGGCATTTTTAGCTGTAAGACTAGGTAGCAATCATTACTGAGCTCCTGCAATGAGTAAGCCAGGTGCTGTGCTAGGCATCTGGTATATATAATCTCAACTTAATCTTTCTCATATCCCTGCAAGA
Source organism: Nasua narica (assembly GCA_028533885.1). Lineage (NCBI taxonomy): Eukaryota > Metazoa > Chordata > Mammalia > Carnivora > Procyonidae > Nasua > Nasua narica. The sequence continues at coordinate 49,585,773 of CM052807.1, read as the reverse complement.
TAGGCACTGTTGCTTCAACTGACAGACAAGAAAACCATGGCTCAGACTGGACAAGTCACAAAGTCACAATCTTAAGACATGACTCTATTGGGATTCCATCCAAGACACGCCTGACTCCAAAACCCAACATCGCTGCTACCTCCTGCCCAGCAGTACCACTAAGAAACTACAACCAGAAATTACAACGACGAAATTGTTTCCTAAGCACAGAGGATCAGCTCTGGGGTCAGAAGCTGTAGATTTTAATTATGCTTCTATTGAGCGGTGGTTTCCTCCAAATTAATGGAGATGAAAACAGTATTTAACCTCCTAAGGTTGAGGGGAGAAGCATATAAAAAAGCCATAGTGGAAGTGCTTTGCAAAACAAGGAAGCACTATTTGTATTTGCTATTATTACCTTCCTCTTCAAGCTTCAGCTGGCGAACAGCAACCAGGGGAAATCCACCCACAGGGCAGCCAATTACCTTGATGAGGCCCAAGCAACACAGAGCCTGGAGCCCAAGAGAATGAAACTTAAGGGGTAAGCAGTGGAGGGGGCTTGGCTGCTGTCTCTGCTCAGTGTACCTGCTCAGGCACTAGAGAAATAAAATGGTTGTGGGCCAGCTCTGTGCCAGGCAAGCCACAGTTCACTAGGCAAACTGCTGGTCCCAGTCATGCCGCCATGTCAGAATGGATGGAAGCCCCTGCCTTCGGGCAAGCTCACGTCTACCCTGTGGAAAAGGAAATTCAGAACTAACAAACTGTGGCCCAACATGAGCCTCACCCTTTCTCATCAACTTTCCCTACTTATTGATGCCTGCCCACGCCCTCCCCCACCCCCGCACCCCCCCCTCCCCGCCCATAACACAAAGAGATGGGGAGGGTTTCCCATGGTACAGGGCTGGGGGGCTACATTCGACCAAGCACTTGAGGCCTGTTCATCCTCATTAGGAAACTCTATCGTGGGGGGGGGGGCAATTTTAAACACTGACAATTCAGTAGAGTGACCTCCAGAACAGAAAAGGGTTCATTTCAGGATCAACAAAGGAAGGTTGAAAACCATGAAAAAGAAAATCAAGATTTGACTCTATAAAAATTTTAGACTTCTTTCTATAGGACTAAAAACAAAATTGAAAGACAAACCAAATAGAAAATTAGAGAAAAAAAAAAACTAGGTCAAAATATGTGCAATAATGATAAGAGAAAGTTAATAAGGGTTAATAAGTGAAATAGTCTATAGCAAATGAGAAAAATACGAATCCCCAATAATAAATGGGCAAAGTTCAAGAACAGTTTGTTAAACAGGAAATGCAGTCAACAGTCACATAAACATGTTTGATCTCGTTAATATCAAGCAAAAAAGAAAAGAAAAAGTTTTTTCTCCTAGAAAACTGTCAAATATTATTAAAATGAGAATATCAGTCTGTTACTGGTAGCAAAAATTAGTACACACTTTTTTTGGCAACTGAGAGCAGTATCAATCAAGATACCCAGAGACATGACCATCCTTTTGTTCTACTTCTGGTCATTTACGATAAAAATAAAAATAACCTGAAAGACAGGAAATGCTGACTGCATAAGATGCTCATGAAATACTGAAAACAGGCCCTGCAATTGGATTAAATAAATCATGAAATATCCCTGGACGGAATATTTTTACAGTCCTTAGAAATAATATTTACAGTTATTTTTGTAGTGTGGGGAAAGGCAAATAAAATAATAAGTAAAATAAAGGGGGGACCATAAATCATATGTTTCAAATATGGAAAAAATATATCAATTTTTAAAAATGGACAGAAACACAGCAACATAGTTGTACCTCTGTGTGGTAGGATTACTGGTAACTTTTTTTTTACTACATCTTTATGGTTTTTCTATACTACTAAAATCTGTGATATGGTGTATACTACTTTTATAATTGCAAAAAAATTTAAATAACACTTTCCCCTGCAAACCCACAACAAACAATAGATGGAAATGGAACAACCCTCCAAACCACTCCCACAAATACCCAAGCGTGCAGCAGGCAGGTAAGGCAGTAAACAGAGGGGACAGAGGCTTTGTTTTAAATCTAGGGCTAGAAAAACATGAGGCATCTTGATGTAAAAACAAAAACTTTCTGCCTCCCACTTGTCAAAACATTTGGGAAATTCATTAACCAAAACATTTTCCATCAGAGGATTTTTTTTTTAAAGATTTTATTTATTTGACAGAGATGAGAGAGATCACAAGTAGGCAGAGAGGCAGGCAGAGAGAGAGGGGGAAGCAGGCTCCCTGCTGAGCAGAGAGCCCAATGCGGGGCTAGATCCCAGGCCATCAGAGGATTTAAACCCGCACACCAAAATTACCTCCACAGAATAAACCAGTTAAGCAAGCAGGAAGTTTACCAGGAACACCCTAAAAATTAACAAATTGTTTTTATGGCTCTGATAAAGCCAGCCAGCTCATGTTAGTACACAATGTAACACAAACAACCTGTCCAGTGAGTCCTCTGAACAGGAGAGCACAAAGTCCTTATCATAAGGGTTTTCCTTGGCAAGAATAACAGAGGCTGTGGAAATTGAGCCTTTTGGGGTTCACCGTTTTTATAATCTTTGAGATGGTATCCATTATCTGCCTTCGTCTTCACAAACCTACCAGGCATGGTTTCTCAACTTCAGCACTCCTGTCAGTGCAATTCCTTGTAATCCTTTGTTCTGTTCCATGCACTATAGGGCGCTCAGCAGCATCCCTGGACTCTGCTCACTAAATGTCAGTCCTTCCTTCATCCCCAGTTGCAACATGAACAAGGTTTCCTGACATCACCAAATGACTCCCACAGGGCAAAATCACCCCAGCTGAAAACCACTGGTACAAATCACATGCTCTCATTGCCCAAATTTTACAAAGGAGGAAACAGACACAGCGAGGCCCATCTAACTTCAAGGCTCGAGATCCAAAACTTGACACTGTATGTGTGCACAGGTAGGAGGCGTATCTTCTAGTATAACTTATGATACACACCCATCTTTTCTACTTGGGTCCCTTTGCATCCACCCCCACAGAGCCTCGTCAAGTCGGCCTTGGTGCATACTGGTTGAGTAAACCATTTCTTTCATTCGGTAAACATTTATGGATGATGCCAGATAAGAGTCTGGCAACAAAGGCACAGTCATGACCCTCAACAAGTATATAATCTATTTGTAGAAATAAGACATAGTCATGGAGAAACTATTTGGAGGGGCGCCGGGGTGGCTCAGTAGGTTAAAGCCTCTGCCTTCCACTCCGGTCATGATCTCAGGGTCCTGGGATCGAGCCCCAAATCGGGCTCTCTGCTTGGTGGGGAGCCTGCTTCCACTTCTCTCTCTGCCTGCCTCTCTGCCTACTTGTGATCTCTCTGTCAAATAAATAAAATCTTAAAAAAAAAAAAGCAGCTATTTGGAGTACCAGTTTTGAAGAAAACTCTTTCCTCATCTATAAAATGGAGACGGTGTTAGTGCTGCTCTCATAATTCACTGAAAGAGTGTGAATCAAGTTCCTTTCACAAAATACGATTTCAAAAAACAGCTAGATACCAGATGCCTGGCAATATATAGGCACCAGCACTGGACGGATTCGAGCATCTCAAAAATCACTGGGCTGGAATGAAACCTCCGAAACACCCTGAACCCACCACCCGCTTGGTACTTGAGAATTTAAAAATCCAAAAATTGAATTACCGGCTTCCAGCAGAGTTTGTAGGCTGAGCTCTGATGGGAGGCTCTCAGCAAAGGTTTCCTGAACTGCTTCAAGCAGGCCTGGAGGAAAGAAAAGGAAGGGTTCAAACAAAGAGAAGAGTCAATAGGAGTAGGAGAAAAGGTGGAGTGGACTTAAAGCACTCCAGAGGGCCAGAGCCTGGGTCTTACTCCAGCAGGACAGGGGAAGGCAAGTGTGAGAAAAAAGGTCAAGACCAGAGCAGGTCACCAGGTGACCTCCTGGTGACCTCTAGTGACGCTGACCAGGTGAGACCTAAGAAATACTTCTCCTAAAAAAGTAACCAAGGGCTGCTACAGCTTTGTCGCACCATTAAGAAGGTGGAGAACTTAATTTCTCAGACTAAAAGGTCAGCATTCCCTGAAGACAATGAGCAGATGCTGGCTTTAAATTTACGTAAGTGCAAGTGATAATTTTGCCAGAACCATGAGTCAATCTGCCCTAAAAGTAAATCCAAATAGGTCTTCTTTCCCAAGTCCACAGGTCCTCCTGTTCTCTAAGGGCATCAGCCCAACACAAGGAAACAAGAGCCCAGGGTAGCCAGATTTCCTGATTTTAAAATCTGGATTTCAATTAGGTGAAATCTCCCAAACTTTTAAGTATTGGCCTACATTTCTTTAAATACCATGTAGGTCAAATCAAACCTATTTCCCTGAAGTCTCCACCCCAGGACCCCCAGTATAACAACCCTGCCATTAGCCGTAGCCCACAGGAGGTCAAGTAAAGCTTTTGGGGGCAGGCAAGGTAGCCTCATACCCAAGGTCTAGTTAGAAGATTTGGCTGGCAGTATGTCGAATGCAGGGAAGAAACTAACTGCACGGTGGGTAGAGGCTTGAGCAATGGAGAATAGAAAGGGCCCAGAGCCCCCAATCCTGGCTGAATACAAACCGGCCCTCAGGTGACACCTCAAAATATCCAGTGGCCTGGGGCACCTGGGTAACTCAGTTGGTTAAGCATCTGACTCGTGACCCATCTCAGGTCCTGATCTCATGGGTCATAAGATGGGGCCCCAACTCAGGCTCTGTGCTCAGTGAGGAGTCCACTTAGGGATCCTCTCCCTCTGCTTCTGCCTCCACCCCCCAACCCTGCTCACTCTCGCAATCTCCCTCTCAAATAAACAAACAGATCTTAAAATATATATATATATATAATCTCCACAGGCCCTTAACAATTAGGCAGTTATCAAAAATGGGAGAATTCCACACACTGGCATACCTCCTCATTTCCCCATTTTAAAAACATAATGATGTATTGTATGGTGACTAATGTAATAAAAAATAGATAAACAAATAATAAAAAACAGCCCCCACCCACTGCCTCATTATAGACAGCCCCTCCTCTGCTGTCCTTTCCGCTGCCCCCCATCCCCTGCAGTGTATTCAATAAACTTCTACCTCCTTTGTTCTGCCTCAGGTGAATTCTTTCACTGCTTGTGCCACTGGCTTTGACCCAATCATCAACTCACATTTGGGGGCCCTCATCTGCTCGGGAGAGACATCCCACTTAGACACCACAGGGTCTACATCAGAGCTGACAGAGATGTGAACCAAGGCAATGGCGGAGGTAATAGTGATTCAAAAAATGTATGAGAGGCAAAAATAACAATGCTGATGGCCAGGAGAGGGTCTCTAGGATTCCAGACACAAACCTGACCCACTGCAAATTTTGACAATGCAGGGGAGTCTTTAAGACCAAAGGGAAACAGGCTTAAAAGTGTGCTCTTTGACTTCTGAGAACAGGGTCATCCCCATGGACTTGTGACCTATGTTGTCACACAGGACCCCATACTCAGAAAGACTCCATGCTTGGTTTAACGCTCTGCTGTCATCATCTTGAGATTCCTAATTTAACTTTGAACTTGTGTTTTATATGTGAGGTCTGATGGGGAAACAGATCACACATGTGAGCAGAGGAGATCCTGTTCAGTATGTGTGGCCGCCATTCTTACAGTGTTGGCCATGACCCAAGAGCACAGAATTTCTGTGGATTCATGAGGTGTGGGAGTCCAGCAAGACTAGTTCAAGGTAAGTGTGTTACAAAGACAACTAAGTGAGCAGATGGGTGGGTGTTGACAGCTCCCAGAAACCATGCTTCCCATTCAAAAGAACCACAACTCACTTTGTATGCAGAAACAAAGCAATGTCCAAGACACACAACCAACAAAAGAATCCTATCATATCCTCTTACTCCTGTTACCTCCCTGTATTAGCTGACCCTGCACACTGAAAATAATGGCATAGAAGGAATAGGAAATATAGGGCAACCCATGGTTCTTTTCCTCTCAGTCCTTCCTTTCAGTCTTTCCTTTCAGTCCTTCCATAAGACAAAGACTAATAGAATGCAGGTATCAAGAAGTGAATAAGAGTAGTCAGTCAGTTTTGGGCAGTGTTTCCACATTTTGGTAAGAACAATATGCATATGCACGTACAAATGACAAAATAGGAAATGTGTGATTTCAGTAATTCTGCAGATGTGTCAAATACACTTATATTTGCAATTAACACAGGACTTACACCATATAAAGAGTACAAATCATGCTAATAATTCAAATTTTTAATTTCTCTTCACTTAGAATGATATTAAAGAGCAAACATAAGGACAAGTCACAGGAGAGAGTGTAGAAGGAAAATCTTTTTATGCTAGTACCTTTAACATTGCTTTTTTCCTGCTTTTTGAACAAAGGGCCTCACATTTTCATTTTACACGGGCTCCACAAATTCTGTGGCCAGACCACTGAGAACCACTGCAGTCAAGAATATTATGCCTAAAATGCTACGCATGGAGCACCTCGGTGTCTCAGTGGTTGACTGTTCAATTCTTGGGTTTCAGCTCAGGTCTTGAGCTCAGGGTGGTAAGACTCAGCCCCACAACAGGGCTGGTGGGTGTGGGGCCTGCTTGGGATTCTCCCTTACCTCTCCCTCTGCCCCTCCAGCCCCCACCCCACTGCATGCTCATGCACTCTCTCTCAAATAAGTAAATAAAAATCTTTAAAAAATAAAATGCTACACACTCCTGGATAAGTTCCTCCAGATGTCCTCCAAAGTAACACCCAAAAGACCCACCGATGGACTAATGGGGGTGCTGATTTTTATTTCCATGCTCTTAGTTACTGAATCACTTCAGTCCTCTTCCCTCAGGCCCCAAACGTCATCACAACAACACATCTGCTGAAATAGCGCAAGCCTTTGTCTTTCCAACTAAAGGTGGCCCTAGAGACAATCAGTTACAGTGCAGACTACAGAAGACCTTCCCCAGAGCAGCTTCTAAGGCAGAGACCTCTCTGCTGGACATCCCCCTTCTACAGAGTGCTTCCCCGAGTTCTGGTGCTGCGGGTTTTCACCAAACTCCAGCTGTTTTTTCACTACTCCGAGTGCTCAGGTTTCCCCTGGGAAGTGGTTCTGTGAACCACTAAGTCTGGCTGTCTAAAAGGGCCTCCTTCAAATACAGTCAAGTTTCCCTTTGTCTCATTTCATTCTCCTCTTCTGTTTGGTACCACCACTTTCCACTTCGATAAATTAATTTCCTGCCTGGAGACACATCCCGGCAAATGTGTCAGTTTGTATTGTTTAGATGAGAGACTTCTGTCATTCTTTCAAATTTTCCTCTGCACCAATAATCCTGAGAGTCAGCCTCTCAGGAGCCTGAGTGGCTTGTCTATGAATTTCCTTTCACGGCCTCCTATTACACTGAAAAAATGCAGACCGCCTGCGGTGAACTTATTCAACTCTTAACCCTTCCGATCACATCCTTTTCTATTTCCCCATCCTTTCTTCTAGCCTATCCAAAGAAGGGCTCTTATGGAGTTCAGGGCTAACCAGCCACTCTCCACCTGATTGTTAATGCTGCTTTCATGCCACGCCCTCCCCCCCCCCCACCCACCCATCTGTACCTGCCCTACACCAAACTACAGCAGCATGCCTCTCCTGGTTTGATTCCTTGAAAGGCTGGGCTACAGAGCCACCTATGGTGCATCCCCTTCTTTGCAATCCTGAGTTTTTTGCACTCTGGACTGCATCTCTACTGTGCTAGTGAAACTGTGCTCTCCAAGTTCATGAATGACCTGGTGGCAGGAAGGCAGTTTCTCATGGGTCTGTTGTGCCAGATAGCGAGGACCGTCCACATATGTTGATTCTGCTTCTTCCTTCCGCTACCAGCATCTTCCCCTTCTCTGGTGGCTCCTGCTCTTCCTCCTTTAATAAATTTCTTTAGCCTGATCATGTCTAAATGTCAAGAGTTCCTTGAAGGGTGTGTACTTGCTTCTCTTTTTATTCTGCATCTTCTTCAAAATAAGAAGAGGCGATTAAGAGATACAAAATTCCAGTGGTAAATAAATAAGTCACACAGATTAGAAGTACAGCACAGGGAATGTGGTCAATAATACTGTAATAGCACTGTTTGGTGACAGAGGGTGATTACAACTATTGTGGGGAGCACTGCAGAACATACAGAATTGTCAAATTGCTACAGTGTGCACCTGAAAATAATGTAACGTTGCATGTCAAGTATCTCTCAATAAGAAATTTAAATAAAAATAAAATTGAGAATATTTGATATATTGTATACAGTATAACAGAGAGCAAATAACTAAATGTTCAATTTTGCTTTTTTGGTTTCTGGAGCATTTTATGGTTCGTTGTTTCCATAGATTATGGGAATTTCTCTAAGATTTCCAAGAATAAATCAAATGAAAGAGGAGCTGTACTCATTACTTTTCTGTAATAGAGGACATCTTTTCTTGATATTAAAAACTGTCATGGCCTAGAAATAATTGATCGACATTAGATTCAAACAAATTTCAGCATGCCATATTCTGTCATGTATCCTTGCCCCATATTTTCTAGTCTTTTAAAAATACTTGACTTGGGGGCGCCTGGGTGGCTCAGCTGTTGGGTGTCTGCCTTCGGCTCAGGTCATGGTCCCAGGGTGCTGGGATCGAGACCCACATTGGGCTTCGCTGCTCAGAGGGAAGCCTGCTTCTCCTTTCTCCCACTCCCCCTGCTTGTGTTCCCTCTCTCGCTATCTTTCTCTCTCTGTGTTAAATAAATAAAAAATATTAAAAAAAAATACTTGACTATAAAAATGCTAATAAATATATATAGTGTTAAAAAAAAAAAAAAGAGTTCCCTGAAGGCTCCATACTTGCTTCTCTTTTTATTCTACACCTTCTTTTTTAGTGAGTTCATCTACTCTTACTCATTATATAACAGCTCCATGGAAATAATCCATCAATCTAGGATTTTGCCTAAACTCCAAATCTAAATTTCAAATTTTTTAAAAAGATTTTATTTGTTTGACAGAGTGGGAGAGAGAGGAAAAGAAAGCACAAGCAGGGGGAGCAGCAGAAGGAGGGAGAGAAGCAGGCTCCCTGCTGAACAAGGAGCCCGATGTGGGACTCAATCCCAGGACCCTGGGATCACAACCTGAGCTGAAGGCAGATACTTAAGTGACTAAGCCACCCAGGCGTCCCTAAATTTCAAATTCTTAACATCTTTTTTTTTTAAGATTTTATTTATCTGACAGAGAGAAAGAGATCACAAGTAAGCAGAGAGGCAGGCAGAGGGAGAGGGAGAAGCAGGCTCTCCACTGAGCAGGGAGCCCAAAGCGGGGCTCGATCCCAGGACCCTGAGATCATGGCCCAAGATGAAAGCAGAAGCTTACGCCACTGAGCCACCCAGGCGCCCCATCTTAACATATTTATGTGGATAAAATCAACTAACGGATCTTAATGGCTCTTAACATGCCAAGTACAGAAGTAAGCCAGAGGCAGTAATATGAAGTGGTTAAAGATTCTGACCCTAGAGATTGTACCTACCTGCATTTAAACACTGACTCCAAAAGAGGATAGTTCAACATGGCAGAGGGGCAGGATGCTTTAGTTTTGTCAGGCCTCAGGAATTCAGCTTGATAAATATCAAATTGTTCTGAACACTTGTGAACTCAACAGGATATCTAAGAAGGAATAGTTGCAACTCTACAAATAGAAGTGATCACTTCTGCAAAAATGACAAGATAGAAAACTCACATCAAAAAAGAGAACTAGAGGCAGTACTGACTGCCAGGGACATAATCAGTATGGACATAAGTGAGATGCAGAACTAGAGCTCAGAATAATGATTATAAAGATATAGCTGGGCTTGAAAAAAGCATAAAAGACACTAAAGAATCCCTTTCTGGAGAAATAAAAGAACTAAAATCTAATCAAGTCAAAATTTAAAAAGCTACTGATAAGATGTAATAAAAAAAAAATGGAGGCTCTTACTGCTAGGATAAATGAGGCAGAAGAGAGAATTAGTGCTACAGAAGACCAAATAATGGAAAATCAAGAAGTTGAGAAAAAGGAAGATAAACAACTAGTGGACCATGAACAGAGAATTAAAAAAATAAGTGATACCATAAAGCGAAACAGTATCAGAATAATTGGGATCCCAGAAGAAGATGAAAGAGAGAAGGAGGCAGAAGATATACTGAAGCAAATTCCTAAATCTGAGGAAGGAAACAGGCATTCAAGTCCAGGAGGCACACAGAATCCCCCTCAAAAAATCAATAAAAGCACCTCAACATATAGTAGTGAAACCTGCAAATCTCAGAGAAAGAGAAAATCCTGAAAGCAGCTCGGGACAAGAGGTCCATAACCTACAAGGGTAGAAACATTAGATTAGTAGAAGACCTATCCTCAGAGACCTGGCAGGCCAGAAAGGACTGGCATGATATATTCAGGGTGCCAAATGAGAAAAATATGCATCTAAGAACACTTTATCCAGCTAGAATGTCATTAAAAATAGATGGAGTGATAAAAAGCTTCCAACACAAACAGAAACTTAAAGAATTTGTGATCACTAAACCAGCCCTGCAAGAAATAATAAAAGGGATCCTTTAAGCAAAGAGAGAGCCCAAAAGTAACATAGACCAGAAAAGAACAGAAACATTATACAGAAACAGTGACTTTACACGCAATACAATGGCATGAAATTCGTATCTTTCAATAGTTACTCTGAATGTAAATGGGCTAAATGCCCCAATCAAAAGACACAGGGAATCAAACTCAATAAAAAGCAAGACCCATTGATATGCTATCTGCAAGACACTCATTTTAGACCCCAAGTCACCTCCAGATTGAAGGTGAGGGGGTGGGAAATAATTTATCATGCTAGCAGACATCAAAATAAAACTGGGGTTGCAATCCTTATATCAGACAAATTAGATTTTAAGCCAAAGACTGTAATAAGAGATGAGGAAGGACACTATAACATACTTAAAGATGAGATCTAACAACTATCCAACGAGATCTAATAACTGTAAATATTTATGCCCCTAATTTGGGAGCAGCCAATTGTATAAACAATAACACAATCAAAGAAACACATTCATAATAATACAATAATAGCAGAGGACTTCAACACCCCACTCACTGAAATGGACAGACCATCTAAGCAGAAGATCAACAAGGAAACAAGGGCTTTGAATGATACACTGAACCAGATGGACTTCACAGATATATTGAGTATTCCATCCTAAAGCACATTCTTCTCTAGTGCACATGGAACATTCTCCAGAATAGATCACATCCTGTGTCACAAATCAGGTCTCAACCATTACCAAAAGACTGGGATCATTCCCTGCATATTTTTGGACCACAATGCTTTGAAACTGGAACTCAATCACAGGAGAAAATTTGGAAAGAACTCAAATACCTGGAGGCTAAAGAGTATCCTACTAAAGAATGAATGGGTAAACCAGGAAATTAAAGAAGAATTTTTTAAAATTCATGGAAATAAATGAAAATGAAAATACAAATGTTCAAAACCTTTGGGAAGAAGCAAAGGCAGCCCTAAGAGGAAAGTATATAGCAATACAAAGCTTTCTCAAGAAACAAGAAAGGTCTCATATACACAACCTCACCTTACGAGAGAAAAGAACTGGAGAAAGAACAGTAAATAAACCCTAAATCCAGTAGGAGAAGAGAAATAATAAAGATCAAAGCAGAAATCAATGAGATAGAAACCCAAAGAGCAGTAGAACAGGAGCTGGTTCTTTGAAAGATAATTAATATTAATTAATAAGAATAAGATTGATAAACCCCTGGCCAGAATGAGCAAAAAGAAAAGAGTAAGGCCAAAATAAAATGAATGAAAAAAGACAGATCACAACCAACACCAAAGAAATATAAGTACATACTATGAGCAACAACATGCCAACAAATTAGGCCACCTGGAAGAAATGAATGCATTCCTAGAGACGTATAAACTACCAAAAGGGGCGCCTGGGTGGATCAGTTGGTCGGATGACTGCCTTCAGCTCGGGTCGTGGTCCTGGAGTCCTGGGATCAAGTCCCACATCGGGCTCCCTGCTCCATAGGGAGCCTGCTTCTCCCTCTGACCTTTATCCTCTCGTGCTCTCTCCCTCTCTCCTTTTCTCTCTCAAATAAATAAATAAAAATTAAAAAAATAAATAAACTACCAAAACTGAAACAGGAAGAGATAGAAAACATGAACAGACCCATAACCAGCAAAGAAATTGGAGCAGTAATCAAAAATCTCCCAACAAACAAGAATCCAGGCCCAGATGGCTTCCCAGCAGAATTCTACCAAACATTTAAAGAAGACTTAATACCTATTCTTCTGAAGCTGTTTCAAAAAATTGAAACGGAAGGAAAATTTCCAAACTTTTTCTAGGAGGCCAGCATTATCTTAATCACCAAACCAAAGACCCCACCAATAAGAATTACAGACCAATATCCCTGATGAACATGGATGCCAAAATTCTCACCAAAATACTAGCTAATAGGATCCAACAGTACATTAAAGGGATTTAATCCCACCACAACCAAGTGGGATTTATTCCTGGGCTGCAAGAGTGGTCTAATATCTTCAAATCAATGTCATCTATCACATTAATAAAAGAAAGGACAAGAACCATATGATCCTCACCGTAGCTGCAGAGAAAGTACAACAACCTCTTTTGATAAAAACTCTGCGTGTAGAGTAGTGTAGGAATAGAGAAAATATACCTCAATATCACAAAGCCATCTATGAAAAACCCACAGTGAATATCATCCTCAATGAGGAAAAACTGAGAGCTTTTCCCCTAAGATCAGGAACACCGCGGGGATGCCCACTCTCACCATTGTTCAACATAGTAGTCCTAGCCTCAGCATTCAGACAACAAAAAGAAATAAAAGGCATCTAAATTGGCAAGGAAGTCAAACTCCATTCTTTGCAGATGACATGAAACTCTACGTCGAAAACCAAAAAGACTCCACCCCAAAATTGCTAGCACTCATGCAGGAATTCAGCAACGTGGCAGAATATAAAATCAATACATAGAAATCAGTTGCATTTCTCTACGGTAACAAAGAGACAAAAGAAAGAGAAATTAAAGAGTCAATCCCATTTACACTTGCACCAAAAACCATAAGATACCTAGAAACAAACCTAACCAAAGAGATAAAAGGACCTGTGCTCTGAAAGCTACAGAACACTTATGAAAGAAATTGAGGAAGACACAAAGAAAGGGAAAAACAGTCCATGCTCATGCACTGGAAGAACAAATATTGTTAAAATGTCTACGCTACCCAAAGCAATCTACATATCCCATGTAATCCCTATCAAAATACCATCAACATTTTTCACAGAGCTGGAACAATCCTAAAATTTGTATGGAACCAGAAAAAAACCTGAATACCCAAGTAATCCTGAAAAAGAAAAACCAAAGCTGGAGACATCACAATTCTGAACTTCAAGCTCTATCACAAAACTGTCATCAGCAACAGTATGGTACTGGCACAAAAACAGTCACACAGATCAATGGTACCGAACAGAGAACCCAGAAATGGACCCTCGGCTCTATGGTAATCTTCAACAAAGCAGGAAAGAAGATCCAATGGAAAAAAGACAGTCTCAAGAAATGGTAATAAGAAAATTCATTCTTCTGCCACATGCAGAAGAATTAAATTAGACCATTTCCTTACAGCATACACAAAAACAGACTCAAAATGGACAAAAGACCTAACTGTGAGGCAGAAATCCATCAAAATGCTAGGGGAGAACACATGCAGCAATCTCTGTGACCTTGGCCACAGCTACTTCTTGCTAGACATGTCTCCAAAGGCAAAAATGAACTACTAAGACTTCATCAAGATAAAAAGCTTTTGCACAGCAAAGGAAACAGGAGACAAAAGACAACTGACAGAATGAAAAAAGATATTTGCAAATGACATATCAGATAAAGGGCTAGTATCCAAAATCTATAAAGAACATATCAAACTCAACACCCAAAGAACAAAAAAATCCAGTCAAGAAATGGGCAGAAGACATGAACAGACATTTCTCCAAAGAAGACATCCAAATGTCCAAGAGTCACATGAAAAAATCCTCAACATCACCTGGCATTCGGGAAATACAAATCAAAACTACAATGAGCTACCATCTCACACCAGTCAGAAAGGCTAAAGTTAACAAGTCAGGAAATGACAGATGTTGGTGAGGATGAAGAGAAAGGGCAACCTTCTCATCCTGTTGGTGAGAATGCAAGCTAGTGCAACCCGCTCTGGAAAACAGTATGAAGGTTCCTCAAAAAGTTGAAAACAAAGCTATCCTACAATTTGGCAACTGCATTATGGGTATTTACCCCAAAGATACAAATGCAGTTACCCAAGAGGCACCTGCACCCCAATGTTTATTGCAGCGATGTCCACAATAGCCAAACTATGGAAAGAGCCCAGAAGTCCATCAACAGATGACTGGATAGAGATGTGGCACGTGCGTGCATGCGCACACATGCACACGCACACACACGCACACACATAGGACTACCACTCAGCCATCAAAAAGAATAAAACCTTTCCATTTACAATGATGTGGATAGAGAACTAAAGAGTATCATGCTAAAGGAAAGAAGTCGGGTGCCTGGGTGCCTCAGTTGGTTGAGCAACTGCCTTTGGCTCAGGTCATGATCCTTGGGTTCCGGGATCGAGTCCCACATCGGGCTCCCGGCTCCACGGGGAGTCTGCTTCTTCCTCTAACCTTCTCTCCTCTCATGCTCTCTCTCATTTTCTCTGTCTCTCTAATAAATAAATAAAAAAATTTTTTTTAAAAATAAAGGAAAGAAGTCAGTCAGAGAAAGACAATTATATGATCTCACTCATATGTCGAATTTAAGAAACAAAACAGAGCAGCATAGAGGAAGAGAAGAAAAAATAAAACGATGAAATCAGAGAGGGAGACCAACCGTAAGAGACTCTTAATCATAGAAAACAAACAGGGTTGCTGGAGGAGAGGTGGGTAGAGGGATGGGGTAATTGGGTGACCGACATTAAGGAGGTCACGTGATATAATGAGCACTGGGCATTATATAAGACTGATGAATCACTGACCACTACCTCTGAAACTAATAATACATTTTATGTTAATTAATTTAATTTAAATTTTAAAAATACTGAGTCCAACATGCACAATCTAGGGAAATTCATCTAGCCTCTCTGTGGCTCAGATTCCTCATCTGTAGTATAGGAATAACAATACCTTTTCTTAGTGCTGATGTAGGGATTAAATCTAAGTTAAAATACGTAAGGTGCTTAGAACAGTGCTTGGTACATACCAAGTGTGTGTAAGCATTAGCTATTACTATTGTTGCTACTGTCATTCTAAAAACCTAGTAAGACAGGCACTATTATTTTACCCATTTATATAATGAGAAGACAAAGGTAAGTTATTATGGGTCATGATGGAATCTCAAACTCCAGGTGTTCAATTCTTAATTCATCCCATTTCCCATTAAATTCAACTTCCACTTATGTGCCATTTTTCTTAAGATTTTATTTATTTGAGAGAGAGAGAGCGTGCACACACACGCAAGAGGTGGGAGGGCCAGAAGGCGATGGAGAGAACCCCAAGCAGACTCTGTACTGAGCACACAGCCCAATATGGGGCTCGATATTAGGGTCCTGAGATCATGACCTGAGCCAAAATCCAAGAGTCAGATACTTAACTGAGCCGTCCATGCACCCTGATGCCTTTCTTGATTAATGGTGTTTTGCCCCTCCCCCCCACCCCTTATATTCCAATAACATCCAATATACTATTTCCAAAGTCATCTTTATAACATAATTTTCATAATTCTCCCCACCTTTAAAAAAAATCTCATTTTATTGCATAATCTTGTCACTCTCTTAACCTTCTAAGGGCTGACTCCATTACATCTTCTCTTAATATTGATCTCTGTACCTTATCTTTCTCTAAAATTAATCTCACTACACTCTACATTTCACAGCAAAGCCCAGCATGCTCATCTCCCCTCCCCACCCCCACTGCCTCAAAATCTCCTACTCCTTCAAGACTCATTCAAATCCCACCCCCTCTAGGGATCCCACCAAACCCAACCCTTTGTTCAAGTGACTCATCTACCTCATCTGATTTTCCCACACCTACCTCCCAAAGACCCAACAGATTGATTTTTTGAACTTAAAGTTTTTTATATTTCAGGACTAATGCATGAATTTTGTAAAACAAACATTAATATGCTTTTAAAAAAATTAAAGCCCCTTCATCTTCCTCACCATGCTTGGCTCCCATGAACCACCCCGTTTAATAATTTTTCATGCATTAACAAATATAAACTATACATAACTGCTTGACTGCTTTTCTTAATATATAATACACATATTATAAGTCAACATCTTTTTCCAACCATTTTAACAGCTAAACAGTAGTCTAAATCTATTTTTTATTATGGTTATGTGTAGGGAGGGCCATTTCCTTTCTGCCCCCTTCTCCCATATGTGAATATTCTCCAGGGTAAAGGCTATGTTTTGTTTCTACATCTGCAAGAGGACCTCATACCAAGGCCAAGAATTCCTTAAACACATATATTATCATATTTAGTCCTCATAACCACCCAAGTATTCCCATTTCACAGAAGACAAAAGCACAAAGCCAATAAGGACAAGGGATTCTAATCTACACTTATCTGACTCTGGAGTTCACACTCTTCACCCCCAGGCTATAGCTAATAAATTTTCCATAAGGACATTCTTTTTTCAACCAAAGTTGGAAGACAGAAGAGCTCCAAGTATTCTGGTGTAGGCGGGTAGGGCTGAGGAGAAGAGCAGGGCACTGGCCAAATGGCCAATACATGTAAGCGAGTGGTTGCAGCTATAAAGCTAATCTACCATTTAGTCCTTTAATCTCTGTTTACTGAGAACCTACTAGAAGTTGAATTACTTGCTTTGTCCTCTACAGGCTCCCCATTACCCTCTCCCTCAGAAGTAGTTGCCACCATTTGTTGAAAATCTCTGTGCCTAATGTGCCATTATTATTTCTGTTAATAATTTCTAATTATTTTGAAATTGTTTCTAAAAATTCTATGAGACAAATATCAGCACCACCATTTTAAAGACGAGAAAACCAAGACTCAGAGAAGTTAAATCATTTGCCAGTACTAGACTATAATAAATAACGAAGCCAGGATTCAAGCCGAGGATCTGTGTGGCTCCAGACTGACCCCTCTTCTGTTGTACAGAATGTTGCTTTTCAACTCTTCGAGAAAAGATGAACTATGACTTTTTAAAATTTAGACTCAGAATTACATTTGGCTACAAGTAACAGACCCAACTTCTGTGGTCTAACCAAATAAAGATTTTCTTTTTCTCCCAGAAAGTCAAGAAATGGCCAGACAAGGTCTAGTAGAGCAGTTCCAAAATGCCATCAGCTTCTCAGCCTACTTAACCCTTAAGCTTCTTGTGTTTGGTCACAAGATGGCTTCTCCACTTAGAAAACAGCCTTCAGGGGCGCCTGGGTGGCTCAGTTGTTAAACATCTGCCTTTGGCTCAGGTCATGATCTCAGGGTCCTGGGATCGAGCCAGCTCCCTGCTCAATGAGAATGAGGCGTCTGCTTCTCCCTCTCCCTCTGCCTCCTCCACCTGCTCATGCTCGCGCGCGCACGCGCGTGCTCTCTCTCTCTCCCCCCCAGATAAATAAAATCTTAAAAAAAAAAGAGAGAGAAAAGAAAACAGCCTTCATATTCTAAAGAGGAAAAAAGTACAAAGGGCAAAAGGTGAGCTCAGAGAGGCGATCCCCTTATAAGAGCTTTTGAAAGTGGGGAGGGATCCCAACCCACCTACTTCCATCCCATTGGCCAAGGCTATAGCACTTAAACACCTTACAAGGGATTCTGGAAAAATTAAGTTTTTTGTTGTTTCTTTTTTTCAAACTGGCCACAGTGGTAAATTAAACAAAATGGGGTTGGCTGTAGGGAAGACCTGAGTGGAATGGATTCTGGTTGGCATCGAGCCGGGTCTGCCCCATACACTGACGTAGAACACAAGTCACCCTAGAGAATCAAGGTACTCAGGGGAGGGGAAAAAGCATTGGAAGAACCTTAATTCCCTATTTAGAAGCTCTCTGGTTGCGTAGTCACAAACTGATGGGGGTGGGGGCTGGAAGAATGTGAAAGCATCCATAGCAGCTGATCTAGAGGAAAAACACTGACAGCCAGGTGACTTCACACAAATCATTCTGGCCAACTCACAGGTTCAGCGAGTGTTCCCTCAGAGTCCTTCACAGTTTCCTTCCTCCCACTCCCTCACCTCCCAGTTAATATAGAGGAGACCCTACAGTTAATATAGAGGAGTTAATATAGAGGAGACCCTACAGGCTCATTGGACTCTTCTATCATTCACAAGTAGTAAAGAGTGTGCAGATTCTGATTCAAACAAGTAAAACTCTCTACTATGTGTTGTTACAAGCAGCAGCATCTTTAGACACAGATGATGGTCGCAGAAACTTAGGCAACCACTGCGGCTACGCTAACAAGTTAGAATATTAAGAAAGTAGGCCATCGAGTTCTAGTCTTGTTTTCACTTTCTCCCAAATAAAGTAAACTCCTTGCAAAATCCTCATAAAACTCTGTGGTGGCGAGATGACGACATCTGTGCAAGTATTATAGAGAGAAAGGTGACAAAGAACCAGCAAAAAAGGACTAGATCCTGCGAGCTAAATCCTACATACCGAGATACAAGATAACGTAGGCATATTTAGCGATATGGTAGAGTATTACGTGTATAGCATGGAAGAATTAACACCCTTCCCATTGGGCCTCCTCCTTCTTCCCAAGAACCCCCTTGCTTGCCTAAAGAATTTGGTCCCTCATTTATCAATGGGCTTGTCAGTGAAAACGGCATCTTTACTCTCTTCTACCAGATAAAATTAAGTTTGCCCTTGTTAACACACACACACACTAGGAATCAGCACACATGCTCTCTTGAACTTGCGACTGTTTTTCTGTCAAACGCTTGATTTCCCTAAATTAAGAGAGAGGTGAAAATACCTAGCCTTCCTCTGGAGTTGAGGGGGTGTCCATGAAATCTACAGCCGGCCCTAAACTTTCCAGTACTTGATCTTCTTCCTCCAGGATTCACAGGAGAGCCATGAGCCTTTGCCAGAATGACTGATAATGACCGCAATTCAAGTCTGTACAATTCCTTCAGTCATGGACATTTTTAGGTACACCCCTGTGCAAAAACCACCAAATGATCTTTCTATTCTTAACTCATTCCGCTTGCCAACGAAAACAAGGATTTGCATGTGGGCCAGGCAAAATGTGAGTCACAGCAAGTTCTGGGGAGACACAAAACGCAAGTCCAAATTCACAAACTGTGACAGCACACCCACCAGGACCACACTCAGGGCCCAAAGCCACATTTCAGAAATACAAGCTCTTCAAGGGGTATAGACCGGTACACATTTCACTCAGACCCTCCTCTCCCCAACAAAGGTCCCTAACAAGTGTGCAAACTTCACACTCCCGGGAGAACCCATTTTTAAATCTAAAATCCAGTTGTTTGGCGTTTTAGATCCTTCAAAATGGAAAAAAAAAATAGTGAAGCAAAAGTAATCCTCACCACTTGGCCTTTTGAAACATTGTCCACTTACGCCAAACTGGCATCAATAATGACAAGATTTAAAATAAACAGTGTAAAAGAAATAGAAGAGTCTTTGTATTTTCTGTAGGGTGGGTTGGTTCAGTTTAGTTTTTTTAAGCTATTACCTCCAATGAATAAAGCATCGGTCTTTGTAGTTGTAATATATGTGACAAAAGCTGTCGGCTTTTTGACTAGGAAAAAGGTTCTGACATGCATGCTGAGGCGTTTGAGGGAAAAAATGGCATAATACACTACAGACGAAGGCAACTGCACAAGCCCAGAGCAGTTTTTGGACAGTGTCCATTTTTGGACAGTTTGATGACTGATTTAACAGTGAAATTATCAACCTTTAGTTGAAGGGAACTGCTGGCCAGAAGACACTTTGTTCCATTCATCCCCAAACAACACCCAGTGTCACTAATCTCGACAGCTTTTCATCTCATACGTACACCCATCTGTTCAACCATGGTTAAAAAAATAATAATAATAATAATCCCAGCTCCCTGAAATGTTTCACGATTGGCCGCTCAACTGTGACTTTTTTTTAGTAATCTCAGTAATCTCAGTAAAATCTTCAGATTTCAGTAATCTGAAAATTAGTGATTTCAGAACTAATATCGCTTTCTAGGGAAATTTCTGGGAATAAAAAGACCATCATTATGCAATATCTTATGCCTATCTTTCCACTCTGAAGCAGTATTTCTTTAATAAAGAATCAAGATACACACCCAAATATGAATGAATAGTCATTCTTTCGCTCGTTGTTTTGAAAAGGTAATTCAAATCAGGTCAGAAACATGTAATAATATCTTTGGAAAGACAGAATCATATGAATGAGGTCTTCTTTCAGTTAACAGTTTGAATGATGTGCTATTTGGAATTTGTGAATCTTTTCTGAGAGAGAGAGTGAGCATGGGTCAGGGGCGGGGAAGGGGGGAGAAGGAGAGACAGAATCCTAAGCAGACTCCCCACCAAGTAGGGAGCCCAACGTGCGGCTTGATCCCAGGATCCCCAGATCATAATATGAACCGAAACCAAGAGTCAGACACTCAACCAACTGAGCCACCCAGGCGCCCTGGGTGCCTTTTTAAATGGAAGATGAAAAACTCAAAACGTTAATTTTAATATAACAAACTACCAAGATAACCTAAATTAACTATAAAAATACAAATGTTTCCTGAATATGAAAGGCATGTTCTTAACAAGGAGTCAGCTAGTTGGTAACAGGAAAAAAGTGACCTTGTTCTGGTTTATCTCATGCCGGTACAGTGAGTAACAAAAAGACTACATAAGCAGTTAAGCTCTCCCTCACTGAACTTGTTTCCAAAAAAGGTCTATGATGCCCTTGAAATTAGGCACTATTGACCTGGAAATACATTGTGCCCTTCATTTCAAGTCAACATCTACCTGTCCACAAAGGCCAGATTATCCTCTTTTTTTAGAATAGCTATCGGAAGTATGATAGTTGCTGGTTAAAGAGAATTTAACCAAAACCTGATCTTACCCTTCTTAATGACGCAAATCTATTTCAAACTCTATCCTTTAAAAGTACTTTGTTTTACTATATCATATCTGCCTTATAAACACAGAAAAAGGGAAATAAATATTGTTAAAATTAAGTACATAAAATAAGTGTTATTACTCAAACTGCGAAATGAAATTTAAAGCATTGGCATATTCAAGTCTCTAAGCCAGGACTAGTTTCCCTGAAAGAAAGCATAAATTTGAATTTGGCACATCAAGGCAACATCGTAAATATGTTCTTTACTTGACTGGTGATTACAAACTGCAGTTTGAACACTCTATCAACCAAGGCTCCAGTGAGCTCACATTAGCCCCCAGGAATTCCACATTACCTCCTCTTTTCCACTGAAAAAGTACACTGGAAAATACAGTATGTTTTATGTACTGCCCATGGAACATAAATAGAAAAGACCCATTTCACAGCCATTAAGCAATTGCTATTTCTTAGCCCCAAAACACAAACCAAAATTAAAATGGTCTGAACTTTTCAGTAAAACACACCTTCCCCTTGCAAAAAGACTGCTCCTTATCCACTCTGTACTAAATTTTTTCCGAGAACTAAGAATAATACAGACCCAGGTGTTTATAAACAGCAAAACAAAACACTTCTTTCTAGCCCTGAAATCTGATTGTCATTCGGCTAGAACGATGGAGAACCCCGTCTATGAAGTCCGGTGTTCCCTATTTCCCTCCATGGGTATATAAGATGTAATGTGGTTTTTCTTTCTTTCCTCACCTCCTGGAAATTCCCTTTCATTCAAGGCACCTGGGATGCAGCTTTTGCATCATGATAAAAGTTCACACCTGACCTGATAACAGAAGGATCCTCACTGCTGAGGAACTGTGGTGAATGAAAAATGAAACTTGATTCCCAGGTCTCAGCCCATATGTGGTTTTTTTGGGGTTTTGTTTTGTTTTGTTTTTTTCTTCTTCTTCTCCAAAAGAAAAAGCCTCAAGCACTGATAAGTGCTCCTGTGAGGGTTCTGAATCAGTTTATGGAGTTAATTCTTTTCCCCAGAAAGTCAATCACAACCAATTAGCGACCCAGGCACACAAGATCGCCAAACAGGAAAAGGGGTTTCAAACAGGAAATAAGCAAAAATCAGAATTCTTTAATTCCACTTCTCAAAATATCTTTTCCTACCAACAGCCAACTGCTTTTCCTAACTTCCAAACTTGGACACTAAATCAAGTTCTTCTTCCACTGCTCTCTGCACTTCTTGTTGAAAGGAAGGATTTGTTTTGGGTCCCACATGTTGAAAAAGCCATGCTCCTATAATTTAGGGTTTGCATGCCCCACCCTCCACCCCATTTCCCAGTGAAAACTCTCTTCTCCAAAAATGTTCCTTGAAAACGCGACGACCAGCCCTCATCCTTTTCTCAGGCAGCCACAGGGAGCAGATCTGAAGAGTCTCAGCAGCTTTCCTAACCCCTCCAGATCACAAAGTTGGCAATGAAAGGGATTCTGTTAACATGTCAGAGTGAAAAGGAGTTGGAGTTTTAGAAGTGTGCCCCCAAGAGACGAGTTTTCCCACAGCTCATAATTAAAACACCCCAAGTGAATTTCTCATATCCTGACTGGACCATATAATATAAAAAGATTTTTTACATTGATATGTGAGAATATCAAGAATAACAATGATATTCTTTCATTTAAATCAACATGTGACAGGCCACAGGGAAACTAAAAAAATACAAACCTTTCGTTCTCAAGGGGCATTATTTTTGAACCGAAATTTTACTGACTTGTGACATTTTTAAATACTGCTCCCCAACACACACACACACACACACACACACACACACACACACACACACACTTCTGTAATCGGAGTTCTCAAGTATTACTGGGAGACCAGGGTGTGAGGCTCTAAGGACAGACAATACCTTACATGTCTATCCCGGAGGTACTTTTCACATATAAGCTAGTTGGGAACCCCAGGAGTTAAGCCCTCTCCCCCAAAAAAGTTCTCGTTCCCCCTGGGAAGCAGGAGTGAGTTGGAAAGGAAATCGAGCCGGGGAAGAGGAGGAGCAGCTGCAACACCCAGCTGCAACCACACAACGGTGCCACTTCCCTCCGGTCCCTGAGACGAGCCAAACGCCCTTACCTGGGGGGTGGAGAGCCGCCGGCACTAGTTCCAAAAGTTCTGGTTCACCTTCCGTCCGAGTTCAAAGCCCCGGCACGGCGGCCCCGCCGCAGGCTCTCAGCCCGAGCCCTCTCCCGTCCCGCTCCCGCCTTCCCCACCCTGTCGGCCCTACACCATGTCAGGAATCCGGGCAAGCACCGAGCTGGGAGCTGACATCACTCCCAGTTCCAGGTACCTCCCCCTCCCACCTCCCACTCGCCTTCTCTCCTCCCTCCCCGCGGGAATTAGCCAAAGAGCGTTCGCAAGGGGGTGGGGCCGGCCGCGCCCAGACGCCCGCTGATTGGGCCCAGGGGCCGTCACTCAGAGGAGGCAACTAATTTTATACATTCCTCGCGGAGCGAGACTGGGGCTGGGAGTGGGTGGTGGTGGGGGGGAAAATGCTGCCTTTCCAGCTCTCTCTAAGAAAAGGAGGTGACGGTACCGGGAAGAGCCTTGCGGGTCGTGTTGTGAACTAATCTCGGCGCACTTACTACCTCCCAGAGCGGAAATGAAACTAACCCACCCCAGCCCCCTTTCTAAGGAAAAACAATTGCTTCTGTGTCACGGGCAAGTACGAGTCCCGCGGCGGGCGCGTGGAGCAGAAAATGGCTAGCTTTAAGTCATGCAAATAAAGGAAACCGCCAGCTCTCGCTTCTACCCTTTTATCTTGGGGCTGCTGGGTGTTCCCTTAGATGGGGAATTGAGAACTTCAAAAGCTCCGGAAAGGTTTGGAAGAGAATCGTGGAAACCGCGACCCAGCTCTGAATTGTTAACTGGTGGCGTTATCAGCCATGTGCTGCTTTTGCTTTGGGTGGTGAGAATCACACCATACGAGCTTTCGGGAAAATAAAATTGAATTTCCAAAGTAAGAAAAATCCCTATTTACCTTTTTAAGTACCTTAAGGCTGTTGCTTTCATGCCCTTCTGAAAGGGGGATGGGGGAATCTTACAATTGAGTTCAATAAGCCACATGAGAATAATTACTGTCGAATGGAGCCAATTGAAGTGGCTGAGCTATCAATTAAGAATTAACTAACATTTACCCTTGATGGATATCATGCTGTATAATCCCCTTGGCTAACAGAACAGGATGATTCTCTGGAGTCGGTTCTTTCAATTTGCCTAATATCTGATCCCGGACAGAACTGAATGGTGAACCGTGGCTCTCTTCACATGAGATAGCATATTATCCATTCTGGAGTACAGTGAATTAAGTACTGGCTCTTTGTTGATTTGTATTGCTTGTTTCTTCATTGATGACAACAGCTCCCACATTTCACCAGTCTGCCAAAAATTGTAGACAGATGCTCAGAGTCAAACATTGTGTCTCACTTGACCCTCACAACCATCCTGTAAAGTGTTAGCCCCACTTTAACATAAAGAATCAAAGACCCAGCCAGATAATATAAGTAAATTACTCCAGCACCTCCAGAATTGGGGTTGAAAACCAAAATCCATTTGATTCCCCCACCAACCATTTTTTTCTCTTTACAGGGGCAATTGCCCAGAATGGACACTCAAACACTATATAATGCTGAAAAAAATCCACATACCCAGGCCTCTGCTCTCACAGATCTATATTCTATTACTCCCATTATGCTGTTTGCCAGACCTATGCTACTCCAACCTCGTAACATATTTCTGACTTCATTTTTCCCCGGCTCTAAGTCTTTCTATGCATCACCACCAAATGAGTTTTCTAAAACACTGTTTGCTTTTGCCATTAACATCTTCCCCTCTAAACCAGGCCCCCTTTCCCTGCAGTTCTTAGCTAGCCATTTAAAACTCTCCCTAACCTGGTCTCTATTTATCTTTCCCACCTCACCTCCTACTTTACTCCTGGGAAACCCTCTACTATAGTCATACTGGTCTATCACAGATCCCTGCTTGATTCGCACCTGGCCTACCTGGAATCCCTACTCTTGTGTGTGTTGTCTCGCCCGTCTCTCAAAGCCTAACTCAGTCCTAGTCCTCCGTGTGTGCTATAGTGGACAAAAAAAGGGCTTGGGGTCCATTGCCCAGTTCTGGCACTTACTTGCTGCATAACTGGGTGAGTCACTAAAACTTTCCATCAGAAACCTCGATCACCTCCTTTATAAATGGGGCTGATAGTACATCAAAGGTAATTGTAAGGGTTATCGAGATTGTCCAGAGGTATAAACATATGGCCAAATATGTCCAGATTTATATATTTCCTTAATTAAGCAAGCCCCATGCTTAATCCTCTTTGTATTCTTTATACCCAAAGAAAAGACTCACTAAAAATACAGGACTACAGAAAAATGGATCATCATATCACTCTGACCCCCCTCCATTCCTTAATGCACCCAAAACCCAAATAACCTCACAGTCAGAAACCATAACTCCCCCCCTCATACATTTGCCAGAATCCTTCCCTTTTCCCACTCTCCCATCATTAATGCAACAACCCTTAACTTATTTTCTGCACAGACCACTTAACCTGCCTCTTAGCCACTCGTCCTTCCCTTCCCTCAGTCAGGGACACACTTGTCAGTACCGCCTGTTGCCTGCTCTTTGGACAGCGGCCGGGTGGCTACCAGTCATTCCTGCAGCCCCGGACACAGGAAGGCTGCCTCCAGGCTCACAGTCTAAGGACAGGCAGCAGATGGGGGAGGGAATGTCCCACCCCACAGGGATGGCAGGATAGAATAACAGGAAGTTGCCTCCCATCCTCTCTGCAGCTGGAGTGATAACAGCTGTCATCAGAGTCCAGAAAACAAGAGTCAAGAGGAAAGCTGAAAACAGGCCCCGGGCTGGAACGGTAGTGTTCAAACCAGGGTTCCAAGAGTGGGTGAAAAGGAACCAATGGGCAACATTTCAGCCTCCTCCCTGCACCCTCTTCTGCTTCCCCTTAACAAGAGGTAGAGCTGCTCTCTTTTCTACATTTAGGCTTCAGCATAATGGTTCATTTAAAAAAAAAGTATGCATATGTATATTGACCTCTGGGTATCCTGAAGAAGCCCCAAAGGATTAGAACAATGTAGCAGAAGCAAAATAGCAGGCCTGTTGAGCGGAAACCTGGAGTTTCCCCACTATCCTGGATTCTAGCTGGCTTAATGGCAAAGTCCATTTACAACTCCTGTGGTTTCAACACGAATTAGCTCTGCAGGTCTAGATATCTATTTCGTGCCTAGTTCTTCCTATGGTTTGCGTTACCTTTAGAACCTATGGGTTTTGCCAGATATTAACACTATGGGGTGTGGGTGGGGAGAGGAACATTTTGAAAGCTGGAGGAAGGAGGAACCCTGTAGAGAGTAACAAAAATAGAACTTGAAATGGACCCAAAGGTCATCTGATGCAAACCCCTATTGGATGCAAGGAGCCCTTCTACACCATTCCTGACAAGTAGCCTCCTTGGAACCGTGGATGCGTGTGGTAACAAGGAGCATACAAACTCGGAGAGCGGCCCACCACTCAAATTCTTTCTCCTAGCAAGCAGATCCTGGTTTTCTGACTTTCTCTTCCAAAGACCTCTGTCTTGTGTCTCGTTTAATCCTCATAACCACTCATTAAGGTGAGTGTTCTTATCCCCCTTTTAACATAAGGAATCAAAGGTTCAGCAAGGTTATGTAAGTGAATTGCTTCGGAACACCTAGAACAAAGTCTCTGACTGCAAGCCTTTTTGTCTCTATACATCTGAAGCTGTGCCTGTCCACAATCCCCCCTTTTTCAGTTCTGTCCTCCGGAGAAACAGGGAGCAGGACTCTTTGTTCCTCATCCCCAAGCCTGCGCAGGCAGGAGGACACATCCCCCACTTAATTTACTTAGATGTAGATACCAAGAAAGGTTCACCTGACTCATCGAGGTCACATCACATGCCTGTCTGCTCTTCACGGGCGTCCAGCAGCGGCTCTCGAGAGCACAGCCCCGATCATTCTCGACTTCCCTTTCAAAACACCTGAACGGGTCCCTTAACCAGGGAACAAAGCCCAGACTCTCTTCGGGTATCCAAAAGCCCTTACATCCCCGGTTTCCAACTTACCTTTCTACACTTAGTGACCCACTCTTCTTCATACTCCCATGTTGTGCAGAGTGACTTGGCACCCTTATTCCCTGATAAGTTTTTTCTTAATGTGATTTTTCCCCATTTCTAGTAAAATCTACCTCACAGGATTGTTGTGAGGATTTGAGGGGACATCATGTACAAGGTGATAGAGCACATTGCCTGACACATAAGATATCAGTAAGGATAGTTTCCTTTTTCTTATGCCACAAAACAATTGTGCTATTATTTTTAGAGAGGGTTTATGTCCCTCACTGACTAAGTTCCTCAGGACAGGATGCCAGTTTGTGTTATCTTTATGTTCATTAGGGAATCTAAAACCCTGCTTCATCCTATAGACATTCAGTAGAAATTCACTGACTGAATGAATGAATGAATGAATGCTGTCTTTTGCTTAAAACTTCTAACCTGCCAGGAGCTACCTCTTTAGAAGCTCAGGAAGAACTGGACCAGAATTGTCTTAAAGAATCTCGGTGCCTCAGACCGTTTTTATCCCAGTCACACTGCTAAACACAGAGTGAGTTGGACACATGGTATAAATCATGAACCCAAATTCAAATGAAACAAGCTTAGCTTTAGAATTCTTTCGAAAGGAAATTGTAGCTTATTCCGTCTGATTCTAAGCGTGGCATCGGTGATAACCCAAGCACCATTTTAATATCCTTTAGCTGGATACTAAGCCACTGACATCACCCACGAACCCCGCATTCCTCCCTATTCCCTTCCTGCCCATGGAGACTGGTTAGAAATAGGACCGGTATCTCCCTTCAAGCAGGGTCTTATTTCAATAACTCTTCCCTTGCAACCCAGATTGTCCTCGTTATTCTCTGATTACCTGCCAGACAAATCCAAAAACCCAGCCACATTCAATTACCCATTTTATTATTCTATTTATAAATGGAAAACAACTTCAGTAAAAAACAGAAACTATTGCTTTTCATGGTCTTTGATTAATGTTCAATTAATGGGTAAACTAAACAAATTGAATTCCGTTAAATAGTTAGGCCCATTTACAAACATAGTTAATTGCATTTCCTAAAAAGCGTGTCTGGTTCCTATACTTCGAGAGAGGCCAGCAAGATGGCTAGTCATTCCTTCCAGGACCCAGCAACGATTCCTCTCTTTCATTCCATGCGGATGATGGGCAGAGGGTTCTTCCCAAGTAGGCCAAACGCAGACTGTCCAGGGCTGACCAGCCACTGCCGTTCCTTCCTACAAACATGCGCTGTGCACAAAGCCTTTTTAGAGGTCCCAGGAACGTGCCCGATCAAGAGCAGAGCATTATTCATAACCAGTAACTCCCACTTTGATTTTCATCCGCCGCAATATTTAGTAAGGCTCATTTTTCAAATAATATATCGTGGCTCACTGATCAAAATTTACCCCACTGGACGGTTGTAGTATACCCCATTCTCTGGACGACTGCCATGTACAATTCTCAGACCCCAGACTAATCCATTAATTTCTACCCCACTCACCTTTTCACCTGGACAATCATTAATTTACTGTTGCTTTATTCAGTCTCTCCTAATCCTTAACTGGAATTCTTCTACTTAACTAGAACTTACATTTTAAATGGCATGTTAGATTTCAGTCCAGAAACTTCTAGGGGGATGAAGAGGAATAGGTTTTAGTTAGAACAGATGTAAAATGAGGATGGGACAACTGGTTTAAATAAATGCTCTTGTTAAAGGAACTTTTGTGGCAAGTTGAAACTGGTTGCAGATTAACAAATCTTTTTTGTTTGTTTTATTTTTATTTTTATTTTTTATTAACATATAATGTGTTATTTACCCCAGGGTACATGTCTGTGAATCATCAGGCTTACACATTTCACAGCATTTGCCATAGCACATACCCTCCCCAATGTCCATACCCCTACCCCCCCCCACAACCTCCCAGCCACCCTTAGTTTGTTTCGTGAGTTTAGGAGTCTCTTATGGTTTGTCTCCTTCCCCATCCCATCTTGTTTCCTTTCTCTTCTCCACCCACCCATAACCCGCTGCCCTGCCTCTCAAATTTTTCATATCAGAGCAATCATGTGATAATTGTCTTTCTCTGACTGACTTATTTCGCTTAGCATAATACCCTCTAGTTCCAGCCACATCGTTGCAAATGGCAAGATTTCGTTTCTCTTGATGGCTGCATAGTATTCCATTGAATATATATACCACTTCTTCTTTATCCATTCATCTGTTGATGGACATCTAGGTTCTTTCCAGAGTTTGGCTATTGTGGACATTGCTGCTATAAACATACGGGTGCATGTGACCCTTCGGATCACTACATTGGTATCTTGGGGGTAAATACCCAGTAGTGTGATTGCTGGGTCATAGGGTATCTCTATTTTCAACATTTTGAGGAGCCTCCATACAGTTTTCCAGAGTGGCTGTACCAGCT